>CAWUFW010000795.1:2515000-3115000 GCA_963921515.1 Calotriton arnoldi
AATGACAGGTCAGGTAAACAAAGTAGCGAGGCAGGTAGAGTCGGTGGATGAAAAATAGAAAGATATGAGAAGTAGAGAAAAAGAGGTGCAGATGAGGTAGAGAGATGAGGCTAATACAGAGTAAGTGCGAGGGAGAAGTAGAGAATGGTGAAATAGGGAGAGAGAGAGACAGAGGTAAGACAGATGTATTAAACGAGCGAGACATTGGAAGCAGAGAGAGTGAACGGAAACAGTGAAGGAGATAGAAAGAGATGAAAGCAAAGGGAGTGATAGATGGAGTGGAAGAGGTAGGGAGAGCATTGTAGAGAGAAAGAAATAAAATAATGGGAAAGGCGAGGGAAAGAGGACATCAATAAAAAGAGACATAGAAGGCCAATAGGTGATGTAAATTGAGAGTCTAGATCAGAGGTCTTCAAACTGTGGGGCGCGCCCCCCTGGGGGTCCATGGATGGTTTCCAAGGGGGGCGTGAATGCCTCTGCAATTACATGTAAATGAAGATGGCCTGGAACTGCAGCCTTATTCATTTGCTGCATTTCCAGGCCGTCTTCATTTACACGCCGCCCTTGAAATGTGGATTAGAAAGATTGGGAACAGTGATTCTGAAGGGAGGTCACAGAGTCAAGAAGTTGGCTAAAAAGAAAATAACTAAATCGTCTGAGTATTTTGTGTTTTCGCTGTCAGCTAACTGCAAATAAAATGATGAGCAAACAAATTGAAAAATAAAATCAAGTTAAACTTATCCTTGGTAAATGTTCTCTTTTATATCATGAAACTTCAGTTGGCACATGCCATCACTGCAGATGTCTGTGAGTCTGAAACCTGAGCAACACTTAATTGAACCTTAGTTGACACATTGGGGAATAGTGACCTTTGTAATGATAGTGCTGCGAAGGCCCACCCTGTGACAGAAAGCACTGTGAATATGTAAGTTATTATTTTAACTTTGCATTACACACAGTCTAACATAGGCTGCTGCAAAATGATGCAGTGATTGAAATAAAACACATTCCTACAAAATATAGCTTTAAGTAATAAGTAATCAGACTGTACCTAATGCAACCATTTTTATAATTATCTCCACTATTCCAGAGATCAGCAGATAACACCCCTACATGACCTAAAAAAATCTTTGTCACTGTGAAGCATTAAGTAGGGCCACTGGAATTATGTGGCAAGAGAGGGCCAAATTATGCAACAGGGTTGATTAAATTATGCAAGAAGAAAGGGTAAGTTATGCAGCGTAATCTGGCACATTTAGTGGTTAGCTTTACTTTATTTGTTTGTCATTTTTAGTCATGGTAACACTGCCAGGTGAAACATTATACCTCATTAGTACCAGTTTAACACCCAAATATATCAATAAGCAATTGCAAGATGACCAATCAACCTTTATGAATGGCCTTCTACTGCTCCGAAACACATGTCGCCAGCCATGTTTTAAGTAACTTTTGATCCGTTTGAACTAGAATCAAATTTTTTTGTTAAAATCTGCTGATTATGCAGCAGATGATGGATTATGTACCAATGTGGTAAATCCATAACAATGCGGAAAACATTGCTGCCTCAGAAACTCATAATTCCAGTGCCCTGGCTTTAAGTGACTCAGTCGATTAATGGCTGGTAAGAGGATGTAGTGTAACAGCCATAGTGGCTGACCTTGAAGCTGGGAAACCAGGTTCGAGTCTTGGCGGGAGGCTCAAGTATCCTGTGATTCTTGGCAAATCCCTTAATCTACTTGCGCCTGAAAAGAAATTAACGTATCCGTCCGCTTTTTTTCCTTTCTAACATTAGGACCACGGGCACCATTGCATATAAAGGAAGACAACATATGGGAGCTCTTTTTTTCCTGAAAGGGCCTGTTTCAAGATTAGAGTGATGGTGCAGCATGGTGGCAAAGGGGTATAAGAGGCAGAGGAGATAGCCTGCTACTCAGGACTGAAGTTATCATTAGTGCAGCAAGTGTAGTTGCATTGGAGTGCGAGGGGCTCACAACACCGCAATTATAGGGAGCAGCATTTTGGGTCAATAACTGTTTTTGTTTGGTCCATTTGCTGTTTTACAAGTCTCATATTTAGTATGGTTTATGAGCTATAGAAAAAGTACTCCTGAAACGATCTCATCAGCCATGCCCCGTGCGCTCAGCCCTTTCCCTCCCGCTCAACCAATCCCTGCCATAAAGTTTTGGAGGGGGGGGGGGCAGACATTAGAACATTTTGCTTAGGGGAGCTCGGAGCAAAAAAGTTTGAAGACCTCTGGTCTAGATAGTGTATGAGAGGTGGGGAAGAGAGAGAGGAGGCAGTGAGTTGTGAGGCAGAGAGAGAAAGGTGAGGTAGAAAGAGGCATGCGAGAGGTAGAGAAAGGTAAGGTATAGATGGCAAAAATGATAGAAAGGGGAAGATAAAGAGATGAAATTAAGAGGGAGGGGAAGTAAATGGAAGAGAAATGAAGGGGGATGAGAGAGAGAGAGAGAGAGAGAGAGAGAGAGAGAGAGAGAGAGAGAGAGAGAGAGAGAGAGAGAGAGAGAGAGAGAGAGAGACAGACAGACACTGACTTGAGGGGCAGAGAGCTGACCGAGAGTTAGAGATCTAGAGGTAGGATCGGAGAGAGGTGTCAAGTTGAGGTCATGAGAGGTAAGTGCTGTGGGGCACTGAGGTTTATTGAAAGAGAGGTGTGACGTACAGAGAGAGAAGACAAGGACTGGAGAAAGTGTCCACACTGAACTAGAGGTTGGTGATCACCCTAAATATATTTATTAAAATAAAGCATTAAGAGAGTGCACTTTTACGGATTTCAGAGTGTGCACCATCTTGCATAGAAGATGACAAAAGAAGCCATTTTGGCACAATAAACACATCCAGCATCTGTGCTGTTGGTGCTAGCTGAGGCAGTGGAACACTTGATGAGCTCTTTGAAAACGATGACATGTCCTCCGCTGGGTCTGTTAATTCTGTCCTGTCTTATAACCTTGTGCCTGGGGAATAGGTGTGGTAATGTCGATAGAATCAGCCAGGTTTCTGTGAGGAAGAGCAGTTTCAATGTGTGGTCGTGCAGCAGGTCCCATATTTCAGTAGCGTGTTTATTGAGGGAGGTGTTGTTGAGGAGAAGGCAGAACAGGGAGGGGTGGGGAGAGGTGTGTAGGTGTGCGTGGCCGAGGGAGAGGTGAGTTGTGTGCGGTGCATGTGAGGGTGGTGTGAAGGTGTGGGAAGGTGCAGGAAAAGTGTCAGGTGGAACAGGGGAAGGCACCTTTGCAGTCGACTACCGAGGCGTAGCAGCAGCACTGGAAGGTGCATTCAAGCTTCATGGTGAGGAGAGGGAAGCAGAGACGTAGCAGTGATGGGAGTGAAAGCAAGGGGTCTGGCGCTGGGCACGGGAGGGGCGCATACGGGCTGTGCATCCAAGCTGCGGCTGACATGAATTAGGAGCGGGGTCTCTGGGGCAATGGGTTGGGCTAAGTAACTGGCAGGAACCGAGAAGGGAGTGCGGCGTGGGAGAGGAAGCAGGGAAGGTCGCAAATTCAGGAAAAGGGCAGGAAGAAGAGCAAAAGAGTGAGAAAAAGGAAGAAGAGGAGTTAAGAGAGCAATTGAGTTCGAAACTCGAAGAGAAGAGCTGAGACTAAAAGAAGCCAAGAGCAGCAAGGATTAAGTGAAAAGGGCAGAGAAAAATGTTAAAGAATGAAAGGCAAAAGCACAGAAGATCAGCAAAGAATGAATGAGAAAGAGTGGCAGATGCCCAGCAGATCGGCACAGAATCAGTGTAAAAGTTCAAAAAGCAGCAAAGAAAGATTGCGAAATAATGAAAAAAGCACATGAAAGTGGCAGAAAGAGAATGAGAAACGCACAGAAAAGCAGCAAAGAAGGAAGGAGTAATGCACAGTGAAGTAGCAAAGAAAGACAGAAATGCACATAAAAGTGACAAGTAATGAAAGAATGAGCGATGCACAGAAAACAGCAAGGAAAGGGCGAGAAGTGTTCAAACAAGCAAATGGTGCGCGCGAAAGTGATCGCGAGCAAGAATTTCGGCCGCGACCGGGAGTTGTGCGCGCGCAAAAACTAAATAAAACAAGCATTGGCCGCGCGAGACGCGCTCTGTGGTGGGGGAGGGGGGAGGAGCGGGAGAGCAAGTGACACGCGGCCGTGAAAGTGACACAGCCGCGCGGCCCCGAGAAGCGCTCTGTGGTGGGGGAGGAGCAAGTGAGAGGAAAGACATATGGCGCCTGGAGCATGCGAGGAATGCGCGTACCCGCATGCTCTAGGCAAGCCCAAAAAAAAGTGGTCGAATTTCTAAAAGCCCACTTACAAAATGTCTCGCCCAGACCAGCGCAAGCTTCAGGGCGAGACCTAAAAACCATTCCATAATATATCTTTTTTTTTTTACAAGCACCTTTTTAAGTTGCATAAATGCTCTCTCTATTTTCTACTTTATTTTTCTTAACCATACATCAAATTATGGTTTATGTTGTGATCTCCAGTGCTGTGCAATCCGTGATCTTACTAAAAGCATAATGATATAAATTATTTGCTTTTCGCTGGAAGGTAAATTATCTAAGGAAGGAGAATAACCCTATAATGCAATCAGTGGGGTATGCAGAATTTAGAAACTTAGCTTATCCTTAAATTACCTAAATATTACTTACCAAAATAGTGGCATTTTTCGACATGGCCAGTCAATATGCAACTATTAACTGATTTCTGTTGAGGAGAACCTAAAGCAGCTTGGCTTCATTTTAGAATCAATCTTGTGGAGAAAAGCTGCATTCCTATATACAAGCCATGTTGCTTAGAACTGCATCCTCCTATAGTTTGCCCATCTCATTTTATCAAAATGTAATTAATTAATTCCTTTTTCAAGAGTATGATGATAAAGGTGACCTGTATTTCTCTCTTGCATTTTAGTGCTATTTTAATAAAATGGTCTGAATTTATTCCCTTAGACTTGCATACCATTGTTCCAGGCATCACTTTCAAACGTTTTCAATTAAACTGTATGCCAGTTATTCATTCATTTTGAGGAAAGGTTTTAATGCAGCAAGAATTGCGATTGAAGCCTAACCTTGAAAGTGCAGTATCCTTATGAAAACTAATGAACCACCTGGTTCCCTTGCCACTAATAATTCTACTACAACTGGCAAATTAGCAATGCAATTCATTTAAGCATATGAATGCAGAGGTGCATATTTTGGGTGCTAACCCAACTTCACCAACAGTAGTCCCTCCACTGAACACAAACTATAACACCACTTGGGCTCGTAAATCATTTGTCCTGAACTCACCGGTGCCTCCGATACCAACTACTTGAAAATTCACAGAACCGCAACTGGTCACCAAAACACTTCACTTTAGGAACTAGCATTTCGGCACTCTGAAAAACTGTTGTTTACTTGAGAAAGACTGTCCAGTTTTAGTTGCTTTGGATTCTGCCTATTTTTCAAAAATTCTCAGACGTTAGGACTTCCAACAAGTTAACACTCCCATTAAAACACCTTTCTCTTTATAAAACTGTAAAAAAAAAAAAAAAAAAAAAGTAAAAACGAAAAAACAAGACATAAGGCCTTTTCAATCCATGCATCCAGGATCTGTAACATCCTTCTTGTGTCCATCAGGACCGCCCCAACATTGCTCCAATTTAGGAAAGAGTTGAAGACTTGCTCCTTAAAGAACACTACATCACTATGCATTACTTGCCATTGAATTTGTTGTGAAATCAATTGCATCGCAGACTATCCGGACTCCAGACACTACCACCTCCTGCCCACATCTATATCTAGAAAGTATAGTGCACAAAGGCAGATGATCCTCCAGCGGATCCTAAAACACATATGGAACACAACAGTACCAAACAAGAGTACTGCTGTGTAACCAATAACTGATCTAAATTCTCACAAATTTGATTTCACAGAAGCAAACTGAGTTTTTCTCAAAACATCTACAGATCCAAAAAAAAAAAAAACTACTTATGATAAATAACAGTGCACAAGTTTTTTTTGGAGTGCTCATTAAAAGATCTACAGTAGCAGTATGAACTGGCCATAACAATCTCATTCATGCATCTTTGATTTTTATGGCGCACACTGGCATGCATGAAGGACGTACCACTCTAGGGGCCCCCAAACGGTTCTGACTCTCCATCTAGCACCCCATATAATCTCTTGGTGAGGCCCCCTGCACTTTCATGTGCCAAATAGACCAACACTTCACAGAGGATGCAATTGGCGACTCTGATATCAGATCTTTATTGAGCAGGGCAGAGAATCGTTTTCTATCTGTCACACTAACCTTGACACTCGCCCTGCATAACAACCCCATGCATGCTTGCACACCACAACATTGAATGCCCACACACTTCACAACTTTGGCCTTGCGTAGTGTCGTCTCACCCTGTACTCGCTATATAAATCACTTTTGACCCCACATCTCAGGTGGCTGTCAACCTCGCTTGGCGATAAATGCTAAGATATAAAAATTTGAGCTATGGCATCATTTTATGGCACAATTGATATTGTCTTTTACATTTTTATATCCAGTCTTTTTTTATTCTATCGCTTTTGTAAAAGAATTTAAGTAATCATACAATAAAGATTCAAACAATCAGTCGCAGACAATGCACAGGTGCTATAGCAAAAACCCATGTCTTGATTGATTAAATGGAACTATTGCATGTTGTGAGACAAAGCTAATCTCGCCATTCTGGGGCTGAATATCTCATCTGCTCCCTGTGTAAAAATGGCAAGATCCTAATTTTTTTTTAAATAATTACTGTTTTTCCCTCAATGGAAAACACAGCATCCCCAAGCCGACGAGTTCTGCACATCAACCAAAGCGTTAATACTGGCAGAAACACCCCAATCAGAGCTCTCCTTGGTAGCAGCACCCTTACCATTATATTAGCTGCAGAAGCACCCCACCAAGAATTCCTCAGTGGACGTTGTACCCACAGGCACAACATCATCAGGTCATTGACACCACCGCCCCTCAATCAATCACGGCATTTATAGAGCGCGCTACTCACCCGGGAGGGTCTCAAGGCGCTGGGGGAGGGGGTAAGTTACTGCTCGAACAGCCAGGTCTTGAGCTGCTTCCTGAAGGAGAGATGGTCCTGGGTTCGCCGAAGGTGAGTGGGGAGGGAGTTCCAGGTCTTGGCTGCCAGGTAGGAGAAGGATCTTCCTCCGGCGGTGGCTCTGCGGATGCGTGGTACGGTGGCGAGGGCGTGGCTGGTTGATCGTAGCTGGCGGGTGGGCGTGTAGAAGGTCATGCGGTCGTTGAGGTACTTGGGGCCCAGGTCGTGGAGGGCCTTGTGTGCGTGGGTGAGGAGTCTGAACGTGATTCTCTTGCTGACGGGGAGCCAGTGCAGGTCTTTCAGGTGTCCGGTGATGTGGCTGTGCCGGGGATGTCCAGGATGAGTCGTGCGGAGGCGTTCTGGATGCGCTGGAGTCTTTTTGAAGTTTGGCTGTGGTTCCGGCGTAGAGGGTGTTCCCATAGTCCAGTCGGCTGGTGACGAGTGCCTGGGTGACGGTCTTCCTGGTTTCAGTGGGGATCCATCTGAAGATCTTGCGGAGCATGCGCAGGGTGTTGAAGCACGAAGTTGAGACGGCGTTGACTTGTCTGGTCATCGACAGGGAGGAGTCCAGGATGAAGCCCAGGTTGCGTGCGTGGTCCGTTGGCTTGGGCGCGGTGCCCAGGGCCGGGGGCCACCAAGAGTCGTCCCAGGCGGAGGGTGATGAGCCCAGGATGAGGACTTCCGTCTTGTCTGAGTTCAGTTTAAGGCGGCTGTTCCTCATCCAGTCGGCGACGTCTCTCATCCCGTCGTGTAGGTTGGCTCTGGCGGTGGTGGGGTCGTTGGTGAGGGAGAGGATCAGCTGGGTGTCGTCGGCGTAGGAGATGATGTTGAGGTTGTGTTGGCGTGCGATGGCTGCGAGGGGGCTCATGTAGACGTTGAAGAGGGTTGGACTGAGTGAAGATCCTTGTGGAACGCCGTAGATGACTTCGGTGGCCTCGGATCTGAACGGGGGAGGCGGACTCTCTGGGTTCTTCCGGCGAGGAACGAGATGATCCATTCCAGTGCTTTCTCTCGGATTCCGATGTTGCTGAGGCGCTTCACTAGGGTGCGGTGGCAGACGGTGTCGAACGCCGCGGAGAGGTCCAAGAGGATGAGGGCTGCTGTTTCCCCGTTGTCGGTTAGGGTTCTGATGTCGTCGGTGGCTGCGATAAGGGCGGTCTCGGTGCTGTGGTTGGCCCGAAACCCGGACTGCGAGGGGTCGAGGGATCCATTCGTCTCGAGGAAGGCGGCAAGCTGTCTGTTGACGGTCTTCTCGATGACTTTGGCCGGAAACGGAAGGAGCGAGATGGGACGGTAGTTCTTGAGGTCGGTGGGGTCCGCCGTTGGTTTCTTCAGGAGGGCGGTAAGCTCGGCGTGCTTCCAGCTCTCCGGGAAGGTGGCGGTGTGGAAGGAGGAGTTGATGATGTCCCGGAGATGGGGTGCGATGGTGGCGTCGGCTTTGTTGAAGACGTGGTGTGGGCAGGGGTCGGTTGGTGATCCGGAGTGGATGGAGTTCATCGTGCGGGTGGTGTCTTCGGTGCTGATCGGGGTCCAGTTGCAGAGGGTGCTGGTGGCAGGCGTTGGTTCGGCGGTAGGGTGCGTGGTCTGTGCGTCGAAGCTGTTATGTATGTCGGTGATCTTGCGGTGGAAGAACGCGGCGAGTGAGTTGCAGAGGTCTTGCGAGGGGGTGATGTTGTTGTTTCCGGCGCTGGGGTTGGAGAACTCTTTGACGATGCTGAAAAGTTCCTTGCTGTCGTGGGCGTTGTTGTCCAGTCGTTCTTTGAGTGCCGACTTCTTGGTGGCACGGATCATCTGGTGGTGTTTGCGGGTGGCGTGCTTGAGGGCGGTCCTGTTGTCTGGTCGAGTCGCCAGGCTTTCTCGAGAGTGCGGCAGTTCTTCTTGGATTCCTTGAGTTCGTTGGTGAACCAAGGGGTTTTCTTGCTTCCGGGTCTGCTGGGAGGGTTTTTAGTGGTGCGAGGTCGTCGGCGCAGGCGGTCAGCCACTTGGCGAGGTTGCTGGCTGCTTCGTTTGGGTCCGTTGTGTTGGTGGGTGTGTTCTGGCTGAGGGAGGCGGTGAGCTGCTCGGCGGTGATCTTGCTCCAGCTCCGGCGGGGAGCCTGTTGCGGGTGGTGGTGGGTCGTAGTCTTTCTGAAGCTGAAGTGGACGCAGCTGTGGTCGGTCCAGTGGAGTCCGGTGGCGTGGCTGAAGGAGATGTGCTTGCTGGAAGAGAAGACGGGGTCAAGCGTGTGGCCGGCGTAGTGGGTGGGCGTGTTCACCAGTTGCTTGAGTCCGAGGTTGGCGAGGTTGTCCAGCAGGGCGGTGGTGTTTCTGTCGTTGTTGTTCTCCAGGTGGAAGTTGAGGTCCCCTAGGAGGATGTAGTCGGCGGAGGGCATGGCGTGCGGGCTGATGAAGTCTGCGATGTCTTCGCTGAATAGTGTGCGTGGTCCCGGGGTCTGTAGATGAGGGTGCCTCGGAGGGTGGTCTTGGGGTCAGTGTGTATCTGGAAGTGTAGGTGTTCGGCGGCGGTGAAGGTCTCGTCGGAGTTAGTCGAGATGCGGATGGTGTTCTTGTGTACGATGGCGATGCCTCCTCCCGTCTGGTTGACGCGGTCCTTCCGGGTGATCTTGTATCCGTCCGGGATGGCTATGGCGATGTCGGGCGCTGAGGAGGCGTTCATCCAGGTTTCGGTGAGGAAGGCGACGTCCGGTGCTGTTGCGTCGAGCAGGTCCCAGAGTTCCACGGCGTGCCTGTGGACGGAGCGGGTGTTCAACAGGATGCATTTCAGGTGGTTGCTGCTGGTGCTCGACTTGGCGGAGGTGGTGCACGTCCGGGGGCAGGTGAATCGGCAGGCTTGGCAGGTGAAGGGTCCGTGGGTGCGTCTCGGTGAGGCTCGGTAGCAGGCAGGGTTCCGGCCGGCATTGAGTGCGGTGAGGGTGGCGGCGTCGTAGGTCCGTCGAGTAGTGTTGCATCGGTGGGATCCAGGGGTCCTGGCGCTGGGCGCGGGCCAGGCGCGGACGGGTGCAGACGGGCTTACCTTTGGCGCACCTTCGGCGCTCCGTCGGTGCTCCCACTGCGCGCGGCCGCTGCGCGGTCGCTCAGGGGCGTCATAAGTAAGGAGCCTGGAGGGAGGAGCAGCTGGGTGGCGGGAGCGGGGCGGCGAATGGAATCACGGGGGCGGGGCCGCAGGGAGGCAGTGGCGGGAAGTCCCAGGAGCAGCGGGCAGCGGGAAAGTCCCAGGAGCAGCGGGAAAGTCCCAGGAGCAGCGGGCAGCGGGAAAGTCCCAGGAGCAGCGGGAAAGTCCCAGGAGCAGCGGGAAAGTCCCAGGAGCAGCGGGCAGCGAGCGAAGGAATCTCCAGGCAGGAGGCGGCAAGGCAGGCAGGAGCGGCAGCAGTGAGTGGGGCGACCAAGCCCTGTGGAGGGCTGAGCGGTCACACTCTGTGGTCCCCTACGGTCCCCTTAAGTAAGGAGCCGGGAGGGAGGAGCAGCTGGGTGGCGGGAGCGGGGCGGCGAATGGAATCACGGGGGCGGGGCCGCAGGGAGGCAGTGGCGGGAAGTCCCAGGAGCAGCGGGCAGCGGGAAAGTCCCAGGAGCAGCGGGAAAGTCCCAGGAGCAGCGGGCAAGTCCCAGGAGCAGCGGGCAAGTCCCAGGAGCAGCGGGCAAGTCCCAGGAGCAGCGGGAAAGTCCCAGGAGCAGCGGGCAAGTCCCAGGAGCAGCGGGAAAGTCCCAGGAGCAGCGGGCAGCGAGCGAAGGAATCTCCAGGCAGGAGGCGGCAAGGCAGGCAGGAGCGGCAGCAGTGAGTGGGGCGACCAAGCCCTGTGGAGGGCTGAGCGGTCACACTCTGTGGTCCCCTACGGTCCCCTTAAGTAAGGAGCCGGGAGGGAGGAGCAGCTGGGTGGCGGGAGCGGGGCGGCGAATGGAATCACGGGGGGGCGGGGCCGCAGGGAGGCAGTGGCGGGAAGTCCCAGGAGCAGCGGGCAGCGGGAAAGTCCCAGGAGCAGCGGGAAAGTCCCAGGAGCAGCGGGCAGCGGGAAAGTCCCAGGAGCAGCGGGAAAGTCCCAGGAGCAGCGGGCAGCGAGCGAAGGAATCTCCAGGCAGGAGGCGGCAAGGCAGGCACGAGCGGCAGCAGTGAGTGGGGCGACCAAGCCCTGTGGAGGGCTGAGCGGTCACACTCTGTGGTCCCCTACGGTCCCCTTGAGTAAGGAGCCGGGAGGGAGGAGCAGCTGGGTGGCGGGAGCGGGGCGGCGAATGGAATCACGGGGGCGGGGCCGCAGGGAGGCAGTGGCGGGAAGTCCCAGGAGCAGCGGGCAGCGGGAAACTCCCAGGAGCAGCGGGAAAGTCCCAGGAGCAGCGGGCAAGTCCCAGGAGCAGCGGGAAAGTCCCAGGAGCAGCGGGAAAGTCCCAGGAGCAGCGGGCAGCGAGCGAAGGAATCTCCAGGCAGGAGGCGGCAAGGCAGGCAGGAGCGGCAGCAGTGAGTGGGGCGACCAAGCCCTGTGGAGGGCTGAGCGGTCACACTCTGTGGTCCCCTACGGTCCCCTTAAGTAAGGAGCCGGGAGGGAGGAGCAGCTGGGTGGCGGGAGCGGGGCGGCGAATGGAATCACGGGGGCGGGGCCGCAGGGAGGCAGTGGCGGGAAGTCCCAGGAGCAGCGGGCAGCGGGAAAGTCCCAGGAGCAGCGGGAAAGTCCCAGGAGCAGCGGGAAAGTCCCAGGAGCAGCGGGCAGCGAGCGAAGGAATCTCCAGGCAGGAGGCGGCAAGGCAGGCAGGAGCGGCAGCAGTGAGTGGGGCGACCAAGCCCTGTGGAGGGCTGAGCGGTCACACTCTGTGGTCCCCTACGGTCCCCTTAAGTAAGGAGCCGGGAGGGAGGAGCAGCTGGGTGGCGGGAGCGGGGCGGCGAATGGAATCACGGGGGGCGGGGCCGCAGGGAGGCAGTGGCGGGAAGTCCCAGGAGCAGCGGGCAAGTCCCAGGAGCAGCGGGAAAGTCCCAGGAGCAGCGGGCAGCGGGAAAGTCCCAGGAGCAGCGGGAAAGTCCCAGGAGCAGCGGGCAGCGAGCGAAGGAATCTCCAGGCAGGAGGCGGCAAGGCAGGCAGGAGCGGCAGCAGTGAGTGGGGCGACCAAGCCCTGTGGAGGGCTGAGCGGTCACACTCTGTGGTCCCCTACGGTCCCCTTAAGTAAGGAGCCGGGAGGGAGGAGCAGCTGGGTGGCGGGAGCGGGGCGGCGAATGGAATCACGGGGGCGGGGCCGCAGGGAGGCAGTGGCGGGAAGTCCCAGGAGCAGCGGGCAGCGGGAAAGTCCCAGGAGCAGCGGGAAAGTCCCAGGAGCAGCGGGCAAGTCCCAGGAGCAGCGGGCAAGTCCCAGGAGCAGCGGGCAAGTCCCAGGAGCAGCGGGAAAGTCCCAGGAGCAGCGGGCAGCGAGCGAAGGAATCCACAGGCAGGAGGCGGCAAGGCAGGCAGGAGCGGCAGCAGTGAGTGGGGCGACCAAGCCCTGTGGAGGGCTGAGCGGTCACACTCTGTGGTCCCCTACGGTCCCCTTAAGTAAGGAGCCGGGAGGGAGGAGCAGCTGGGTGGCGGGAGCGGGGCGGCGAATGGAATCACGGGGGCGGGGCTGCAGGGAGGCAGTGGCGGGAAGTCCCAGGAGCAGCGGGCAGCGGGAAAGTCCCAGGAGCAGCGGGAAAGTCCCAGGAGCAGCGGGCAGCGGGAAAGTCCCAGGAGCAGCGGGAAAGTCCCAGGAGCAGCGGGCAGCGAGCGAAGGAATCTCCAGGCAGGAGGCGGCAAGGCAGGCACGAGCGGCAGCAGTGAGTGGGGCGACCAAGCCCTGTGGAGGGCTGAGCGGTCACACTCTGTGGTCCCCTACGGTCCCCTTAAGTAAGGAGCCGGGAGGGAGGAGCAGCTGGGTGGCGGGAGCGGGGCGGCGAATGGAATCACGGGGGCGGGGCCGCAGGGAGGCAGTGGCGGGAAGTCCCAGGAGCAGCGGGCAGCGGGAAACTCCCAGGAGCAGCGGGAAAGTCCCAGGAGCAGCGGGCAAGTCCCAGGAGCAGCGGGAAAGTCCCAGGAGCAGCGGGAAAGTCCCAGGAGCAGCGGGAAAGTCCCAGGAGCAGCGGGAAAGTCCCAGGAGCAGCGGGCAGCGAGCGAAGGAATCTCCAGGCAGGAGGCGGCAAGGCAGGCAGGAGCGGCAGCAGTGAGTGGGGCGACCAAGCCCTGTGGAGGGCTGAGCGGTCACTAGCGCCCCTAACAAAGTCCACTCAATGGAACCTTCCCTCGCACCACAGCCTTATAGAAGCTATCAGTACAGCAGACCCCCGTCATTGGCACCATCAATTCATCCACATCTATCACCCTAATCACCTTTGTGATCCCCTTTCATTGGGGCATCAGCCCAAATTGGTCCACACTAACAAAACTCGCAGTAGCCCATCAGTCATCTTCTCAGGTCCATCATCATTGGCAAACTCTCATTAATGGCACCAGTTCCTCCACAGTCCCATCAATGGCAGTACCCCTTCGTTCCAAGTGGTCTTTCATTAGCAACCCGGACACATAAAAAGTCTTTGTGTTAACTTCTGACTGAACAAAACAGACTAATCTGTCATCATGGCCAACAACCAGGTCTTTGCTGCAACATTCACATTAGAACGCATTCATTTCCATAAACACTAGCAATCAATCAATCAATCAGGGGTTTGTTAAAGCGCGACTACTCACCCGTAAGGGTCTCAAGGCGCTAGGGGTGGGGGGGTTGCATGTTCGATTCCATCAAGGAGGGGGTCTACCACAAGAAGTGTAGTCACTGCAAATATTATTGAAATGCCTGCAATACTGCCAACTCCTTGGTACAGTGCTGGTTTAGTAACAGCAAAGCCCTGGTTTATAAATAGCTTCACCTCCAAATGCACTTTCTGATCAGTATTTATTTTCTTTACTGGCCAACTCACCACGACCAAAGAAAAGCAACTACTTTCAATAGTGTTACCCACCTAGCAGCGCCAGGAGAGCCACCCAAGACACTGTTATTGGCTGCAGACCAACCACCTCCCAGGTAGTCACTCAATGGCAGCACCTTCAGCCCAAGAAATTCCTTATTTAACATTCATGTGCCCTCCCTCACCTTAACCCCCCCCCCCCAAAAAAAACCTCAAACACAGGGAGCAGAAGCGACATTTACGACTTTTCATTCTCAACAGTATTTCTTAAGAGCAACAGTAAGACAATGGACGTCTGAAATCTCCCTACTCACCCATCTTTAAACCACTTATTGTAAGTATTGGAACTCCTCGATAAATGCAACTTTATTGCCAGGGCTGCGCCATTGGAGGCAGCCCCCAGATCAGTAGTACCAAAAGTTTCTTCCTCGTCCACCCATCCCACCACCTCGTGCGAAAATACCCCAGGAGTCCGCTACTGGCAGCGGTCAGACTGACAAGAACCCTCTGGTTGATGGCAGCAGTGCCATTCACCAAAAACATTTCGGGGGCTGCTACAACTACAAGCTCGCCTAATCACCAGCTCAGAGAACCCCTCAAAGGTGATAGAACACGAGAACTCATTCACCTCGGATGAACCCGAACTCAAGGTCTGTTCCTTGTCACAACTGCAGAGAAAGGTACAACCATCCGTAGAACAACTCGACTCGAGTCCAGCGCCGCCAGGATTCAAATTCAAACACGTCACAGTAGAAAGAGAAGAAAGAACAGCACCCGGAACACCTTTCAGTATCACGCATGCGCGTGTCGAGACACTTTTAAAACAATTGTTTTTGTGACTATTTATATATAGCGCTTCAAATGAGAACCAAATTATATTACACCTTTTTAAACACGGGTAGATTAAGTGATTTGCCCAGGCTTAGGCTTGCATAATATTGTGAGCAGAGGTCGGGAATTAATCCAAGAAGACTTAACGAAGCAACCGATAAGACTACAAACAAGCACTGGTATAGCCAATAGGTCTCGCCTTTTTGACCATATAACAAGGTCACAATTCGACCTGAGCCTGTCAGTCCAAACAAAGTGGCCCACATTCGCAGATCGCAACCTTTCACAATGCACTAGTTGGTTAGGACCATGGAGCTACATATTGACAAACATTTGCAATAATTAAAGTATTTTCGGGCTTATAGGTCCAGTACTTAAATTGGAAATTAACATGTTACAAATACCTTGGATGCTCAGTTATGAAAGTTATGAAAAATACTAGGAACGTATATTAAAATTGATTTTTTTAATCCTACGTTTGCTGTGGATGGTTTGATTAATGTCAGTTGGGAAACAGGACATGGCACAGACCTAGACGGCCTTTTACACTCACTCTGGGCCTTTTAGATATTCCCATTATTTTTTTAACCACTTAAGAGAGGCCCTTCAATGCTCAGAGGTTGGCAAAAGATGCATCTGTACTTGCTGCTAGCATCACTCGTAAGTCCCGACAAATGGAATCATGTTAGTGTGTAACTGCAAAAAGAAAAAAAAGTGTCACTTTCTTCACATACAATTTTATAAAGCATGAAGCCCAGAGCATAGTTGCCAACATCTGGAAAACAATTCCAGGGACACTTGGCAGCACAGCTACTTTACCACACCCACTTCCTCAAAGCCCCACACACTCCTCCCCATCCACATAATTAGCATAATTTAAGTCTGGCTACTTATCAATGTGCAGATTATAGGGTCTACTCAAGAAAGAGAGAATTGCAGGGAATTGAGACGTGAATTTCAAACTTAAAGTCAAAGTAGATGAGTTGGAAAAATTCTCCCATTCAGCTCCATTGGAGAATTTTTCCACTTTGGCCTAAAGTTTGAAATTCCCATCGCAATTCCCTGCAAGACACTTGGTAGGGCTGGAAGTGCAATTGCCGGGACTTTCCCTAGATAGTAAATTACCCTGGACAGTCTCCAACTTGCTGGGACTGTCCCGGCAAAAACGGAACAGTTGGCAGCTATGTTAGAGGCATTGCAGCGCTTTACATGAGCACTAGATAACAATATATTAATTTTTTATGGCCCGTGTAGATTAACGACCTGCTTACGAGTTCGGCGGTCCATCGGTCGTCCTAACCCATGGAGGAGGCACCAGTGGTCCGACCGCCGTATTACAAGTATGGTGGTCGGACCACCGCAACCTCCAGGGAACCGCATTCCCTGGCAGTGGCACGGCAGTCTGGGGCAGCAATATGCTTGGTGGTGCCACTGCGGCACCGCCAAGCATAGTACGAGTTTCCCCACCGCCAGCTTTTTCATGGCGGTGGGAAAACTGGGATGCATGCGGGGGGACATGGTGTGTCCCCCTGTGTGCATGCATGGCTAGTTCCTGCACACCATGGACTAAACAGTCCTTGCCATGTAGGAGCTTGCTTTGGCGTTCCCATTGCGGTGCCTTTTTGAAAGGCACTGCCGTGGGAACACCAAAGGGCGCCCGCCAGACCAGCTGAAACTCCTACTCTGGCGGTCGAACGGTGTTCGACTTTGGCAGTGGCAGTGGCGTGCTGCCCCACTCCCGCACCGCCAAAGTTGTAATCAGCCCATAAGAGATTTGCCCAGGATCACAGGATGTTGAGCTGATGCGGAGAACCTGGTTTCCCAGTTTCAAAGTGGGATAAGGCTACAGCCTCTCCCTCTTGACTGCAGGAATTGATTTTGGGCAGGCAAAGCAGAAGAGCAGATACTAATTTATCTCTGCCTTTTCTATGCTGGGGAGGGAGACAAAAATAATTAAAGAGTCCCCTTGCTCATCCTCACTAAACCCTCCCCTCGCACCCCTCTCCAGTCCTTTCCCCTGTCCCAGTCCCGTGCAAAGCTTCCCATCAGCAGCTCCTGGAGCCCCCTGTAATATCAGGAGGGAGCAGGCATAGTGCACACCTAATGCTGCGCCAACCGGAGCAGGTCAGTGTCATTCTGCCTCTGACAATGAGACGGCCTGATGTAATGTGCATCGCATCATGCTGCTTAGATATATGCAAAGGCTTTAACAACAGCCTTTGACGTTTTGCCCTTGCAGTGGAAACTGAGACGGCCACATAAAAACGGCCCACCAGCGGGCCTCAACCACAGGCCCATCTGTGAGAAGTTGGCCTGGTATATGCTGTCCACCAATTAAAGTGGGCACCTTGCACCAGTCCAAACGACCCTTATTCATGATTAGGTCAAAGATAACCTTTATGAAAGCTATCCTAGTGGTAGCTATGGAGAGCAGCCTTCAGGCTTAATCTTGAAGGAATGTAAAGCAGCTTGTTTTACCAGAATATCACCTCCTGAATGACCAAATGAAAGGAGAACCACACAAGTGTTATATAAAAATATGTATTTATTACTAAAACACTCTCTACTAATCTCTACCCAAGATTAGAATGTACAGTACACAATGTTAAATCAATAGAACGACAGTAAATGGCACAATACACAGCGGGCTCCAGGGGGAGACCGAACCATATAGTAAGAAAGTGGTATAACAACCACGACTTCAGTAGACACAGTGCCTAGAGCACGTAGAATCGCTGGGACCCCAAGGAACCACCCACAGGAGTGACACAGGGAGCCCACGGAGGACGGGTGCAGTGTGGGAACACAGACGCGAGCTCCGTACAACTCTATGGGAAAGTCGCGGTTGGAAAATTACAGTTTAAGGACACTTCGGAGAGGACTTCAAGCAAACCCTTTGGAACATAGAAGGTTCTAAGGCCAGCACCCTTGTGAGTACCGAGGTACCCATGTTACCTATCCCAGAGGAGCCGGGTGCATAGGGGTCAAGTGGTGTCGGAAACCCTCGTCGTTTTCAATGGCGTGATGCGAAGAAGTACTGCTGCCGGGAAGATGAAAAGTGTCCGGTGGAATCCAACCCTGGATTCGGAGTAAGAAGAACCTGAAAGCAGAGGGGACAGAGTCTGAGTCACTTCATGGTACCAGGGGCTCGATAGACGAATGCCCACCGATGTCGGGTGCTTCAGGTGCGAAGATCAGATGCTTGACTCTGCAGCCACGGGGACCAGGAGACGTCGACGACGACCAAAGTCTGGAGGTGAGCTGTCCCACAAAGGATGTCGAGTGCTGAGGGTCAGTGTCCGGATTGAACACCAACAAGCCTTGGCAAAGGCATCTGTTGTAGTTAAAGATGACTCCACAACTTGCGAGTGTTAATTAACATATTTATTTTGAGCGCAAGATTTAACACTGTTGATCCCTCTCCAGCCAGCAGACAACTCACTCGTAAGGAACACGGCTATGTCATTGAGGCATAGCAACGCTAGAACCATAACAGTAGAATGTAATACTTAAAGGCAAAGGTACCTTAACATAGAAGTTCATGTGAGGATACAACACATCCTCTCTCCTTTAAATAACAACAAAACAAAACAGTAAAAGATGAGGAATGATAGTGTAGAATGAACCAGAATCTACCATCAACTCAATTTCTTTGCCCTGTATAATAAAAATTGCTTTGGGTCTGGACCTCCTTCCAGGTGTAATTGTCATTTCATTTTCATCTATACATAGAATTTTATCTTCACCCTCAATGTCATTCATGTACATTGTATTACTACAATCATTCTGTACTACAGCTACCTTGGGTCTGTTAAACGTTTTACACATTTTAAAGAAGTGTCCCTTACGACCACATTTTCTACATTCCTTATCAATGGCATAACAATTTCTATACTCAGCAGTGTGATAAGTGCCACCACATCTTGTACACATCTTCTCAAATGACTTGGCATTATCAGGATTTTTGCAGAATAATGTTGTACCTTTTATTAGGTACACTCTTCTTACCTACTCCAATACCACTCTTACTGTTGTTGATTTCTGCAACCTCATCTTGTTCTACACACGATACGCCCGTAGCGTTCTCTTTTTTTTCCATTTCCTTCATACATATATCAGAATGCTCAACAACCTTGGCTATTTCTATGGCATTACCTAGGGTGGGGTTTTTTGCAGCCCATAATCTTTCCTGCATTTTTTTATTACGGCATTGTACAATTAATTGATCTCTGATCATTTCATCCCTCATCCCACCAAACTGACACTTGATGGACAATTCACGTAAACGTGCTACAAATTGGTCAATAGTTTCGTCACTTCTTTGGGGCTGGGTATAAAATTTGTGCCTACACATAACAATATTTACTTCTTTCGCAAACTGTTTTCTCAATCTAGCTTTTGCTTCTAGATATACATTATCAATAGGCCTTCCCTCACAATCTGTTGCTGCTGGTAAATATTTAAATACGTGCTGTCCCTCTTTACCTAAAGTGCTTAAAAGTAACGCTTTCTTCCTTGCAGCACTAAACTCCTTACCATCTAAGCCCTCAATATAATTTTCTAATGTATATCTAGAAGCAAAAGCTATATTGAGAAAACAGTTTGCGAAAGAAGTAAATATTGTTATGTGTAGGCACAAATTTTATACCCAGCCCCAAAGAAGTGATGAAACTATTGACCAATTTGTAGCACGTTTACGTGAAGTGTCCATCAAGTGTCAGTTTGGTGGGATGAGGGATGAAATGATCAGAGATCAATTAATTGTACAATGCCGTAATAAAAATGCAGGAAAGATTATGGGCTGCAAAACCCCACCCTAGGTAATGCCATAGAAATAGCCAAGGTTGTTGAGCATTCTGATGTATGTATGAAGGAAATGGAAAAAAGAGAACGCTACGGGCGTATCGTGTGTAGAACAAGATGAGGTTGCAGCAAACAACAACAGTAAGAGTGGTATTGGAGTAGGTAAGAAGAGTGTACCTAATAAAAGGTACAACATTAATTCTGCAAAAAATCCTGATAATGGCAAGTCATTTGAGAAGATGTGTACAAGATGTGGTAGCACTTATCACACTGCTGAGTATAGAAATTGTTATGCCATTGATAAGGAATGTAGAAAATGTGGTCGTAAGGGACACTTCTTTAAAATGTGTAAAACGTTTAACAGACCCAAGGTAGCTGTATAGTACAGAATGATTGTAGTAATACAATGTACATGAATGACATTGAGGGTGAAGATAAAATTCTATGTATAGATGAAGACGAAATGACAATTACACCTGGAAGGAGGTCTAGACCCAAAGCAATTTTTATTATACAGGGCAAAGAAATTGAGTTGATGGTAGATTCTGGTTCATTCTACACTATCATTCCTCAAGAAATGTTTATACGAACGTGGCCTGATATAAATCTGCTCCCCAAAGACATCAACCCAGGGGGGTACCAGGGTGAGAAAATAGATATAATAGGATATATGTTTACTGAAATTGCTTTTCATGACAGGTGTGTGAAGGGGAAAGTATATGTAGCACGAAGTGGACCACCGATCTTAGGGTGGGCACACCAATATGATTTACATATCATCATAAATCCTAGAGCTTCCCACCAGCTCATGGTGGTTGATGAAGTTACCACAGAGACGATTGTGGAGGGCATGAATAATTTATTCTCTGAAGGAATTGGAGAACTTAAAGGTTACGTACATAAAATTGTACTAAAATCTGATGCAGTTTCCATGCAGCATAAGGTACGAAAAGTTCCCATTATCGCAAGACAGGAGGTCAAACGCATGCTTGGTGAAATGGTAGAGCAAGGTATCATTGAGCAAATTGAAACCTCACGTTGGATTTCGCCAGTTGTGATCACGGGCAAACCTGATGGCAGTTATAGGTTCTGTGTGGACTTGCGCACCCTAAACCAAAATATTGTGGTTGACAATTTTCCCCTACCTAACATAAACAAACTCATTTTGTCTTTAAAGGGGGGTAAGTTTTTCTCAAAATTAGACTTACGCAGCGCCTACCATCAGATCAAACTCCACAAAGAGTCCAAACTGTTAACGGCATTTATCACTACTGAGGGGGTATTCCAGTTCACTAGGATGCCGTTTGGGTTGGCGTCTGCTGCAGGGGTTTTTCAGAGGATGATGGGTTCAGTTTTGAAAGGTACAAAGAACGTCGTTCATTTTCAGGACGCTGTGTTGGTATTTGGGGACACAAAAGAACATCACAATTTTGTTTTGAAAGAGGTTTTGAATTAGATGGCTGATGCTGGCCTAACTCTTAAGAAGGAAAAATGCAAATTTTGTGTGGAAGAAGTGGAGTATCTGGGCTACACTTTGTCCAAAGGCGGAATTAAACCAAAACGTGATCTTTTGGACGCTATAAGGAAGGCCCCTGCGCCTACAGATAAGGACCAGCTCAGGTCCTTCCTTGGACTCATAGAGTATTACGCCAAATTTGTATATAATTTTGCAGAAAAAACTGAACACATCAAGAAATTGCTTAGAAAGGGGTGCAGGTTTACATGGTCTGATGATCAACAGAGTACATTTGAGAAAATTAAAAGTAAAATTTGTGAAGCAAAAGTACTGACTCCATTTGACACCAGATTGAAGTCTGTCCTCACTGTTGACGCTAGTGCCGTGGGCATAGGTGCTGTCCTGGCACAGGTACACACTTCAGGGGTAAAAACTGTAGCCTTTGCTTCCAGATCTCTCACCAATTCTGAGAGGAATTACTCGGTGATAGAGAGAGAAGCTTTGGCTGCAGCATGGGCGACAGAGTATTTCCGCATGTATTTGTGGGGTTTCCAATTTACTTTACGTACTGATCATAAGCCTCTGATCAAGATCTTGTCTCCTAGTGGTGCAGGGAAGGGTTCAGCAAGACTTGCAAGGTTAGCTGCCCGTCTGCAGGAATATATATATAAAGTTGAATATATTGCTGGATGGAAGAATTCTCAAGCTGATGGGTTATTCAGATTGCCCTTGCCTTGGTATGAAGTTGATAAAATGCAAGTTGAGTCTTTTGAATGTGAGGGCGCGGTTGCTGCGATTGAAGAATTAGTTGTAATGTGCAATGGGGCAATTGACAAAGATCGGTGGAAAGAATGCATGTCCAGAGATGAGGCATTATAAGTTGTCAAAGACTTAATTGTCAAAGGTGGTAGGCGTGAAAGTATGTTGCCCATTGCAGTGAGGCCTTTTGGAAAGGTTTTGGATGATCTATCCATATCTGATAAGGAGGGGAATGTTATAATGAAAGATGACAAATTTGTTCCCCCACAGGAGTTAAGACTCATTTTGTTCAAACTGGCTCATGAAGGTCATATGGGGCAGTCACTCACAAAGAAAAGGTTAAGGGAACATTTCTGGTGGCCTGCTATGGACCAGCAGGTGTCTGAATGGGTGGAGAGGTGTTCTGATTGTGTTGAGAGTGAGAAGAGGTTGAAGGTTGGTAACCAGTTGGAAAGGGGTACGATTGATGATCCTGGTTTACCATGGCACACGGTTTGTTTAGATTTTATAGGCCCATTAGCTTGCTTAGGTGCTGATTTGAAATTTGGTGTGGTTATGGTGGATGTCACATCCAAATGGTTGATAGTGAAATTAGTAAGTGAGATCACTACAAAAAAAACTATTCAGGTGCTTGACGAAATTTTCAGGGAGGAAGGTTATCCAGTTAAGTTAATTACTGATAATGGTACACAACTTATTTCTAATGAGATGACCAATTATCTAAAATCCTGTGGCATTGTACATACAAGAACATCCCTCTATAACCCACAGGGTAATGGCATTGTGGAAAGGGCCAACCTCATGGTAAAAGGGGTTATTCAGATGGCGGTTACAAACAAAGGTGATGTGAAGGGTATGGTCAATGACCTTGTGTGGGCCTATCGCACAACTGAAAATACAGTTTCTGGGAAGGTTCCTTTTTTTGTAATGAGGGGACGTTCTGCAAGTACCAAGTTAATTCCAGCTTGGATGAAAAACTTTCTGGGTTTAGCAAATTTTAATCAGGACAGAGAAGACCCGGATAAAACTTTGGTGTGTGAGTGAAACATAAAACCAAACGATTTTGTAAAAGTTAAACCTGGTCGTGTGAGTGGTGGGCTCACCAAGTTTCGTGGTCCAAATAAGGTGAAAACTGTTCATAAAGGATATGTTACTTTGTACAATGGTTAAAGTTGGAACCTGAGGAGGATTGCTCTTTACAAGAAAAACACAAATAGTGGAGAGAATTCTGGATGCAAGGAGACTGATAACAGCTTCAATCCTCACTTGTTCATGAGTGACGAAGAAGTTGTTGGGAGACCATTTAATGATCCTTCAAGGGAGGTTGGTGATGGTCCCAGAGGTGTTATTAGTAGATCTTTTTCCCAAAGATCCAGGTGTCCACCCAGGTATCTCCAAGATTATGTATGTGGGGATTTTAAGTAAATTTTCACATGTTTATGTGATCTTGCATTTATTTTTATTGTATTTATTATCTCATTTGTATTTCTCATCTCGTCATTCCTCATCTTTTACTGTTTTGTTGTTATTTAAAGGAGAGAGGATGTGTTGTATCCTCACATGAGCTTCTATGTTAAGGTACCTTTGCCTTTAAGTATTACATTCTACTGTTATGGTTCTAGCGTTGCTATGCCTCAATGACATAGCCGTGTTCCTTACGAGTCAGTTGTCTGCTGGCTGGAGAGGGATCACCAGCGTTACCTCTTGCGCTCAAAATAAATATGTTAATTAACACTCGCAAGTCGTGGAGTCATCTTTAACTACAACAGATAAAATACTAATTGCCACTTTCCAATTTTCCCGTTTGCATTTCTTCTCTTGAGATTCATAGTCTTTCTATACTTTTGAACGGTGACATCTCTTCTTATGACTTTAAGTCTGATTTCTTTTTTTTTAAATATGCTCACATCCGCGCTCTCACTTTCAGATGAAAATCAACAGAGTCCTCCTTTTTGCGCTTCTTCAGCTTTCTGTGCGACCATTTCTTTAATTTCTTTTTGTGGGACTATTGGATCGCTTGCGTTTGCGTGACTCTTGCTCTGCGTTCTGCTGTCACAGACTTTACTTTTTATGTGCTTTTGAACATCACTGTTTGCGTGACTCTTGCTCTGCGCTCTGCTGTCACAGACTTTACTTTTTATGTGCTTTTGAACATCACCATCAAAACCATCACAACGCATGTGTGCATTTTTAAGTTCAAATGTCTCATGGCACAACTCTCTGTAGGCGCTGTGATCCCACCATGTACTATCTGGTGAGGCACTGCTTTGGTTTTTTCATAGATCACTTTTGTCATGCGCGTGCAGAAGAAAACGCGTGACACTGTTTAATCCGACTCCGGCTGACTGAATGTCCAGCAGGTTAAACCTGCATCACCGATCTGTCATTCTATGCCTGCAGACAACTATCTGTTTTTCCGATCTGTTTTCCGCCTCTGCAGACCATTTTAATCACAAGACAGCAGCGCTGCGATGCGGCGAGAAAACCACCCCTAATATAAACACCACACTCTGTGTCGAGGTAACGCTGCTTCATGACGCTGTAACCTGGCAACGTTTGATTATGCAGCGGACGCGCAAGTAGACGGAAGCGCGTGACGCAGTTGCCTGGCAACGCTTTTGACAAACAGAGATCGCGCATGCAGGAGGAAGCCCGCGCACTCGGTAACTGACTCTAGGTGACGTCAGGAGCGCTTCGTATGTGATTTCTTTTCTTCTCGTTAGTGTTAATTATCAGTTAACACTGAGGCCCGATCTTTGCTCCCGAACAACACCATAAGGCTGATGTTGTATATTAGTTCTTCATGTAACATGGCTGACAGTGGTCATTAGCCCTTCCTTTGTGTTCTTACCTCCTTAGCCTCTAAGAATACCTGTTAGTGTTCTAACTTGTACCAGAGTGTTCTACTCTTGTCAGATGATGGTCTGGTCAGCTGGCGAGGTGTGCGCTCAGCTGTGTCTTAAATAAATCTATATGTAACTTAACTAGAAGTGTCCTGAGATCCATCTACAACAATTTGGCGACGAGGATCCTCGTCGCCATCTGTTGTAGTTAAAGATGACTCCACGACTTGCGAGTGTTACTTAACATATTTATTTTGAGCGCAAGAGGTAATGCTGGTGATCCCTCTCCAGCCAGCAGACAACTCACTCGTAAGGACACGGCTATGTCATTGAGGCATAGCAACGCTAGAACCATAACAGTAGAATGTAATACTTAAAGGCAAAGGTACCTTAACATAGAAGCTCATGTGAGGATACAACAGCAACCAACGCGGGCAGAGGAAACAAGTGATAGTATGGACCAGCAAGGTCCAGGAGACTCTCCAAGCTATGGGGAGTCAGGGCACGTCTGGAGCAACCAGGGGAGCCCAAGGAAAGTCAAAGAGACCCTCGCTAGGACCCACAGGCCAACGGACCAGGGATCGCGAAGGGACCTCGAGCGGAATCACAAAGTACCAGCCCACGGAGCACTCGTGGAGTGGAGGCCGGAGATCTTTGGTGGAAATGCTGCTCGGGGTTGGGACTACACGTAGCCAAAGCACAGCCTCAGGGATTGCCGAAAAGCATATGCTGCTGCAAAAGTACACTGTGCACAGGGGTTCGGGTTGCACGGTCCCCACGAGGGATACTGGTCTCAGGATTGCTGAGAGAGCAGATCGACCTCAGGAATGCTCGGGAACCCACCTCCTGTGTTGCAGAAATCTTCGGAGTCCTCAGGAGCTCGGGAGATGCAAACCGGTCAGATGCGTTTAGGTGCCTGCTGCTGCAGGGGAGTAACTCCTTTACTCCAAGGGAGATTCTTCTGTCGTCCAGCGAAGTGTAGACCATCGAAGTACTTGGTTTCTGCTTGCAGAGTTTAGTCCAGGTAAAATCTAAAGTGCTGTAGTCAGGTTTCCTACTTTATACCCAAGTAAGGGGTTGGACTGACTCTGGGGACCCACCTAGGGGAGGGTCAGGACAGAGGGGTGGCTACACCCATGTCCTTTGTCCAGTTTCGCGCCAGAGCAGGAGCAATTGGCTCCTGCAACCGGTTTGATCTGGACTATGCACAGGGACATCAAATGTGCTTGGCTCAGCAGCAGGAGGGCAGACTCGTGTCTGTGGCTGGCAGCATCCATTTTGTGCTGCCCAGGTCGAGAAAGCTGGTACTGGGTAGACCGCTGCCCCATAGTAGTGGTACTACAAGGGAGAAATCATACCTCCCACACCAGTTACTGGGGTGGAGGTATGATTCCAAGGTGTTTGACACCAAACACGACATGTTTCTAAGCAGCCGTTTTAAAGTTAGCATTTACCGCGAGGTTATAATGCACTTAAGTATATATGGCTGGCTGCATCACAGACAACTCCGGGGAATAGATTCCGAAGGCTGTAGAGGGGCTCTGCTCATGCAGGGGCACCCTCTCACGTAAAACCCAGCACCCTGCCTTCAGGATTGATAAGGCCTGCCATAGGGGTGCCTGATAGGTTTATATGTGCAGTGATTTAGAATAGATATAGGTAACCTATATCTAAGTAAGGGATGCATGCACCTTCTTACACAGGTTGCAGTAGCAGACCTGTGGTGTCATTTTGAATGGCCTCTCAGGGGTGGCACAATACATGCTTCAGCCCCTGGGAGGCCTCTGGGGTACCTATGCCCTGGGTACATGGTGTACCATATACTAGGGACCGATAAGGGTACCCCAGAATCTAATCTGGAGTGTACCTAAAGTACATGCAATCAATGTATAGGAGAAAGCAGATAGACTGGGGTCCTGGATAGCAGGATCCCAGTCAGACTAGGCCAAAAACAGTGAGACATCAGCAAAAAGTGGGGGTAACTATAAGAAGCAGATCCTACTATCCTACACAACCCCCCAAACGTAGGGACATTAAACTAACCTTGACCAGTTGAGTCTTCATGTTCTAAGTGGAAATATCTTGAGAGTCCATTTGCATTGGCATGGTTAATCCCAGGTCTATGTTCCACTGTATAGTCCATCCCTGTAGGAAATGGACCACCTCAAAAGTTTGGGGTTTTCACCCTTCATTTGTTTTAGCCATAAGAGGGGCTTATGGTCTGTCTGAACAATGAAGTGAGTGGCAAACAAGTATGGCCTCAGCTTCTTCAGAGCCCAAACCACAGCAAAGGCTTCCTCTCAATGGCTGACCAACGTTTCTCTCTGGGGGTCAACCTTCTGCTTATGAAAGCTACTGGCTGATCCTGACCCTCTTCATTCAATTGTGATAACACAGCCCCTACCCCAATTCAGATGCATCAGTTTGAACAATGAATTGTTTGAAATAATCAGGACTTTGCAGAATGGGAGCAGTGCACATGGCTTGCTTCAGGTCATCAAATGCCTTTTGACAGCTAACTGTCCACTGAACTTTCTTAGGCATTCTTTTGGAAGTTAAGTCATTCAAAGGGGTCACTATGGATCCATATCCTTTGACAAACCTCCTGTAGTACCCAGTCAGGCCCAGAAAGCTCTGACCTGAGTCTGGGAAGTGGGAGCAACCCAGTCCATGATGGTCTGGATTTTGCTCTCCAATGGTTGAACCTGACCTCCACCCACAAGGTGGCCTAGGTATACAACCTTACTCTGCCCTATCTGGCACTTGGTGGCCTTGATAGTGAGGCCTGCTTTTGCAGGGCCTCCAAAACATTTCTCAGGTGGACCAGGTGATCCTCCCAGGTGGAGCTAAAGACAGCAATATCATCTAGATAAGCTGCACTATAGGCTTCCTGACCTGTAAAGACTTTGTTCACCAACCTTTGAAAAGTGGCAGGTGCATTCTTCAAGCCAAAGGGCATCACCACAAATTGGTAGTGCCCACTAGAGGTTGAGAATGCTGTTTTGGGTTTTGCATCCTCAGCTAATCTGATTTGCCAGTACCCAGCTGTCAGGTCAAACGTACTCAGAAACTTGGCAGAGGCCAAAGTATCTATAAGTTCATCTGCCCTGGGTATTGGATGGGCATCAGTCCTAGTGACTGCATTGAGACCCCTGTAGTCCACACAGAACCCCATCTCTCTCTTACCACCCTGGGTGTGAGGTTTTGGTACAAGGACTACTGGACTAGCCCAAGGGCTATCTGAGGGTTCAATTACTCCCAGTTCCAACATTTTCTGGACTTCTGTCCTGTTACAGTCCCTGACATGGTCAGGTTGCCTGTAAATCTTATTTTTGGTTCAACTCTTTTTTTATTAAGAAAGCAATAGGAGGCATAACATCTACACGGCAAGCCGCCTACAACCCCCATGAGGGGCCGGCCGCACCATTGAGCAATCGTTCAGGAAGCATAAGAGGATCATTATAGAATTTTGCTTCAGCGGAGTGATACACAGCAAGTCGCCTACAACCCAAATAGGGCCGGCCGCGTCCTTATACAATCTTATACGTTAGGCGTCACATTAAAGCTCCTTTAAAGAATGGGGTAAACGGAAAACAAGTCAACTTCAAGTATAAGAGATATACAGAAGAATAAAGGAAGGAAAAAAGAGGGGAGGGGGGGGTCGGGAGTCCCCAAGGAAAAAAGCAGGGGGAGGAGATGAGCAAGTGAGAGTGAAGAGAAAGAGAGAGAGAGAAAAAAAAGGTGGTGGGCGAGGAGAGAAGGAAGCAAGTGGGCATAGGTAGCGGACCAATGGACATGACTGCAGGCAGGGGAGGTGGCGGGAAAGCGCAATGGGGGCGTATCAGTGTGGTTGCCCGGTGAAATGGTTACTCAAAACCCCGGGCCGAAGCAGGTGAGAGGTGCAAGGAATCTATTCTGGGTCAGGGGGACAGATTGCGTCATCATATAGGCGCAGGGCTCGGAGTTTCGGAGGTTGTAGATGGGCATGTTCCAGTCTACAGAGGTGAGCAACAAGCGGCTGCCACAGTTTAGTGTAGTGAGAGTCACGAAATTGCAAGCGTGCGGTAAGCAATTCCATGGTGGTAGTGTGCCAGAGACGCGTGAACCAGACACTGATCGGGGAGCTTCCGCCTTTTTCCAATATAGGGCAATAAGCTGTTTGGCTGCGCCTAGCATGTGAAGTGAGATGTGCCAGTCATTGCGTGTGAGCGCGCGCAGGTTGGTAGGCTTGAGACCCAGGATAGCTGTGGCTGGGGTCGCAGGCAGGAGGAAACCAATCACCACCTTAATATGGCTGAGGATCTCTTTCCAGTAGGAGGTCAGGAGTGAGCAGGACCACCAAATATGAAGGAAGTCGCCCGGGAGCTCGAACACCGCCAGCAAAGAGGAGAGGTCGCAGGGAACATTTTGTGAAGTCTGAGAGGTGTATAGTACCATTGGGTCATGATCTTGTATGCGGTTTCCCGCTGGGAAATACAGCGGTACACTTTCGGGATATCCCGCCACAGGCGATCCCACTGCGCAGGGGCAATGTCCAGAGAGGTGTCCTCCTGCCAACGACGTTGGTAGTTGTGGGGAGGGGAGAGTGGGGGTGCTGTAGGACATGATAAGTGCGGGAGATGAGTCCTTTGGAGTTGTCGAAAGCACGCACTAGCCGCTCAAAGGCGTGAGCGCCCGGGTGGCCGCCTGTGCCATGGAGGGTGTGTGTATCCAATGCCGAAGTTGAAGATATTGTAATCTGGCCCCCTCTGAGAGCTGGAAATCTGCCTTGCACTGCGCAAAAGTTTTGAACTTGTCCCCGAAAAGAGATCTCTAATTGTCCGGCACCCACCCTCGAGCCAATCTATAAATACCTGAGGGCGCACAGCTGGTGGAAAATATAGATTCCCAGCAATAGGAGTATGGGGGAGGGAAAGCTAGTGAGGCCCTTGGAGACGGCCACTCTATCCCAAATGTCAAGCACCGTCCTAGTAGGGAGGGCCACATACGCACTGCGCGATCTAGATGCTCGGGGTAGCCAAGGGAGGTCCCATATAGACCGTCCAGTCACTGCCCTATCCATATGGAACCATATCTTTTCACTCTCCCGCGCCATCCACTCCGATATAAAGCGAAGATGAGAGGCCCAGTAATACTCCAGCAAGTTGGGGCAGGCCAGACCACCCCGATCTCGAGGGGACATAAGGACTTTATTAGAGAAACGCGGCCGTCGACCTCCCCAGATGAACTTGGTGAGATCGCGTTGGAGACTTCTGATCTGATGGTATGGGATGGGGGTCGGAAGGGACTGAAAGAGGTATAAGATCTTAGGGAGTACCGACATCTTTATTGCATGCAGGCGGCCCAGCCAAGAGAGAGTGAGAGGTTTCCAGACCCGTAGGTCCTCCAGAACCGCCTTACGACATTCCTGCCAATTGACCTGGGACCAAGAGGTAAGATTCGGCGTTAACCAAAGCCCAAGATAGCGGATAGAGTGAGAGGCCCACTGATAGGGGACGAGCGACTGCAGTAGGGGATTTCATCCCGAGGGATCGTGATGTTAAGAGCCCAAGATTTCTCGTGATTAATTTTAAGACCAGAGGCCGACTCAAAGGACTGGAGGAGAGTCAAAAGGGTCGGGAGCGAGATGTGCGGCTGTGATATCGTGAGAAGGAGATCGTCTGCAAAGAGAGCTACCTTGTGAGATCGGCCTCCAAGAGGAATGCCATGAATCTCAGGGGCTTGGCGGATCAGGATGGCGAGGGCTCCACCACGAGAGCAAAGAGTAAGGGTGAAAGGGGACACCCCTGCCGAGTGCCTCTGTGAATGGAAAAGGGGGCAGAAAGTTGGCCATTGACCCGCACCTGGGCCATCGGGGAGATGTAAGGGGCCATGATTCGGGCTATCATCCCAGGGCCGAGCCCGATTTTCTGCAGCACTGCCCTGAGGAAGGTCCAGTCCACCCGGTCGAACGCCTTCTCCGCATCGAGCGAGAGGAGACACGCAGGGATATTCCAGTGGTGAGCTTTGCCCACCAAGTGCGCGATGCGGCGCACGTTGTCTGCGCCTTGGCGGTGGCGTATAAAACCAACCTGATCCGGGTCAATAAGGCCAGGCAAGTGGGGCTCGAGCCGTTTAGCCAGTATTTTGGTGTAGAGCTTAAGGTCCGTATTCAGAAGAGCTATAGGTCGGTAGGACGAGCAAAGGACAGGGTCCTTACCTGACTTGGGGATCAAGGCAATCTCGGCCAGCCCCATGGACTGGGACGGCCCTTCATTGGCGGTGAAGGAGTTAAAAAGGCGAAGAAGGTGTGCCCTGAGCTGCGGCATAAACATGCGATAAAAGGAGAGAGGAAGGCCATCCGGCCCCGGAGTCTTTCCGAGTGGGAGGTCCTTTAGGGCCCCTGCGAGTTCCTCTCGCGTAATCGGCTCATCCATTTGACTAGCATGATACTGGCTGAGCGGGGTCCAAAGGCAAGCATCCAGCAGAGCCTGCATCTGGGGAGGAGAGGACTGTGCTGAAGCATAGAGAGTAGAATAATACGCTTGGAAAGCCTCGCATTTGGATGCTTCCGTGACTGCACTTGTGCCCTCGTTGGTGCGAATATGGGCTATGTGGGCCTTAGCTGCGCGCGCCCGCAGGCGCCTAGCTAGGACCGTGCCCACCTTATCCCCCCTCATAGTAGCGCTGCTTTAACGCCAGCAGGGTCCGTTCGGCTTTGTTGGTTCTATGGGCTCGCAATTGGCCGCGGAGAAGGGCCAGGCGCCTTTGTGGGCTAAGGATGGGCGGTCCTGATCGAGTTTTCAAGAGCCATGAGCTCCCTAGTAAGATTGTCCTCAAAGAGACGCGCCTCCTGTGCCCGTGCAATCGCTATGGACGTGACGCGTCCGCGAATAGTAGCCTTAAAGGCGTCCCACACTACCGGAAAGGGAGTCTCCGGAAGATCGTTGAGCGCAAAGTAATCGTCTATGGCCGCTCTAATTTCGGCCACATCTGCCTGATCACGAAGTACTTGGGGGAAAGCGCCAGCGTGGTGGGCGAGGAGCGCGTGCAGAACAGTGACGGAGGAGGAGCTCGACATGGGCGTGGTCGGAGATCGAGATGTCAGACATTGAGGCAGACACCGTCTCGCCTATCAGGGCATGTGAGATAAAAACGTGGTCAATCCGCGAGTACGAGCGATGTACATGCGAGTAGTATGAGTAGCCCCGCGCATCCGGAGAATGATACCGCCAAGAGTCCAACAGAGTGAGGTCCGTCAACTGTTTCTTCAAGGTAGAAGACATGGCCCCCGCCCCATGGAAAGACCCACCACTGCGATCAAGGTCAGCGTCCCACACTAGGTTGAAGTCGCCTCCAATGATAAGAGAAGGGTTCGGCTGCGGAACGTGTTCCCGCAGGAAGGCGCGGAGATAGGGATCTTGCGCCTGGTTGGGCGCATATATATTGCAAAGGGTGAGGGATCGGTGCCCCATCCGGACCTCCACCTTAAGAAAGCGGCCATCATGGCTACGGATAACTTTCGAGTCCCCTGCCTTACACCAGAGCCACAAAGTATAGCTACGCCAGCCGTTTTAGATGGGGCAGATGCCCAAAATTGGAGGGGTAGCGGGGATGGGCCATTCGGGAAACATCAGCTTTCAGCAGATGTGTCTCCTGAAGGAGGATAATGTCAGGTTGTTGCTGCAGCAGGTAGCGCCATATCTGTTGCCGTTTGTTTGGTGAGTTAAGCCCTTTAACGTTGAGGGAGATAAGTTTCAAGGCAGGGCTAGCAGTCATGTCCATGGGAAGGTGGATGCAAGCAGTAGCACCGGCGACGATGCCGCAGGAGGGGGCGGGATACGGCAGGAGCATGAGAAAGACAGGCCAGAGAACCACGATCCCCCAGAAACATAAGGGGACCACAAGAGGCCGCCCCGTCTACCACCAAGAAGAAGAGAAGACAGAGGGGAGAAGTAGAAAGGGAGAGGCAGAAAACAGGGACATAAAGATGAGGGAAGTGTAACGGTCAGAATAAAATATAACAGTGGCCAACTGGGCCACAAGGTCCTGTTCCAGTCCAAGGATAATCGCGGCCCTAGGGCGTAAATCATCCCGGAGAAGTCACTCTCCTAGGAGCAGGGGGGTATCTTCCAAGCTCCAGGCGCGAGGGCAAAGGAGGGAGACCCGGGCCGCCCGCCATCAGAGTGAGAGGCCGGGAGGCCGTCCGGCGTGAGGTGGGAACATGGGTCAGCGCCCTCCGAGCGCAGCAGTGGACAAAGCATCATGAAAGGGCACATTGGAAGGTGTTGCTTCACAGTCACGGCGTGGCGGGCCGGGAGCTAGCTGAAGAGCGAGACTCCTCCATGGAGCGGATGTGCTGGATGATTTCCTGTTTAGCCTGGGAAGCCGACTGCTCCCCTGCATGTGGTGCTCTCTTGTGGCGGCGCACCTGAGACCAAGAGGGTTTGGCAGGCTCCTGAGCGCGAGAAGGATTGCGAGCTGGGCTGGACGGTGTGGAGATGGGGATGTGCAAGAGCTGCGCCGCCTCTCGGAGGGATCGCACCATCCGGCGTTTGGAGTCCCACTGGAAGATAAGCGCAAAGGGATGGCCCCATTGATACTGAATGTTCAGGCTCCGCAACTTATTGGTTATCGGCTTGAAGTCTCTGCGTCGGCGCAGCGTTGTAGGGGCAAGATCTTGGAACAGCTGTATTGGAGTACCTTTGTAGGCGAGGTCTGGTTTGGAGCGCGCCGCCTTGAGAATCGCCTCTTTCTCCGTAAAGAAGTGGACCCGGGTCAGGATGTCCGGGACAAAGCCCGCTCGAGCAGAGGGACCCGAGACTCGATGTGCTCGATCGAGGGCCGGCGGGGATGCGTCGTCATCGCCCCAGATGTCATGCAGAAGTTGTGCCACGAAGGTCATAATATCTGTTCCCTCCGCTCCCACCGGGATCCCCGGAGGCGGAGATTGTTGCGGCGGCTCCGGTTCTCCAAATCCTCCTGCTTCAATTGTAGGTCTATGTGCTGCTCCTCCAAGGTAGCCATGCGTTGCCAGAGCTGCTCCTGGTCCTCTGTCCGGGCATCTACTGTCCGCTCAAGGCCATCCACTCTCTCTCCGAGGTCAGTGACCTCCTTCCTGAGCTCCCGCACACAGGAGTGGACCTCCGATCTTAGAGAGCCTATCTCGGACTTGAGCTCCGTCATAAAGTTGGCCATGAAGGTTTGCGTGACTGGTGCTGAGTCATCTCCAACCGGCGCTGCCATAGCACCGGAGGCGCCAGAACCTGGCTTGTTCCAAAGAGCGGCGACCGGGTTGTCCTTCTGAGGCACCGCCAACTCCTTCCCCGACTTAGTGCGTGTCATCTCCCTCGGGGATGAGGCACCCGGCAATTTCCACTGAGGCGGCCAAGGCTAGCAGACCCCCAGATGCCGAGGTGCAGTCCGCCTCCAGCGTCCCCCACCGCACAGACAAAAGACAGACAGCTACAGGTTAGGGACCCAGGCCGTATCGCAGTGTTCAAAGCGATGGGTCATCCGCGATGTCAGAGTCACTCGGTGTCGGGGGAAAGCGATGGGGGGTGGTGCAGCAGTAGCTAATCAATAGGGGCTCCTGAGTGGAGGGTTTGCAGTGGACGTCCCCCGGTCCAGCGTCCCCTGCGCAGGTCAGGGGTCACCCCCAGGCGCTCCAACGACAGACGGGCACACCCCAGGCTAAGGAGGCCCGCTCCCAGAAGCCCGGTGCCAGTCCACGGCGAAAGCGACAGGGAGAAGAGGCCCACTCCTCCAAGCACCCCCAAGTGTTCCGATCAATGATGGGCACCCCCAGTGAATCCAAGGCAACGCCAGGCCAGTGTCCAGGTCACGCAGGGCTGTGGGCCAATATATATAGGAGGTGAGGGTAGGGCCCCAGGAGCGGTGCGCAGGACCCAGTTCCCGCAGACACCTCTAGCTAGGTCACAGCACACAGGGCTCCCCACCCCCACACCTCACCTGCGGAGGGACTCCGTTGCCCTGATGTCTGATATAGTGTCAGCTGGCGTCTTGTAGCTGTTCACCACGCGTGAACCAGGCGAGAAGGCCGCTCCGCAGGGCCGCATTCAGCCCCGCCAGGGGCCCACAGCGAGCACGGCGTCTGCCAAGGCGTCCCGGGCCCCGAGACCACCGGACCTTTCCTCGGCGGCGTGCTCCAATCCCCAGCAGGACGTGAAGGTCGGCGTGGCCCCCAAAGCAACCGCAGCTGCGCCTCAGTTCAGGCACCACCCCTCAAGGGCCAGCAAGACCGGGGGCGGCCACAGCAACAGGCAGGGTCCCCACAGGCCAGCAGCCACTGAGAAACAAGATGGCGGTCACCGCCGCCGAGCGGAGTGCAAGGGGTGTAGTGGCCGTTCCTCCGGCAGTCCCGCAGGTGGACGGCTATGTCTGCTCGATCACGGGCTCATGCAGCTGCGGGCGCCAAGATGGTGGCCGCAGCCCTGCGGGCCGAAGCGCTCTCCTACCGGGTCCTGTCGCCGTCCGTCAGCTCCGGGGGCCCCACAGGGGGCAGCCAGACACCCCTGGTGTCCTCGGCAATGGGGCCCAGGGGCCCAGTCAGGTGCGCAGCGTCCTCGCCGTCCCGCAGTCTGCACCGGGTGGGCCCCACGTATGACCCTCGCAGCGGTGTCCCCAACTGGCGGCCAGACGAGGTAGCAGCTGAGCGACCCTGCCCCCGGGGGCCGACCGCAAGTCCTCCTGTGCCCCGCTCGTCACTCGCCTCGCATCGCCGCCAAACTCCAGGCCAGGGCGCGGGGCAACGGCGATATTTACTCCCTCTAGGGCCCAGGAGGCCGCAGGCGCTAAGATGGCGGCTGAGGCTGCATACGCCGGGGCGCCCCCCCACCGGCTCCGCTCCCGCCGCTGCCTGCTGGTTCCACGGGTCGCCGGGTCCCGGGATCGTCTCCCAGTCGCCTCCGCTGTCCAGACGCCCCGAATTCCGGCCCCTCCGCTATGGATATGAGCTTGAAAAACGCTTATAATGCCGGCGGCGGCCCGGAGCTCCTACAATGCGTGTCTCACCCCATTTGCAGCGAGACCACGCCCCCCTAAATCTTATTTTTAACAGGCAGACTGTCACCTGTATCCACTTCATGAGTGCACCAGGTAGTCTGACTTGGAGTCAGGGAAAACATATGTCTGAACTGATTCAGGACTTGCCTACAATCAGTTTGCTGCTGGTCAGTGAGGCTGCCTGCCAAGGCTACACCATCAACTGAACCATCATCAGGGTTCTGTGAGAGCAGATCAGGGAGTGGATCACTCTCTTCCTCCTGTCCCTCATCAGTAGCCATGAGCAAGCCCATGTCTGCCCTGTCAACATATGGTTTGAGCCTGTTCACATGGAGCACCCTATGAGGGCTCCTGGGAGTTCCAAGGTCCACCAGGTAGGTAACCTCTCCCTTTTGCTCAATGATAGTATGAGGTCCACTCCACTTGTCTTGGAGGGCTGCTGGGGCCACAGGCTCCAACACCCATACTTTCTGTCCTGGCTGGTAAACAGTCACAACAGCCGTTTGGTCATGCCAGGCCTTTTGCAATTCCTGGCTAGCCTCAAGGTTTTTGGATGCCTTCTTCATGTACTCAGCGATACCAAAGGGGATGATGGACGGAGCGCTTGAGCTAATCAAACACTCACCCCCAGTCAACTGATCTGGGTTTAATCCATCATCATTCTTTAGCTCACTCCACCATCCCAGTTCAGACATGGCCATATGCAAATCAGTCTGACCCTGTGCCTCATGGGAACAGTCCAGCCCGAACTGCCAAGCCATGTCTTCCCTGGACCGGAAACAAGCATCCTGGGACCGGTTTCTGGCTATTCAGCCGTCATCAGCCAGGCTAGCTTGAATCCAGTGGCAAAGTGAGCAAGGGACCCACGTCTGGGCATACCCTGCCAACTTAGGGCGAACAAAGCGATACCAAAGGGATGATGGACGGAGCGCTTGAGCTAATCAAACACTCACCCCAGTCAACTGATCTGGGTTTAATCCATCATCATTCTTTAGCTCACTCCACCACCCCAGTTCAGACATGGCCATATGCAAATCAGTCTGACCCTGTGCCTCATGGGAACAGTCCAGCCCGAACTGCCAAGCCATGTCTTCCCTGGACCGGAAACAAGCATCCTGGGACCGGTTTCTGGCTATTCAGCTTGGCAGTTCGGGCTGGACTGTTCCCATGAGGCACAGGGTCAGACTGATTTGCATATGGCCATGTCTGAACTGGGGTGGCGGAGTGGGCTAAGAATGATGATGGATTAAACCCAGATCAGTTGACTGGGGGTGAGTGCTTGCAATGTTCAACACTCCGTCCATCATCCCCTTTGGTTTTGCTATGTTCGCCCTAAGTTGGCAGGGTATGCCCAGGCGTGGGTCCCTTGCTCACTTTGCCACTGGATTCAAGATAGCCTGGCTGATGACAGCGGTAAGCCAGAAACCGGTCCCAGGATGCTTGTTTCGGTCCAGGGAAGACATGGCTTGGCAGTTCGGGCTGGACTGTTCCCATGAGGCACAGGGTCAGACTGATTTGCATATGGCCATGTCTGAACTGAGGTGGCGAGTGGGCTAAAGAACGATGATGGATTAAACCCAGATCAGTTGACTGAGGGTGAGTGTTTGCAATGTTCAACACTCCGTCCATCATCCCCTTTGGTTTTGCTATGTTAGCCCTAAGTTGGCAGGGTATGCCCAGACGTGGGTCCCTTGCTCACTTTGCCACTGGATTCAAGATAGCCTGGCTGATGACGGCTGTAAGCCAGAAACCGGTCCCAGGATGCTTGTTTCCGGTCCAGGGAAGACATGGCTTGGCAGTTCGGGCTGGACTCTTCCCATGAGGCACAGGGTCAGACTGATTTGCATATGGCCATGTCTGAACTGGGGTGGCGGAGTGGGCTAAAGAATGATGATGGATTAAACCCAGATCAGTTGACTGGGGGTGAGTGCTTGCAATGTTCAACACTCCGTCCATCATCCCCTTTGGTTTTGCTATGTTCGCCCTAAGTTGGCAGGGTATGCCCAGACGAGGGTCCCTTGCTCACTTTGCCACTGGATTCAAGATAGCCTGGCTGATGACGGCTGTAAGCCAGAAACCGGTCCCAGGATGCTTGTTTCCGGTCCAGGGAAGATATGGCTTGGCAGTTCGGGCTGGACTGTTCCCATGAGGCACAGGGTCAGATTGATTTGCATATGGCCATGTCTGAACTGGGGTGGCGGAGTGGGCTAAAGAATGATGATGGATTAAACCCAGATCAGTTGACTGGGGGTGAGTGCTTGCAATGTTCAACACTCCGTCCATCATCCCCTTTGGTTTTGCTATGTTCGCCCTAAGTTGGCAGGGTATGCCCAGACGTGGGTCCCTTGCTCACTTTGCCACTGGATTCAAGATAGCCTGGCTGATGACGGCTGTAAGCCAGAAACCGGTCCCAGGATGCTTGTTTCCGGTCCAGGGAAGACATGGCTTGGCAGTTCGGGCTGGACTGTTCCCATGAGGCACAGGGTCAGACTGATTTGCATATGGCCATGTCTGAACTGCGATGGCGGAGTGGGCTAAAGAATGATGATGGATTAAACCCAGATCAGTTGACTGGGGGTGAGTGCTTGCAATGTTCAACACTCCGTCCATCATCCCCTTTGGTTTTGCTATGTTCGCCCTAAGTTGGCAGGGTATGCCCAGACGTGGGTCCCTTGCTCACTTTGCCACTGGATTCAAGATAGCCTGGCTGATGACGGCTGTAAGCCAGAAACCGGTCCCAGGATGCTTGTTTCCGGTCCAGGGAAGACATGGCTTGGCAGTTCGGGCTGGACTCTTCCCATGAGGCACAGGGTCAGACTGATTTGCATATGGCCATGTCTGAACTGGGGTGGCGGAGTGGGCTAAAGAATGATGATGGATTAAACCCAGATCAGTTGACTGGGGGTGAGTGCTTGCAATGTTCAGCACTCCGTCCATCATTCCCTTTGGTTTTGCTATGTTCGCCCTAAGTTGGCAGGGTATGCCCAGACGTGGGTCCCTTGCTCACTTTGCCACTGGATTCAAGATAGCCTGGCTGATGACGGCTGTAAGCCAGAAACCGGTCCCAGGATGCTTGTTTCCGGTCCAGGGAAGACATGGCTTGGCAGTTCGGGCTGGACTCTTCCCATGAGGCACAGGGTCAGACTGATTTGCATATGGCCATGTCTGAACTGGGGTGGCGGAGTGGGCTAAAGAATGATGATGGATTAAACCCAGATCAGTTGACTGGGGGTGAGTGCTTGCAATGTTCAGCACTCCGTCCATCATCCCCTTTGGTTTTGCTCTGCTTTCTTCATGTACTCAGCCATCCTGGAGCGGAGACCAAGTACATAGTCCACAATATCCTGTTTAGGGGGTTTGAGAGGTAACTCCCATCCCTCCTTCACTAGACATAAAGGACCCCTCACTGGATGTCCAAACAGAAGTTCAAAAGGGCTGTAACCAACCCCCTTCTGAGGAACCTCTCTGTAGGCAAAAAGAAGGCAGGGCAAAAGGATGTCCCATCTACGCCTGAGCTTTTCAGGGAGACCTTTAATCATGCCCTTGAGGGTTTTGTTGAATCTCTCAACTAACCCATTGCATCGTGGGTGATCGGGGGTGGTAAATTTGTAATTTACTCCACACTCCTTCCACATAGCAGTCAAGTAACCAGACATAAAGTTTTCACCTCTGTCTGATACTACCTCCTTAGGAAAACCCACTCTGGAAAAGACTCCTAGGAGGGCCCTAGCCACAACAGGAGCTGTGGTAGTCCTAAGTGGAATTGCTTCTGGATACCTAGTGGCATGGTCCACCACCACTAGTATGAATCTGTGCCCAGATGCAGTCTGAGGATCCATGGGACCAACTATGTCAATCCCAACCCTCTCAAAGGGAACCCCCACCACAGGTAGTGGTATCAGGGGGGCCTTTGTAGTACCACCTGCCTTACCACTGGCTTGGCAAGTGATACAGGAGCGACAAAACTCCTTTATGTCCTTTGACATATGAGGCCAATGAAAGTGAGGAACAAGTCTGTCCCAGGTCTTGTTTTGGCCTAAGTGTCCTGCCAATGGGATATCATGTGCCAGTGTCAATAGGAAGCCCCTAATCTTCAGAGGTATAACCAACCTCCTGGTGGCACCAGGTTTGGGGTCTCTACCCTCTGAGTATATGAGTCCATCATCCCAGTAGATTTTATGGGACCCACTGGCACTCCCAGCAGCCTCAGCAGCAGCTTGCTGTCTGAGGGGTTCAAGAGAGGGGCAGTTCAGCTGCTCCTGGCTCAGGGCTGCCCTGGAAGGGCCCCCTGTCCCCAAGAACTCAACCTGATCAGGTTCAAGTTCCTCTGAGACAGTTCCTTCTTCAGGACTAAGATCATCTCCCTCAAGAGACTGATCCTCACTCTGAGGCAGGGGGAAGACACTGCCTTACCCCTACTGCTCCTTCTCTTGGAAGGCACCTGGTCCATTATTCCAGGATCCAGGGCCTGTTCAGTAGAATACATTTTTGCCTGTGACCTAGTCATGGCAAACACATCTGCAGGGATGCCCAGCATTTCTGCATGTGTCCTGAGTTCCACTTCAGCCTATGCTGAAGTCTCCAAATCATTGCCCAATAAGCATTCTACAGGGAGGTCTGCACTTACCACAACCTTCTTAGGGCCAGTTACCCCTCCCCAGGTGAAATTTACAACTGCCAAGGAATGGTCTGTCCTGACATTGCTTGCATTGGTCACTTGGTACATCTCACCAAGTATGATCTGGTTAGGGCCCACAAGTTCTTTTGTCACCATGGTGACACTTGCACCTGTGTCCCTATATGCCATGGCCTCCTTACCATTGATCAAAGGCTGTTGTCTGTATTTGCCCAGATTACTGGGACTGACAAATAAGGAGGCAATATCCATGCCTCCATCACAGACTAACAAAGCCTGAGTTGGAATTCTGACTAGGCCAGAATCCATCTCAGATCCCAGGGTCAACCCTACTACACCCTTATTTTGTGTACCACCACTTGGAACTGAGCTAGGAGGAACAGTTGCCTTAGGGGCAGTGGTGGCTGGAGTAGATTTCTTGGCCCTTGGACAATTGGCATCTTTTGTCCGATGGGTTTTCTCTTTACAGATATAACACAGAGGTTTCTTTTTGCCTTTAGCCTTGTTGGATTGTGACTCCCCCCCAGATGCAGGTTTTTGGGGCCCTTGTGAAGACTTCTGGTCTTTACCCTTATCCCCACCCTTATCTGAGGTTTTAGAATCTGGCTTCTTAGAGTCACCACCTTGGTTCTGAGTTTTCTGCTTCACCCTGGTTCTGACCCATTTGTCTGCCTTCTTTCCCAATTCTTGGGGAGAGGTAAGATCAGAGTCCACCAGGTACTGATGCAACAACTGATTTTGGCAATTATTAAGGATCTGCTCCCTCATAATTAAATTGTACAATCCTTTAAAATCACACACTTTACTGCCAAGTAACCAGCCTTCCAGAGCCTTAGTAGCACAATCTACAAAGTCAACCCAGTCCTGAGTCTGTGCTTTCTGGGTGTCTCTGAACTTAATCCTGTACTGTTCAGTGGTTAAGCCAAACCCATCAATGAGAGCACTCTTCAAGACTGAGTAATTGTTAGCATCCTCTAACAGTGAGGAGCTTATCTCTACCTTTGTCAGCAAAGGAGAGCCACAAGATAGCTGCCCACTGCTCCTGAGGGACCCTCTGTACTTTACAGTCCCTCGCTAGTGCAGTTATCCATTTGTGGATGTCATCCCCACTCTGATAGGGAGGGACTATCTTGTTCAGGTTCCTATGATCATGAGAATACTCTCTAGTTCTAGGGACACTGTGGCTGCCACCATGGGACTCTAGTCCCAATCTTCTGGTTGCTCTCTGGAGCTCTAGGGATTCCCTGTCTATGGCCAATTGCTCTTTGTTGAGCCTGATCCTGAGTTTCTCAAGTTCCAGTAATTGCCACTTCTTTTCATAAGAGGATTCTCTCCTATGAGATACAGAGGTCCCTACAGAAGTACCTGAATGATTAGACTCCACAGAGGGAGTCCTGGATCTTCTAGGTAGACCCTGTACTCTTCCTGGTGGAGTAAAGAGGCGGCCACTGGGGCCTTCTCCCCCACCTGAAGGAAGAGTTGGATTTTCCAGGTTGGAATCATCTTGATCCTCCTGGCCAGGGTGTGAGTCCAGATCAAAGAAGTGTTCACTTCCTGCTCTTTCCTCATCTCCTGTCCCACCCACTCTTTCTACTTCATCAGACCCTGGGGTCTTTCTGAGGTCATCTAGGAGTTACATCTCTATAAGACGTTGGGTGTTTGCATTTCTCCCTGTCTTCAGCTTCCTAGAGGCACACATGGCTTTCAGATCCTGAAAGGTGAGCCCATTGTATCTAGTAGGCAGAGAGCCACTGGCTTCTCCTACAGAAGACATACTATTGTGGTGTGGTGTGTGCACCTACCTACCCTAGTGGAGACTAAACTCTCTTGAGTTGGAGAAAGGGTGTGCTAGACCCTTGACTTACCCAACTCAAGTTCAGTAGAACTTACTTATTCTAATCTTGATTATATGTACCTAGTACTTTTAGTGGTTTTCAGTTAATCACTCAATGAGATTTATCTGGTAAAACAATAGCAAGTTTGAATCCCAACCGCTGCACACCAATGTGAGAAGTTGGCCTGGTATATGCTGTCCACTAATTAAAGTGGGCACCTTGCACCAGTTCAAACGACCCTTGTTGATGATTAGGTCAAAGATAACCTTTATGAAAGCTATCCTAGTGGTAGCTACGGAGAGCAGCCTTCAGGCTTAATCTTGAAGGAATGTAAAGCATCTTGTTTTACCAGAATATCACCTCCTGAATGACCAAATGAAAGGAGAACCACACAAGTGTTATATAAAAATATGTATTTATAACTAAAACACTCTCTACTAATCTCTACCCGAGATTAGAATGTACAGTACACAATGTTAAATCAATAGAACGACAGTAAATAGCACAATACACAGCGGGCTCCAGGGGGAGACCGAACCATATACTAAGAAAGTGGTATAACAACCACGACTTCAATAGACACAGTGCCTAGAGCACGTAGAATCGCTGGGACCCCAAGTAACCACCCACAGGAGTGACACAGGGAGCCCACGGAGGACGGGTGCAGTGTGGGAACACAGACGCGAGCTCCGTACAACTCTATGGGAAAGTCGCAGTTGGAAAATTACAGTTTAAGGACACTTCGGAGAGGTCTTCAAGCAAACCCTTTGGAACATAGAAGGTTCTAAGGCCAGCACCCTTGTGAGTACCGAGGTACCCGTGTTACCTATCCCAGAGGAGCCGGGTGCATAGGGGTTAAGTGGTGTTGGAAACCTTCGTCGTTTTCAATGGTGTGATGCGAAGAAGTACTGCTGCCGGGAAGATGAAAAGTGTCCGGTGGAATCCAACCCTGGATTCGGAGTAAGAAGAACCTGAAAGCAGAGGGGACAGAGTCTGGGTCACTTCACGTGACCAGGGGCTCGATAGACGAATGCCCACCGATGTCGGGTGCTTCAGGTGTGAAGAAGGGATGCTTGACTCTGCAGCCACGGGGACCAGGAGATGTCGAGGATGACCAGGATCCGGAAGTGAGCTGTCCCACAAAGGATGTCGAGTGCTGAGGGGTCAGTGTCCGGATTGAACACTAACAAGCCTTGGCAAAGGCAACCCACACGGGCAGAGGAAACAAGTGATAGTATGGACCAGCAAGGTCCAGGTGACTCTCCAAGCTATGGGGAGTCAGGGCACATCTGGAGAAACCAGGGAAGCCCAAGGAAAGTTAAAGTGACCCTCGCTAGGACCCACAGGCCAACGGACCAGGGATCACGAAGGGACCTCGAGCGGAATCACAAAGTACCAGCCCACGGAGCACTCGTGGAGTGGAGGCTGGAGATCTTTGGTGGAAATTCTGCTCGGGGTCGGGGCTACACGTAGTCTAAAGCACAGCCTCAGGGATTGCCGAAAAGCATATGCTGCTGCAAAAGTGCACGGTGCCCAGGGGTTCGGGTTGCATGGTCCCCACGAGGGATACTGGTCTCAGGATTGCTGAGAGAGCAGATCGACCTCAGGGACGCTTGGGAACCCACCTCCTGTGTTGCAGAAATCTTCAGAGTCCTCAGGAGCTCGGGAGATGCAAACCAGTCAGATGCGTTTAGGTGCCTGCTGCTGCAGGGGAGTATCTCCTTTACTCCAAGGGAGATTCTTCTGTCGTCCAGCGAAGTGTAGACCGTCGAAGTACTTGGTTTCTGCTTGCAGAGTTTAGTCCAGGTAAAATCTAAAGTCCTGTAGTCAGGTTTCCTACTTTATACCCAAGGAAGGGGTTGGACTAACTCTGGGGACCCACCTAGGGAAGGGTCAGGACAGAGGGGTGGCTACACCGATGTCCTTTGTCCAGTTTCGCACCAGAGCAGGAGAATTTGGCTCCTGCAACCGGTTTGAGCTGGACTATACACGGGGACACCAAATGTGCCCCCAGTGCAGACTTTCTGGCACTCTAAGAGTGCACCCACCCAGCCCCAATACACTAAAACCTGTCTGGGAGGTGGTCGCACGTCCCTGTGACAGGAAACCTATTGTCAGGCCATCCTCTGCTCGAGCTTGGCTCAGCAGCAGGAGGGCAGACTCGTGTCTGTGGCTGGCAGCATCCATTTTGTGCTGCCCAGGTCGAGAAAGCTGGTACCGGGTAGACCGGTGCCCCATAGTAGTGGTACTACAAGGGAGGAATCATACCTCCTACACCAGTTACTGGTGTGGAGGTATGATTCCAAGGTGTTTGACACCAAACACAACATGTTTCTAAGCAGCCGTTTTAAAGTTAGCATTTACCGCGAGGTTATAATGCACTTAAGTATATATGGTTGGCTGCATCACAGACAACCCCGGGGAATAGATTCCGAAGGCTGAAGAGGGGCTCTGCTCATGCAGGGGCACCCTCTCACGTAAAACCCAGCACCCTGCATTCAGGATTACCCTGCCATAGGGGTTTCTGATAGGTTTATATGTGCAGTGATTTAGAATATAGGTAACCTATATAAAAGTAAGGGGTGCAGGCACCTCCTTACACAGGTTGCAGTAGCAGACCTGTGGTGTCATTTTGAATGGCCTCTCAGGGGTGGCACAATACATGCTTCAGCCCCTGGGAGGCCTCTGGGGTACCTATGCCCTGGGTACATGGTGTACCATATACTAGGGACCGATAAGGGTACCCCAGAATCCAATCTGGAGTGTACCTAAGGTACATGCAATCAATTTATAGAAGAAAGCAGATAGACTGGGGTCCTGGATAGCAGGATCCCAGTCAGACTAGGCCAAAACAGTGAGACATCAGCAAAAAGTGGGGGCAACTATAAGAAGCAGATCCTACTCTCCTACACACATCGGCCGATGGCCGATTGCCCACCTTGCCAATCCAAGGCTGTCTTATAAGTGTGTTGCCATGCAGCACATTATCCTGGGTGCTGTGCAGCCAGAGATTGAAAAGCTATACAACTACTACACTCAGTTTTTTTACAGTGTGTGTGTGTTAAGGGTTAGGGTGCACTATTCCAGTGTCTGTGGCCTATGCCTGACCGCACTTAGAGCACCCAATGAATAATGCATTGTTTACAGTCTGTGTCTGACTGCACTGAACTCACAATACACTATTTACAAATAAATATATATTTGAGAAATATTCCACCCAACATTAAAACAACCACAAAAAAATGCCTGAAACAGTGGAGGCTTTACTGAACACTGCAATTTAGGGCAGGGTCGAGCAATTTTTGAAAACTAAGCAGCATATTTACAATGCCCCTATGGCACTTTTACACTGTCGGAGCTTCACTTTTGTGATGGTCCGGAGGTACATTGTGCCGGCCCATATTTACAAGTTCACGCAAAACCACACTGCATGGCTTTTCATGGCTTTGTAAACATTGAGTAAAGGAATGCCATACACTGTGTGGAAGGGGCATTCCATGGATCTTGCTGTGGCTGTTCCCCCGCAGCACCCATAGTTTTATTCACTGCCCCAGATTTACAACATAGCCTACATCTAGGGCAGTGCCAAAACTAAATCCTTCCCAAAGCAGGCATAACAAGGAGAAATGTTTACATTTCTCCTTGTTTTTTTCCTCTTTCCACGTGTGCTGCATTCTGCAGTGCACATAGAACGAGTAAAACGCCCTTCCTGCACACAAAAAATCATGGCAACAACACAGACACTCTTGCACCATGGTGCAAAGGTGCCTGCGTTGGCGCTTGGCTGCAGTTTGTGCGCTGGCGCTGGCAGAAAGGACAGAAATGCGCCGTATCTTGTAGGTACAGCGCATTCCTGCCCTTTTCTTTTGACGCAGGGCAGCGCAGCTGGAAGGCTTGTGCGCTGCCCCACTCTTAAATATTGTAAATATATGCCCCCATGTTTTGTGATCGAAAATCCAGGAAAGAGGGCACTGCATTTAAGGCTGGCTCCCTCAAACCAAAATTGATTAGTAACATGTAGACATGCCTGGGGTTGGACTGGGGAAGGAGTGGCAATCATAGCTCTACGTATATGTTGATAGAATGGGGCAAAAACTTTAAATAGATTGTGAATAGAAGCATATTTATCTTGAAGGACTTTCCAATTACTGCAATTGCTTCATTCACTGAAATAGATCCAATGGAGTATCCATTAATTAACTCCAAATGGCGGTGCTAGATATTCCATCATCCCCAGCTGTCTTCACAGATAAGCATGGGCACAGCGTGCTCAAATCCAACACCTACTTCTAACTGCTCTCTCGGCCCACATTTGCATGCAACTTAAATTACGGGCAACGATCGACCTCGTAGAGCAGCGACAGAAAGGCAACTGCCAGATTAAGGGCTCCAGGTGTATAATATTCTGACTTTAGTCACGGCATGAGTCCAGGTGTATATTTTCTGTAGTTCAGTGACAGCATGAGTCTAGGACAGGCTTCATGGAGACAGAGAATGCTTCTCTAGAGCAAGGGATTTAAATAGGTAACCATAGGAGCACACTAAGACAGTAACTAAAAATATTCACTCCAGATGATTCCCCTGCATAGACGCTAGTTTTTACACATTCAATATTTTTGAGACACCAGTGTGTCCTCTGCACCCACCTAAGGTAAGATATATATTGGCTCAATTAAAACATGTGGGTATTATATCACTGACAGTTGAACTGGGATTGAGAGAGTGTGGATATTTGTTGTATCTCACTCTATCACACAAGATGACTTTAACAAACACATGGGGGTTGATTCCGATCTCGGTCGGTAGGGCTCCGAATCGGATTCGGCTTTACCGGATCCGAGTCGGAGGCTTTGTTTCCGACCGATTCGTACAGTCGTCCGAGCGAGCAACTACGATGCGAGTGAACGCGAAATCACCGACCGACTCGTTTCCGTGTCCGACCTGCTCCGTCCGACTCGTTCGCACTCGATTCGTGGCGCGCAATGGAGAGGTTTTACGACCGAGCCAGTACGATGGACGCGTCGGACAGCCGGATCGAGTCGGAGCGTCTGGCTCGAAAAAGCTCCCGGAGCCGGACTTGGGGGGCCCGTGCCGGACCCCCCTGCACCAGTAGCCGTACGAGTCGAGCACAGGGGGGACCCAAGGGTCCCCCCTAAACATGATTGTACTGTGCGAGTTGCACCGACGCGTACACACTGTAGGGGGCGCACTTGTTCGCGACGTACCCATTGAGTCACTGGGAGCCCATGTACGCGTCGTACGACCGGCTCCCATTGACTTCAATGGGAGTCCGACCGAATCGAGTCCGGCAGCATGCGGCCGCATCTTACTCGCTCGGTCGGACTGCAGGAGTCCGGCTCGGTCGGAAATCTCTCCGGATCCGGCTCGGTCGGAGAGTTTTCCGACCCAGATCGGAATCGGCCCCATGGTGTCTTATTTAGGAAAACTAAAGTCCACATCTGCCAAGGCTATTCCGATACATCGGCCCATTACTCACTTGGCCACAGAATCTAAGCTGCACCTCACCTAGCAATGAGGCTTAAACTGGCTGAACTCAATCTTGGGTTGCTTGTGTTCCCATTTAGAGAGCTATGGAAGGCAGCAGCGTGGGCTGGATTGGTTCTACTGGAGCAGGACCTCGACTGATATGGTGGATCCCATCTGGAGTGGACAAGAAACAATGGACTTGAATGTGATTCTGAGACTGCAGTGGATAAGACTTCTGAAAGCATTTCACCCATCACCTTTTGTTGTATTTTCAGCAGCAGGTGCATCAATTTGGTTAAGGGTGGTTTTCCTGCGTGGCCACTTATATGGCAGATTGTAGGGTGCTCACTCATGGCAAGATCTACTGACTGCATTGCATCCGTTTGCTCACACTGGCTCATCCGATATGTAGTTTGGATAGTAATGCTTATTATGGTGTATTTAAACACCTGGAACATCACAGGCCTGAACAACTGGCACAAGGGTATTGGAGCGCTTTACATGAGCACTAGGTACACTACATAAGGCCAGATTCATTTTTTAGGCACAGGGAGATTACGGGGCTTGTTACGAGTTCGGCAGTTCATAGGACCGCCGAACACTTGGTGGCAGTCCACGAACCTCCAGACTGCCGGTCCGCCCGCCGTATTCCTAGTTTGGCGGTTGGACCACCACTGGACCGCTGCAGCCACCAAGGATCCTCAGTCCCACGGCAGTGGCGCAGCGGGCAGGATGAGTAATATGTTGGCGGTGCCGCTGCTGCACCACCGAGCATATTACAAGTTGCCTCACCGCCAGCCTTTCCATGGCAGTGAGCCCACCATGGAAAGGCTGGTTGTGAGGCAACAAAGGTGTACCTCTGGGCCTGGGGGTGAATGCAGGGGGGGGATTTGTTGTGTCCCCTGTAGGTTTGCACCCCAGTTCCTGCATGATACAGCATGCCCCACATGGGGCATGCCACATCATGTAGGAACGTGCTGCAGCGGTGTCACAGCAGTGCCTGTCTGAGGCTCACCAATGGGCCTTTAGACAGGCAGCACCGTGACACCACTGCAGCACCGGCCGCCCACCAAGGATTACGTTCGTAATCCGGTGGGTGGTGTGAGTACGGCTTTTGCGGTCCTCCCGCAGGGCACTGGCGTGGCGGCCCGCAGGAGGACCGCCAAAGTTGTAATCAGGCCCTAAGTGATTTGCCCCAAATCACAGGATATTAAGCCAACACCAAGACTCAAGCCTGGCTCCACACTTCCAAAGTCGACAGCTCTTGCTATAAAGTCATATCATTTCCGAGCATGGCTTACAAGTGCTACAGATATGCGGATCTTTATTTGAGGCAGCACCGCTCTTACCTTTCGTTTTTATTCATTGCCTAGTTGTATAACTATCAAACCTTGAATGATTTCTAAATGTGAAGTTTTCATTCATTAGTGTGCTAGTGGAGCAGCACTGCCCACTGGATGGATGGTTTCAAAAGGCTATTCAGGGCTGCCAAGTTTTCCTTATTTATATTTCCTTGTTTGCACTTTGATTATGTGTGACACTTCCATATATGTGTGACACTATGAGTGACAATTTATTGTGAAAAGATCAATGTAGTGGGGTCTATATGGTTTTGTTAAAGATAGAAATGCTCTCCTTTTCACTATATTTAACACTCCTACCCTATTAGTATTTAAAGTTACTTTGCTATCACACCCACGAATCACGTTTTTGCTCTTCTAAGTCTCTTTTCCATTCCCCTAATATAATGTTTCTCTTCACTTCCTTCAGCAGTCGACGTTTTCCATTAGGGTGACCAACTGGCATGGGTGCGAATTCAGGACGGTATGTGTAAAAATTCAGGACAAAAGGTCAAAATTCAGGACTAAAATTCAGGACAGAAGGTCAAAATTCAGAACAAAACTTCGGGACAAAAGGTAAGTTTTACAGACACATCAGAGGAAGTTGGGCGATAGTATAAAAGTAAGTAAATAGACAACCACTTAAGTACAAGTCAAAAGAAATTTATATTAGGTTGAGACAATTGTGCACTTCACGTTTTTTCAGTATGCGCACAGTTTTGAGCAACTGTGCAGGTCTTTTGTGGTATTTCATATGATAATAATCTACTTATATGGTTACTGTACTGGGTTGTTCAGTCTGATATTTTGTTTACAACTCATGGTCCTGAGGAGGCATGTTTGGTGAGAGATGTGGTCAGGAAGATCTGCTCGGATAGACTTTGTTACTAGCATCTCATATCTGAGTGCCATTGTGAGATGTAAAGCGGCACGCATAGGTGAACTAAAGGGAGTATTGCTGTGATGAACCCACTATAGGGAATGCAAGTGGAACTTAAAATATGGAATCTGACTTTACTTATGGGGGTTTCACAGATAGTTGCACTAGCTGACGGAAGTCACAAAGGTGCTTTCCCCTGCAGCTTTCTTAACGAAGGTACTGTCGATACACTATACATAGTTTATTTTTGACGCTTTGCCTATTGCTACAAACACAATATACATCTCAAGCACAGCTCATGGCACTATGAGGCTCTCCCTAAAACCTTACACCTAAAATAAAACATGCAAACATTTACAATTACTAGTGTAACATTCAAGTAGCAGTTGTGTGTCACCAAAAAATGTCATATGCACGATGTATAGATCCCACACATAAGCACACAGCAAATACAGAATAGTAACACATGGGCAAGGGAGTAGCCAGAAAATGTAAATACCTTCCACTTTGAATTAAAGCTCTTATGGCACCCAGAAAGCAAAGTAAGTCATCACAACCCTCCCCAGAAGAGCTCTCTTGTCAAAGGATCTAGCCATTCATCCTTCCATTAAACCCCTGATATCCACCATTTCAAATTTACGTTCTGTCATCTATTAATTCTTTCATCCATCATTCAGTCTTTTACCATTCATTCTGCCCTTCCATCTGTGCCCATCCATATCCAAACCTTTTCAACCATTTGCAAATCTATCCATCATCTATCCTTCCATCCATCACTTCACTCATCCATCCCTCCATCCACCCTTTCACTCATCCATCCATCACTCTTTCACCCAAACCATCCTTTCACTCATCCATCCACTCTTCCACCCATCCATCCATTTACTCATCCATCCAACCATTTACCCTTTCACCCAAGCCATCCTTTCACTCACCCACCCATTCTTCCACCCATCCATCTATTCACTAATCCATCCAACCATTTACCCTTTCACCCATCCAGCCATCCTTTCACTTACTCATCCATCCACCCAGTCACTCATCCGTCCACCCATTCAACCTTTCACTCATCCATCCATTCTTTCTTCCAGCTCTCCACCCTCCCTTTCACTCATGTATGCATTCTTTCACTCATCCATACTAACATTCTTCCTTTCACTCATCCATGCACCCATTCGCCCATCCATTCTGCCAATCATTCACCATGCTTTCACTCATCTATCCATTCATCCATCCATCCTCCCTTTCTCGCTCCATTTCACTTTCACTTGGCCACCCATCCTTCTATCCACCCTTCACCCATCCACCCACTCATCCATTTACTCATCCACTCATGAATCCATCCATTGACCCTATCACTCATCCACCCTTTCACTCATCTATCCATCCTTTTGTCCATCTCCCCTCACTTTCACTCACTCGTCCATCCTTACATCCACCCTTTCACTCATCCATCCATCCATTCATTCACTCTTTCACTTATCAATTTATCATTCCATCCATCATTTCTCTCATCTATCCACCCATTCACTCGCCCATCATCCACCCTTTCACTCATCCATCCATCCGTTTACTGATCCATCCACCCTTTTATCCATCCATCTACCCTTCCACCCATACATCGATCTATTTACCCTAATCCATCCTTCCACTCACGCATCCATCCATCCTTTCTCTCATTATCTATCCATTCACCCTTTCACTCATCCATTCATCCTTTCACTAATCCAGCCAGCCATTTACCCATTCCTTCACTTATTCACTCACCCACCTTTTCACATTAATTATGAGCTGAGACTTTGTCTACTGAGTTGCAAACAGAAGAGGCCCATAAAGAACTTCACCCTCGCTGTAGTTCCTAAAACAAGGGGTGGGTTAGGGTGGGGGAGGGTTCCCCATGCCCCTGCACATAGGCAATCTGAAAACTTGGAAGTCATGAGTCATGCATGATGCACAGTGCCAAGACGTGAGGTGACTGTGACATGGTGTTGTTTCCAGGGCTTTAAGTGGGATGAAAAAACTGGGGGTCTCTCCAAGGGGCATGTCTGATGTAATTAAGGGCGTGGCTTAAAACACCTAAGCTAAAAATATGTGCTGAGCATAATGTGCCGCCCGACTGGTATTTTGCTGTTTCTATCATTGCATCCAGTAACATCAGATCTACAACAAGCCATGACTATTGGTTGTGTCAATGGATGTTAGTTGCATAAAATAAATAAAAAAGCAACAATTATGGCTTCGTTGTATATAATATTAAAAATGCTTCAGCTCTGAAATGATGAGACTGTGAATAACTATAACCTCTTCTTTTTAACTTCTTTCGCCAGCTTCTTTTCATGAACTGGCACATAGCAGCATGGGCATTTTTGTACATTTGTTTTGTACATTTCTTCCGTCTAACCCTAACAGAATGCCCTGCTGTAACTGCTCAAACTGGCCCATTGTCATTCTGTATGTGACAATTAGCCAGCATACAGAATGACAATGGGCGGGGTGGGGCTGCTCTTGTGCTCCGAGGATGAGTGCGAGGCAGCCCCATCAGGGAGCTGAGGCCTCTCGCAGGGGAACAGCTCTGCTCCCTGCAAGGCCCAAAATTACAGACAAAAGGCGTACGTAAAAGGGATCCTCATGGACAACGGACGTGAGGTCCAAATTACGGATGGTCCGTGAAATTTGCGAACGGTTGGTCACCCTATTTTCCATGCCCACTCAGGTAGCTTTTTTTTCCTTTATTCCTGATCTATCCTCAATTACCCGTGGGAGTTTTTTCTCATACCGACCCTCATGTACTCTCTTTTTTCAATTATCACAAACATATTTTCTCATATTCACCTTCAATACCCCCAAACCTTCAGATACTTTTTTTCTCACCTTCCAGTACAGGAACCCTGCATTTTCCACAGATTATGTTTTCTACTATCTCCCCATATCCCTTGATAACTCCCAGCCTTTTCCTCTAAGGCACGCTTCTCTTCCATGCCCCTGAAGTACCCTAATCGCCCTTCAGGCACTCTGTCTGCCATCTCCAACAAGCACACAATATCGCATTAGATGCTGTATCCTCCACCCTGCTCAGTTACCCAATTCTCCAACCCGTCATGTAGCCTCCAAATTCGTCAGGTTCCCTCATTGATATATCCTCAAATGCTCCTCCCTCTCCTTCCTGTACTCTTCTCTCAGACGCTTCACCTCTGATCAGCTGGAGCACGTAATGCTAAAATCCATACATATCGGTGCCACATTCATACACTTTTTATCTGATAAACAGAAACCTACAAATAGACACTAATCGGCAGGTGCAAGGCTCTTCTTACGGGAAGAATGTGAGAAGGCGTGGAGAAGAAGATGCATGTTTCACAAGGGAAAGGTTGACTCTACTACTTTCTGAAATCCTGGCCAAGGTGTGGGAACTTCTGACTAAGGCTACACACTTACAAGAACGGTTTAGCTAAAATGGCCAGTATACAACACATGATAACAAAATTAAAACTGTTTTAAAATGTGTGTAGTTTGCAATAATGCGAAGGCTTTAAAAACTCAATCACAACAGATTCCAAAAATATATCAGCACATGTTAAGGAACATATGTGGATGTAAATTCTCATATTGGTTTATGATTCATGTTCCACAACTCCACTTTTTCACCAGGGGTGAAATTACTACAACAAATCAATGGCATATAGTTGAATAATTTTAGTTTTGGATTCTTCATTGTAATATTCCTCATCATGCTCAAGTGTATTAAGCGGATAAGCTGGGTCAATGCCTTTATTGCTGCAAGTATGTTGAATGATGCACATTCTTATTATAATCAGAATGTATAGTGATATTATGACAAAGCAATTATGATTTGAAAAATCTTCACTCCTCAATTCCCAAATATCTGTGATAACCAAGACCAGATGCCACTCAGGTTGCAATCAAAGCAGTCTTGGCTTTCATGTAATTCCTTCATACTATGCTCAATGTGATCTATTTATTTCTGGATCTTGCATGCTGCGTGCATGCAGCATTCAGATCCTGCTATCGCAACCCCGCGCCCTTTGGCAGCGAGGATATATTCTAAGGCCATTATATTCAGTAAGAGGCATCTAACTGGTCTACTATCAAACTTCAGGAAATGGCAGTGGCATTCACTACTTCTTCCTGAATCTGAGCATTGGGCCTGATTGACAAAGGTAACTTGCCCTATTGAATAATTTACACTTTTGAGTTAGTTTATTACTTTTTGCTTAATCACAAAATCAGATTACATTACTACTAAAAATAAACAGCGGTAAGTCCAGCACCACATTTGGCCAACCAATGGTACTGCAACTCTCTACCACAGAAAATAATGCCGGTAGGGAATTCCGATAAAACGCAAAGGAAATAATATTTATTTAAATTAAATTATTTAAAATAGTTAAAAATATAAATACATTTAATTCATGTTATAAAATATATATAAAACAGGATCTATTTATTAATTAATTATATAATATTCTAATATCCTATTTTGAATTTAAAAATGAATGTAACAATTATTTTTATTAAAATATAACTAACCCATTTAATTAATTCTATACATCAGTTTTACAGATTAATATTGCATATTAAAAAATATTTTTTTCTTGAGGTGGGAATATATGTTTAATTTAAACTTCAGGAAAATAATTTTGAATTCATTTAATAAACTTCCATTAATTAAAGATTTATCTCAAATTAGGTTAATAATGCTGTATCATGTTTTCAATTTATTCTACATTTAAAATAAATATATAAAATTAATTTATGTTCATATTTAATATGAAATGTTTATAATATTTATGATCAAGTTAAGAAATGTTTTTAATTTTCACTACACTTTATCATAAGGAGACTCTGCAGTCAGGGTGGAGATCTCCACATGCTAAAGTACAAGAAAAAATTCAAATGTTTATTTAACTACAAAATAAATATTACAAATATTTTTATGTTAAATATTAATGTATACTAGACAACAGGATGTGGGAGTACACCGCTGACCTCTCAGGCAAGCGAGAGGTCAGCGGTGTGCTCCCACATCCTGTTGTTTATTTAAAGTACTCCCGTGAGTCATTGAGCTGACGAGCTCGTGGACGAAGCACCTGCGCGCCAGTGAGAGGTACCGGACCTGATATAATGTTTGGCAGCCTACTCAGCAAACCCCAAAATACAAGACTGTATTCTCTACTGATGACGGTTAATAAACCAGAAACACGTGTCTAGAGATCAGCACTATCTGCGCCAACCTTGGCGAAACACTCGAAAATATCGGAGCGAACTACAAGAAACTACATTTACCAGAATGCCAGGGGCGAACCTTGCCTGAGAGGTCAACGGTGTGCTCCCACATCCTGTTGTTTATTTAAAGTACTCCCGTGAGTCATTGAGCTGATGAGCTCGTGGACGAAGCACCTGCGCGCCAGTGAGAGGTACCGGACCTGATATAATGTTTGGCAGCCTACTCAGCAAACCCCAAAATACAAGACTGTATTCTCTACTGATGACGGTTAATAAACCAGAAACACGTGTCTAGAGATCAGCACTATCTGCACCAACCTTGGCGAAACACTCGAAAATATCGGAGCGAACTACAAGAAACTGCATTTACCAGAATGCCAGGGGCGAACCTTGCCTGAGAGGTCAGCGGTGTGCTCCCACATCCTGTTGTTTATTTAAAGTACTCCCGTGAGTCATTGAGCTGACGAGCTCGTGGACGAAGCACCTGCGCGCCAGTGAGAGGTACCGGACCTGATATAATGTTTGGCAGCCTACTCAGCAAACCACAAAATACAAGGCTGTATTCTCTACTGATGACGGTTAATAAACCAGAAACACGTGTCTAGAGATCAGCACTATCTGCGCCAACCTTGGCGAAACACTCGAAAATATCGGAGCGAACTACAAGAAACTGCATTTACCAGAATGCCAGGGGCGAACCTTGCCTGAGAGGTCAGCGGTGTGCTCCCACATCCTGTTGTTTATTTAAGTACTCCCGTGAGTCATTGAGCTGACGAGCTTGTGAACGAAGCACCTGCGCGCCAGTGAGAGGTACCGGACCTTATATAATGTTTGGCAGCCTACTCAGCAAACCCCAAAATACAAGACTGTATTCTCTACTGATGACGGTTAATAAACCAGAAACACATGTCTAGAGATCAGCACTATCTGTGCCAACCTTGGCGAAACACTCGAAAATATCGGAGCGAACTACAAGAATCTGCATTTACCAGAATGCCAGGGGCGAACCTTGCCTGAGAGGTCAGCGGTGTGTTCCCACATCCTGTTGTTTATTTAAAGTAGTCCTGTGAGTCATTGAGCTGACGAGCTCGTGGACGAAGCACCTGCGCGCCAGTGAGAGGTACCGGACCTGATATAATGTTTGGCAGCCTACTCAGCAAATCCCAAAATACAAGACTGTATTCTCTACTGATGACGGTTAATAAACCAGAAACACGTGTCTAGAGATCAGCACTATCTGCGCCAACCTTGGCGAAACACTCAAAAATATCGGAGCGAACTACAAGAAACTGCATTTACCAGAATGCCAGGGGCGAACCTTGCCTGAGAGGTCAGCGGTGTGCTCCCACATCCTGTTGTTTATTTAAAGTACTCCCGTGAGTCATTGAGCTGACGAGCTCGTGGACGAAGCACCTGCGCGCCAGTGAGAGGTACCGGACCTGATATAATGTTTGGCAGCCTACTCAGCAAACCCCAAAATACAAGACTGTATTCTCTACTGATGACGGTTAATAAACCAGAAACACGTGTCTAGAGATCAGCACTATCTGCGCCACCCTTGGCGAAACACTCGAAAATATCGGAGCGAACTACAAGAAACTGCATTTACCAGAATGCCAGGGGCGAACCTTGCCTGAGAGGTCAGCGGTGTGCTCCCACATCCTGTTGTTTATTTAAAGTACTCCCGTGAGTCATTGAGCTGACGAGCTCGTGGACGAAGCACCTGCGCGCCAGTGAGAGGTACCGGACCTGATATAATGTTTGGCAGCCTACTCAGAAAACCCCAAAATACAAGACTGTATTCTCTACTGATGACGGTTAATAAACCAGAAACACGTGTCTAGAGATCAGCACTATCTGCGCCAACCTTGGCGAAACACTCGAAAATATCGGAACGAACTACAAGAAACTGCATTTACCAGAATGCCAGGGGCGAACCTTGCCTGAGAGGTCAGCGGTGTGTTCCCACATCCTGTTGTTTATTTAAAGTAGTCCTGTGAGTCATTGAGCTGACGAGCTCGTGGACGAAGCACCTGCGCGCCAGTGAGAGGTACCGGACCTGATATAATGTTTGGCAGCCTACTCAGCAAACCCCAAAATACAAGACTGTATTCTCTACTGATGACGGTTAATAAACCAGAAACACGTGTCTAGAGATCAGCACTATCTGCGCCAACCTTGGCGAAACACTCGAAAATATCGGAGCGAACTACAAGAAACTGCATTTACCAGAATGCCAGGGGCGAACCTTGCCTGAGAGGTCAGCGGTGTGCTCCCACATCCTGTTGTTTATTTAAAGTACTCCCGTGAGTCATTGAGCTGACGAGCTCGTGGACGAAGCACCTGCGCGCCAGTGAGAGGTACCGGACCTGATATAATGTTTGGCAGCCTACTCAGCAAACCCCAAAATACAAGACTGTATTCTCTACTGATGACGGTTAATAAACTAGAAACACGTGTCTAGAGATCAGCACTATCTGCGCCAACCTTGGCGAAACACTCGAAAATATCGGAGCGAACTACAAGAAACTGCATTTACCAGAATGCCAGGGGCGAACCTTGCCTGAGAGGTCAGCGGTGTGTTCCCACATCCTGTTGTTTATTTAAAGTAGTCCTGTGAGTCATTGAGCTGGCGAGCTCGTGGACGAAGCACCTGCGCGCCAGTGAGAGGTACCGGACCTGATATAATGTTTGGCAGCCTACTCAGCAAACCCCAAAATACAAGACTGTATTCTCTACTGATGACGGTTAATAAACCAGAAACACGTGTCTAGAGATCAGCACTATCTGCGCCAACCTTGGCGAAACACTCGAAAATATCGGAGCGAACTACAAGAAACTGCATTTACCAGAATGCCAGGGGCGAACCTTGCCTGAGAGGTCAGCGGTGTGCTCTCACATCCTGTTGTTTTTTTAAAGTACTCCCGTGAGTCATTGAGCTGACGAGCTCGTGGACGAAGCACTTGCGCGCCAGTGAGAGGTACCGGACCTGATATAATGTTTGGCAGCCTACTCAGCAAACCCCAAAATACAAGACTGTATTCTCTACTGATGACGGTTAATAAACCAGAAACACGTGTCTAGAGATCAGCACTATCTGCGCCAACCTTGGCGAAACACTCGAAAATATCGGAGCGAACTACAAGAAACTGCATTTACCAGAATGCCAGGGGCGAACCTTGCCTGAGAGGTCAGCGGTGTGCTCCCACATCCTGTTGTTTATTTAAAGTACTCCCGTGAGTCATTGAGCTGACGAGCTCGTGGACGAAGCACCTGCGCGCCAGTGAGAGGTACCGGACCTGAAATAATGTTTGGCAGCCTACTCAGCAAACCCCAAAATACAAGACTGTATTCTCTACTGATGAGGGTTAATAAACCAGAAACACGTGTCTAGAGATCAGCACTATCTGCGCCAACCTTGGCGAAACACTCGAAAATATCGGAGCGATCTACAAGAAACTGCATTTACCAGAATGCCAGGGGCGAACCTTGCCTGAGAGGTCAGCGGTGTGCTCCCACATCCTGTTGTTTATTAATGTATATTAATTTGGAATATTTATTTTAAATGTAGAACAAAAAAATGCTACAACACTATTAATTAAATTTTGAATGAAAACTTTAATAAATGAAAATATATTACATTATTTTGTTATATATATTTGTGAGGGGTGGGAGTATAGTACTGCAAAACCTTCTGTGTAAGTAGAACATTACTTTCAGAGTTCTTTTTCTGTCATGCCTTTCCTGTGTGTGCTATTAGGATTTAATGACTGAGGGCTGGGCATGACAGTGTCCTATCACAGAGCTGCACACCTAAAATAAACGATTACATATATGGTTTCACCTTAGACCCTACATATAAAAGGGAACTTTGGTCCCTAGGAGATGTCTCCCCTTGTATTACATATATGGTGGTAAACCGCCTTGGGGTCTGCCTCCTGCCACCAGAGTAGCGATGGAAACCTAGCAGACCTTACTCAGACAAATACAATGGTGCAACAAAATTACTGGTGAAACCCACCCTTTGGGTAGGAAGGTGACTCCAACAAGTTAATGGCATGGAGTGATTTAGGGACTGGACTGGCTGGGTAGCTCAACATTATGCGATATTGCTTCATCTAACATAATATAATCCTTTGGCAAAATACAGGAGTAATAAAGGTAGATGTATGTAAGTCACGTTTAGAACTCTTGGCAGCGCTTTTCTAAAAACGCTTTTCTAAAAACGCTTTTCTAAAACGAATTTTAGCTTAATTCTTAGACTGTACTTTGTATTTTATTTGTTGACATATCCTGATTTTAAAAAGAACTTCACTTACGCGCTGCATTCTCCGACCCCAGTCCACCGCAGCTGTTGCTGTTTGCGTGGAGGGCGGACCTGCATAGCGCGACACACCCCCTGCGTCGTCACACGCTAAGGCGGCAGGTGGGGAGTTACTTAAAAGCCGATGCCACGGACGCGCAGCGGATGTATGTAAGTCACGTTTAGAACTCTTGGCAGCGCTTTTCTAAAAACGAATTTTAGCTTAATTCTTAGACTGTACTTTGTATTTTATTTGTTGACATATCCTGATTTTAAAAATAACTTCACTTACGCGCTGCATGCTCCGACCCCGGTCCACCGCAGCTGTTGCTGTTTGCGTGGAGGGCGGACCTGCATAGCGCGACACACCCCCTGCGTCATCACACGCTAAGGTGGCAGGTGGGGAGTTACTTAAGGGCCGATGCCACGGACGCGCAGCGGACGCGCGCAGCGGGCGCGCCGCTGGTGTGCCAAAGGCGCACCTAAGGCAAGCCCGTCTGCGCCCGTCTGTGCCTGGCCCGGGCCTAGGGCCAAAAGCTCTGATCCGTCCCCCAAATGCCACCAACACCTAACCAAAGAGCAGCTCAAAGACAGTAACCAGGAGACCATGCCCTCACGCTCTATGAGAGCCCCTAGACTCCAATATTCACCTGACCAATTAAAGGCCTATTGTACATCTCTGTCCCCCGAGTGTACCCGACTAGATATAGATGACAAGGTGGAAATATGCTCTAATTGTGGCTTCTCCCCAGAGACTACTCAAGGCCACTCAAATACTATCAAAGGCAATAAAATTTACAACACTAATCAGGCAACCCCACTCAACAAGAACTTTTCCTATTTGTCAATGAACAACCAGACGCCATCTTTCTTACGGAGACTTGGCTCCATGAGAGCGCTGGTCCTGATGTTGCTGCCGCCCTACCATCTAACTATGCAATAGTTAGGAAAGATAGAGTTGCTAAGATTGGAGGGGGTATTGCCATTATTTTTAAAAAGGACTACCAGTGCAAATTTGAACACCTTTTGTTTTTTTCCGAACTGTGAGGCAGCCCTATTTAAGTTGGCCCTGACCCCTAATTTTACATTCTCTGGTATGCTAGTATATCGTCCTCCTGGACCGTCTGCAACCCTGGGCCTCTTCCTTCCCTGAACTGATAACTCCTCTGATTATGAAAACAGCCAATTTTTCAATTTTGGGTGACTTCAATCTACATGTAGAAGATCCCACATGCAAAATTAGTACGAATCTCATTTCTGATTTGGCAGCCTTAAATGTGAGCCTAACTAACTCGGGCCCCACGCATGAGGCAGGTCATTTGTTGGACCCCATTTTTTCGAATCTCTCTGGGATTCACTGTTCCCCGGCACTCCCTATATGCTGGTCGGATTATTTTCTTACTAAATTCTATCTGAAACTCCCTGAGAACTCTGCACCCACTATTTCAGTGTCAGAAACTTTAACTAGGGACTGGAAAAAATAGACGTTACTGCTTTAAACAGGATTTTGTGCTCCCACGTGCCCATTTCCAAACAAATGGTGAACTTGCTTTCTACCTCGGTGCAGAAATGGCTTCTTAATGCCATTGACATCTGCTTACCTCTCTCGAAAAAAAGGGCTAACAATCACCGGCCCCCCGCACCTTGGTTCACTGAAACTCTGAAAACAGAGAAGGCCAAATGCAAAGCAATGGAACGCAGGTGGAGAAGGAATTATACCCCCCAAATCTAAAAATAATTACAAAGCTGCTAAAAAAATGTATCACAATCTTTGCCGAACTGCCCGTGCGGACTATGTTTCATCCACCATCTCTGATGCCCTCAACTGTTCTAAAACACTTTTTAACATGGTCAAGGAGCTCGCTGGCTCCAAAACCCAATCTAGGCCCCCTTCACTTAATAAACAGCAATGTGAGGATTTGGCTACCTTCTTTGTTCAGAAGGTCGAGAGAATATACCTGGACATAGTGCGCGTGCAGTATGATAGCCACTCTTCCCCTCCAGTAATACCTGCACCATCCTCTATGGATAACATGCTTCCTAACCAGGATAGGACGTCCAACATACCTGCTAATTATTTGGACACATGGCCCCAGTTAAACACAACTACCCTAAAAAAGCTTTTAGACAGTATTAAATCTGGATCACCTAGGGATCCTCTGCCCATCTCCGTGCTCCAGCAGCTGGAACCGCCATCTTTGTTTGTGGTCATGGATCTCCTAAATGTCTCCTTGCAGGAAGCTACTGTCCCGCCTGACTGGAAACATGCCATGATACTCTCTCTCCTCAAAAAGGCCAATGCTGACCCCGATTTACCCTCTAACTATCGGCCCATCTCGCTGCTACCGGCTTTCTCAAAGATCTTAGAGAAACATGTCCATGCACAGCTCTCTCTGTTCGTTGAAACACAAAGGTTTCTTCATCCTTCCCAATTGGGTTTTAGAGCTGGATTCTCAACAGAAACCACCCTGTTGGGGGTAACGGAAAGACTGCGCCGTCATTTGGACGCAGGAGACACTGTGGCCCTCATTTTGCTGGATTTAAGCGCAGCATTTGACACGGTGTCTCACACCGTGTTAATTAAAACTTTAAGATCGTTGGGCATCTGCGGTTCAGCTTTGAAATGGCTTATCTCTTTTCTCACGAATCGCACTTTTCAAGTCTTTTCCCCAACAGCTAGTTCCGATATCCACTCATTTGCCCATGGGGTACCTCAGGGCTCCATCCTTAGCCCTTTACTTTTTAACCTATACGTAAGACCCGTAGCCGATGTTGCAGAAGAGTCCGGGCTGACCCTGTTTTCCTATGCGGACGACTCCCAAATCATTTTCTCTCTCTACATGAAGAGCACGGCCGGGCCTTCTCCCCTTCAGTTGGGTCTGAGCAAAATCGCATTGTGGATGCAATCAAATTACCTCAAACTCAACAGTGAGAAAACCGAGGTCCTTATACTTGGGAAAAACAAGGAACTCTGGGGCCCTCAACACTGGCCCTGCCAGTGCTCTTCCCATACCCTCCCGCCAAGTTCGCAACTTGGGCGTTACCATTGATAACTCGCTCAGTATGCTCTCCCAAGCTGTCAAGGTAGCTGCCACATGTTTTACCATCCTGAAGTGGCTAAAAAAGGTCATCTGGATGCTACCAGAGCCCACTCAGAAAACTGTAGTCCATGCTTTGATCACTTCAAGGCTGGACTACGCCAATGTTCTCTATTTGGGCTCAAACAAGGAAGTGACTCGCAGGCTGCAGATGGTCCAGAACTCCGCTGCAAGGCTTCTGTGCCGGGTTCCTAGAGCCACCTCTATCTCCGGCCATCTACGAGACCTGCACTGGCTCAGGGTGGAGAACCGAATCAAGTTCAAAGCCCTGAGCTACATGTTTAAAATCAAAATAGGAGTTGCCCCTCAATACCTTCAATCTCTGGTCCGACCATACGTTCCTCCTCGTAACCTCCGCTCATCCACTCAGGGGAAGTTTTTTGTTCCTAAAATTAAACTATCTCTGATGGGTGCAAGGTCATTTACATATTTAGGCCCCTCACTTTGGAATGCCCTGCCCATAGCTCTCCGAAACCAAACAGAATACGTCCAATTTCGCAAATCATTGAAGACTTGGCTTTTTAACCAATAACCTGTAAGCCACTTTTCAAACACAGTCTCTGATCTGCTTTAGCGCCGGGAAACCCTTTTTGGGTAGCTGTCGCGCATTATAAATTTAATAAATAAAATAAAATAGATGATGTCTAACCACATTGTGGTACAGCCTATCTAGCTAGGGGTGTGACTCAAGCTAAGACTGTTTATCTCCTGTCCCTGCCCAGGCTTCAACTTAGTACAGCAGCATTCTTGTGTCTGCCGGATGTCCCACTGCGACACTCCGATGCTCCACCCATATCTCATGCATGTTACGTGACTGTTGCTCTCCGGATCATCGAGCCGCTTCTACCCAATTATCGCCCCTACCCACTTTCACACTAAGACATACGGCCCTGTTTCTGTCCCTCTTCCCCCAGCTCAACACCTGGATCTACTGGCTCCGTAGATCCACTTCATATCAGTTTGTCCAAGGAACCAGGGGTCACAACCGGGAGCATTACTTCACTCCGCGCCGATGCCCCTGAGTCTGAGTGACCAGTCCCATGGTCTGAGGACTCCACAGCTCTACCACCCTCTGGAGGCATCAACAGTACCTCCGCCACTACTTTCAGGGCTGCTTGTCATTCTCACGCAGTCTGAGATTAGGTAGGTTTTTGCAAGGTGACCCGTCGGGTAGATTTCCGTAGCATCCTCCGTTTTAGTTTAGTTGCCATCGTGCCTTTCCATGGTCTTGGAGGCTGTGAGTCTGTCTTGTAGCTTTCCAGCCAGGACCACACTTCATCAGGGGAGTCATAGAAGTATGCCTTCCCGTCCAGCTGTATTCGAAGCCGGGCCGGGAACTGCAGGGAATATTGCATACCTTCCGCTCGCAGTTCTTTTTTGCTTCTAGGAATGATGCACGTTGCGTTTGTACCTTGCCGTGAAGTCGGCAAATACTGACACCTTGCTATTGTCCATCACATATGGGCCATGTGTGCGCGAGTGCTAGATTATGGCATCTCGGTCTCTATAGTATAGCAGCCTTGCCACCACTGGTCGTGGGAGTCGCCCAAGCCCCAGAGGCCGTAACAGGACCGTGTGCGCCTTTTCCTATGCAAAGAACTTATAGAGTGATCGCAGAGTTACTGTCTTCTGGAGCCAATCCTCCAAGAAGGTCACAGTATCTGTTCCCTCTGTGCCCTCCGGGACCCCCACCACCCTAACGTTATTACGGCGATTGCACCCTTCGGTGTCTTCAGCCTGCCTTCTAGGGTTGCCGCCCTAGTGTTTAAATCGTCCAGCCTGCGGGATGCCATTTTGTGTTCTGGTTGTAACTCTTCCAGGGCAAGTTCCACTTCCTTCATCCTGTCCGCCAGCTTGTGATGCTCTACCTGTAATAATCCCAGCCCCAGTGACAGTGTCCATATATCTTGCTCGAGGGTGGCTTTTGTGTTCGCAATGGCAGCCAGTATTTTATCCAGGTGAGTATGTATGGACTGTCCCTGTTCATCTATCTCTTCTGTTTCAATAACTACGTTGCCCTGGGAAGGCTCTTCTACATCTGGTGGTCCACTCCCCTGTTTGTGCCTGGGCTTACCCATCTTGGCCACTAATTTGCAGAGTACGGCTCGTTCTGCAGTGTCCAAATAACCGTTAGATGAGGCTTGCTGTTGTCGCCCAAAGCCGTAGTGAAATCCCACCTCCCCCAGAGAAGGCCCCCGCAGCTCAGCGCCATCCCCGGTATGTCAGTTGTGTTTGGTTCATCATCTAGCTATTGGCAGGGAATGAACTCCCTTGGCTCACAGATGCCTTAATTCCCTGTGTGTTTCCCCTGACTTGGCAATGCCGATTAAGCCCAAAATTCCCCACCCTGTTCTGAGACAGGCAGCAGCCACCAACACAATCTCACCAGAAGCGCAGAGAGGGCTCAATACTTTACGTATCCTGTGGTTACTCGTGTCCTGTAGGTTCACCATAGGGATCGCACCATCCGGGGCCACCAGCTGCAATTGTCCGTTACCCCAGCACACGTTGGGTTTATTAAGCAGCTTCTCAACGGGTCCTCCTTATTATATTTCACATATCACTCCTGGAGCACCAAACTTGCTTCACTAGGAGTCCAGTTTGTGCCAGCGGGCTCTTCAGGTAGCCCTTATCTCTTTATATTCGGGAGGGTGAGCACACACAGATGCCATGGGCCCTCCCCACCCAGAGCCCGCTCTCAGGTGGCTCTGTGGTCTTCACACGCCGTCCCGTCAGCCCACAGGGACTCCAGGCAGGAAGGCCTCCCGTATCCCCATGCTGGGCCCTGTTCCAGGCACCTCAGGGGACCCACCATCCAGGCACCTCAGGGGACCCACCAGCGGCCTTTCGATCTTCTCTGGTCTTCTCCGTCGTGCACCCCCAGTGGGCCCTGATGCAATCACCAATTGGCCTTGCCCGGGGTGTCGTCACCCAGGTCGCCTCTCCTCACACCCACCACATAGGCAGTGTATGTCCCCAGTTCAATCCGGATTCTACTCACGCTACCGGTGTATTCGGAATGCTGCTCCAAGGTAGATTCTTACATCGGCATCCTCCGAGCGCCGCAGCCGCTGTAACACGCCAGCCGGCGTGAGCGCGCCCTTAAATAAAGACGGGCGGAGCTGCGATGGCAGTCCGCGCCAAGACCACACAACAGCGTGAGTGTGTTTATTTAGCGGTGCACCTCAAGGCCTTATCACGAGGCATCCGGCGGGAGAGAGGCCCTCCCTGAATGTAACATTGGCGACGAGGAGCGGAGGCAATTCACGCCTGCTCCCACCCGGCACAAGAACCCCTCAGCAAGCCAGTACCACGTGGGCGGTACCCACAGTCTGGAACCCTGCCAGGACGTACTGCTACGATCCCTGCCACACCGCGACCCCAGCTCCAGCAGCTAGTATCAGGTAGCAGTACACGACGCTGTCCTCCGTCCCCACCACCTACTGGTCAAGTCAATTGACGCCTCACAGCCTGGGTGAGTCCGGCCAGCTGCGGAAAAGACCCACAAGCGCGCCTTACTCCAGGTTAGGCCCAGCCATGCGACCAGGCGCACGAGGGCCCACGCTACGCCCAGCAGCCGCGCACCACCTCCTGGTGTGCCAGAACCTCTTGCTAGTGAGCATCTTTCGTAGCAAGCCACCTCTTTGCCCACACGCTCACCTCCATGGGGGATCAAGACAATGCGGCCCAGGCCCCAGCGCCTGCGCCTCCGCACCATCCCCCCTCAGGGGTCCTACCTCCATTTAGCGAGTCGGCAGACCCCACCACGGCAGCGCCAAGGTGGCAGACCTGGATTGGCCGGTTGGAGAACTATTTCATTGCCACGAGGGAGAAGGATGGGGCAGTGAAACGGTCGCTGTTGCTACACTACGCCGGTGAGGAAATATATCTGGTATTCAAGCACCTACCGAACACAGGCCCTCCCAACGACTACGCAGCAGCAGTCACCACGTTAAACGCTCACTTTAACCCCCCAAATGAACCCAGATTTTGAACATTTCAAGTTGAGGCAAGCCAAGCAAAGGGAGGGCGAGTCAGTGGACGCCTTCCACGCGAGGCTCAGGGAGATAGCCGACACTCACCTTGTGGGAGACCGTGCAGCGGAAGAGATCAGGGCCCAGCTAATCCTGAGGATACGCAGCAAAGTCCTGCGAGGCCTCATACTCAGGCAACCGAACATTCCCATGAATGACATTCTTGTCCTAGCAAGATCGCATGACCTTTCGGCAGCACGAGCGGAGGAAATGGACATGGCATTGGTGCGTGGGGCAGAAAAGAGCATTGCGGTCAAGACAGAAAGAACAGACGCAGTCCGGACGAGAGACAAGCCCCACAGGCCACGTGATCGCCAGCCGCAAACCCCACAGAACCAGTGTGGATACTGCGGGTATGAGGAACACCCCGCGCAGTCATGCCCAGCACAAGGAAAAACCTGCACAAACTGCGGCATCGCGAACCACTTCGCGTCAGTGTGCAGAAGGAAGGCACAGCGGACGGAAGGGGGCCGACCCCGAAAAATGCGGAGGATGGTCCGCCAACTATCGCACGTCTCACTCACATCCCAACAAGGAGGGAAGAAGAGAGAGCAGACAGTATACCAAGAGGGGGATTCCACATCGGAAGACGAAGGGGAGACATACCTAGTCTCTTTCACCCAAGCCCTAAAGAGCAGGAGACGGCCCCAACCTCGCTGCACAGTACAAATTGCAGGATCAAAGGTCAATGCAGTGATCAACACAGGTGCATCGGTGACAGTGATGGGGATCCAGCAGTATAATAAGCTAAGACCCAAGCCGGAACTCAGACCATCGAAGGCACAGATCTTCGCGTATGGCAGTGACTCGCCGTTACCCCTCCGAGGCAAAATGACCGTGCCGGTGCGGTCAGGAGGCGTTGAAATTACCATTGACATCCAGGTCATCAACCAGGAAGTAGACACGCTGCTCAGCAGTCATGTAGCTGAGGACTTAGGACTGCTGACGTTTGCCAGGAGGGTACAGGCAGACCAGACGGAAGAGTTACTGAGCCAGTTCGGAGATTTGTTCAAAGGTCTGGGGAAGATAAAGAGAGCTCCCGTCCGGCTCCACATAGACCCAGCCGTCCCGCCAACAGCGCTAAGACACCGGAGAATCCCGTTTCATCTCCGACCCCTAGTAGAGGAGGAACTACAAAAGCTCGAAGACCAAGGGGTAATAGAGAAGGTGTCCGGACCTACACCGTGGGTGTCACCCATGGTAATCGCAGAAAAACCTCGCCAACCGGGGAAGATCAGACTCTGCATTGACATGCGCCTCCCGAATAAAGCCATCCGGCGAGAACGCCACATAACGCTGACTATGGACGACATCGTGGCCGATCTGAACGGATCCAGGTGGTTCTCGAAGCTGGATCTAAATGCGGGCTATCACCAACTAGCCCTCGCCAAAGACAGCCGGTACATAACGACGTTCAGCACCCACCTAGGCCTCAGGAGGTACAAGCGGCTCAATTTCGGCATATCATCCGCCGCTGAAATATTCCAGAACGCCGTCAAAGAGATCCTGGTTGGACTACCCGGCGTCCTAAACGTGAGTGATGACATCCTCATCCACTCTAAGACGGCAGAAGAACATTACCGCCACGTGAGAGCCACCCTGAAGAGACTCCTAAATCACGGGGTCACTCTACACAAGGAAAAGTGCCTGCTGTTCCAGAAGAAGATAGAGTTCTTTGGCTACACGTTTACCCAAGAGGGCATACAAGTGGACCCCCGGAAGTCCCAAGCGATCAAGACGGCAGCGGCCCCCCTCACCGCGGCAGAAGTACGCAGCTTCCTAGGAATGGCCACATACTGCGGCCGTTTCATCCCGGATCTAGCTACACTAGCAGAGCCCCTGCGGAACCTCACTCGGGCTGAGGCCATGTGGCAATTGGGTCCATCCGAAGAAACAGCGTTTCGAGCCGTCAAGAAGGCCCTCCTTGACCACACCACGCTGGTGTATTTCGACCCCGCGAAGAAGACCGAAATTCTGGTAGATGCCAGCCCCGTGGGCCTAGGGGCAGTCCTCACACAAGAACAGGAACCTGGCCGATGGGCCGCCCTCGCGTATGCCAGCAAAGCCCTGTCTCCGACGGAAAAGCGGTACTCTCAAATTGAAAGAGAAGCCCTAGCCATTCGGTGGGGCTGCCGGCACTTTCATTTGTACATTTGTGGACACCCATTCACCGTGGTCACAGATCCCCAACCCCTGGTGCCACTGTTCAGGGGGTCGGCACCTCATCCACCGCCGCGAATTGAGAGGTGGGCCATTGGGCTCCAGCACTACGACATGGACGTGGTATACCGGCCCGGCGCCAAGAACCCAGCCGATTTCTTGTCGAGACACCCAGACGTCACTAGCGACGTGAGTGAAGAAGCCGTCAGGGACAACATGGAGGCACACCTCGACATGATTGCAGCACTCACGTGCCCTCGAGCACTGACGCTCGAAGAAGTAGCAACAGCAGCGGTGCGTGACCCCGTCATGGCCAAAGTTCGGGACACCATCCAAGGAGGGCTGTGGCGACAGTTCCTACAGTCAGCAAACACATGGTCGAGCCCAGAGAAGGAAGATCTACTGCACATGTGGAGGGTCAGGAACGAGCTAAGCCTCACCCAGGGAGGCATTCTCCTCAGAGGGCCCCGAATAGTTATCCCAGCATCCCTGCACAGCGAGCAACACAACTGGCCCACGGAGGGCATCAAGGCGTGGTGAAAATGAAAGCCCGCATGAGGGAAAAGGTCTGGTTCCCAGGGATGGATGCCCGAGTGGAAGAGACTGTCCGGAAGTGCCCGTCCTGCCAAATAACCAGTGGGCCCGAAAGACCAGCACCGATCTACACGGAAGAACACGGCCGAAGCCCATGGGAGAAAGTGAGCGTGGATTTCGGGAGTTTTCCTGATGGGAGAGTCACACTGGCCCTCATCGACAGCTACTCCAAGTACCCAGTGGTAGAAGTCGTGAACTCAACGGCTTTTCTGCATGTCGGCCCAGCCCTAGAGAAAATGTTTGGGATGTTCGGGTGTCCGGAAGAGCTCCGTAGCGACAACGGGCCCCCGTTCCAAGGGCACGAATTTCGCGAATTCATGCACCACCGTGGCATTAAGCACCGGCGTATCACCCCACAGTGGCCTCAGGCCAATGGAGAGATTGAACGTCTCATGAGGACGATCAACAAGACGCTTCTAATCGCAGTGGCGGAACAAAATGACCCGGAACAAGAGCTGCAGAGATTCCTGCAGGAGTATCGGAGCACGCCACACTGCTCAACTCGACAAGCACCCTGGGCGCTGATGTTCAACGGTGCTCGGCGAAACGGGCTTCCCACTGCGCCTGGATGGTCCCCTCCCCCTTATGATGATGATCGCACCTTCAGGAGGAGAGAGAAGCGCAATAACACCGCCAGCCAAATCCGGCGAGCAGTATCCCGCCAACTACAGCAAGGAGACACCGTCATCATGAAGGACCGAAGGCCCGGAGGAAAGTTCCGATCTCGGTACGAGCCAGGATACTGGACCGTGATCAACAGACAAGGGACCCTAGTGACTGTCGAGAAGGAGGGGGAAACAGTGACCCACAACATCGCGTGGTTCAAACAAGTGGACAGGCCCGCTCCTCCCGCTGACATCACGACCCACGCAGGGGAGATGGAGGTCAACCAAGAGGAGCCCCAAGCAGCTAATGAACACCACCCAGAAGCGACTGCCGGGCCAGCAAGTCCAGAGGCTGCCTGTGAGATGCCCTACCTGCCTACAGACCCCACCACCCCGACTCCTGCCTCCACCTCCGGTCGGGGGCCTTCCAGATACGCCCTGAGAGAAAATCCTCCGCCGAGCACCCGCCTGAGAGACTTTGCCTGTCAAGTAAGTGAAACCCGAGAGTCTAGAAATCCAGTCAAGGACTGAATTGAGATGGGATGTGACAGTTAGCGCACTAGCGTTTGCCGCTAGCGCGCACCAGCCGTTCCCCGCCCCTGCGCTCACGCCAGCCGGCGTGAGCGCGCCCTTAAATAAAGACGGGCGGAGCTGCGACGGCAGTCCGCGCCAAGCTCACACAACAGCGCGAGTGTGTTTATTTAGCGGCGCACCTCAAGGCCTTATCACGAGGCATCCGGCGGGAGGGGGGCCCTCCCTGAATGTAACACCCGGCAGCTGTCTCTTTGAACTGGAGGCCTCGTCCCAGCCTCCGCAACACACACAGTTCAGGGCCCGACCCGGCGTCAGCCCCGTCGATGCCTCCGCGGTTTCCTCCTGGCAGACCACCAGATCTCCTCTCGCACCCGCAGAGTACCACTTTATTCGCCTCGCCTCCTGCGGTGCCGGCCCCTAGACCCAGAGGCGCCATCAATTTGTGACATGGGTCCAGGTCTTTTACTCATGCCCAGTCACGGCGAGGTTGAGGGTTCGTCTCCAGGCAGGAACACTCGTCTGCACTGCTTGGCTCTTCCTTCGAGGCGCCGTGTCCCCCTTGATGTACCCGAGCCTCTGTCACCCCAGGTAAGTCCAGGCGCCTGCATCCGTTGCACACAATCTGGCACTCTCCAGAGCTCATCCAAGATCAGAGCCCACCGCCGTGCCCAGGGGGGTTCAGATCATCACGTGGGTAGCAACAATTGGGGTCGAAGACGGGTACTCCGTTATTATTTTCAGGATCTTTGCCTAGGCTGGGACGGAGCTCTTCACTGAGCATCCGCTGCGGTCGCCATTTTGGCCACGCCCCCATGTATGCTATGCGTGGTTGGCGGTGATGTAGTGGCCTATAGCTGGGGAGAGAAAAGAAAATTTGGATATGAGCATAATTTGAAGATGACATTCCAGACACAAATGTGGATGCCTGTTTGCATCTCAGTTGTGGCTGTGAAGAGAAACAGTTTTCCAATAGAAGTGATTTACTCATAAGCATTAAGGAGCCATGGGCTGCTTCCTTATGTTGCCTGTCTTCCCCCCTATAAAAGGCAACATTAGCCATTTGTTTGCCTTGAAGCAAGATACTTCTTCTACCAAATATATTACTCTTTAGTTGTACTGCTGAAGAGTCCTGCCAGCCTAGGCACTTGCCAATAAGTGCGCCACACATGAAGAGTAATTTTACATGTCTTTATTCCCCTGCGTGTAAGTCAAAACTCAACATTCTAAGCCTCCCTTCAACTCATCTCTCAAACACTTACGTCACAAAACTACGTTATACAGTGGGAACCAACAGAGTTCCAGTGTTCTTTTATTACAAGACACTACATTTCCCACTTTGTTAAATGAAAAGTCACAACTTTCAAAAATAGAGAAATAATTAAATACATAAATAAATTTATGAATAAATACATGAATAAATACGTAGATACACAAGCAATTACAATTCTTCAATTAAGCGTCGTGGCACGTAAATCACACGTCCTGATTGCCTCACTGGAAACTGGGGACTGGCAGTCGAGGTGTCAGTGATCTGCACAGGTAAGGTTAAATTATTAGCAGATAAAGAGCCATCAACAGTATGTCTAGACCCATTCTCTACATTGACATCGATGTTTGGTGAGTGATGGGCCACATGTCGAAAATGAGAGGAATCTCTCGTAAGGGACTTCCCAAGACGCTGGGCAGTCACTATGTGTTCTTTGGTGTTGGTGATAGAGGGTTCAACCTCAAAAGGAGCATCAGATTTCCTTCTTCTGTATTGTCTAACAAGCACTCAATCTCCTCTTGTAAAAGTGAATCCCTTTGCATGTTGTCTAAGGGTGGGCGTAGTTCGCGAAGTAATGCTTCGCGAAGCTACGCAAAGTGCAGTTCGCGCTACGCAAGCTTCGCGTAGCACTACGCGAACTGCGTAGCGCACTGTTCGCAATGATTGCACAGTGCCGGATGCTTGTCCGCACTGTGCAATCATTGAAAACGGCAACTTGCACAGTGCGAGCTGTCTTTTACTGCTGCTCGAGTAGATTTTTACTCGAGCGGCAGCTTTCTCAACGCGGACTGGTAGTTTCTCATCGCGAGCGGTCGCGAGCATACGCGACCACTCGCAATGAGAAACCTGACCTCCCCGCGTTGAGAATCTCGCCGGGAGGTTTATTTTCCACGCTCGCGATCGGCAACTTGATGTTGCTGATCGCGAACGAGGAAAAGTCTCGCCGGGATGTCATTTTGCTTGCTCGCAGTCGCCAACTTGACGTTGAGGACCGCGAGCAAGCAAAAATGACCGCGGCACTACGCTACGCTACGCGTGTTCGCACTGTGCTACGTGCAATTCGCGTTGTGCGAAGTAGCGCAAGCTTCGCAAACTACGCGAGCGTAGCGTAGCACTTCGCCCAGGGTTAATGTTGTCATCAGTCAATATATATTTTCTTCTTCTGTTTGCGACCAAAGCCCATAGTCTGAATGTTTTCCTCATTCTTAGATCTGAGGTTGGTCCATTGGGGTAGCTTGGTCGTCATGGCTCTTCCAAACATGAGATTTGCAGGACTTTTACCTGTCGTTGAGGGAGGGGGCGAATGGTAAGCTTGAAGAGTAGTGTTTAAAACAGCTTTGAGGTCGAGCTTCTCCAATCCAGCACGCTGAACAGCTTTCTTTAGAGTACTCATAAACCGTTCCATCAGGCTTTTGGCCTGGGGCCAAAAAGTAGTGCTTTTTTGATGCTTTATATTGAGGTGATTTAGAAAGTCGTTACATTCTTGACTATTGAAAGGTGGGCCTTTGTCAGACTTTAGTTCTGCAGGTGTTATGTGCCCAGGTTAGGCCCATGTAGCGAAGCCGCACATTTTCTTACATTGTCCTCTTTTTACAATAACATTACTGCTGTGACATTTTGCACATATTCGTGTGCATGACAATGTTGGATTAATTTTTGTCTGAAACTACTTCCGTTTACACATCTGGCTTCGCATAACATTATCACGATGCCTCAAACACCAAGTACAAGGCTTCTAAGCACAAGGTACAAATGTTGTTCTATCATCATCCATGCGGCGACAGGGCGACCTACATATCCATAACATTACTAACCTATACGCACATCGCAAGGATGCTTTTTATTATAAATAAGAAGCATCTGAGAGGATTAGTAGAGGAGGCACTTCAGCTGACACTGGGAGACCCTGCAAGCTGAGACTTCCCCATGTACCGGTCTGACATCTCCGTTAGGGATGTCCAGTTCATAACCAAGACGGGGTACTACATTCTCTCCCACCAGGTAATGGGGTTGGATCATCCCTTGGGGGGGGATTCTTGGCTTTACACCTACATAGACTCTAGACACACACAGAGTAGGGTTGGCATAGTAGTAGTACACCTGATTACTATCTTGTATTATATGCCAGCACATATACACTGTCTTAGCACCATGGTGGAACTGTATCTGCTATTTACTCTTTTGGTGCTTGTAATCACTTTCATCTACTTCTGTCTACTGATTATTGCAGCACATGTATTTTATACAGGAATAACGTTGGTTCAATAAATATATTGAAAACGTCCCAGTGTGTATTCTCTGTATATTTCTCTGAGCTAGTTGGTCTCTAGGCCAACATATCCTGGGGGGGGAGGGGTGTCCGGAATCATGTCCAGGAACCTCACCCAAAGTTTATGTTGTCCAATAAACTCGCAGATCCTAATGATTAGTGGGAACTACACGACATGGCGCTGCCAAAGTTGGTTGGGCTCTTATTTGATTGTCTATCTGAGTAGTTCAGTTGTGCTTTCTCAGAGACCCCTACTCACCTCCAAACCAGAGACGTCTATGGTGGTAGGGAAATCCGCCTCAGCTCAGTAGGTATACCCTATGTACTGACTGTAGGTTATTCAAGCTTGTAGGATAAAACTTCCCACATTGTGCTAACCCTATCTCCATAAAATTCATTTACTTAATTCCTTTTTCTTCAATGTCTAACATTATGGGGAAACATTGAGGAAGAAGGAGCACTAAACATAGCAGAAAACTGCAGTTGAGGCACACGAAGCATTCAGAACAGAGGTATTCTATTCCTGGGCTAAATTCCCAGCTGCAAATGCCAATACACAAATGTTTCATACCTACATTGAAGATGAAACACCAGAGGAACACATTCCTTATGTAGACATAGAAATTTCTCTATCTTACCAAAAACATATAAATTGGTTTGAAGGCGCCCTCCCCCACACTACAGAAAATGTGAGACTCAGTCCGCTCAGTAAAGAAGGAGTGACATGGCCGGTCTTAGCTGCATACACACCGCATTCTAACACTGCTAATTTAAATGCAGCAGAAATGCGTGCACTATACAGAGATTAGGTAAAAAGTTAAAAAAAATTGTACACAGTTCATAATGCTAACATTATCAATTAACCCTGCGCGGACTGATCAAGTCGCACAACCACAATTAGCTACCAGACGGGAGCAAATTCTGTTCTAGATAGCACAAAAAAAACAAGCCAGCTTGAAGCATTTTTTCCCCATACGGGCTCGCAGCAAAAACCACAGAATACTGACTATTTGCTTGGCAATGGGGATGGCTCCCCCGGTTGAAGACTGCGCAACCTGGGGTATAGTCTTCTGCTGTTTATACCAATACACCAATACTCATGGTACCGAAACAGGTACAGAATGAGTACGGGGCAGCACCTGCTCTAGGCTTGGGAATGAAACTGATGGGCAATTTTGCTGCAGTATCAGCCATTATGTTAAGTAACATAAAAGGGGAGGCAGCAGCATTGGCCATACACCAACGCCTGAGGGATGGCAATTCCCGCTCCTGCACAGCAGGAGCGGCAATTGACTAAAATTATCGAAGAAACCAATGCTACTCTAGGTAGAGATAATTTGGGAGCCAGACCTAGAAAACTATAAATTAAGGGTAATCCTGAAAAAGATAACTCTAAGCAAGCACCCGATTCTTCAAAGAAGAAATGGGATAATAAACAAAAACATAAAAACAAGAAACAATCACAGGGTGGGTCTCCTCAACAGGAGACCACTGAAAAGAAATAAAATTTTTGGAACCGTGATAACATTAGGAAGCCTGACAGGTATCAGGATACTGATATATGTTCCTCTCGTTCCTTTCAGGAGTCATCCGATACACATTTGGAGAGAGGTGGATGGTCATAGCGCAGGTCGGAAGAGCAAGTGAAACAGAAGAAGAAATCACAGCGCTTATCAGACTAAATTATTCAAAAAGAAGACAAACCAAAGAATACTAAACCTCAATTCAAAAAGACTACTGAGGACTCTGCTTCTGAACGGGAAATGGGCAGTGAAGATGTTGGACAGCGCAGCAGAAGTCACAATAGCTCACCGGAACCTGATGGATTATCTGGCGGCAGTAGCACTGAGTGAGCATATCATAGTGGAAACACCTCATACAAAATAACGCTCCAATTGGAGGGGGACATACCCAGGAACATCAAGGCTCTCTTTTGGGAGAACCTGACGTATGGTTACACCATTCTTTTGGCTTAAAAAACTGGCCACCTGAGTTCGGAATGGAATGCCCAAACAGGGAAATGGTAATTTTACCAGATTTATCCGACCTCGTTCCAGAATCAAATAAACATTCTTAGGGTAATGAGTGGACGTTAGCGCTAGCTCCTGCCCAATACCGCAATAATGTTGGGTGGGATGATGAGTCACCTCATCGCGAGATTCCATTAAAATCTACTCCTCAACCCCAGAGACAATACCCAATAAAACATGAAGCTGAAAAACAAGTTAGGGAAATCCTAGAACAACTTGAATACCAAGGGGTGATAGAAAATTGCACCTCATCAATGAATAATCCTTTGTTTCCTGTAATGAAACCAGATAATTCATACTGTCTAGTATTAGATTAAAGACATTTAAACACATCTACTCGCCTATTTGCAGTACAAAATGCACACAGTGATGCACTAATGAAAACATAGTGCAGAACAAATACAAAACAAAGTTAGATATCTCAAATGGATTCTTCTGCCAGAATATAGCGCCTGAAAGCAGGTATTTGACAGCATTTTCAGCGCTAGGTTCACAGAGGCAATTTTACCGTTTACCTCAAGGGTATAAGAAAAGCCTAGGGCTGTTTTCAGCCAGAGTAACATAATTACTTCAAAATTTTGATGCGGAGGCGTTGTCCTATGTGGATGATATCTATCTAACAGACAATGAATTATTGGAACACTTGGACAGAGTAGACCGCATAATGCTAGGGTTTGCTCACCTCAGCTACAAATTTAATTTAAAAAAATCAAAAATTGCCCATCTCAATGTCTTGTTTTTGGGATATGAGTTGTCAAGTGAACGTAAAAGCCTGGCGGCACATTTTTTAGGAAAATGTGCATTGCTCCGACCTCCAACGACTCTGAAAAGACTACAATCCATTTTAGGATTTTTTAATTTTGGCAGAACATACATTTTGGATTACGCAGAATGGGTAAAACCATTCTACGACTTAATTAGAGCTGATTTTTCAATCGCACATTGGACACAGGAACATACAAACATTTTACGTTCCGAACAAGCTGACAGGATAGCGTCAAAATATTTACACACACATGAAAACACGACCAACCTGGTGAACCGCGTTGTTGCTGGACCAACTGGGTATACATACATCACGTTCAACTAAGGTGATACAGTATCCATAGCATTCAAATCACATTTGTACACAAACACTGAAATGCATTGCACCCACTGAGAAAATTCTCACAGTAGCACAGACTGCTTATAGTGAGAGAAAAGCACTAGCTCAGAGAAAACGCATAATTGTGGTTACCCCAGTACCGACCTTAGAGGCTGTCACCAAAGCGAGCGTTCTAAACGCCAAAGCCTTACATCCACGATGGATACAATGGGATAACTCTTTCACTGCAACAGATGTAGAGTACAGATTCGATTCTACATTACAAACACAAGCATTTTTGCAGCATGAACAAGAATATCCTATGCCAAATGAAATAATGCCTCTAGAACAATATGACTACATTATCTGCACTGAAGGGTCTGCTCAGCCTGCCGTAGGGACAAGACTCCAATATTCCACGGCGTGCGCAATAGTAAAAGGGGGCTTCACTATTGGGGCCAAATGGATTTTCAGATTCCAAGGGTTACACAATCAAGCACAAGAAGCTTTGGGAACAGGTGGCAATGCTTGCCACGGGCTCATGTTATCTACACATTGAGTCATCAACGTGTTGCTGTTCACGTTGCAGGGAATTCCAATTATGATGAAGCCGCTAAGGCAACAGTTCGCACTGCTGCCGTTGCTGCAATCACTCGTTCTAGTACAAGATTGGACAGAGACTTCATGGTGGCTGTCAATGCTGCTCGCAATGACACACACCTGCCGAAAGGCTTTCTACTCAAGTACGCCTACAAGTTAGATGCACAAAACATACTGTATGCTCAGATTCCAGGAGTGGGGGACAGAGTCATACCTAACACTGATCACAGATTGGGGTTAATACTAGCTGCACATGAGGGTCTGGGTTCAGCACATACAGGGATTACTGCTACAGTTTCATTAAAGAAGCCGCACTATTGGTGGCCTGGTCTTACAAAACAGACCAAGGACTTTGTCCTCAAATGTGACATCTGCCAGCAGATGAAGGGTTCCACCGTAGCACGTCCACCAGAGACACCTCTTTTGATCTCAAACAAGCCTTTGCCTGTGTCTAATTGGATCACTGTGGTCCCTTACAATCTGATGGGGCTTACAAGTACATCTTGGTGAGAGTAGATTCATGCTCTAGATTCCTGTGAGTATGGCCACAGCGGTCGGCTGATGCTCGAACTGTTATCAAGGATTTGCAAGCCTTTATTGGGACATATGCAATTGGCACACTACATTCTGACCAAGGTCCTGCGTTTAGCTCTCGGGCTGACAAAGAAGCCATGGGAAGTTTGGGTGGGACCTTGCGATACTCCTCCCCCTAACATCGGGAGGGAAATTCGGTAGTTGAGAGGAAAAACCGGGACTTAAAGCAATCATAAAAAGCAAGGGTACTAGGTTCATGTTGCAGCTGGGTCCATCACCTATATGGGGTCCAGAGGGCACCCAATACCATGCCAAGAAAATCCCTGGGTGGTAGTACTCTATATCAAATCCTGTTTGGAGTGAGAATGTGGGTCCCAGACCTTGACAGTGTCAGCACAGTGGCGGCAGACACACCGTTTGACATCAATGAACGATTGGCTGTTTTACTGGAACTAAATGAATTCTGGGACACACAAAGCAACGTCGAAGTAAAAAGCACCGGCACTGGAGAAGTGAAGGTTGTACCGGCAAGACCAGGCTGGGTCCCAAAGATTAATAGGGATCTGTTCAGGGAGAAAATTGTGGCCAAAAAAGAATTTGGCCGTCTTACAGAGCGCCTGTACCTGTCCTGGCTGTCGAAGGTACCAGAACTGTACTTCTTCAGCTCCTTGGTTTGTCTCAATTGATCTGATCAAACCACACTATGTGGCCAAATCTCAACAGTAGGCCACTTGGGCTCCTGGGTAGCTACCGCACTCCTCGCTACCTTTCAGGAAGTTCAGATGGAAGCTTTACTAACTAAAGAAGATTCCCCTCTCCAACAAGAAACAGTAAACAACACTGAAGTATTTCTCCTTCCTGTTGAAACAACTACAACTGTACAGTCAACGAGTACAGAAACACAAATTGAAATTCGAAAAATTGACAATATCGACGTGAATATGCCACAAAGTGAGTCAACTCCCAATTCTTCAAAACCTGGTGAGCTGCCAAAAATAGACCTAACGGCATCAGGCTACTTTGTGCGTGAACTATCATGACTTCTCGTCAGATTTAACTGAACCTGAGATGCAGCCGCCGCAGTCTCTTCCTTTCAAGCTACAAGTGCATGCTCTCTTTCTTTAAAAAAGACATACTTTGTTACTTCTTGGTTACACCTTTGGATTACATTTAAAAAAATAAAAATTATTAAGCTTTTAACCCTTTTTTTTTTTACAATAAATAGGTCCATCAGTTGGGTATAAATACAAAGTCATCGCTAAACCAAGTTAATCAAGTATTGAATTAATAATGCCAAAAGCTAGCAGTGATTTACAGTACTTGATTTTAGACTCCTAAGCCGAACTAACAGCCTTAAACCATTCTCTGCAATTTCCATTCCCTCAGACCACAGTTGGCTTAATTATGGGACAGCATCCTGTTCGAAAGGGGCCCCCAGATCTTCCTTCCTTTGTGTTTGGCTTCCTTTCCCTTGCGCTCATAGAGTGCAACTTCCAGGTTAAATATATATAGAAAATGCCCCTGCAATTGATGAAATGATGGAGGTTGGGAACCCAGCCATGCTGAGGCTATACAAAGCCTACAGACTGCCATTACAATAAAAAATAAGCTGGGCCCGGTCCTTCAAATCATCTTGTCTAGCCCCAACAACATAATCTTTGGGGTCAGAGACATATCTAATTTAAGGATCTCCCCTAAAAATAGTGCAATATCCAATCTAAGTGTATTAAGGCTGGGGCAGGAACAAAACATATGAACCAAATCTGCTCTTAGTTCCCGACACCTAGGGCAGTGTATCCCAGCATCCCCACCCCATTTAAAATTTTAGAATAAATCAAAGATCGTTTTATAATGCTGGGTTTGCAAGCTAGATGAACATAGTATTGTGCATTCTAATTCCAAAGATTCCAAGAAACCAGAGTTGTCCATATCTAACATCTCCTGCCACTTGTTGTTATATTTTTCAAGGTCATCTAGGATACTCTCAGTTAGACACCCATATTCTTGTGAAATCATATAGTTAGCTTCCCCTGTTATAACCTCCAACAAAGATATCCTAAAAAATCCAGCCACACCCCCCTCCTTTCTTAATAAAAATCCATAAGTTACAGCTATTTAAAAAAGCCCCTGGCCCCTATATTAAATCTGGCCTGAACCTCCTCAAGCGATGCCACATGACCTCCTTGGAGCAAATCTCCTATTTTTTCAAGCCCCGCTCGTTCCCACTTTAATAAGCACCCACCATGGAGGATTTTGAGCGGTTGGCTATTGTGATAAATAGGGGTATACCATCAGTATCTCCCTATTCCCATTTTCTTCTGTATTCCCGCCCAGTTTTTGAAAGCAGCAATTAGAATCTTAAACCATGTTTTTTTATAATAATTCGGCTCAAAGATCTTCAGCAAGCAACCCTTTACAGACTTGCCAATCAGCAGCTCAAATATTGATGGAGCAAAATCCTTAGTCCCCCCTCTTCTACGTTGTTATCGAAGAGAGGCCGCAAATACTGCAAAGTTGACGCTAAATAATATAGCTTGAAATTAGGAAGTGCCCAACCCCCTCTTTCCATAGGTAGACTCAAAAATGTATTCGTCCTCCTGATTTTCCCACATGACCATATGAACCTAGAGACCATCGTGTATATTGTTTTAAACCAGATATTCTCAAACTCCAAAGGGATTGTTCGAAACATATACAGTACTTTTGGGGGAAAAATCATCTTAACTAGATTACATCTTCCCATGATAGACAGGTGTAAATTATCCCATCTTAAAAAATATTTTTTGGCTTTATCGATAATGGGGGACAAGTTTATCCCCACTATGTGTTCAACCTTGGCAGTAATAATGACCCCCCAGATACACTGCCTGTTCTACCACCCGATGATCCTGGGTTGCCGTGTATCTTTTCACCACTAATTGCATTTTATTCCTATTTAGCAAGTACGCAGAGAGTACTACAAATTCCTTAGTTATCTCTTCAATTGCTCGAAGAGCTTTATCGGGGTCTCTTGTGACTATTGTGATGTCGTCCGCATAAGCTAGCGTTTTCGTCTCCCAACCCTGCAGTTGGATGGGTATGATATCGATGGAGGCTTCAAGCCTGTGGAGAAGGGGATCTATATACAGAGCAAATAATAAAGGAGAGGAGGAACACCCTTGCCTCGTTTCACTTTCAATTAGGATTGGCTCTGATTCGTTGCTCATAATCTGGAGTCTCGCTGTTGGTTTGTGGTACATCACCTGAATTGCTTGGATAAAAGACCCCCCCAACCCAAAAGACTCCATGGCCTTCCAGAGGTAGTTTGAGGCCACCCTGTTGAATGCCTTCTCGGCATCCAACAGGGCTACCCCCAGGGGTTCTTCCACAATGTCTGAGGCATCAAAGAGTGCAATTACACGATGCACATGATTGGAAGTCCCCCTTCCAGGAATAAACCCATGTTGCCTTGCCTTGCCGATACCAATCTTCTAATGATACTTCCCAACCTTTTTGCCACGATCTTAGAATAGAGTTTAATATCGCTATTTATCAACGTCATTGGCCTTTATGAGCCCAAGTAATTCGGTTCATCCCTTTCTTTAAGAATACTTATATATTTGGTATAGCCCAAGAAACTGGGGGGCACTGTCCTCTCCTAACCTGACAAAAAAGTTCATGAAGCTCTCCAAGCAGTTCTAGTGAAAAGGCTTTATAAAATTTGAGGGATATCAGGTCCATGCCCACCGCCTTCCCAGAGGTGAGATCATGGAGTGCCTGCTGAATTTCCTCCAGCGAGAATTCTTCCCCTAGAAGTTCACTCTCTTCCTGAGTTGCTCTGCTAGATATTGTTGCCTCCAGAAATTGCTCTAGATCCTCAGGGCGTGCAGCCGTCTGTGCTTAATATAGTGAGCTATAATATACACTGAAGGCTCTCTCACATTATCTGGATCTGTGACAGTTACTCCTTGATCATTCAAAATTTCGTTGATATACCCTGCAGTCAGTTTTTACCTCGTCCTAACCACCAAGACGTGCCCCACCCTTTCGTTATATTCATAGTACTCTTGTTTTCTAGCATGAAATTTCCCGGCTGTCTTCTTAGCCGTGAACTCAATCAATGACGACTTAATTATGGTTATCTGGCTGAGCACGGGAGATGAGTCTAGCCTGGATGATAGGCCTACAACTGGTATCTCTTCTGAATCCCTCAATTGAGAGCTCTAATACAAGGGGATTATGATCCGACATTAGTTTTGAGAATAGTTCTATCTGGGTCCCATTAACTAGTGTCGGTGTCACTAAAAAGTAATCAAGGGCCATATGTATCAAAATGTGGATTTGCGATTCTCAAATAGCAATGTTTTGCGAATCGCTATTAGAGAATCGCAAAATGTGATGTATATAGGATTAGCAAAAACTTTTGCGAATCCTACATATTCCTTATTTGCGAATCGCAATTAAGGAATACCTCCCCATTCATTCCTATGGGCCTAGAGGCCCATAGGAATGAATGGGGAGACATTCGCAATTTGCGAGTACCCATTAGGTACTCGCAAATTGCGAATGCAATTACAAGTGTGCAAGGGTGTCAAAAGGACACCCTGTTGCACCCCAGAAATAAGCATGGGTGCACATGTGGGGCACATACATGCCCTAAGGGCATGTATGTGCGCCACATGCCACTTCGAAAAAAGCAAAAAAGTGCTTTTTACAAAGAATTCGCAAATTACCACCAACTATAAGTTGGTGGTAATTTGCGATTTCTTATGCCAAATTCGCACAACTTAGGTGCTTTCTACATCGCATTTAAGGAATCGCAATTTGCGATTCCTTATATGCAATCGCAAAATAGGGAATCGCAAATTTTGCGATTCCCTATTTTGCGATTGCCTTTTGGGATGATACATCCCAAAAGGCTTTTTCCCGTTCGGAACGGGAAAAGGGTTGATACATATGGCCCTAAGTCTTGCAAAGGAGCCTGAGGAGCAGAATAATAGGTATACCCAGCATTAAAGACTTTCAGTTTGGCCCATATATCTACTAAGCCCACTTCAGTTTCAAGGTACTTGAAAGATCTATGGGACTGTGGTTTCGCCCTGTGTAACTCCCTCCCCCTTCTCCTATCATTCTTCAGATTCAATTCAAGTTGAAATCCCCACATACAGGGCCAACCAAGTTTGTAACTCAGTTGCCAAAAAGTTAAACAGAGCGGGGTCATCCGCGACTGGAGCATATATTGCGCATAGGGTAATGGTCCCTGTTTAGTACTGGCATTCCACCAATGCCCACCTCCCATGCTTATCCGCTGCCTTGCGGCCATAGATAAGAGTCTTGCCTTTTGCTAATATACCCACCCCTTTAGTTGTAGTATCCTGTGTAGTATAGCAAAGTATATTTAGCCCCAAAGCTTCCAACAGACCCCTATCGTCCCCGGCAATGTGGTTTTCTTGCAGGCAATAAATGTCTACCCTTTTTCTCTTAGCTACATCATTTAGGCCACAGATATTAATTGTAGCTATGTGGAGCTTAGCCATCACCCATATGGAGCGGGGAGCCTAACAGCTTGCAGTTCCATAGTCTTGTTCCCAGCGTAGGGACATCATGAGCATACCCTACCCAGTAGACTCAACTTGTATCGCTCATTTGTCGTTCATCTACCGTAGCCCAACGTAAGTTTTTTCCCAAATGTTTTTATAATATGCCTTTCATGAACACACTGGTCCCCTACTACCGTATTAAGAACCGGTCCCCCCACTCCACCCCCTGAAGCCCCCTCCTCAACCCCCCCTAATCCACCCCAGGACCCTCCACCCCCCACCAACCAAATAAGGCAATCGGACCACCTATGATCTGCGTGATAGCTTCTTGAGCAAGCATGCTACCGGCTCCCCACCCCCCTGCAAAGACCACCAATTATCATAAAGAAGAAGGACAGTGCCAAAGCAAGAAGGAGGAGGTGTAGCTAGAAAGCCATACCAGAGAAAAGGAGAACAAGAAAAAAGGATGTATGTCACCCACAGGCAGCCCCCAGCTTAAACATTGTCTTTGGTGGCAGTAAGTCCGCACAGATAGTCTTTGGCTTGTATCTCCGAAATAAAGATCCTAATGCTGCCCTTAACAATAGTTTTTAGACGTGCTGGGGCCAGCACACGTGCTCCTGATCCTGCTTCCTGGAAAGGTTTAATTAATTGCCCTAGAAGCCTTCTGCGCTCGACGGTAGTATGACAAAAATCCGGGCGAACAAAGAAAGAAATCTCCTTTTCCCATCTCTGAGCCTCAGGGCGCGATTTCTCAAATATAGCTTGCCGGAGCAGAAAATTTCCCAAAAATACCAGAACAGCCCTGGGCTGGCTTTGACCTTTATTGCCCAACTGCTCTTGTTTGTTGCGGATTACTGGGACTCTGTGTACCCTCTAGATGTCCGACTCCCAGTTCCATCCCGACAGTTCTCGAAATGCGCTTTTGATCATTGGCATAATGATGCCTCTTGATGCTGTTATCTTTGAATATAACACCAAGTGGCTCCATGTAGAGGTTAAAGATAGCAGGGGTTAGTATGGAACCATGGGGGACCCCACAGGTGATAGAGATCTTTTGGGATCTGGAGGCCCAAGTTAACCAACTGGTGTTGGTTCGAAGGTTAGTAGAATAAACAGTGGAAGACATGGCTGGTAAATCACATTGGAGACTTGAGGGTGCATATGAGGGTGGGACAGTGGACTAGGTCGAAGGTGGATGAGATTCTCAGCAATATCAGTGGGCAAGTGTCATCTTCATCTGTGGTCAGGAGGATATGTAAGGTAACAGTCTCTGTGTTGCAGCGAGGTCTGAAGCCAGAATGGTAGTCATGCAGGAGATGGTTAGCATGAATGTTATCTTTGAGCTGAACACAGACTTCTTTTTCAATTATCTTGCCAATGAATGGTAGGTGAGTGACGAGCTGTTAGTTGGCGAGGTCATCAGGGTGCAGTGTAGGTTTCTTTAGAAATGGGAGCATCTAGCCTGTATTGAGAGCCTCTGGAAAGGTGCCTTGAGTGAGGGAGGCATTGACAATGGCATGTAGGGGAGAAGAGTATCTAGAGAAAGAGCTTTGATAAAGGACAAAGGTAAGACATTATCTTCAGAAGAAGTGGCTTTGAGGGAGTTGACCATGCCAGTGAGATCTGTAAGAGATAGGCCTTTAAATGATGACCTTTGCAGGATTCTACAGGAAGGGGTGGGCGTAGGAGATGAAGCAGGCTTGATGTTGTCAATGTCAGATCTTCTGTATTTTTTTCACTGAAGAAGAGGTTGATGGCATCACACTTTTCTATGAAGTGAGGAATAGGTGGATCCTGTGCAACACTTGATTGTCTTGAAAAACGTTCTGCTTTTGTTGGTGGCTCCATTGATGGTGTTGGTATAGTACTTTGCTTTGGCTGATCTACATGTTGCACAAGACTTCAGTATAATTAAGAGTTATGTACTTCTTCCAGATTCTTTTCTGTCTCCGGATGGATTTGTATTGTTGGCAAGGTCTTTAGAGAACCAGGGTGCTGATCTATCTGTGATTTGACCCTCAATCTGAACTATTCCGACCACACAGTTATTTCCTTCTCAACTAAACCTCAAACTGAAGAACTCGGAGTACCTACTCAACTGGCCAAAACTGACACTCATATTTTCAATATACAACATAACAAGCCACTCCTATGTACGCATTAAAGAATATATGCGAAAAGGCTTCTTCTCTCTCTTACATGCTGAGGCTAGCCCACCCTTGAAGCCACTAAATATCCAGTTTACTCTGAAATTAAACAGATACAGTGCCAAAACTTAGAGAGAGCTTTCCATAACCTCAATTACATCAAAGGTCACCTTATCCAAACTAAAAGAATGCAGGCAGTAGCTGCTGACGCCGTCCTTATTTTTGAGTCAAGAACAACAAAATCTTATGTGAGACAGACACAGACACACACAGACACACACACACACACACACACACACACACACACACACACACACACACACACACACACACACACACACACACACACACACACACACACACACACACACACACACACACACACACACACACACACACACACACATTCCCAATATTTGTAATTGTTTCATTGTCAAAATTCTAATGATCTGTGTGAATGAATTGTACCTTCAAAACCTGACACACTGTCTCTTTTTGTTAGAGACTCCCTTTGATTGTCCAAATTTCTCAAAATCATTCTTACCTTGCTACTCCTAATATATTAAAATCTTCCTCGTGCACATATAAACCTATTCCAGACAAATTAATTAAGTAACCTGACATGTCTACTGCTCCAATACTTCTCAAGACTGAACACTTCACTAAGTTAATGCTATCTTTTGCTCTCTTAAGTTAGATCGCATTACTTCCCTCTTCAATAAAGCCAGTCAAGATCCCAGTTATTTTTAAAACTCATATATCAAAACGCCACATTTTGGAAAAGTTAATCAAAGAAGTTGTCTGCAGTCAACATCATGATCACATTCAAAAGCTTATTCTCAGATTTTACTTGTCTATCTCAGAAAAACAAAAAGGTGATAAATGAGGTGCTTAAATTAGTCATAACCACTGGCACTTATATGTGTAGCCTTCTATCACATAGCCATTTTATTGCACTGTGCCATTACAGAAGGGGCAATCCATCAAGAGCAGCTGTGTCAGTTAGGACAAAGAGCGCCAGAAAGGAAAGATGATTTGAATTTGGTCCAGTGGTCAAGTGAGGGAAGTTGGAGCTTTTTTCCTAGTTCCACAGTGTGCAATTTAGACAATTTACCATATGTCCCCACCTTTACTTTTATACATATGTAACTGGCGTGTGAATTTGTGTCTTTCTAGAACTAAAATAGTACTCAGTATTGGAAATACATATGACATCATATTGTATATTCTGATTTTGGTAATCTAGTTCACAGTATTTTAATTATAACAGAATATTTATGGGGAAGTATACTCTCAAGTTTTACTAAGATATGACAACTACTTAAGTAAGTAACGATTATGATTTGAATTTTGACAAATAAATTAATAACATGATATTATTAATGTTTCTTTTGTTCTGTAACACTACAGTCTGACTAATGACTATCCAAATAACCTGTGTGCAAAGTACCCCCAAAAAATATAATCAGCCTAACACTGTGGACCAACAATGGCTGGGAACACGAGGGCGGGTGAAAAAGAGGAATGACAAAGGCACCCAGATTAAACAAAAGTTTTACTTGCACTGCACTGAATGGAACGTAAACTGATTGCTGGGCAGGCTGGGAGCACAGGTGGGCTAGTCGGTGATGGCCTCTCACCAGCAACATAATAGGCATTGGCCAATGCTATCTAATCCTAGAGACTCCCATAGACCAAAGGTCACATTGGGTGGGAATTATTGCGAACAACCTTCCCAAGCTTTTATAATTTTACAAAAACGGTTCCATTATCTTGTCTTAAAGAAGGGTTGATGCCGACCTTGATTTTCCTCACGCTGAAAGGAAAAGAGTTGGTCCCCTGTACTGAGAATTGAGAGGAGGGACAAACAGTTCATGAAGAAAGAAGCCATTACTCCAGGGTACATGATGACTGGAAGCAATGTAAATGTGTGCAATTGAAAAATCAGCAAATCTGCTGCTTGGATGCCATTTTAGGCTTTCATTGATGGCATCATTTGAAGCTTCATGGTGACAAGTACTTATTTTTTTTTTAGGCACTGTTAAGAGTGTTCCCGTTTTTTATTTCTGGGGCATATCCTTTTAGTGCAAAGTTATGAAAAAAGAACTGCACTTAGTACAGCCTGATAGTGGACTACTAAAAAGCACGTGTCTTCTCTTAAACACTGAGGGGCCGATTCCGATCTCGGTCAAAGGCGCACCCAATACCATTCGGTCGGGAAAAAAGCCATGCGAATGCCTGTTTCCCGACCGATCCGTACATCATACCGAACGAGTAAGTACGATGCGCACAACAGCACAGAATCCGGCCGAGTCGTACTCACCCAATCCAGGTCCTGTTCTCCGACCGAGGCGAATCCGGAAACGCAAAATCGAGTCGCACGGAAGGGAAAATGCAGCCCCGTTTGGCCGAACAAGTACGATGCGCTTTCCGTACGCGCCGAACCCGTCGCTACGTCCGGCACGTCAAAGCTTCCGGGAGAGGCGCACATAAGCTCCGATTCGCGCCACAACACGATCCACGGCTACGAGGCGAACACGCCAGCGACGAGGACGACGCAAAGCAACGAGAAAGACGAACGACACGAACCAACCATGAATCCCTTCGTCCCGATCCTACCAATATTCTACATTTACTACCGGAACAGGCACGGACGCGTACGGCGCAGAAGGTAAGTCAGACACCAACCACAAAACACATACAACACATACACGACACATCACACACACACACACACACAGAGGGATGCAGAATTTACTTACATCAGCAACAGCAGCACCATAGGGGCGGGATGCCCATCACCAATGCCACATATGCACACAGGGGCCTGGATGCGCACCACCACTACCACCCCTACCCAGGGGGGGCCAGATGCCAACCACTACTACCACCCTTACCCAGGGGGGGCTGGATGTCCACCACTACTACCACCCTTAGCCAGGGGGGTGCCAGATGCCTACCACTACTACCACCCTTACCCAGGGGGGGGCTGGATGTCCACCACTACTACCACCCTTAGCCAGGGGGGTGCCAGATGCCTACCACTACTACCACCACCCTTACCCAGGGGGGCTGGATGCCTACCACTACTACCACCCTTAGCCAGGGGGTGCCAGATGCCCACCACCACTACCACCCTTACCCAGGGGGCTGGATGCCTACCACAACTACCACCCTTACCCAGGGGGGCTGGATGCCTACCACCACTACCACCCTTAGCCATGGGGGTGCCAGATGCCCACCACCACTACCACCCTTACCCAGGGGGCTGGATGTCCACCACTACTACCACCCTTAGCCAGGGGGTGCCAGATGCCTACCACTACTACCACCCTTACCCAGGGGGGCTGGATGCCTACCACTACTACCACCCTTAGCCAGGGGGTGCCAGATGCCCACCACTACTACCACCCTTACCCAGGGGTGCTGGATGCCTACCACAACTACCACCCTTACCCAGGGGGCTGGATGCCTACCACTACTACCACCCTTAGCCAGGGGGTGCCAGATGCCTACCACTACTACCACCCTTACCCAGGGGGCTGGATGCCTACCACTACTACCACCCTTAGCCAGGGGGTGCCAGATGCCCACCACTACTACCACCCTTACCCAGGGGGCTGGATGCCTACCACTACTACCACCCTTACCCAGGGGGGCTGGATGCCTACCACCACTACCACCCTTACCCAGGGGGCTGGATGCCTGTCACTACTACCACCTCTACCCATGGGGGCTGGATGCCTACCACCAACACCACCACCACTCATAGGATGGACAATGCATGACACAACCAGCACACCACAACCTAGGGAATGCAAGAAAAAGACATCCCCCCAACACCATGACAAGCGTGTGTAGACTGTGTCAAATGCCTACAACACTGAACATGACTTTGAACATACAATGTGACCCCCTATCACATGTGCCACACATATATGTGTGTGGCCCCCACAATGCAAGCAGGCCATGACCATTGTGGCAATGGGGTCCAAACCCCCATCATTACAGTGACCAAAAGGTAAGTGTGGGGTCCATAGCTGAAGCACATTTTGAACATTGTGGCAATGGAGTCCAAACCCCCATCATCACAGTGACCAAAATGTAAGTGTGGGGTCCATAGCTGAAGCACATTTTGAACATTGTGGCAATGGGGTCCAAACCCCCATCATCACAGTGACCAAAAGGTAAGTGTGGGGTCCATATCTGAAGCACATTTTGAACATTGTGGCAATGGGGTCCAAACCCCCATCATCACAGTGACCAAAAGGTAAGTGTGGGGTCCATAGCTGAAGCACATTTTTAACATTGTGGCAATGGGGTCCAAACCCCCATCATCACAGTGACCAAAATGTAAGTGTTGACAAAGAAAAAGCTGCAACTGCCAAACTGCATGGATGATTCCTGGTCACAGAACATAAAACACATCAGTGGCAAAGTAGTGCATGTGTCCCATTGCAACATAGATTGGGGGAGGCAAATACTGCAGTGCAAATAAGACATACCTTTGGCCATGTGCAGACAAACAACACCCATGGGGGCTGACACAGTCAACATTCATCAATGACACAATGACAGAAGTGACCATCAGAATGCAGACCCACATATTTGCACCAATGGGCACACAAATGCAGATACCCTGTGGAGACTGTAGATGTGAGGTGAACAGATACCATACCATGGCAGCAATGGGACACACAAACCATGATCATTGTGCTGACTGATGACCTAGGAGTCCCAGGGACAGCAGGGGAAACCCACCAAACTACATACAGCCAATGGCACACCTAAGATATGCCAATGCAGTGGTGCAGATGCACAAACACAAACAGGCAGACCCACACTGCACATCAAACACAACAGGTGAGGGGGTGCCAGTGTCCCCAGGCAACCACACAACACATGAGGAGGCCTGAATACCAATCATACAGATGCGCATACAGTGCCACACAAAGGTAACTCATGGATCCAAATCCCCTATGTGGGCAATCAGGCATTGTCAGATGAGAGGGAGCACAAATCACACATGTCACACAGGCACGTAGGAACAGCAACTGACACAGCAAGACACAGACACACCACAGCACTACCCCCAGGACCCCCACAATGTGGTGACCCTGGGCTGCATTACAATCCCACTGTGATGACAAAGCTAAATGTCGTTCACACTGTGAACCACAGTCATGTGTCCTGAGCAACAAACTACCATCACACCTACACAAGCACAAATCAATCAGCACGGCCAGTAAGCCAAGGCCAACATGGAGGCAGGGGTCTAGCCGGGCAACAACTCTCATCTGCACACACTCAACACCACACACCTCGACCTCCAACAATGTGCAGCAGTGAAGCACACATGCACTGGTGACATTGCACATGCACCCATGACAATTCCAGGGTGGTGGGTGGGAACCAAGGTGCAGAAACACATCACACATGGCCACTCAACAAGACTCCTGAATGTCTGACACACTGCACACTACGCTGTACATGGACATGACGGCAATACCACACCAACCAATGGGATCCCAGCCACAGTCACACACCAATGAAGAATCCAAGGTCACCCACAAAGAACACACATAGACAACAACCAACATTGCAGCCCGGACCCTGCGGAGTGCCAGCAGTCTCACACACAACGTGTCACAATCACTGAAAGATAACACAAACTGGAAATCACATGACAGGTGCAAACAACAAGTGCCAAGGGGAAACCTGACTGTGACCCATCTGCGTCTGCACACAAACTCAGCCCTGACAGCAAACACACCTATGGGTGACACCCTGATGACCAGTAATGTGCCATGCACCCACATCACAGAGAACCCAGGGAGAAGATTTTGGGGAACATAGGTCAACTCAGCAAGCATCACAAACAGGTACAACACTAGGGATCACAGCATGCACAGCAAAACGGAAGTGAACACACAGACATGCTCATACAACACACACCTTGGGTGCAGGCAATGTCACAGGAGTACACACTGCCATGAGGGGACTCCACTCCTGTGTGAGGAAAGCTGTGCCATATGTTGCCTCAGTAGGGCCCCATCATGTCAGCTGAGCACTTGGTCACACAATCAACAATTAGCACCAAATGAAGGCTCCTGTCACATCAGCCTGGTCATGGAAGTGCCAACGAAATCATCAGCACAGATCCAACACACTTGTATAGCAATGTTGCACTGACAACACAGATGAGTCCTTCCCCATTGATGCCCAAACCTGCATGTCCAGTGGAGATGGCCACACGGTCAGGGAAGTAGACGAATTGAACAATGGCAGGCACAACAGATGTGCAGGGGTGGAAGCCACAGATGTGAAATTGCTAATGTAAGTAGGAAATCCCATTGCCAAATACTGAACACATGACACCCTCAGATGCTGCTATGGATGACATGGATACACCACAGGATAGGACACATTCCCCCTGGACCACATGTGTTCCTGCACAGTAACACTACATTATCATGAGACCAAATATCACCATCACTGCAGCAAGGGCATGGTTAGCATCATCAACAACATGTACATCAGAAGCATAAGCACTAGAGAACAGAAAGTTGCTTTATTCAGCATATGTGTGTTTAAAAGTGAAAGTCCAGAAAAAACACAAAGGCCAATGGCCAGTCCATTGTCAAAGTCCAAACAGGGTGACAGTGGCAGATGTCACCCTACGCATGCCTGCACTGCACAAAACCAGGGACAATCCACTAGGAGGGGCAACCGGGGGCAGGCCAGGCACCGCAGGGACAGGATCAGGGCTCACCAGGAGGAGGCAGGGAAGGGGTGGTGGGTGCTGGAGAGCCACTGACAACTGCAGTGGAGGTGTCTGACATGGTGTGTGCCGGCACAACTGGGGGCATGACTCAGATGTTGTGGGTGCCGGCACGACTGCAGTGGACCCTGCAGATGGAGTGGACAGGTCCGCCACTGCAGTGCCCAAGTCAGACAGGGTGGTAGTGGACTCCACTGCAGTGCCTACCACCAGGGGAGGAGAATGGGGAACAGGCAAGGTGGGCTGGACAGAGGGGGAGGACACCCTCACCACATCAGTGGCACAGACAAGCACAGCGGGGGTGTGGTGCCGGGAGAGCGAGTGGCAGGGGGAGAAGGCCGGATCCTCTTGGGGATGGTATATCTGTGGGTGGGGGAACCTGGGGCAGGGTGTGGTGGGGGCACCTGTGGAGTGGGGGCCTGAGGGATGGAGGAAGGAGACCTGGTGCCTGAGCTGCAGGGCGGCGGCGGGATCTTGCTCTTACGACTCCGGGGGACTTGCGGGTGGGGGCCTCAGTCTGTCTGCGCCTGGGGGAGGGTGTCCGGGGGCGAGGGGCACTCTGCTCCGTGTGGGTGGGCTTCCTCTTCCCCTGAATGCTGTATCAGCTGGATCGGAGGGGAAGAGGCCGAGATCACTGAGGAAGAGCCGCTGGGTCTTTGGGGTTGCAGGTGAGGCAAGGGAGGGTGCTTTGGAGGGAGAGGCAACTGAGGACTGCGCAGTGCTCGTGGATGCGTGTGTGTGTTCCAGGGCCCCATCCCCTGTGAGTCTGGTTTCAGTCCCCTGACTGTGCGTGCGTGTGCGTTTTGTTTGTGGCGTGTGTGTCTGTGTGCTGGACGTGTGTGTGCTGGTGTGTGCCTGTGCCGTGTGTGTGTGCTTGGGACGGGTAAGGTGCTGGGGAGTGTGGATGGAGCAGAGGCAGGAGGGGTGAGGGACTGTCTGAGGAGGGACACTGCTGCCATCAGGGAGGAGTCCATGGACCTATTGCCCCTCTGTAGGTCAGACATGCCCGATGAGATGCCCTCCATGAACGACACCAGCTGAGTCAACAGAGCGGTGTGCGCATGGAGGACACTCAGCATGGCTGTCTGCCCTACATGGAGCTGGCGAAGGAGGTACACAGACTCCTCACTCAGGGCAGCAGGGGACACAGGGGCAGGGGATGCGGTGCCTGGCCCAAAGGAGACACGCTCCCGAACATGGGAGCCTCCACGGACCTGGGGAATGGGAGCCGATGGGAGGGCGGTGGTGGTGCTGGTGGTGGTGGTGGCGGGGACAGCAACACTAGCTGGGGTGTGGTGGCTGCTGACACCCGCCTCCATAAGGGAGTCATCCTCCGAGCCGCTGTGGTCCTCAGCTGAGGTGGATGCTGCTGAGGAGTCCTCGGTGTGGCTCCCCTCGTCCTCTGTGCCACTGGGTCCCTCCGACCACTCCTCGGCTGCTGACCCAGTCTGGCTCTCCGGCTCCTCCTGGTCCATGGAGCTGTCCCCTTCCGTGGCCGTGGATGTATCTGCAAACAATGGGGAAACAGACAGACATCAGTCACCTGCACCAAACGCACACACCACTGTGAGCACAGCACATTACAGAGCAAGCCCTGGCATCATTAGTTGAACATTGCTAAAAGTGCCCTAACTGAACAGGAGAAGCCAATTGTCAGTCTGATGCCAACCATGGCACTCACATCCCACATGGCCTTGCACCCATCTGTCTGGTGTCTGTTGGATAGCAACACCCCAGTGTGGACACATGCACCACCTACTCAGTAGTTGGACAGTGCAGAGGACACGGTGTAGCATGTGGACATGCACACATCACAACTCTTGCCACTGAGTCAGTACAGGTTTCCGTATGAAAGGGATGCCCAGAGTCAAATAGGAAATACATGTGATGCATACCAGCGACAGACACCATGATGCACCCATGTCCTGATAGCCATCGCCACAATGGTGTGCATGTAGCACATGTCACTCCCCTGCAGGATCACCAATAAGTAGACACATGCCATGGCGGAGGCATGACTGCTAAGTCATACATCACTGTCTCAGTGATGTATGACTTGGCAGCCAGACAACAACACTCTGCACTGTGTCACAATAGTAGGTCATGGGGAATGCAAGTCCTGGAGCTGCACAAGTGCACATGTACATCCCCCACACAACACATCATCTTAACCCTCATCTGTCCAGGTCATACCGATTGGACATATGGGAGACCTGTGACACTACCCTCTGAACCTGAGCCCCTCACAATCTGCTGTGAATGGGAAACAGCTGCCTGAACTTCACATTCGCATACCCCAGTCTGCACGGGCAGCTGATCAAACACCTATGTGACACACAAGTATCGTCTCCTATGGTCACATCTCCAGTGGCATGCTGAGCCCCTACCGAGAAACACCCCAGCAGTCCTGGCAACAAATCCACAGCACACTGACACAGAGGCAGACACCTGAGGGGTCAAATCACTGCGCACAACGTGTCAGCTGATACACGGGAGTGGGAGTACAGGTGTATTGGATGGGCTGGAGTAGGCATGACTGTCCTGCCCCACATGAATGAGGGATGAGCCCTGGACAGTGGATAGCTGGCTATGTATGTGTGACACACGTAATCTGCACACTCCTGGGGCCCAAACATTGTTCCCACCCGCAGCATGGGTGTGTGCCAGATACCCCAGGCACATGTGGTGGCTCAGCTCAGAAAGTGGACCGCATATCAAAGCAACACGCAGATTACATGTCCGAACACAGGCGTTGTGTGAACAATGGACCCACCCATGATGCCCACAACAGAGTTAGGGAAACAGATGCTGTCCCCCACCTTGAGTGAAGCAAACTGCAAGGACACAGTCCCAAGTGACACAATTCCCTGAATGTAAGGGCCACACCTGGGTATCAGATGAGGAGTGGGCAGTGCACAATAGAGGGACATGGCTCCTGGACAACATGACTGCTGTACTGTGGCAGTTTAACCAGGCCAGAGGAGGGCACATAGCATGTAATACAGAGTTCACAGTGCAGTCTTTGACTCACCCCTCCTTGCTGCTGTCTGGCCTTCAGCTGCCCATCCAGGTCTGGAAACACCACCGCCAGGATCTGGAGCATGTGGGGGTCAGGGTCCGTGTTCCGCCCCTCCTGCGAGGAGGCGACAGCTTCAGCTGGACCCGTGCAATCCTCCGGGTCCAGCCCCGAAGGTCCTGCCACCTCTTCTGGCAGTTGCGGATCCGGCGCTTGTAGACCCTCACGGACCGGACAGCCCGGACGAAGTCCTTCCAGATCTCCTGCTTCCGATGGGCATTAACCTGTCAGGATGACAAAGTGAAAAGGCCATTACTACACATGCAACATATCCGTGCATGACACAGTTGTACATACATGTCTCAATCACAGGGGCACATGATGTACACAGGCAGTGCAACGCTGCCAATGGACAGTTTGCCAGAAGTCACTACATGGTATCATTGCATGGGAAGTAAAACCTTGTTCAAATGCACTGTCACTGCACCATACCTGTCCAGTGCATGTCACTACACACTATGGGGGTGACAACTACTCAGTGAGCCTGCTAGCCAGTGGCGTGCAGACTTTCAGCCTTGCTAGTCAGACAAAATGCACATTCAGAAAGGCAGTGCACAGAACACTCACCTGCTCCCCGGTGTCCCATACAGCTTGCTGTACTGTGGAAGTAGGCTGTCCAGCAGGGCCTGGTTCTCCTCAAGGCTGAAGGCTGGGGCTCTCTCCACAATACGTGCCATTGCAGGGTCCAGAGGGGGCAGAGACAGCAGCAGTGCAGTGGCAGATGTCGTCCTGGAGCATGTAGTGCAGGCAAGTGAGCTCTCAGGGGAACAGCCAGCAATATATATGTGCTGCAGAGGCAGATACTGTCCCATGTGTCCAAAGTGATAGGTCCAAGTCGTTTGCATCTTCTGAATCTGGCCAATCCATGGAATAGCAGCACCAATACACGCCCACAGCCTCCTTCAAATCTTCAACTTCATGACATACATGATTTTGCAACATTGTTGTGGGTGACCAACTGAATTTCCAGCAACCGACTCGTTCGAATTTCGAAAACGCGTCCGTTGCCAGGCTAGGCCATTGTCAATGGCTGCGCACCGATCGGTTCATTGCTGTTCAACGCGTACAGGGGTACAACGCTGCACTACCACACATTGAATGCAATGGGCCGGCCCGGTGCACCGATCGATCCATTGCTGTTCAACGCGCATAGGGTACAACGCGTACCCGCACTTCATTGAATGCAATGGGCCAGCCGGGCGCACCGATCGGTCCATTGCGGTACTAACGCGTAAAGGGGTACAACGCTGCACTCGCACACATTGAATGCAATGGGCCGGCCGGGCGCACCAATCGGTCCATTGCGGTACAACGCGCATAGGGGTACAACGCGTACCGCACACATTGAATGCAATGGGCCGGCCGGGTGCACCGATCGGTCCATTGCTGTTCAACGCGCACAGGGTACAACGCGTACCCGCACTCATTGAATGCAATGGGCCGGCCGGGCGCACCGATCGGTCCATTGCGGTACTAACGCTGCATAGGGGTACAACGCGCACTCGCACACATTGAATGCAATGGGCCGGCCAGGCGCACCGATCGGTCCATTGCGGTACAACGCGTACAGGGGTACAACACGTACCCGCACACATTGAATGCAATGGGCCGGCCGGGTGCACCGATCAGTCCATTGCGGTACAACGCGTACAGGGGTACAACGCGTACCCGCACACATTGAATGCAATGGTCCGGCCGGGCGCACCGATCGGTCCATTGCGGTACAACGCGTACAGGGGTACAACGCGTACCCGCACACATTGAATGCAATGGGCCGGCCGGGTGCACCGATCGGTCCATTGCGGTACAACGCGTACAGGGGTACAACACGTACCCGCAACCATTGAATGCAATGGGCCGGCCGGGTGCACCGATCGGTCCATTGCTGTTCAACGCGTACAGGGGTACAACGCGTACCCGCACTCATTGAATGCAATGGGCCGGCCGGGCGCACCGATCGGTCCATTGCTGTTCAACGCGTACAACGCGTACCCGCACACATTGAATGCAATGGGCCGGCCGGGTGCACCGATCGGTCCATTGCTGTTCAACGCGTACAGGGGTACAACGCGCACCTGCACACATTGAATGCAATGGGCCGGCTGGGCGCACCGATCGGTCCATTGCGGTACAACGCATACAGGGGTACAACGCGTACTCGCACACATTGAATGCAATGGGCCGGCCCGGTGCACCGATCGGTCCATTGCTGTTCAACGCGTACAGGGGTACAACGCGCACTCCGCACACATTGAATGCAATGGGCCGGCCGGGCGCACCGATCGGTCCATTGCGGTACAACGCGTACAGGGGTACAACGCGTACCCGCACACATTGAATGCAATGGGCCGGCCGGGTGCACCGATCGGTCCATTGCTGTTCAACGCATCCCTGTACAAGTGACTGGCATATGTCACCATGCCTGTCTCAGATGAACATATGCCAGCCACAGATAGCTCCCAGAGAGTGAGGGGCACACCTACAACACCACAGCCTGTCCAAACTGTATCATAAGTCATGTAAGGCTCCATTTCCTATTGTGTGTATGTTGGTGTACATGTTGTCCTGTGGGTGTCACCTGGGGGCAGCCACCCCCAGGCTGTGCACGTGTTCATGGGGACAGGATCCTGGATGTTACGTGTACATGACCACTGTGATGTGCAACTGTTCATATCTGTGCATGTGCCATGGTCACATTTCACGGTGGTGTATGTGTATGTCATGTCACATACCCCGTGAGTCCCATGTGGGACGGTATGTTTGAGCCAGGGTGTCCCAGTGGCACAATAGTGATGGTCCTCCACAGTCTGTGTGCATGTAGTGTTTACAATGTCTCTGATTTCATGTGCACAATGGGAGACAGTCTCCACATCCACGTTGTGTGTGCATGGACTTTGATGTTGTGCGTGTGTCACAGACGTCCATGTCTGTCCTGCAGAGGCAAGTGGAACCACTACCTGTGGGGGTCATGGTTGTTTTGCTGTGGTGTATACCTGATACTCCATGTAATGCCAGTGTCCATGTGGCAGTACAGGGTCCCTGGGAATGTACCTGTCGTTGAGCTGTGATGCCTGGGGCACATCTGTCCTCACATGTCACTGTGGGGGTGATTGTGACATGGCAGCAGGAGATGGGAACTGTGACACGGCCTCATGATATCCAATGGGCCAACCTGGTACTTATTGATGCCACTTGTTGAACCGTGATGACAGATGTTGGCCATGTATGTACCATACATGTCCTTACGGAACTGCACACTTCATGTAGTTGTGCCTCATAATGATGTATGATGTGATATTGAGTGTGTTCAATGCCGCATATGTGGGGTGACTGACAATCTTGCTTTCTTCTCCTCTGAACTGCAGGGCTCCTGCTGTCCATCGACCATTCCCAGACCTGGCAACGATGGTGGAACGGGACAGCATCCGACGGTACCGCTTCACCAGGCAGCTGATTGAGGATTTGGCAGTGCAGTTAGCCCCACATTTGCAGCCTGGCCGGCCGTATCCTACAGCGCTGACCCCCAAGGTGAAGGTGATGGCAGCCCTACACTTCTTTGCCACCGGTACCTTCCAACATACTGTGGCGACTGCTGGTGGGATGTCACAGACCATGTTCAGCCGTGTGCTCCGCGATGTTTTGGAGGCAATGTTGCAATACCTGAACCGGTACATCTATTTCCCTAGACTGCAACGACTCACTGACGTGAAGAGTGACTTCTATGCCATGGGGAGGATGCCGCATGTCATTGGCTCCATTGATGGGACACATGTGGCTTTGGTACCACCACAGGCCCAGGAGCAGGCCTACCGTAACCGCAAACACTACCACTCGGTCAATGCACTGGTGGTGTGTCTTGCAGATATGACCATCTCACACGTGTGTGCCCGTTTCCCTGGTTCAGCACACGATGCCTTTGTGATGAGGAGTAGTCGCATCCCCAGGATGATGGCACAGATGCAGAACCAGCGTGCCTGGCTTGTCGGTGTGTACTGACTTTGTGCCATTGTGTGTGATCTGATCTGTAGTATTCCGCCCACTTTTCCAAGTCAGCTAATGTGCACTGGTCTGTCCGTAGGTGACTCAGGATACCTCAACATGCCGTGGTTGCTGACACCCCTCAGGAACCCTGTGACACCAGCCCAGATGCGCTACAATGAGGCACATGGTCGGACCAGGAGAGTGATTGAGCGGACATTTGGTCTCCTGAAGAGCCGCTTCCGCTGCCTCGACAAGACAGGAGGGTCCCTCCCATATGCCCCAGCGAAGGTGTGCAAGATTATCATCGTCTGCTGCATGCTCCACAACCTGGCAGTGCGGAAGGAGTTGCCTCTCATCCAGGATGACAATGACCAACATCCGCCACCTGTGGAGGATCCTGGCCTGGACCACAATGCCAGTGATGATGATGAGGGTGATGTCCGCACACAGCTCATCACCAACTTCTTTAGCTGAATGTGAGTATCCTGAGGTGTCATGTCAATGATGTGAGTTGGCATGATATGTGTAGGTGGTGCTCTGGTGCTGTTGGAGTGTGTCCATGGGCTACTTGACTGGATGTGTGTAGCGATGTGTGCTTACAGGTGGTCTGTACTCCCCAACAGTGTTGACATGCTAACTTGGTTCTGGGTGGGTATCTTGTAACATGTATTATGCATGAGTTTTGCTGTTCTATCCTGTTCTCCATTGCTTTTGACTGTGTGTCATTTCTGTCCTTCACAGGGTACTTTCAGATTCGTTTGGTCAACTGTGTCCACCGACGACGTGATTGTACTTCCAGGGTGGTAGCTGTTGTGTCCCTACAGGTGATGTGTGCCACACCCATGGACTTCTTCCTACTACAGTTGTTGACTGTGTGCCCGCTGCCAGGTGGGATTACCTTGCATCTGTAGTGTTTACGACATGTTGCAACTGTGTAATAAACCTGTGCTTCACTTTGTGATGTGCGTTGTCTGTGGTCACACATTTGACTGCCATTTGCTTACTGCACCTGTGGGCTACTTGACTACAACTGGGAATGGGTGTGGTGTCTGTGCATTGCACCGTCTTTCCTGGCAACATCAGTGTAGGCAATGAGTCAGATGGCCTAGGTGTGTATGTGTTGTGTAGCCCTGGTGGTGTGTCTCCCTCATATGTGTCACGTTGCCATTACTCACATGCCTGTGTTGTACTTGCTGTTGCAGTTCGCATACACAGTGTAATTTTGCAGTTCATCATCCCCATGACAGCACCCACGTTGGAATCACAACAGAGGCAAGTATGGTGTATTAGTGTGTTTATTGTGATACATTTGTGTGAATAGTGCATAGGATGGTTAGTGCTGTACATTTATATTGCAATAAGAAGTTCCTAGGTGACTTGAAAGTCCTGGTAGACAAAATCCCCAGTATCGGGGCCACAGTTGTCTGAGACATTGGTCCAACTTGTACTCCCCATGTCATGTGTGGGAGTTGTGTTGCCGTCAACAGGGTGAACAGTTTGTGCACAAAGGTGAACATCCAGAACAGGTTCAGGCTTCCTGGGGGTTGCACTTGGCCATCGGCCTCTCACTTGCCCCTCCTCGGACGACCCCTCTTCTTTGGGGGGGGCCCTCAAGTACAGGCTGCTGCGGTGCAGGGGACTCTCCGCCAGAGTCATCCTCCCTCCCTGTGGCAGTTGCAGTTTGTTCAGCACCAGATGTTGGCACACAGGGAGGTGTAGACTGGTTGCTGTTCATCTGGCGGAGGCATTGTAATATGTCCCTGTGCACCGCCGTCATCTCTTGTAGTGCGTCCCACTTGGACTCCAAGCGGGACATGTGTGAGTCCAAGCGGGCATGATGGGCAGCCTGCTGCTGTTTCATGTCTCTGAGGAGCCCCACTACCTGGCTGAGATCTCCGGTGCTGGACTGGTACGCATCGGCTATGCGTACCAGTTGTGGGTCATCATGCACACCAGACACCTCTGCAAGCAGCGACCTCTGTCTCCCACCCCTCCCGACATGTGCAGTGCGTGCAGTGGCACGCACAGATGACCCTGGTCCCCCTTGGGGGTTGGTGGTGGTGTCCATGGCCCCACGTTGGTCCAGGGTCCCTGTGCTGGTGGTGCTCCTTGTTCTGTCCATGTCGGCAGGGATGGTATTTGTGGTGACAGTCGTTGGAGGGGTGGGTGCAGGGGGTACAGCTGGTGGTCCTGCTTATGCTGCAGCTGGTGGTGGTGCTGCATGTTGACTTACACCGGAGGTGCCAGGTTGGTCTTCTTCGTCCGAGGAGGGCAGAGGCTGTACGACACCAGTGAGCTCCGCATCCTCTTGAGCCTGGGACTGGGACTCCTCAGCGTCTGCTGCTGTGTCCCCATCATCACCTGTTTTTGGGAGACACACACAATGTACGTTATGTTTCTGCAGGCATCAATGGTTGACACACCTGACAGTTGTGACTGTGCCTCTGGGTGCGGGCCTGTACATTGCATTGTCCTAAGTTGTCACAGTCAGGGGTTGATATTGGTGTAGCACATTGTCCTGCATTATTTGGGCATTTCTATGTATTTGTTGGGGTGTGAACATGGTCTGCATTGGTTGTATTTGGTTGACAGCCGGCCCTCCTTCCCACCCAGCCAGTCAGTTATCCCACCATGGACTGTGCTTGCATTGCAGGGAGTGAAAGTTGTCTTTCAGGATGTCAGTCAGTGGTACCATGCTGTTGGTTGTTGCAGTTGCCAGCAGGGCCTTGTGCTCTCCACAGCAGTAGCCAGTGTCAGCCATCTTGTGAGTCCTTCTCCACTTCCTGTGATGTGAGCATGGTTCAGGGTGGTGTTGATGGGCCAGTTGTGGGGGTGAGCTATGTCTGTGACTATGACTCCCATCATGCTATTGCCTCCACCCCACTTCCCAGCATTCCCATACTTACTTGCTTTTGTGGGGAGTTCAGTGTGTGGGTGTGAGAGCAATGGCAAGATGGCTGACAGTGGTGTCCTGCTGTTGGTTGGTGTGCAGTTCCCAGCATGCCCTTGTGCTCCCCACGACACAGCAACAGTGTCAGACATCTTTGATGGGCCTCTCCACTCTCTGTGGGATGTGCATGCGTGAGTGTGAGCTTGCTGGGCCATGTGGTGGGGGATGTAGAGCTGTGCCTACGACTCCCATCATGCTATTGCCTCCACCCCCCCTTCCCAGCATGCCCATGCTTCCTTCCTTTTGACTCTGCTTCCCTGTGGGGTGGGCTGCCTGTGCCGACAGGATGGCTGGGAGTGTTGTCCTGGCAGTTGTTTGGCTAAAAGTCCCAAGAGTGTCCCTGTGCTTCACACAACATAACCCAGGGTGGAGGTTCTTTGTGGGATCTTGAGTTAGGATGTGAGGCATTGCATTCTCCCAGGTGGGTTATGTGGAGTTTGTGTTGAGGGGGTGTGTGAGGGGAGGTGCTTGTGACTATGGTCAGTGCTGCGAGTCCTCCTTCCCACCCAGCCAGATATCCCACCATGGAATGTGCTTCCATTGCAGGGAGTGGAAGTTGTCTCTCGATGTCAGTCAGTGGTGTCCTGCTGTTGGTTGTTGCACAGTTGCCAGCAGGGCCTTGTGCTCCCCACAGCAGTAGCCAGTGTCAGCCATCTTGTCAGTTGTTTTCCACTCCCCGTGATGTGAGCATAGTTCAGGGTGGTGTTGATGGGACAGTTGTGGGGGTGAGCTATGTCTGTGACTATGACTCCCATCATGCTATTGCCTCCACCCCACTTCCCAGCATTCCCATACTTACTTGCTTTTGTGGGGAGTTCAGTGTGTGTGGGTGTGAGAGCAATGGCAAGATGGCTGACAGTGGTGTCCTGCTGTTGGTTGGTGTGCAGTTCCCAGCATGCCCTTGTGCTCCCCACGACACAGCAACAGTGTCAGACATCTTTGATGGGCCTTTCCACTCTCTGTGGAATGTGCATGCGTGAGTGTGAGCTTGCTGGGCCATGTGGTGGGGGATGTTGATGTCAGGGTCTGTCCGGGACTATGTGGGGAACACAGTCAGGGACTTGGGCAAGGACTGGGAACAGGGTAGAAAACAAAGACAGAGAGGAGTACAGCGCTGCCCAGGAGCACACAGGAAGTCAGAGGAGAAAAGAGATCAAAAAGGGGAAGCCTGTAGAGGTGAACAAGAAGGGTGAGACTCGGAAAGGAAGGGCACTCATGAGGCGGCTCAGCATTTAGAATCACTTAAACCCAGGACGGATGTGCAATACACTTAAACATGAAACAAAGTTAACAATAAAGGGGATGTGGGGTAAAGCACTCAGGAGCTCCACACGGTAAGACTGAAGCTCAGTAAGTTCATCACCCACAATTGCTGTTACAGATACTGACTGGAAATACCCACATATAGGATATGTATACAAAGGCAGGGTCTGTGGAGCTTATACCTATGGTGATGTTATAACAGTTGCTCAAAGACAATACTCACAGTGAACAAGAAACACCACCTAGGTAGCCAGCCGTGCCCACGGATCCTGGCGATCAAACAGGAACACGCAAGGCAGTAACAGCAAAGGGGTAAAACTAAACACAAGCACAATAGACAAGGAGCTAGAAAAGAGGAGTGCTTAACAGGAAAGGAAGGAAATCACAGGGCACACTTGACAGAAAGCAGGTAAACATACAAGGTAACAGAAGCGAGATAGCAGAATAGAAAGATAGCAAACTAGACTTGGAACCAAGGAAATGAGATGAAAGGCAGGGACTGGAAAAGGCTATACAGAAAGGGAGGCTACAAGGGTATACTAGAATAGTACAGGGTCAGTAAACAAGAAAACAAAGTAGCATAGGAAGCAGTGCTGGGGCAAGAATTGAGCAAAGGCTCAGGAGTCAAAGTAACACTACAGGTCAGGAACAAGGAAATGTTAAGGCTCAGGAATCAAGGAAGCAGTGCTGGTTCAGGAAAGCAGGAAATAGCAAAAGCTCAGGAACAAGGACTGGTCTCACCGGATAACAGCTTACAATGACCAACACTGGGCTGAAGGGAGCTGGGGCTTAAAAGAGCTCACTGTAATCATATGCAGCAGGTGTGAGCAGGCTAGCAGCAGCCAGCCACAGGTGAGCTGAATTCCTCCACCCATCCTTGGCCTGCAGGGGTGGAGACTAAGCAGTGAGCCGGGAATCCTGGGTAATGGATTTTTCAGGCATGAGTAGGCTGGCTTCACAAAACCCGGCATGGAGTGGGAATGGATGTCCGTTCACAATAAGTGTCCAAATGGCTGGAAGTCAGGATTTGCATGCAGGGGAGGGTCTGGAAGTTTATTAGAGGACTGGAAAGTCCCCCAGTTCAGCCCCCTGGTGGTGGACACGGGAATGCAGGGAGCAAGTCGTGACAGTACACCCCCTCCAAAGACCCTCTCCCTGAATCTGGAACTGGATTCAAGGCTGTGGCTCCTATGAAGTAAGTCCATTTCCTCACAGATGTAGTGCAAGATGCCAGCGGACTGCAGAAAAATGGTGACGTTCTGGAAGGTTTTGTCTCTGATGCTGGTGATTCAGTCTCTGGATGTATATGTACTGAGAACTCTGGAGGCTGGCAAACTGGAAGCACAGGGTCAAAAAGTTGGAAAAATAGAGGTTCAAGTGCTGAAGGCAGGGAGCCCGGAGGCTCTGGTCCTGGAGGCAGGGAGCCCGGAAGCTCTGGTCCTGGAGGCAGGGAGCCCGGAAGCTCTGGTCCTGGAGGCAGGGAGCCCGGAAGCTCTGGTCCTGGAGGCAGGGAGCCCGGAAGCTCTGGTCCTGGAGGCAGGGAGCCCGGAAGCTCTGGTCCTGGAGGCAGGGAGCCCGGAAGCTCTGGGCCTGGAGGCAGGGAGCCCGGAAGCTCTGGGCCTGGAGGCAGGGAGCCCGGAAGCTCTGGGCCTGGAGGCAGGGAGCCCGGAAGCTCTGGGCCTGGAGGCAGGGAGCCCGGAAGCTCTGGGCCTGGAGGCAGGGAGCCCGGAAGCTCTGGGCCTGGAGGCAGGGAACCCGGAAGCTCTGGGCCTGGAGGCAGGGAACCCGGAAGCTCTGGGCCTGGAGGCAGGGAACCCGGAAGCTCTGGGCCTGGAGGCAGGGAACCCGGAAGCTCTGGGCCTGGAGGCAGGGAACCCGGAAGCTCTGGGCCTGGAGGCAGGGAACCCGGAAGCTCTGGGCCTGGAGGCAGGGAACCCGGAAGCTCTGGAAACTTTACATGAAAACAAGGTAAGGGCAAAGTGACACATGGTTCATAGACTTTCAGCTCTGAGAATGGTAGTAGACTGTAAAAGGTAGATTCGCTGCTGTCAGTAGGGACTTCTTCACAGGTCCTTGTAGTATCCGGGACTGTGATATCTACTGGACTACAGAACTGGGTAACCTTGTGTGAAAGGAGAGCAGACATGCTAGAACCAGAATTCTTATTCAGCAAGCTGAGTATGGTATCATTCTCCTTTTGCACTGCTGACACAGACAGTAAACCTGGATCCGAACAGAAAAGCAAGTCAGGATCTGGCAAAGAGGTGTTTGAAAGCCAATGAGTGAAATATTGTGAACGTAAATGTCCATTTCTCAAAAGAGGATTTATTGTTTCAGGACTAGGGTGAACATTTTCACAGTTGCTTTGCACCTTACAACACGCTGAAGTTCTTTCTGCTGCTAACAAGATTTGCAGATATTCATTTTCCTCCTGCAAGTCACTGGCTGACATCAGGGTCACAGATTGAATAAAAATCTAGCATAGAAGGAAGGATCAGCCAACCACAGGGAATGATATTCAGCACGTAAAAGTCTGTTTTGTTCCAGGAATTGATCTCTAGAGTTTAAGTGCTTTCTGGATCTGTTGCTAAACATCTTGGCAAGAACTGACAGGGTGGGTAAAATAAAAAAATAAAAAATAGCTGACTGAACGCAAAGAAACCTCACAAGTGACCCTGGAAATGTAGGTTGGTCATTCTGTCAGGGTCTGTCCAGGACTATGTGGGGAACACAGTCAGGGACTTGGGCAAGGACTGGGAACAGGGTAGAAAACAGACAGAGGAGTACAGCGCTGCCCAGGAGCACACAGGAAGTCAGAGGAGAAAAGAGATCAAAAAGGGGAAGCCTGTAGAGGTGAACAAGAAGGGTGAGACTCGGAAAGGAAGGGCACTCATGAGGCGGCTCAGCATTCAGAATCACTTAAACCCAGGACGGATGTGCAATACACTTAAACATGAAACAACGTTAACAATAAAGGGGATGTGGGGTAAAGCACTCGGGAGCTCCACACGGTAAGACTGAAGCTCAGTAAGTTCATCACCCACAATTGCTGTTACAGATACTGACTGGAAATACCCACATATAGGATATGTATACAGAGGCAGGGTCTGTGGAGCTTATACCTATGGTGATGTTATAACAGTAACTCAAAGACAATACTCACAGTGAACAAGAAACACCACCTAGGTAGTCAGCCGTGCCCACGGATCCTGGCGATCAAACAGGAACACGCAAGGCAGTAACAGCAAAGGGGTAAAACTAAACACAAGCACAATAGACAAGGAGCTAGCAAGGAGGAGTGCTTAACAGGAAAGGAAGGAAATCACAGGGCACACTTGGCAGAAAGCAGGTAACAAACATACAAGGTAACAGAAGCGAGATAGCAGAATAGAAAGATAGCAAACTAGACTTGGAACCAAGGAAATGAGATGAAAGGCAGGGACTGGAAAAGGCTATACAGAAAGGGAGGCTACAAGGGTATACTAGAATAGTACAGGGTCAGTAAACAAGAAAACAAAGTAGCATAGGAAGCAGTGCTGGGGCAAGAATTGAGCAAAGGCTCAGGAGTCAAAGTAACACTACAGGTCAGGAACAAGGAAATGTTAAGGCTCAGGAATCAAGGAAGCACTGCAAGCAGTGCTGGTTCAGGAAAGCAGGCAATAGCAAAAGCTCAGGAACAAGAACTGGTCTCACCGGATAACAGCTTACAATGACCAACACTGGGCTGAAGGGAGCTGGGGCTTAAAAGAGCTCACTGTAATCATTTGCAGCAGGTGTGAGCAGGCTAGCAGCAGCCAGCCACAGGTGAGCTGAATTCCTCCACCCATCCTTGGCCTGCAGGGGTGGAGACTAAGCAGTGAGCCGGGAATCCTGGGTAATGGAGTTTTCAGGCATGAGTAGGCTGGCTTCACAAAACCCGGCATGGAGTGGGAATGGATGTCCGTTCCCAATAAGTGTCCAAATGGCTGGAAGTCAGGATTTGCATGCAGGGGAGGGTCTGGAAGTTTATTAGAGGACTGGAAAGTCCCCCAGTTCAGCCCCCTGGTGGTGGACACGGGAATGCAGGGAGCAAGTCGTGACAGTTGAGCTGTGACTACGACTCCCATCATGCTATTGCCTCCACCCCCCTTCCCAGCATGTCCATGCTTCCTTCCTTTTGACTCTGCTTCCCTGTGGGGTGGGCTGCCTGTGCTGACAGGATGGCTGGGAGTGTTGTCCTGGCAGTTGTTTGGCTAAAAGTCCCAAGAGTGTCCCTGTGCTTCACACAACATAACCCAGGGTGGAGGTTCTTTGTGGGATCTTGAGTTAGGATGTGAGGCATTGCATTCTCCCAGGTGGGTTATGTGGAGTTTGTGTTGAGGGGGTGTGTGAGGGGAGGTGCTTGTGACTATGGTCAGTGCTGCAAGTCCTCCTTCCCACCCAGCCAGTTATCCCACCATGGAACGTGCTTGCATTGCAGGGAGTGGAAGTTGTCTTTCAGGATGTCAGACAGTGGTGTCCTGCTGTTTGTTGGTGCACAGTTGCCAGCAGGGCCTTGTGCTCCCCACAGCAGTAGCCAGTGTCAGCCATCTTGTCAGTCCTTATCCACTCCCTGTGATGTGAGCATGGTTCAGGGTGGTGTTGATGGGCCAGTTGTGAGGCTGAGCAATATCTGTGCCTACTACTCCCATCATGCTATTGCCTCCACCCCCTTCCCAGCATGCCCATGCTTCCTTCCTTTGACTCTGCTTCCCTGTGGGGTGGGCTGCCTGTGCTGACAGGATGGCTGGGAGTGTTGTCCTGGCAGTTGTTTGGCTAAAAGTCCCAAGAGTGTCCCTGTGCTTCACACAACATAACCCAGGGTGGAGGTTCTTTGTGGGATCTTGAGTTAGGATGTGAGGCATTGCATTCTCCCATGTGGGTTATGTGGAGTTTGTGTTGAGGGGGTGTGTGAGGGGAGGTGCTTGTGACTATGGTCAGTGCTGCAAGTCCTCCTTCCCACCCAGCCAGATATCCCACCATGGAACGTGCTTGCATTGCAGGGAGTGGAAGTTGTCTTTCAGGATGTCAGTCAGTGGTGTCCTGCTGTTTGTTGGTGCACAGTTGCCAGCAGGGCCTTGTGCTCCCCACAGCAGTAGCCAGTGTCAGCCATCTTGTCAGTCCTTATCCACTCCCTGTGATGTGAGCATGGTTCAGGGTGGTGTTGATGGGCCAGTTGTGAGGCTGAGCAATATCTGTGCCTACTACTCCCATCATGCTATTGCCTCCACCCCCTTCCCAGCATGCCCATGCTTCCTTCCTTTTGACTCTGCTTCCCTGTGGGGTGGGCTGCCTGTGCTGACAGGATGGCTGGGAGTGTTGTCCTGGCAGTTGTTTGGCTAAAAGTCCCAAGAGTGTCCCTGTGCTTCACACAACATAACCCAGGGTGGAGGTTCTTTGTGGGATCTTGAGTTAGGATGTGAGGCATTGCATTCTCCCATGTGGGTTATGTGGAGTTTGTGTTGAGGGGGTGTGTGAGGGGAGGTGCTTGTGACTATGGTCAGTGCTGCAAGTCCTCCTTCCCACCCAGCCAGATATCCCACCATGGAACGTGCTTGCATTGCAGGGAGTGGAAGTTGTCTTTCAGGATGTCAGTCAGTGGTGTCCTGCTGTTTGTTGGTGCACAGTTGCCAGCAGGGCCTTGTGCTCCCCACAGCAGTAGCCAGTGTCAGCCATCTTGTCAGTCCTTATCCACTCCCTGTGATGTGAGCATGGTTCAGGGTGGTGTTGATGGGCCAGTTGTGAGGCTGAGCAATATCTGTGCCTACTACTCCCATCATGCTATTGCCTCCACCCCCTTCCCAGCATGCCCATGCTTCCTTCCTTTTGACTCTGCTTCCCTGTGGGGTGGGCTGCCTGTGCTGACAGGATGGCTGGGAGTGTTGTCCTGGCAGTTGTTTGGCTAAAAGTCCCAAGAGTGTCCCTGTGCTTCACACCACAAAACCCAGGGTGGTGGTTCTTTATGGGATCTTGAGTTAGGATGTGAGGCATTGCATTCTCCCAGGTGGGTTATGTGGAGTTTGTGTTGAGGGGTGTGTGAGGGGAGGTGCTTGTGACTATGGTCAGTGCTGCGAGTCCTCCTTCCCACCCAGCCAGATATCCCACCATGGAACGTGCTTCCATTGCAGGGAGTGGAAGTTGTCTCTCAGGATGTCAGTCAGTGGTGTCCTGCTGTTGGTTGTTGCACAGTTGCCAGCAGGGCCTTGTGCTCCCCACAGCAGTAGCCAGTGTCAGCCATCTTGTGAGTCCTTTTCCACTCCCTGTGATGTGCGCATGGTTCATGGTGGTGTTGATGGGACAGTTGTGGGGGTGAGCAATATCTGTGACTACGACTCCCATGATGCTATTGGCTACACTGACTTGCCCAGCATACACAGAATTCCTTTCTTTCAGTGGTCTTCACTGTGTGTTGGTGTTGTAGTGGTGGCTACATGTCTGGATGTGTTTGTTAGTTATATTTGTGCCACTGCCTAGCTGTAGTTGTAGTTGTGTTTGTACATGTGATGACACGGTTAAATGTAAATTTGAGATGGCATGTGTTGTGTTTATCTGACTGACATACACATTTTGGGATGATTCTGTTCTGGTTGCTGTGTAATTGCTATGAGTGCATGGTTTGACTCTCCCCTTGACAGTGATGTGTGTGTGTATTGTGGCAGAATATTGTGTACATTTGTTGTGTACTCACCAGGCTCTGGGATGTTCTCTAGTCCATAGACGCTCACTGGCGGAAGGATGGCCCGCACCTTCTCCTCCCAGGGCCTGAGGTATACTGGCTTGGCAGGAGGGCCACTGCCGGTGTATTGGCTCAGGAGGTAGTCCTTCTTCAGCAGCTCCCGTACCCTCCTGCGCACGTCATACCACCTGTTCTGGATGTCAGTCTTTGTGCGCAGACATGGTGATTGTGCGTTCACCCTGTTGATGATCCTCTCCCACATCTTTGTTTTCTGGGAGATGGGTGTCTGTTGGACCAGTGTGCCAAACAGCTGTGGCTCTACCCTGAGGATCTCGTCTACCAGGACTTCCAATTCACAATCTAGGAACTTGTGATTCTTCTTTTGGGGCATGGTGATGGGTGGTGATGGTGTGTTCGTGTGCAGGTGAGGGTGTGTGAGTGTGTGTTTTGCTGGGTGTATGTGAGGTAGCTATTTGTTGGTGTGCTCATGGTGTGTGGCTTGTGTGAGGGATGAGCTGTGGGTGTGTGGTTGCTGTCTGTTGAGTGCTGGCAGTAGAATAGCATTTGCAAAGGATCATGGTTGGGATTTGTGTCCTTTATATGGGTGGAGTTGTGGGTGTGTCTTTGTTCTCTGTCCCCACCCCCCCCCCCCAGTATTTATTGGCTTTGTAATTGCTTGTTTGGCCTTTTTTTGTGTATTTTTCCTTAGTACTTTCTGTGCATGTTGGAAACGTTCTTGTGACCGAGTCGGACCCTGCAGTTGTCTCGTACGGTCTTCTCCGTTTCGTTCACGCTGTGTTTGTGCAGTTTTCTATGCTGCGTACGCGTCGGTCGCGGTGTTTTGTGTTACTCGGCTCGCAGTTTTGTATGCATGTCGGTCGTACGGCTTGTCCTCCGTACGACTCGGTCGTGGTTTTCGCGCCTTGCATTGTACTTTGCGGTTTGGAGTTCGCGGGTACGTTTCGGTTGGATTTGTTCCAGGTGCGTGTCGGTCGGTTCGATTCGGGTGTTTTTCCGGCCGGATTGCTGTTTTCCGTGCGGCTCGGTCGTTCGGCTTGGGTTCAGTATGTGTCGGTCGGATTTTGCACGCTTTGCATCGTACTTGGCGTGTCGGGCGCCACAGGTACGTGTCGGTCGGAATTAATTCCGGCTCCGAGTCGGTCGGTGCTTTTTCCGGCCCGAATCGGAATCGACCCCTGAATATTTTATGCAATGAACAGCAGTGAATAACAAGAGTGAAGCTTGAGATGTCTGCAGTGTAACCCAGAATCCAAGGTTAAAAATATCCCTGTTATTCATTTTGTACACATCTATAATGTTATGCTCTGTATGACCCCCAAACCATCTGGCCCTGCTTTCTGCATCTGTGAATGGGCAGAGAAGCATGGGGGCACAGGGAAGTCAACACATAAGATGGCCTCCACAAATAATCCCCAAAAATATTTTTTTAAATCTGGCCTCCTGCCACCCATCATCCTCTACATTTACCCTCCCACCCCACTGGAAGAAATAATAGCTGACCTCCTGTCTCCAACACCCATCACCTTCCTTATTTCCCTACCCACATACAAAAAAATACCTGATCTCCTGCCACTTTCCCCCTACACCCTCTATGCTATTCCTCCCCAACGCTTCCCAAAGTTGCGTTCTCCACTTTCACATACAGGTTGGAGAGCCAACATGGCACTGACAGCAGCTCTGTGAGAGTTGTTTGTCAGCGTGGGTTGTTTTCTCCTGTTAGCGTGGATCTGCATCTGCTGATTGGTAACTTTGCTGCACAAGAAATTATTATTTTCCACACTGTCAGCTCTAATGCTGTCATCGCTACATCTACTTCTGACTTTTACAGTGGCTTCTCAGAAACATTTGATGATCTAGGCCTGCTCAAGAGCAAAAAAAGACCCAAACCTTCTGCTTCCCCAGCTCACTAAAGGCCTAGTACGAGGAAAGGAAATCATGAGGACTGTTGTGGATGAAAATGAGAAAACTGTCCTTCCTAAACTTCTCCATTTTAGGACGGGCAGATCACTTCATAAAAGAAACATCTTCAATGAAAAGGTCATCCATTTTAAATATCTAATAAACACAGCTAAGAACCGCCCTTAATGGTTGTTTAAATTGGTATAACTGCCAGTAATCCCCCTCCTTCCTCCAGATGTAAAGACTCCTTAGCTAAATCAGAAGTATTTGCTCAGTTCTTCGGCAAGGAAGTGTAAGCCTTTGATCATTTGTTGCCAGACTGTCTAGACCCACAGATGAAACAGATTTATAGCTGCAAACCCTTGGCTACATGCACTCATTCTGACTTAGTTTATTTGGATGATTTATGTAGTATCATCCAGAAGACTAAACCTTCAAACCACTCTACTGATCTGATACCTGGGAGTATCGACAAACACTTGGCACACCAGCTGCTACCCCACTGGGCAAATATAGTGAATCTTTCCCTATACCAAGGAAAAATCATCAGTGTCTTAAGATGGGCCAAGTCACACACTGCTCAAAAAATCTTCTGCTGATGCAGGAGATCTCAACAACGTTCACCCTTTATCTGGCCTTCCTTTCCTTTCAAACATTACCAAGACCAGTGTGGTGCTACAGCCTACACAATAACATAACATAACGTGTATTTGTAAAGAGCATGTTCACCGAGAAGGGTATCTAGGCACTGAATAACAGACGTGTATTTTTCTTCTCAATAATGAGCTGTTTGATGAGTACGAATCAGGTTTCAGTCACAGTGGCAGCACAGAAACTGCACTGATCCATGTCATGTACAACGCGCTGTGCACCATTGGTTTTGCCAGTTCCTGTCTCTTTGTCCTTCTCAAAGTATCTGCTGTTTTTGATACACTGTACCACAGTTTACTTCTTGAATCCGTTAAGAAGAATATGGGCATCGATGGAGTGGTTCTCAAGTGGTTCTCATTCTACCTGACAAACAGGCCGCAGAATACCAAATTAGACTAGACTCCTGCCTGTCAGAGATGATTGCCTTAGCTCAGGGAGTCACACACAGCTCAGTGTGGGACCCTCCCATTGTTAGCCTATATATTAAACCACTTGGAGCCATACTAAAGAACTCTGGGATTCTCTTTAATCAATATGCCATCTAGATATCAAGACCTCCTCTCCCAAAGATATCTCTCATTCAGCAAATACTCTAAAATATATTTGAAATTGGAGGTCTGCTCATCTTCTGAAACTTAACCCATTAAAAATGGAATTCCTCCTCATTTCTTCCTCCAGGTCAATATTACCAGTTTAATCATGGATTGACTCAGTGTACATCCTCGATTGCAACTGGCCATCATTTTGTTGTATTACAAAGTGTATATATATCGCTTACTACCCCTATGTGAGGATACTGTAGCACTTGCATACACAGGCAGCAAGCTACGCTGTGCAGAGCGTGTGGTTTGAAGGATGTTGTCCCGTTTTTATCCTATGTAGGAAGTGTTTTCATGGCATGCGTGTGGTGCACTTACCGTCTTAGCGGTGTTGTGGATGAAGAGTTATGAGAGAGAGAAACACAGTTTATGGTTTTCACTAGTCTGGCCTCTTTAAGCAGCTCTGCATGTCTCTTTATGGTATTTCTTGTGATCATAGTCTACTTAGCTGTTTACTGCACTGGGTTGCCCAACCATATATTTTGTTTAAAGGTTTTGGTCCTGAGCAGGCATGGCCGGAGAGAGAAATGGTGAGATCTGCTGGGATGATCTTTGTAACTATCATCCTATGTTTGAATGTCAATGTGAGAAGTAAAGAAGCGATCATAGTGTGCAGTTAGCTGGGCCCAGCAATGATGGACTGGATTAGAATCCACCAGTTGGCAAGCAGTATGTGACAGAGCTCTTCACTTATTGCATGCCTGTCCATTTTGAGATGCCACGTTTATTGGCTGGGACAGTACCAGGTGATGGACAAGACCAGTATCATATATGTCTTATGTGTGTGTAAAACAGCGCCTAAATCTCTGGTAGTCATTCTTGACAAATGACTCACTCTTCAGACACAAATTAACAAAGAAGCCAAAAATATGCTTTTCAGTTGTGATTGCTTTAGGGGGTTTGTTGTTTCATCCCTGTTCCAGACCTTAAAACACGTGTCCAGTCATTTGTGCTGTCAAAAATTGACTATTGCAGTTCTCCCTGAACATTCTCACCAAAGTGGATCTTGCTCCTTTGAAAGGAGGGCTCCATGCCGCAGCATGATTTATCTCTGGCATTAAAAAGCATGACCATATCTCACCGTTCTTCTGATTCACCAGTGACTTCCTACAGGAGATAGAGTCTTTATCTAAAATGGCCTGTATCATATACAAGGCACTACACACTTCTACTTAATGATACTTGACATCGAACCTAAAGATCTCTGAAGGGCTTAGGCCCTCATGCAGTGCTGAAACACGGCTTCTTGTATACTCTTAAAAAAGAACACTCAAGGGCACAGCCCTTTTCAGGCAGTACTGCCAGAGTCTGAAATGATTTCCCTAAGAGGCAACGAACCATTATTGTCTATTTTCAAGACAGGACTGGAAGCCCTTCTTCTCCAGAAACTTCTAATTAGCCACCCTTATTGTAATCTGTCCTGGGTTTGCTCTGCATATACTGCTTCCTCTAGACTTCACTGAACATCTGGCTAGGGCCTATTCTTGATTCTATGTCAGGACCGGAGGCTCCGATTATGCTTCTCATTTCTTCACTGTTTATTCACAGCAGCCAATGCAAAGAAAAAATAATAAACACTACATTACCCATGAACACCTCAATGTCACATGATCAACCATAGAGTATACCCCTATATAAGCTCTGACTAAGGTGACAGTATCCTCTTTCTTTGCTGCTCCGCAGCCAGTTAAGTCCTTCCCCAATATACTGTTATTGCTTGTTAGTATAACTAGCTTCGGTTTATGGGTGGATATTTTAATCATGTTATTGCGATTGTACTATTGCTGTTATATTTGCTGTTATATCTGATGCCGATTCTAATTTGCTTTGGGGTAGCTGAAGGCTAACGTTTGTTGCTATTGTGATTGAGTTGTTTACCGGCTCCGAAATTTCGCCGATTTCCTGGTTGCTATTGTAGTTGTCCCCTCAGTTGTTGCTGATCGCCGAGTCGAGCGCGTGCTTTGGGAGCGCTCTGCCTCCCCGACCGGGCGTCTCGCGCCCATGTTGTCAGTCAGTGGAGTGGGAGAAAAGGGAGCGAGGACGCGTGTCAGGCCGACGCGCAGTCCTCTTTCTGTGGAAACAAGCGGCCCGCATCGCGCATGCGCAGCGGCCATTTTGCCCGATTTTAATCAATCCTTTGGGCTTAAACGAGCGCGGGAGCAGCGTTTTCTCCACTTGCTCGTTCCAGGCTCCCGGTGACGCCTGACATTTGAAGTGTGTGCGGGGCTGTATAATATCGCATAGGCTCTGCCTAGAGTGATACTGGCAAGCCCTCCATCCACCTCATAATTATTACTATTTGCATTGGCTTGCCTGGGGTTGTTCCACTCCCCCTGAACTCTTATAATATTAAACTGGTTACACGCCTCTTCTGTGTGGGTTAACCCCTCGTGTTGGAGAAAGGCAGTCCTCCTGTGGGATAGATTACCGCACTACAGTGTGCCATCATGTCTGAATATTTTTATGAGGAGGAATACTTTGATGAGGAGCCCTCTGATTCCATGGACCAAGACCTCGTTGAGGCACTGGATGCAGGAGTGCAGCTCTCAGTGAACAGAGCCCTGGTCAGAGCCATGGAGCCCCTGAAGCGCCATTTGTGCGGCTATGCCCAGCAACAGGGCTGGCTCCCCAGTTCTGGCAGTCGTCCCAAATCCAGTGGGAAAGGAGTCAGAAACCCCCACGCTGCGGATTTCACAAAACTAGCCAAGGCTATGACAAATGACCATGACTATGTCACCCCAACTAAAGAGGCAGCTGTCACTGAAACGCCTCAAGATGACGATGAGAACACCTCCTCGGTCCATACGTCCGACCAGGAAGAGGCTCCTAGACACTCCAAGAGATCAAAGAAGGAGCGGCACGTAGATGCCCCTTCCCAACCTAAGCTCCTTACTTTCGAGCCAGCTGAGATAATACATCCCAATTCCACTGCCTGGCTTCCGCCTCAAGAGGTGGCTGACTACGTCCAATCCCATCTTCTGCAGGCTTTTGACAAGGGCCTAAGGGCACGGCTAAGATCAGAATGCCCAAGACCAGACCTGCCAGGTAAAGTGGCAGAGACACCGGAAGTAGATTCCTCTATGCTCACGTACCTGAGGAAATACTCCAAGGACCCTAAAAAGGGCATAGACCGGGCATGGAGACCATGCCAGGACAAGCTTTTAGACATGACAGGCCCCTTGACGAAAATACTGGAGTTGGGTTTTAGAGCCAAGGAGTCCGCGCTGGCAATAGACCCAGAAGAATTAATTGGATAGGTGCAGAAGGCTATATGCCAATTAGGAAATGCGAACTGCGCAATGTCCAGCGAGAGGCGACACTCAATATTACTAAAGCTAGACCCCAAATTAGCGGAACTTTCCTCCTCTAAATCAGGGCCCCTAGCCCAGGGTCTCCTATTCGGCCAGCCCTTCCTTAAGGAGCTTACTAAATTCATTGCCACCTTCAGTGGGCTGGACAAAGCACAGGGCTCTCTCAAATGTGCTTTCCGACCGGTTTTCAGCAGGGCCGGGCGATACCGAGGGCAGTAGTTCAGTCGGGGTTACAACCAAGGCGCCCCGCGTGGTCAATACCACCAACAACGAGGGGGTTACCAGGATCCCAATTACAGTAACAACTCCTCCTTCTACCCGAGCCGGCGTGCCAAAAACAGATTCCAGAAGGGCAGATACGAAGGAAATCAGGGTGGACATCAGGATGCCGGAAATTCAGGTGAGACTGATCCTATGTACGGAAGTAATGTGGGGGGAAGGATCCAGTTTTTTCTGCACACATGGCACACAATCTCGCAGGATGCATGGATCCTAGAGACAGTGCAGGGATACAAGCTAGAACTTTACAACTCCCCCAGTCAGAGCTCTCCTCCCCTCAAATGTATTTTTCCCAACAAGAGCAGGACTTTATCTGCGAAGAGATGAATTCTCTTCTAAGGAAAGGGGCCATAGTGATCACAGACCGTCACCCCCGAGCCTTTACCAGCAGCATCTTCCTAGTCGAGAAGAAGGGGGGTGGATCCAGGCTAGTTTTAAATCTAAAGGATTTCAATGGATGGGTAGTATATCGACACTACAAGATGGAGGGCATCCATCTTCTGCGCGACCTCCTTTAGGAGGGGGATTGGATGGTCCGTCTGGACCTGAAAGATGCGTATCTGTCAGTTCCCATCTACGCACCACATCGACGTTTTCTGCAGTTCCACTGGCAGGGAGTTTGTTACGAATATAAAGTCCTCCCCTTTGGTCTTTCGTCAGCAGCATGGTGCTTCACGAAACTCCTTCGCCCAGTGGTGGAATCATTGAGGGCACGGGGTGTTCGACTAATCATATACTTAGATGACGACATCATCATGGCTCGTTGCCCTCAACCAGTGGTGACCCATCTCGAATGGGCGATCAATCTATTACAGAGTCTGGGATTTATTGTGAATCCACAAAAATCGATACTAGCTCCAGCCCAATCGATCGAGTTTCTGGGATTTCAGATCGACTCCCGGAGCTGCCAGCTCCTCCTTCCAACTCAGAAAGTCAGGTCAACCAAGAGAGAGTTGAGGTTGATTTTGAACAAGCAGATTGTATCATTCAGATCCATAGCCCGGGTCGTCGGGCTGCTGGCCTCTTTAATTCAGTCAATCTTCCCAGATCCCCTTCACTACCGGGCACTCCAAAGGCTAAAGATTCAGCATCTCCGGAAAGGCCTTAGGTATGCATAACAGAACCCTCTCTCCGAAGAGGTGAGGTTGGAGATGTTGTGGCGGCTAGACCACATGGAGACTTGGAACGGCAGAGCCATCTTCGGATCCACTCCGGAAGTAGTGATTGAATCTGATGCCAGCTGTTGGGGTTGGGGAGCCCGTTGCGGCCAGATTTCCACGGGCGGCCGCTGGTCACAGGAGGAACTCTCATTGCATATCAATTGTCTGGAGCTACTGACAGGCTCCTTTGCGATTGGCTGTCTTCCACCTCGGAAGACAGACTGTTGTATCCTGCTTCGCATGGACAACGTGTCAGCGGTACGCTACATGAACAAGCTAGGGGGGACGAGGTCCCGGATTCTGGCAGAGATCGCCAAGGATTTTTGGCACTTCAGCCTTCAGCACAGAATTTCAGGGGTAGCGGAATACCTCCCGGGCTGCAACAACGAGGTGGCCGATTGGCACTCCCGACATCTGCGAGACTTCAGCGACTGGAGACTCCATACCCGGGTTTTCCAGTCACTGAACCACCTTTGGGGCCCTTGCCGGTTGGACCTGTTCGCATCACGTCTCAACAAACAACTCACAGCCGTTTACAGCTGGCGTCCGGATTCGGAGGCGATCGCCACGGATGCATTTCTACAGGACTGGCCAGCATCTCTGTGCTATGCCTTTCCTCTGTTTATGATGATTCCCAGAGTTCTGGCACAAACCCGACGTCAACAATCGGAGTTAATACTGATCACCCCACTCTGGAGAGCGCAAGCATGGTTCCCAGTGCTTCTAGAAATGTTATGTGCAATGCCGATCCTTCTTCCACAGCGGTGGAATCTGTTGCTGGACTCTCAGAAAGCCCCACATCCGTTGATAGAGTCAGGGCAACTCCCTCTGGTTGCCTGGTGGGTTTCAGGGACAGATGGAAGGTCCCAGGCCTTTCAAGAGACGCTGACAGGTTTATTAGGGAAGCCTGGTCAGCTAACACCCACAAGGGATACTCATCAGCTTGGAAACAATGGTGTAGTTGGTGCTCTCAACGGGAAGTGGATCCCACTAAAGCACGTCTCTTTGATTGTGAACTTTTTATCATCCATCGCTGCCTCAGGATTAGCCTACAGGACTGTAAACAATTTCTGGTCGGCCGTCTCAGCAGGGCACGTTCCAGTGGATGGCAAACCGGTTGGAGAGCATCCCCTGGTGTGTAAGCTACTCAGGGGTATCCGGATGCTCAAGCCCCCTTGTCCTAAATATTCTGTTTTGTGGGATGTGTCTACCGTCCTGAGATTCTCGGAAGCCAGGCCTTCCAATAAGTATTTGTCAAGAAAGCAACTGTCTGCCAAATTGACCATGTTGCTTTGTCTGGTGCCATGCAAGCGAGTCTCAGATGTCCGAGCGTTAGATCTAGCGGGACGTAGATTTTCCCCGGTGGGTGTGACCTTTGCTATCACAAAGCGGACTAAGTGCAAAACCTCTTCGGTATCCTACCCAGCTTTTCCAAATAACCCTAAGCTGTGTGTTGTGCAATGTTTAAAAGAGTATGAGGTGAGTACTGCTGAATTTCAATCAGACATGAAAGGTCAACTTCGAATTGTGCTGCAAAATCCTTTTCGCCCTGTGACTCCAGCCACCTTGTCGAGATGGGTGTGTTGGCTCATGGGCGAAGCGGGCCTTGATGTATCAAAATTTGGAGCCCACTCAGCTCGAGGGGCTATGGCATCTAAGTCTTTCTCTTTAGGGGTCAGCCTCTCAGACATTATGAATGCAGCTAACTGGTCAACAGAGACCACTATTTTTAGTCTTTTTACTATAAGCATATTGTTGATGTGGCATCTGTGGTGGTGGCTAAGCTTTAAACAAGCATAATCGGAGCCTCCGGTCCTGACATAGAATTAAAAATTTGCAAACATTCGTGACAAGAATTTTCAGTTCTATTAAGGACACGGAGGCGAGGATTATCCCACCCAAACGATATATATTTGCATTGTATTATTTGCATTGTATCTTCATACTGCATAAGTTATTCCTTTGTTTTCCCTTCCCTTTCTGATTATTATGATGAGATATCAGATACGGCGAACGGTGTTACGGTTTATCCTTTACAATTTCAGGTGCTGATAGCAAGTAGGGCATGATGGACGACATCGCTGTAAGGTTTTCGCGTTACCCAAGGAGGATACCACGGCTCGTTGGTTCACGAACCAGGTTCTGAAGTTGAGTTCCGTTGGGCTGCAAGTTGTCTCTTCAGGAGGAAGTTCTTCTACCATAAGGATGGATCTACGAGATCAAGTTTATTGTTTATGGACTTAACTGTTAGATGATCATTCAAAGAAAGAGGACACTGTCACCTTAGTCAGAGCTTATATAGGGGTATACTCTATGGTTGATCATGTGACATTGAGGTGTTCATGGGTAATGAAGTGTTTATTATTTTTTCTTTGTATTGGCTGCTGTGAATAAACAGTGAAGAAATGAGAAGCATAATCCTCGCCTCCGTGTCCTTAAAAGAATTGAAAATTCTTCTCACAAATGTTTGTTTTTTTTGTCCTCATATCACCAATGTTTGCAAAGCCAAGCCTGGTACCCGACCTGTTCCGCCTCAGGCTACTTGCAAATAAACATCTAGCCCTGCCGATCCAGTCCATCCAGTTTCCTGGTTATTGGTTTCACGCAGGTGTAATCATAGGACGTCTCCATTAGGTTCTTGCTGTTCCATACCAACTCAAATATTTGTCCCAAATCATCCTACAAGGGCCACCCTCACCTCCAGTATCCATTTTACATATAGTTCTAACCGCCTGGACCAAGTCAAAGCCCTGAGGGGGAGAGGATCTGTCCATCTCTTGCAAATCTCTCTTCTGGCAAGAAGCATCAAACAAAAAGGAGATCCCTCCTTGTGACGAGGTGGGTCCTCAACCGGTGGGTCTCCACGATGAGGTGGCCTGGTGGTCTACAACCTCCCTCTCCCCCCTCTTGTCTCCCTCCTCAGGATGAGTGGAGCATGCGCCCTCGCTCTACGTGTGACCCCGCGGTGACATATGGTGAGGGTGCCTTTAACTGGGATATCCCGGAAGACGAGACTCCGCCCCCTGCAGACGTCAGAACGTGCAGCGCCATAAGAGGAGGAGATTCCCGGAAGACGTGGTGGAATACCATCGGTGAGTCGGAGGGAGCTGAGGAGCAGAACGTCGCATTCGGAGGGATCCAACCGAGGACGGACGAGGCGAACAGGACCACACAGTTGGAGGAAGTTCCGGAGGTGCCAGGAGGCCAACAACAACGCGAACCGCCCAGCCACGTTCCTGGAGGAGCGTGGCTCACAAAGGTACGGGATCGATTCACGGGTTGGGCAGGGAGGAGGGATTGGCGAAAGGGGACTTAGCCAGATCTTTTTCCTCCTACGATCCGCTGCACCCTACCCTGAGCACTATCACTCACCCTTATATAGAGGACGTGTGGCACAGTGTGCGGTGACCCTTCACTCCCCTTCCCATGGGCCCAGTATTATATGCACCCTAAAACCCCGATTCTTGTCTTCCCCCTTACATCTCACCATGGAGTCTTCAAGCCCCCGTACACCGAGGCGAGGAGAACAGGAGCGGACGTCACCCCGAGCAAGCCATCAATCCCGCCGGAGGAAGGAGGAAGAGTCCCGTCTTTCACAGAACCCCCTCTCAAGAAGGAGACATTTATTGGGCAAAATAAAACCTTCCCTCTCACGACCAGTTTCGCCTCCTATCTGTTCCCACCCGTTACAAGTGGTGTCAGAAGTGGGATTATCACCAACATCCATCAGTACACCAATGATGGACACGCTCATCCAGCACATCGTGAAAGGCCAGGAGAAGCTGGAATGGGCTGTGGAACGACACATGGCGTCGGCCCAGGCCGACAGGGACGTATTCAAGGACTCTATAGCAGCCCAGATGGACGGGTTACAGAAGCTCGCCAAAGAGCCCAGCTCATCTACCTCAAGCCACATTCGGGGAACAACCCACGGACCCTCAGGGATTTCACTGCAGAAATACGTGGCCGGGGAAGACCCGGACGCGTTCTTGCTGAACTTCGAGCGTGCGGCACGCGCCTTTGGGTGGCCAGAAGAGAAATGGCCTTTCTTCCTGGCCCCCCTGCTAACCGGCGAAGCCCAGGCAGCGTACCAGGTGGCTAACGCGACAGGGGTGACCCCATACAATGATATAAAGGACATCATATTAGACCATCTAGGCCTAGACGCAGAGGCCTACAGGGTTCGCTTCCGCAGAGAGAGAGGTCTGCCGGGGGAAAATCCCAAAACCATCTACTTCCGTCTCAAAATGGCAGCGGATAAGTGGCTGAAGCCGGAGTCCAGTACAAAGGAGGACATCCTGAACCGGATATACATGGAGCAGTTCCTAGAAGCCCTCCCGTATGGTACCCAGAGGTGGCTGAGACAGCATCCCCACCTCACCCCGGAACAAGCTATCGAGATGGCCACTACATTCTCACTAGCCCAACCCAGGAATCCCGGATGGGATAGTGAGAAAACCAACAAACCTACTATCGTAAAACCGGACAGAAAGCCACGAGTTGTGGTGGAACCTCCCCGACCCAAGTCTGGGAGAACGGACTATGCCCCGCTTAGAGGACCACAATGCTTTGAGTGTAGCGAATGGGGTCACATCGCTAGACTGTGTCCCAAGCGCAGGGTCCAAGATGAACCGATGGAGGTGGGATACCTCCCGAGATCTATCTTATACACCGCCGAGATGGGGACAGCGTTTCATGTGAGTGTACAGGTGAATGGGAGGAAAGCCAAAGCTCTCTTAGACTCAGGGTGTAGACAGTCGGTGATACAAAAAGCTCTAGTCAACCCCTCCCAATACCTCCCTGAGACAACGGTGCACATCAGGTGCGTACATGGGGATGTAAGGCCCTACCCTTTGGCTGTCGTGACGCTCACCCCCCCAAACAGTAAGCCATGTACGGTCCGGGTGGGAGTGATAGATGGGTTACCCGAAGATATGTTGTTAGGGACGGACAACCCCGATTTCTTGCAGCTATTTTCTGCCACAATACAGGAGGAGGGAGCGATTCGGGGTACAGAGGGAGACAGGACCCTGCCTTTACCTGCCCTCACGTCCCCTGAGCCCTGGTTGCTAGATAGAAGCTTCCGATTTGCCCAAGCAAACGACCCCACGCTGTTCAATGCCTGGGAAGCCGCTCATGCTACCCCAGACAACCAGCCCCCTTCATTTCCCCACTTCCTAATTAAGGAAGGTTTGTTATACAGAAAGGGAGACGTCGAAGGCCCCGAACAACTATTGGTGCCTATGACGTTCAGGGAGCAGATACTGTTCTTCTCCCACTCACACCTCACAGCAGGACATACAGGAGCGGAGAAAACAACCCAAACTGTGCTCCGACATTTCTTTTGGCCCGGGGTCTACAAAGACATCAAGGTCCACTGCCAGACATGTGAAGAATGTCAAAAAAAGAATACCCAGCGCCCGCCGGCCGTCCCCCTACAGCCCATAACGGTGGTGGGGAATCCATACGAGAGGATCGGGATGGATCTGATTGGCCCCCTACCCCAAACACAAAAAGGGAATCTGTATGCTTTGGTGGTCGTGGACTATGCCACGAGATTCCCAGAGGCCTATCCCCTCAGATCCCCGACATCACGGAACATCGCAGATAAACTGCTAGAACTCTTCTCAAAGGTAGGATTTCCCAGAGAAATCCTTACGGATCAGGGAACGCCTTTTGTGTCTCGTCTAATGAAGGAGGTCTGTCAGGTACTGGATCTACGACACATACGAACATCAGTGTACCATCCTCAAACGGACGGCCTAGTCGAGCGATACAATCGGACGCTGAAGACCACCCTGAAAAAGATGTTGGCCGTTGAAGGAAAAGATTGGGATCGGCTATTACCTTTGGCCCTTTATGTACTCAGAGCCCAGGTCCAGAGTAGTTTGGGGTGCTCATCGTTTGAACTCCTATACGGATGTCAACCGAGGTCCCTACTGGAAATGACCAAGGAAGCCTGGGAGAGGGAGACCGTGGAGGAACATAAAGGCATATTGGAGTACACCCAACAGCTAAAATCTAAGCTGTGGAAGTTACGAGATCTGGCCTATACCCATCTGGAGAGGAGCCAAAAGAGACAGAAGGGCTATTACGACAGAGGAAAGAAGTGGAGGACGTTGGCGGTGGGTGACTGGACCCTAGTAATGCTTCCATCTTCCATAAAGAAGTTCCAATCGGAGTGGCTGGGTCCCTATAAGGTTGTGAGGGTCCTCGGACCCACGACGTACCTTCTACAGATAACACCAAAACGGAAGCAATCATATCATATCAATTTGCTGAAGAAGTGGTTGGGACCCCGCCGAAAACAGCCCACCTGACACTTCCCACCGACGCAACATCAGGAACCACGCTCCAACAACTCGTGATTAACGAAGACCTATCGGCAGGAGAAAAAGCAGGTCTACGCGAATCCCTGTTATCCTTTGCTCATCTCTTTTCAGACGTCCCTGGTCGAACGACTCTTGCAGAACACCGCATAACAACGCCTCCGGGGAAAACGATAAAACAACGACCTTATCGGATACCAGCCGCAAAACGGGCGGCTGTCAAGAGGGAGGTACAGGTGATGCTCCGTCTAGGGGTGATACGTCCCTCGGTAAGTGATTGGTCATCGCCTATAGTGATGGTACCGAAGCCAGATGGATCAACTCGCTTCTGTATGGACTTCAGGGCCCTGAACGCCATCTCCGCCTTTGATGCGTATCCCATCCCCCGAATCGATGAACTCATCGAAAAACTGGGGGACGCCAGGTACATCACGACGTTGGATCTAACAAAGGGCTACTGGCAGGTGCCCCTAAGAGAGGAAGACCGGAGGAAAACAGCGTTCGCTACCGAGGAGGGGCTGTACGAGTTTAACGTCCTACCCTTTGGGCTACACGGGGCACCTGCTACGTTTCAGCGGTTGATGAATACGGTGCTACAGAACCATCACTCTTTCTGCTCGGCGTACCTGGACGATATTGTGATCTTCAGCGGTACATGGGAAGAACATCTGCGACACCTGAAGATCATCTTGCTAGCCTTAGAACGGGCTGGTCTCCATGTTAACGCAAAAAAATCCAGGGTGGCCTATCAGAAGGTGAAGTACCTCGGGTACTGTCTGGGCCACGGCATGATAGCACCCCAAGCGGAAAAGATACGAGCCATAGCCGACACCCCTTTTCCAGCTACCAAGAGAGATTTACGCGCTTTTTTGGGATTGCTGGGTTAGTATCGCCGGTTTATACCGCAATTCTCCGAGGTAGCAACCCCCCTGACGGACGTTTTGCGTAAAAATGTGGGGGCCCAACAGCTACTCAGTCCAAGCCCTGACATGTTAAACGCCTTCCAATCCCTCAAACGGGTTATCACTACAGGGCCAGTATTGGTATCCCCCGATTTCACCAGACCTTTTACCTTGCATACTGATGCCTCCCAATATGGGTTGGGGGCGGTGTTGTCCCAACTATCCACAGACGGGGTGGACCATCCTGTCCTATACATCAGCCGAAAGCTGTTCCCGAGGGAGGTCAAATATCCCACCATAGAAAAAGAATGTTTAGCGGCGAAATGGGCTATAGACAAGCTCCGGTATTACCTCGAGGGCCGACCATTCACTCTGTACACAGATCATGCCCCTCTGCAGTGGATGTGCCGTAATAAGTCCCAGAACCCCAGAGTATTACGATGGTTCCTGACATTACAGCCCTTCTCCTTTGAGGTGCGACACCAGAGAGGAAAAGACAATGGGAGTGCGGACTTCTTGTCTAGAGTGTTCCCTCTCCCCGAGCGGGAGATTCCTAGGGGGGGGGGTGTGTGACGAGGTGGGTCCTCAACCGGTGGGTCTCCACGATGAGGTGGCCTGGTGGTCTACAACCTCCCTCTCCCCCCCTCTTGTCTCCCCTCCTCAGGATGAGTGGAGCATGCGCCCTCGCTCTACGTGTGACCCCGCGGTGACATATGGTGAGGGTGCCTTTAACTGGGATATCCCGGAAGACGAGACTCCGCCCCTGCAGACGTCAGAGCGTGCAGCGCCATAAGAGGAGGAGATTCCCGGAAGACGTGGTGGAATACCATCGGTGAGTCGGAGGGAGCTGAGGAGCAGAACGTCGCATTCGGAGGGATCCAACCGAGGACGGACGAGGCGAACAGGACCACACAGTTGGAGGAAGATCCGGAGGTGCCAGGAGGCCAACGACAACGCGAACCGCCCAGCCACGTTCCTGGAGGAGCGTGGCTCACAAAGGTACGGGACCGATTCACGGGTTGGGCAGGGAGGAGGGATTGGCGAAAGGGGACTTAGCCAGATCTTTTTCCTCCTACGATCCGCTGCACCCTACCCTGAGCACTATCACTCACCCTTATATAGAGGACGTGTGGCACAGTGTGCGGTGACCCTTCACTCCCCTTCCCATGGGCCCAGTATTATATGCACCCTAAAACCCCGATTCTTGTCTTCCCCCTTACATCTCACCACGGAGTCTTCAAGCCCCCGTACACCGAGGCGAGGAGAACAGGAGCGGACGTCACCCCGAGCAAGCCATCAATCCCGCCGGAGAAGGAGGAAGAGTCCCGTCTTTCACAGAACCCCCTCTCAAGAAGGAGACATTTATTGGGCAAAATAAAACCTTCCCTCTCACGACCAGTTTCGCCTCCTATCTGTTCCCACCCGTTACACTCCTATTTGCCGAAAGGGGGTGGGTAGGATGATCCTCCAACCCCATCAATATCAAAGTTGGACTCATTGTTATATTAACCTGGAGAATATCATTGACAACTTTCTCGCCAGTATGCCAATAGTCCTGTAATTTTGGGCACTCTAAAAACATATGTAGATAGTCGGCGCTTAACATGTCGCATCTATGACATCTTGGAGTTGGAATTAATACAAACTTTGCATGTTTCTGAGGGGTCCAAAACAACCTGTTGATTGTAAAAAAATGGTTCCTTTTCAGGTTAGCAGGTTTAACCACCTTGTAAAGTAGTTTTAGAGAAAGTTGCCAAGTTTTTTGCGGCTCCGTCATCTGAATTACTCTTTCCCAGATCTCATACAGTGCTTTTAGCTTCTTATCTTCAGAATCCAACAGAGTCCAATACCAATCAGCAACTTCCTTTTTTCTAGGGGCCTCATTCTGTAATTTTGATTCAATTTCCCATGACTCACCAATCTCCTGTCCATTGGCCTCCACCCAAGATGATAACTGCAGGTGTTTGAATCTTGAGAATCACCTGTTTTTGCCACCAGCACTTCCCACGGCACCATACCCTGTATCGTCAGGAGATCCCCCCACATTTCAATTCCCGCCCTCCTTAGTGGGAGACTTAACTGATCTTGAAGGCACTCAGGTGTACCAGGTGAGTCCCAGATTGGAGAGAAATCTGAAAAATAGCCCATTCCAAATATCTTCCTTATCCCCAACCAAAGAGTAAGTGCTGCCTTTAAAGTCTTCAGCCTAACTTTTTAAAAGAATTTTCTTGCCCCAAACTTATAAAGAAAACCCTTGGAACCTCTTTCCTTTACCATTTCTTCCAACAGGCCGCCCCATACAAAAGCCCCCGGTTTACCAAGGAGGATTCTGCAGTTCTTAAATTGGAAAGCCATACAATAATGCCTTATATCAGGAAGAGCCAAGCCGCCCTTCTCCAGTTTACGCCTCAGTTTCTTCCAGGCTAGCCTGGCTCCCTTGGATGCCCAAACAAAACTAATTTTCCCTGTAAATTATCGATCATAACTTTAGGAAACATCAGAGGGATACAATTAAAAAGATATGTCAGTTTAGGCATTTTAATTAAATTCACTCTCCCATACAGGGTCAAGGGGAGATTCTTCCACCTAGCGAGTGATTTGTCAATTTCTTTTGCTATCCTCTCCAGATTGAGCTGGGGAATTTCCTCTAGTGATTTGGTGATACTAATTCCAATGTATCTAAGCTCGCTCTGAACACTTCCCTTCCAATCTGGGACATTCCAGTACATTATCCCTGTTTTCGCATTGTTTACCAAGTAACCAGATAGTGCCCCAAACTCTTTCACTAAAGCTTTCACCCTGGGAATAGTTAAAACCAGGTCTGCAGTGAAAATTACAAGATCGGGCACATATAATGCGATTTTATTTTTATAGGTGCCTGAACTGAAAGCAATAACCTGATCGTCCCGACGCAGCATCTGGGCAAATGGTTCTATATAAATATCGAACAACAATGGCGAGATAGGGCAGCCCTGCCGCGTTCCCCTGGTAATCGGTAAACTTTTAGTGAGGGAGCCATTAAGAAGAATCCTGGCTGTTGTACGTTCATATAAGGCTTTCAGTGTTGTTAAAAAGCATGGGCCAAACCCCATAGCCGCCAAGACTTTCCATAAATAGGCCCAGCAGACGCGATCAAAAGCCTTGGCGGCATCCAATGTAACTACCGCCAAGGGTATCGACCTTGATGTAGCCAGGTCTATGCTACCAATTAATTGCTGGGTCAGTTCATGGATCTGCCTCCCAGGAATAAATCCTTTTTGATCGAGATGTATGAGTTGGGGAGCCAATTTAGCCAACCTCCCTGCCAAAATGCTGACGAAGATCTTATAGTCAGCATTCAGCAGCGATATCGGGCGATACGACTCTGCCTTCCCAGGATCTTTAGCTGGTTTTAGGATCAGGACCATGGTAGCTTCTTTTCATGATTCCGGGACCCGCGCCTTCCCCCTGTAGACCAAATTAAACAAGTTCTCCCAAACTGGGAGAACTTTCTCTATTAGTAATTTATAGACCTTTGAGGGGATGGCATCAAAGCCAGCAGACTTCCCATTCTTAGTTCTCTTCATGGCCCACCTGATCTCTTCCTAAGTAATTTGCGCTTCCATACTCTCTTTCCCTTCACTAGTCAGTACAGGGAGACCAATCGTCCCCAACCAATCTTTAAGTCGTCGGGATTCAGGAATGATATCTTCACTGTAAAGCTGAGAAAAGAGTGAGACCACGTGATTCTGCATTCCTTCCCAATTATCGAACACCTCACCCGAAGGTCCCCTCAGCTCATTAATCGTATTCCTGGTTCTTTCAACCCTGGCCTTTCAAGCCAATAATGCCCCTGCTTTTTCCCCATATTCAAACTGCCTCATATTCCCTGCCTGCCATCTTGCCTTACACTTTAGATCCAATTTGATTTTGTAGTTTAATTGTGCCTCTTCTAGTCTTCTTGCCACCCCCTCCCTATCTTCCCCCTCACTTACAGATTGTAAAGAGGCCTCAAGGATACCCACTTCTCTTTCCATACCTGCTAATTCTGCCCTCTCTTCTATTCCTTTAGAGCATCCAAGACTTTTTAAAATCCCCCGTATGTATGCTTTAAAAGCATCCCACTCTACTCCAGGGGTGGCGGTGTCTTTATTAATCAAAAAGTACTCTGACGTGGCCTTTTTAAAGCAAGCACCACCTCCCCATCTAAAAGAAGAGTGCATTTAAGTGTCCACCTTATGTTGGGCTTCTTTCCTGGGACCTGTAGTGTCATAGATATGGCTGAGTGATCAGAAATGTGAGCTGGATGGTGTAAGATCTTTTTAATGTTAACCAGAAAGCTTCTTTCAACCAAAAAATAATCCAATCTGGAATGGTGGCGATATTTTTTACTATGGAAAGTATAACCTCTCAGCTGACCTTTCAGATGTCTCCATACGTCCACTAGCACTAGATCCTGCATCATGTTTTTCATAGCCCGTCTTGCTCTAGGTACTGGGGCACCATCCCTTCGTGTGGAGCGATCCAAAACAGGGTCCAACAGAATATTAAAATCGCCCCCAAAAATTAGTGGAACCGAAGCTTCAACTAGCCTTAACTCAAGATCTATTATATGCTGTGGGTCGTCCTCATTGGGGCCGTAGAAGCCAACACAAATAAATTCATAATCCGCCCATTTCATTACAGTGGAAACCCATCTGCCAGAGCTATCCGTACTTGAAGATTTAAGTTCGATCCCAACGCCCTTCCTTATTAAAATTGCTACTCCCTTACAGCATTGTACTTGATCAGAGACTAAGAAATTCTTAACCCAACCCACCCTACAAAATAGTCCCTTGCACTCGCTTGCCACCAGATGCGTCTCCTGAAGGATTACTATATGTGCCTGGCTTTCTTCCAAGTACCTCAGGACCACACTCTGTCTAGATCTTGACCTAAGACCATTCACATTCCATGTGAGAATAACTATACTAGCCATCCCGTCCACCCTTCTCTGTTACTGACTCGCAGGGCCATTTCAATCCAAGGGATAATGAGGACCTTTTTTTTTTTTTTTATCCCACTGCTCCCCACCCATGCACCTTCACCTTCACCTCCCCTGCCCCACCCCTCCCCTCTAGCCCTGCCCTGGGGAACCCTCCCTATCTTAACAGGCATCAAATGCCTATTGGGCTGGCCATTGGGGGGATATCCAGAAAAAAAAGGAGAAAAAAGAGAAGAAGAAAAAGACACAAGTTTGCTGTGCATTAAACAACCCAGATTCCATTTATCAAAGCTCCTGCCACTGCTGGTCTATAGTTAACTGTCTTCATTCATCAGATTATTACTTCTTTTTTATAGAAACTATTAGCGCGTCAACATCTTCCAAAGAGCGATAGTTGTCCATTTGATTATCCCACATTATGCGGAGCATTGCGGGAAATTTTAATTGGACCTTGGCCCCAAGCTTCCTTAATTCCTCCATCTTATTTCCAAGCTTCCATTGCCTGAGTTCCGTAGATTTAGCAGATATCCGATCTAATTACCACAGAGAAACCTTTGACTTGATACGGTCCATTCTTTAAGGCCCCACTGAGAATTGCCTCTTTAACAGTGTAGGACAGGAATTTCACCATGATCTTCCTGGGTTTGATCCTAAGGGGATTGCGGTGAAAGGACTCCCTGTGTGCTCTTTGGATTTCTTGCTCGAGATTTATATCAATATTATCCTTTAAAACTGTGTCCTGAAGGATATTGATTATGAAGGCCTTCATATCTGAACCCTCCTCAGCTTCCAGAATATTCAAGAATCTTAAATTATTCCGTCGGGAATGGTTCTCCAATCTCTCAAGATCGTCCCTTAAGCTTTGGTTTTGCTTGGCCAATTTAGAAATCTCTGAGGCGTTTTTTGTCACATCTTGTTTAATTTCCCCACCTCATCTTCCAAGATGTTGGTACGGAGGGCGACCTCATCTAGTTTTTGGGTTAACTCCGAGCATGAGGCTTGTATGCCGACCTGATTGGCCTCTGAGACTTCAAAATGAGTCTTAATTTCGTTTTTTAGTCCCATTAAAATAACAGCCAATGACTCATCTGTATTCCCTATAGCCCCCTCCCCTGTCTCATCAACCTTATCTCTCCTGGTGTGGGTATCTTCAGCCTTCTCTGGCCAGCCCATCGTTACCAGAGCATCGAACCTATTACTAATAGGTACTGTCACCATGCTCACTTGTGATGTTCCTGAATCGATTCTGGGCTCACTTAACCCGTTTTGGGGGGAAGCCCTGCTGGTGTCTCTTATACAGCTCCCAGCGCCTTTGTTCTCCATATAAGGTACCACTACTCCAATGTGTTTGGGAATCGCTTCTCCCAAGCTTCCCCTCTGCACACCAGGTAGGACACGAAGTGAGGGTGTTATTTTAATAGGTATTATAGGGGCCTTTTTACTCCTTTCCCCTATGATTGTTATGGGGGATTTGCCAGTTTTCCTGCCTTGAGTGATGCCTCTGCCATGCCGGCCTCTCCTTCCTTTAGCCGAGTCCTTTATCTCCAGTATTGGGCCCTGAGGGGGGGGTCTGATATTAAATTGTGTCCAACTTTACCTCCCTCTAAATTCCTAGTTCATAGAGTATACCTAGAAGGTTTATCTCCTACCTCGCCTTCTGTGGGACCGCCTTTCTCCATAGGCAGGAAATGGAGCTTTCCTACCCAGGCTTCTTTAGCAATACTTCTTTTCTCACCCGGCTCTCCTCTCCTCAGGTCTCCCAAGGAGGAGGACAGGCTACTGCACTCTGTCTCGAGGGACTCGCGAGGCTGCGGGGAGCCGCAGCTTGTGCTGGCTCTGCCACCGGACCTTACGCCGGCCTCCCTGCAGCGCCGAAGCTCTCACGCTGCCTCTCTCCACCGCAACTCCGCAGGCACAGCAACCTTCACATCCGCCGCACCCGTGCTCGGGAATCTCCACTCAACCAGCATTTTCCGACCCTCCGGTAAGTCCCGCAAGTTCTGGTCACATTTAGGAGTCCTCAAAGTGCGCGGCCCATAGCTCGCGGTATTGCCTCCCCCCAATGGCGCCCGCGGCCACCATGTTCCCCCCTCGATCCAGCATCCTTGTCACGAATACCGCGGCTCGTTGGTTCACGAACCAGGTTCTGAAGTTGAGTCCCGTTGGGCTGCAAGTTGTCTCTTCAGGAGGAAGTTCTTCTACCGTAAGGATGGATCTACGAGATCAAGTTTATTGTTTATGGACTTAACTGTTAGATAATCATTCAAAGAAAGAGGACACTGGCACCTTAGTCAGAGCTTATATAGGGGTATACTCTATGGTTGATCATGTGACATTGAGGTGTTCATGGGTAATGTAGTGTTTATTATTTTTTCTTTGTATTGGCTGCTGTGAATAAACAGTGAAGAAATAAGAAGTATAACGCTCGCCTCCCGTGTCCTTAATAGAATTGAAAATTCTTGTCACGAATGTTTGCAAATTTTTAATTACAGCCCTCTCTTCAGCTGTCTGCTGTTGTGACATACTCAGAGGTTGAAGTCGGTGGGATCTGTGGTGAACGACATGCCCATAATTTAACAAGAACAGTTCCCATACTTTTTGTTAAAAGAAAACAGTCCAGAATGGTTAATTCCAATAGTTGAGATGTCTCGACTAAAAGGGAAAGGAAGGAGTCTCCTGTGCTGTAGAGCCAAGGGAGGGTCAGCCACCTAAATAAGAAAGACGCCTTTTCTCACAGTTGCCCTGAAAGAAATGTAAATGTGTGCAATTAATTAATTTGCAAATGTAAAGGCTGCTTGGTAGCCAGTGTTGGCTTGTATTGATGCAATCACATGAAGCTTCACGATGACAAAGATTTATTCTTTTTTGAGAGGTAATGCAAGGGGTTAGCAGCGGAGTTCTGGAGACCTCCTTTTAATATAAACCTATAAAAAAACATATGCACTAGGTATACCCTGATTGCCTATTGCTAAAATCTATATTTTGAAAGCAATTTTTTTTTATCTTAGACCTAAAATCTTTTGCACATTTTGCAACAGCCTATCTTATACTGTGTATAATGCAAGTTTAAAACAATGACTTACATATTCACAGTGTTTTTTGTCACAGACTGAGACCATGTGGCACTGAAAATACACAAGTCACTGTTCCCCCTGCGCAAAACCAGGAATCGATTCTGTGGCTTTCTGATCACACATAGATAACTGCAGAGTTCACATTAACCAATAGAGATTTCATAATATAAAATAGTGTATTTTCCACTGATTAGTTCAACTTGCATTTATTTGTAATTTAGGTGTGTGTATTATTCGATAAGCAATTACTTGAAAGTGAATGTCAAACAAAATAGTTACAGAATATTTTGTTCTTTCTAGCCACAACTTTGACCCTGCCACTACTCTCACTGACTACACCCCACCTGTACTTAAGAACACAGTTCCTGTACTTCTTTAATAAACTTCTATCACTGGACATACTACTACACTCCTCTTAAATGTGAGAATTCCTTTACATATTTTTTTTAACCTCTCGTGATCATTTCCTAGTGTAGGAAGCTCGCTCTTTGTATAGTATACCAAAAAGAGGTATACTGTGCAGAGTCCAGGTATCCCTTATAAGTGGACAGGGGCTTGCTCTACCAATCCCAAGGTGCTTTCTTAGGGGGTAGTGTGGTCGAGCAGCCTTAGGCTTATCAGAGAGGAGTGTTAGACATTTGATGCATATACAGTGTGAGAAAGTGCCCTCTATCTGTATGATTGCCCCCACTTTTTGCTGAACTGCTGATGTGCTTTGACTGAGTGTGCCCTGGGCTCCTGCTAATCAGGTACCCAGGGCCTATGTTCTTTCCCTAAAACTGCATTGAAACCCAAACCCAATTGGCATCTCTGGCCACAGGTCAGCCCTTGGTAAATGGTACCATAGGTACCCAGGGCACTGTCACCAGGGAAGGCCTCTAAGGGCTGCAGCACTTATTGTGCCACCCTTAGAGGTCCTGTACCTTTACACTCACACACTGCCTTTGCAGGCTGCATGTCTTGGTGCAGAACAAAGTGAAGAGTCTACATAGCACACATCCTTGTGTGCTATGCCTACAACCCACTGCCCTGGCATAGATCAGTCACCCCTCTAGCTGGGTGCCCTATACCAGTGGTGAGGGTACAGGTGCATGAGCCTTGTACCCCTACAGTGTCTAAGTCCATTATTAGACATTGTAAGTGCAGTGCTGCCATTAAGAGTATATGGTGCTGGGAGTTTGTCATTACGAACTCCACAGCACCATAATGGCTACACTGAAAACTGAGAAGTTTGGTATCAAACTTCTCAGCACATTAAACCCACACTGATGCCAGTGTGGGATTTAATGAAAAATGCACACAGAGGGCATCTTAGAGATGCCCACTGAAAAACGACCTACCACTAGTGTCCAGGCTGAGTGGCTGCTTTCAGCTGCCACCACCAGACATTTTTCTGGATCCCTGGGTCGAGAGCCTGCTGCTCTTGGGGGCCTGAAACAATGCACATCCTGGGACGAGGTGCCAAGCCTCCTCCCCCAGGATGGGCAAGGTCCACGAAGGGGAAGCTTCAAAGGCTTGCAGCCTTTGTGAGCTTCCCCAGGCCACTTGCTGCTTTCCCCAACTGGTCCCCACTGGTTCTGACCCCCACTTTGGGCGGAGGAACCGGCGGGAAAAACAAGTGAGGGAGAGAGGTGTGCCCACCTCTGTCAACTCCACCCCTCAGGTGGGGGAGGCGAGGTGAAGCACAACTCTCAGTCCCCGCCATCTTGAAGATGGGGGGACCCAGCCAACCAGGGTGAGGCTTATGCCCCCCTCCCACTGGAGGGTGGCATAATAGTCCCAACCTTTTACCAGTGGTGGCTGGTGGATATTAAATATGGTGAGGCGGAAAGTGTAGCCCTGAAGAAAATGTGTGAACGCTGCGAGCGAGACAAATTCAAAATGAGTTGTGCAGGGATATTCCCATACACCCCCCCCCCCCCCCAGAAAATGTTAAAACAAAACAGATTCAAATTATAGATTTTACAGCGCACTGCCGGTCATCGAAAACTTTGCATTACATAGTAAGTAACGTGTAGAGCAGTAACACAGTGCGCATTATTTTCACCTAGACATAACTGCACACAAATACAAGTATGCACTTACTTAAGAACAATTAAGATCACAGCAGAAAACTTGAATTTGTGTACAATACTTTCTGCCAGCAGTCCCTTTCTACAGTTCTATTGTCTATTTAGGCCTTTATGCAACACAAAAGCGATCAAGGCCAGAATCAGACAAGCAAGCTTCCCTCATACTAAGCTCACGCCCCAGTAATAGAGACCCCTTACTGTTGGCAATACATATGTATTGCACTCTCAATGTTTTGTACCATTCATACTAACCATTTCCCACAGAGATCCTCAATACAATCTAACTTTGCCAATACAAGTGCCATGCTTCTCCCTGTCTGCAGAAGCCACCTGGGCATTGCTGCTGTTGTGACCAGTGTTCAATAATTCATGGAGGCGATGAGGCCTAATGGCAACAGCTGCCACCCATGCAACTCTACTCTATCCTTTCTCCACTGGCCATCCTCACTCCTATGTAATCCTTCTATCCTTCCTTTGTTCTACAGTGGTCTGTCATCTCTCTTCCACCATTTATAATTGGTTTTGTCCCTCATCTTCATTCTATTCACTTTTCGACCCTTCTATCATCTCTCCTCTCACAAACCATTTTACTGTCTATACAGTAGTCCTTAACAGCTCTCTCTCCACTTTACCTCTACTCTTCTCGATTTCCTCTCTACGCTTTCTCAGCTGTTTTGTTTTTCTCAGCTCCATTCCTGCTTACGTTCCCTTATTATCACATCTATCTCTCTCACACCTGGTGTGCCTTCTTTCCCCGCTATATTTGGGTGGCTCTCCTCTCTCCCTTCTTCCCTACTCTCTCTCATCTTGTTGACATTTCTTTCACATCTTTCACTTCTGGGCCTGCTTTCCTTCGTTTCTCATCTTGACCACTGCCCTCTCTCCTTTCCCAGGTCTCCACATCTCATCTGGTCAATAGAGTAACATAACACTCTGAGGGCTTGAATAGAAGAGGCCCACAGAAACCTTGATCTCTTCCTTCAACATTTAAAATATTTTTAGGGTGGTTCATATAGGCCATCATTGTACTGTTAGGAAGTGCCAAGGATGAGATCGAAGAAATAATGTACCAGAAAGTAAGAAGCACACACCAAGAATTATCCTCTTATAGCCCCCAGTAAGAAAAAAATAGAAACAACAGTTTAATCATAGTGATTTACCACAAGAACATTTCCACCTCTAGAAAAACCACATAATTTTGATAAAGAATTTCTGAAGAAAATGTAAAAACTTTAAAACAGGCTTTAATTTTACGTGCATTAGATTTTGAAAACATTCTTTTTTAAATGTAGAGTTTAAAATGTGTCAAAATTGCAAAGATATATTAAAAAATGCCCAGAAGTATTTAAGAACTTGCGCGCTCCATACTTTTCAAACACATGTTTTATAAAACTATTCCAGATTTCACAGATCAGAGTACAGTAACTTACTGTCTCTGGTTATGCCTGGACAGAGAAGGTATCCCTGTTATTTGATTTATGCGCAAGGAAAACCCCCGCAGTGCTGAGGTACAATCTCGGCCTGGACCCAGCAATGCCAGGCTCAGTGCCTGAGGCCGGACAGCATTTCCTATTCATCACAGCAGGTTTTTTTTGGCGATAGCAGAGCAGAAGTAGAGGCATGATGAGTTAGACTAAGAGGATCCTGCGACTGCTCGGGGTGCGAACCCCTCCGGAGTCCCTTCTGTGCAGTCATCCTTGTTCCCAGTACAACATGCACTACAACTGCAGCCTAATGCACATTGGCTCTGCGCATTCAGCAAAATTAAAATTAGTGTCGGTCCCAAAAAAACAGTGCCCCTGCCAGCAGCATAAGTTAAGCACTAGTGCCATTGTCATCAGCGCAGGGTTCTTGCACAGTAATCAGTTGAGGTTTAAAAGCTCACACTTTTGATAAAGTTCACAAAATCTGATATATTTATTAAGTAGAAAATCTTCCGTGTGTAAAAGAAATAGGGATTTTTGAATTTTGAAGACACCTTTTCATTTTCTCACCTGGTATTTGTTGCAAAATGTTCCCCCATCTAAAAAAAATCAGCAGTTAGAAAAAGTGTGATGATGTTTCTGACCTGATTGCGTGCTGCCACTTGAAAGGCTGTGTTCGGTATCTGTCGCAGGCAGATTACACAGATCAGTGGGCCTCGATCAGTGGGCCTACCGGTGATCTGTGTGTGTCAACACTTATTATATTGCCCACAGCTGGTTCCTTGTGTTCTCGGGTCTCTGTTGCAAGAAACAGGATGAGGCACATTCCAGGCACATTCTGAAGCGACAAGCTTCGTCTCAGGCTACGTTTTCGAAAGTTGTTTTCAAAACCTGAAACCATGCAGTATGAAATTCGTGTTCCAGCAAACTAATCAGAAGCGAGGCAGTCCTCCTACAGCCCTCCCCCTCTCGTGATGAACAACCCACTACCCCTTCGGACTGCCCCGCCCCCCCTCATTGAAATGAATGGAGTTTTGTTATCTCCTCCCAGGGCCACTGTCTGTACGCCCAAAATGCAACCTAATAGATGGCACTGGAGTTCACCACGCCCTCTAATATAACGTCACTGCTGTAGCTCGTGCCTACAGGTCAAGCAATACCTTGCCCTTTTTTGACACATGCGCAGCAGGACATATCCAAAATTTGACTTACGTGGGAAATTCTTGCTTCTGCGCAATGTGTATTAAAATGGCTGCTTTATGTTTTCACGTGCTACAGCTTGCTCTCATGTTGCAATTAAACTGTGGTATTCTAAGGCGGGATAGAATTTATAAGTAAATGGGAATAGAGTAGAAAGAGTGGGTATACAGTGAAACAATTTATTTGTGATTTTAATATTTTCTTCTTTGACTTTTATTAGTTCGTAAATTGGGCCTGGGGTTGGTGAACTGAAACTCGAGAGACAATGGTTCTGCGCATGCGTCCTACACGGCTGCCCAGAGAAAAGGATGAAGCCAACCTGGACGTCGTCCAAGGCCGTCGTCCAAGGCCGTGACCTGATGGCCAACACTGCTGTACCCATGATGTCCCTACTGAAAAGCAACAATTTATATGAACAATGTATAAACTTTGTCGTGAGACGGGTGGGAGATAAAGCAAATGTATTAATTGTGATGGGCGGTATTTTAAAACAATGGGCTTAAAGAAATTGAACTAAATCAATATGGTGTGAGGATCAACCCCCTGTCCAATCAGAAGTAGTGGGCTCATATTTTTGCAACATTAATGGGAGGTACATGGGCGTAGAAGGGTATAATAGATATAGAATTAGTTAATTAGAGAGACGAGACTAGACGCTGATAGACACAGAAGAGCAGGCGTATCGAACGAGCTGATTGCAGACTGAACCGCTGTCCAGAGAGGTCCTGAGGAGGGGGCGGCGGAGTCCATTAGAAGGAAGGCACGGGAGAATCGAGGAGAAGCGGAGTATCAGAGAGGGGAACGACGCAGGCGTCGTTGATAGAGAGGTCACCGGTCCTGTCCTGAATCTGGAGGAGGTCCTTGCTCTTCATCCTCCCTGGGTCCTATCTTTCCAACTCCTTGGCCAAGGGGTTTGGTTCTCGCACTTTTAGGTAAATATAATTGCAACCCTTAGTTGCGCTGCTGTCTCTATCTTCTCCTTTCTGAGGGACCGTCATTGAACAATAATTGATTATTATGCTTCATCCTTGATATACAATTAAGTATCATGTGGTTCTGTACTTTACTCTGCTAAATCTTTAGATAAACATTTCAAAACTTCCTGACTCAGTGATTAGTTCAGGATTATGTATTGTAATGAATGTCACTCATTTTAAACTTCCCAATTACAGGGGGTCCATTGGTAAGTCATTACTCTTCAATCAGAAAGGTAATTGGTAGCAGGGATTTTGATAAAGAGTACAACTGACCCACCAGCGGAAATTACTAGCGTAGTATGAATGTATGGGCCCAAGTGAGTATTTGGTGTATGAATGCTTGTTGCTAGTAACCCGCTGGATCAGTTTTCTGGCTAGCAGAGGATGGTTCTTGTTGTACTTTGTTAATTGGGTAATGAGAATTGTACTTTTATGAACTAACATCCGTTATTGTTTAAAAGTTTGTTTTATGTTGTCCAGAATTCCCCGGGAAAAGTTGAATAGCGGATGGTAAATGGAAGCCATACTGCAGTGAGGTTATCTGTCAGGCAGAAATAGTACTGAAAAGTTAGGCAGGGCTATCAGTACTTGTTAGGGACTCTATGCGCATGAGTAATAGCAACAGGAATATGCTGGTGAAAATGTGATGTTATATCACCTAGAAAGGGTAACATTGAAGAAGTAGCGGGTATTTCTGAAGCTTAAGTGAAGAGTAAACGGAAAGGTTTTACTTGTAGTGTATGTTTAGTAAACGGAAAGCTTTTACTAAGTGTGAAAGAAAACTATCTTTTTCAATTTAGAGAAACTGGCACGATAGCGAATGTTTTCATGTTTTTACTGAATTTTAATAAGAAGCGTAGAGAAAATAAAGATTTGCGTACGATTTTGTAAAGGGGGGGTCAGCTGCCAGAGAGGGAGCTGACGTCACAAAACGCAGCGCTGGGATTGGTTGAAACAGCGGGCGTGGAAAGACTCTTGTAAAGGAGGGGTCAGTGGTCAGGAGTAGTACTGACGTCACAGGTGCCGCGCTGGTATTGGTCGAAAACAGCGAGGGACAGAGAAACGCAGATTGTAAAGGAGGGGTTGGCAGACGAACGTCACAAAAGACCGCGCTAGGATTGGTTCAGAAACAAAAGTTAGCTGGAATTTGATTGGTTGTTACCATAAAAGCTGAAATCCTAGTGGATAGTGGAGATTGCATGTTAAAACGTGATCCAACTTTAATAGGAGTTCGTCCGGATAGGAGATTCCTAGGCTTTGCAGAATATAATTTTATACATCGAGATTTACCCAAAATGTACGGAGAGAAGAGAAAAATGTCATTTCTACAAAAGATTAAGAATTATTTTAAAAAGGATAAACCAATCAAAACTAGGGAAGGAATTATCATTCCACCAGCTAAAACGCCCGCTTCATTCATGATGATGGAGAGAGGTTATCATACTTGCGTATGGTTAGAAAATTGGATAGAATATACCAAAAATGATGGAATATTAGCATTTCCCGAGAATGGTACTTTTAATGGGAGAATTCTTCAAAATTTGAGATTGAGGATGAATGATTTAGAACCCAGACCTAGACTAACACAATACGAAGCCTTAGAGGAGTGGGAAACTGAGGCATTTGAACGTGACAGATCCAGAAGTAATAGGGGTTATCGGGGATTTTTCCCTAGGTACCAAAATGAGTCAAGGGACGGTCAGATGAAACAGTGGAGAAGAGCAATGCTTACAGAGGGTCTATAACCGATATTAATGGCAGAAGAATCGTTAGGGAGCAAATGCACAGAAAAGACAAAACATTTGACTAGATTTCGAGATTCCGAAGATGAATTTATGGAAGAGATATTAAAGAACCCGCCACCCTATCAGGAAGGGACAAGTGGATGCACCCCAAGTGCACCACTGTTAAGGACACCATTGGTACCACAAGTATTGCATGATTCCCCAGCTAGTAGGGTACTTCACGATAAAGAAAAGGAAGCCATAGATAAAAACAGAGCAGAATTCATACAGAAAGTAACACAATTGAGTATTCATCCTGATTCACTAACCATACCTGTAACAATTGGTCCAGTGGTTCCCTTATATGGTGACAAAGTAAATTATCCCAAACCTCTAGTTATGCCCACACCTATGAATATTCCAAAACCTGAAGCAGTAGTAATGGTTGAGGATCATTTTAGTGATTGTGAATCTATGATTTCATTAATGGACTTGCCCATTCGAGAATCTGCAAATAGTACCCCCAGAAGAGCTTCACCTGGTTGCTCAAAAGATGTAAACATAGTAACCTCATCAGGAACCAAAAGTGCCACAGTAGTTACACCAGAAGACTTAGAAAGGTGGGCACAAGGATCAGACAGACAGAGTTCACCCCCAAAGATCATGGACATTTATAAATTAAAGGTTGAGTTAGAAGAAATGATAGCAGGAAATGTAGGGGTAGATCGCCTAAATACTTACGATGAAGAAGAACTATTGTTCGTGTGCAGAAGTATCACCAGAAATGTAAAGATATTCCATGAGAAATTAGCAGATTTAGCTCTGCAGATGGGAATTGAAATAGGGAAGTCAAAAGTATTACAGAAAACCTATAGAGCAGATTTTTCTGACAAAGATTTAGAAAACATGAATGCTTCTGGAAGGAAACTACAAGTAAAAGAATTGATGTCAGTTTTGCAAAAATGAGGAGATCTAGATAAATGGAAAGTTAGATGGACAAAGAAAAAGGAAGAGGCACGATACAGTAGAACCACTTCTGAATATTTAATGAAGGAAACAGGGAAAGCAGATCAAATGTACCCGATGCGAGAAGTTCCAGGAGGGGGATATGTACATGTCCCATGGAGCAGACAGGATATTTTGTCCTTTACAAATGATTTCCCAAAGTTGAGAGAAAAACCAATTGAATGGTACAAGCAGGTTGAGAGGTTTGTGAAAGTGTCAAAGGTATTGTTGAAGGACTTGGATGGTCTGTTTGACATAGTAGTACCTGCCGATTTATGGACAGATTGTAAAATCACAGTTGATTGGCCAAGTGAAGAGTATCCTAGAGATCCAAAGACAGGTGCCCCATCAAGTGATGTCATGAAAAAGTATCAGCAGGTAATAACTTACCTGAAGGGAAAGATACCGCCAAAAGAAACAGATTGGGTGAAAATAGACAGAACTACCCAAGAAGCCAGTGAATCGGTACACGCCTACTATGAACGTTTATTGCAGGTATTCAAGCAGTATATTGGCTTTGAGGATATTGGAGATAAAAACATGAGTCAGTTTGTTTACCCATTTGTTTATGGTTTAAAACCAGAGATTTGTCAGATGATTAAGCAGCACATGTTGTGCTGGCAAGGGAAACCAATCGATGAAATCTTGAAATTAGCAAAATATTGTGGAGATGACATTGAGGATAGGCACAAGAAATTGCAGGAGAAAGTAATGTGGGCTCAGGTAAAAATGGCAGAGAAACAGGGAATTAACTTGGATAATCCAAGTGATAATCAGGGGAAAGATTCTGGAACGAATGGTGACACTGGGAATGGTGGAAAAATGAGAGGACGAATGAGCAGAGCAGAGGCTAAAAAGAAATTTCCTTGTCATGGATGCGGAAAATTGGGGCATTGAAAGGATGAATGTAAAAAGATTCGGAATAATAATGGCCCAAATCAAAATTTAAATCCACAGACGCAGAATGACTCACAGCAGGGTGTGAATCCTCAGAGTCAGTTGCCACCTGCACCTATACAGGGTAATGTAAGCAGAGCAAAGCACGGTACAGACGTTGGATATCAAGGAGGAAGTGGTAAGAATGATTATGTAACCTCACAATTTCTTTTACAGGACGACTTCTGTTCATATAGCCAATGACGGTGCCTAGGAGAGGGGGAGAAGGAGTGCGTACTTGGCGCATCCTTACCGGTAGATCAGTCAGGTCCATATGTTGAAGGGAATGTGAAAGGGAATGATATTACTTTCCTTTTGGACACTGGTGCTACCAGGTCTACTGTGAGAACAGCAGACATCCCAGACCTTCCTCTCCCTGGAGAAGCTATCCAAGTGGTGGGTGTGGCTAATCGAAAGATTAGAACACCTCTTACTGAACCAATGGAAGTAAAAATTGGAAACTTTAGGGAAATGCATCAATTTGTAGTATGTGATTCCAGTCCAGTAAATTTATTGGGCCGAGATTTGTTGTGTAAAATGAACTGCACAATTTTCTGCACGCCGGATGGTGTGGCAGTACAGACCCCAGATGAAGACCATGTATATAAGTTTATGATTGCAAAGCAAGGTACAGAAGTAGATGAGATGTTTTCTTTAATAACAAAAGACGACTTACCAGAAGAACTAAAAACTACAGTGACTTCCATGGTATGGGATTTCACAGGAAAGGAAGTAGGACTTATGGCAAAAATAGACCCAGTTAAAATTACGGGAAAGGAAGGTGCGATTTTTCCAAATATCAGACAGTACAAAATGAGTGCAGAAGTAAAGGCAGGAGTTATTGAAGAAATCAACCGAATGGTAAAACAAGACATATTAAAAGAAGTAATGAGTAGCCCTTGTAACTCACCAATAATGGGTTTGAAGAAACCTAGTGGATAATATAGGATTGTCCAAGACCTGCGAAAAATAAACAAGATTGTGGAACCTTGTTGTCCTATAGTACCAAATCCTGCAGTAATTCTATACCAGATTCCTTGGAGTGCAGGATGGTTTACTGTGATTGATTTATGCCAAGCATTCTTTTCAATACCATGGCACCCAGATAGTCAGTATCTTTTTTCATTTAAATTTGAGAATAAAGTCTATGTATGGAATCGTGTTCCTCAGGGGTACACGGAAAGTCCTTCCATCTTCAATCAGATATTGAAAAAGTGCCTAGAGAAACTATTGATGCCAGGAAGCTCAGACTTAGTGCAGTATATAGACGACTTACTGGTGGCATCTAACACCAGAGAGGACTGTGTTGTTGACTCTATTGCATTATTAAATCATTTAGCTGAAGAAGGGCATAAAGTTTCACCTGAAAAGTTGCAGTTTTGTACAACCGCAGTTAAGTATCTAGGACACCAAATTGAGAGGGGAAAAAGAAGAAGAACTTCTGAAAGAGTAAAATTAATAAAGAAAATGCAAATGCCTGTCTCCCAACGAGAAGTGAGAATGTTCCTGGGAATAGTAGGTTATTGTCGACAATGGATACTAGGATTTTCTCTGTTAGCAAAACCATTAATTCAAATGACGAAAAAGAAGGCAAAGGACCCAGTGGAGTGGGATGATGAGAGCGTAGGAGCTTTTGTAAAATTGAGAAATGCTTTGTGTGCAGCACCTGCCCTAGGCATGCCTGATTATAAAAGAAAATTTGCACTATTCTGTCATGAGAGAGAAAATTGTGCACTTTCAGTCCTAACTCAGAGACATGGTTTGGACAGACGTCCTATAGCATATTTTTCTGCTACATTGGACCCAGTGGCGGCCGCATTGCCAGGTTGCTTAAAAGCAGTAGCGGCTACATGTCTGAGCATTGAGCAAAGTGTATCAATTGTAATGGGACATCCTGTTAAAGTGTTTGTCCCACATTCAGTTGTAATTCTGTTAACAAGAACCCGAACTCAGCATCTTACTCCTAGTCGGCTGACTAAATATGAGAGAATAATCTTAGGTGCTGAAAATGTGACCATTGTAAGGTGCACAATAGTAAATCCTGCTACCTTACTACCAGACCCATACCATGAGGAAGTTAAAGACGATGAAGAGGAACATGATTGTTTACAAGTTACAGAATTGTGCACAAAACCACGTCCTGATATCCAGGAACTACCACTCAGGAAACCAGACAGGGAGCTGTTTGTTGATGGTTCGTGCCAAAGGCATGAAGATGGTAAACTAACTGCTGCATATGCAGTATGTGAATTAACTGGAATAGTCGAAGCATCCTATTTACCAGGAGTAAAATCTGCACAAGTAGCTGAATTGATTTCTTTAATAAAAGCCTGCAAAATTGGGAAGAATCAAAGAGTAACTATATTTACAGATAGCCAATATGGTTACGGGGTTGTGCATGATTTTGGCCAACTATGGATGCAGAGGGATTTCATGACTTCTTCAGGATCCCCCATTAAAAATGGACAGTTCGTAAAAGAACTGCTGGAAGCAATACAATCACCAAAACAATTGGCTGTGGTGAAATGTGCCGCACACCAGTCAGGAGATGACTGGGTGGTAGTCGGTAATAGATATGCAGATTTGGTGGCTCAACACTGTGCTAAAAACAGGTTGTCAGTTAATAAAAGGATTGAAAGAATGGGAATCAGCTGCCAACTTATGCTGTATGCACCTCCTGAAACATGGAATGATGTAAAACGATTACAAGATGATGCTGAGGAGAGTGAAAGAAATGCATGGATTAAAATGGGATGTTCTCAAAGGCCAGAAGACGATGTATGGATTTTTTCTGATGGCAGACCAGTCAAGCCCAACTGTCTGATTTCACAAATGGCCAGAATGTATCATGGAGACACAGATGTAGGCAGAGATGCAATGATCAAGCTCTTCAGACAAAACTGGTACAATCCAAGGTTTAGGGCTGTAGCAGAGAGCCTTTGTCAGAGATGTTTAACTTGCCAAATGCATAATCCTGGAAGAAAAACAATAATTGGTTTTGGGAAAATAGGAAAGGCTGAGGGTCCATTTGTGAGATTACAGCTTGATTTTATCCAGTCACCACCATGTAGAGGACTGAAATACGTACTTGTCATAGTGTGTCTGTTTTCAAAGTGGGTGGAGGCTTATCCTACCAGGAGGAATGACAGTATTACAGTCGCAAAGTTGTTGCTACGAGAACTCATTCCTAGGTTTGGTTTCCTAGTAACTTTGGAATCAGATAGAGGAAGGCACTTCAACAGTGATGTGATTAGAATAATCTGTGAAGCATTCCAAATTAAGCAAAAATTGCACTGTGCATATCGTCCAGAGGCTTCTGGAGTGGTTGAACAAATGAATGGCACAATAAAATCCAGACTGGCAAAAATGTGTGCATCAACATCGCTAGATTGGCCGGATGCATTGCCACTTGTCTTGATGGGACTCAGAAGCATTCCTGATAGAAATACCGGATTGAGTCCGCACGAGATAATCATGGGCAGAGCAATGAGACAAGCACATGTTCCTACAAATAAACTGCTGAATATAACTGATGATATGGTTCTGGATTATTGCAAAGGATTGGCTGACCTAGTGCGTTCTGTCTCTCACCAGGTTGGGGAAGACGCAGTTTCCAGGCAGCCTGAGCAAGAGCATGATCTGAATCCCGGAGACTGGGTGGTTGTGAAGAATCACACGAGAGAAACGTGTCTATCACCCAGGTGGGACGAACCTCGTCAAGTCATACTAGTTACAAATACAGCAGTAAAGTGTGCAGGATTTCCTAATTGGATTCATGTAAGCCACACCAAAAGAGTACCAGACACTGAAGAAGAAAATCCTCAGACAACATCGATCACTGAGGAAGCTGAAGGTTGCCCAGCTGAAGAATCTCAGGAACAAGATGCGAGGGAAGCTGAAGAAGAACAACCGAGCAGAAGTCAGGACTGGATACCAGTGGTGGAAATTCCTGAAGTTTACCACAGAACAAGAAGTCAAGCAAAATTAGAAGAAATTGAAGAAGATCAGATAGGTGAAGAAGCAGCTCAGGAAGAAGAAGAAATAATAAGAGAACCTGAGCAGGATCAGATAGGGAGAGGAAATGGGGCTCAAATAAAGAATGAATCAACAAATTTTGAGCAGGGACAGACAGGTTTAGAAGAACGCGGTCAGGCTGCAGAAGTACAAAGTGCAATAAGCCCTGATCAGAACCAGTTAGATCCAGAAAAATACACAGAAGAAGAAGATCAGGAGAATCACGAACATGAAGACATAAATCAAGAACAAGGTCAGTTATTAGAAACTCACAGTGGAGCTGCGGAAGAGAAACCAATAAGACCTGAAAAGGAACAAATAAGAGGAACTGAAATTGAAGAAAACCAAACTGTGCCACAACCTGAAAATAAACGAACTACTGAAGAAGAAATAAAGAGTAAAGAGACAGCACAAGCAAAGAAAACTAGGAAGGGTGATCATTGGCCTAGTGTCATTAAAAGGGTAAAATACCACATAACAACCAGAAGTGAAGATCCAGAACAAGTAAACGAAGTGACAAGCCAAACAGGACAAGAAAGTAGAACTGAAAAACGAAGAAGCAAAAGACTGAAACTGGTGAACAACAAATTTAAAGGTCTTGATTGGACTTATATCATCCTTGAAGACTACGAGAGCTCAAAGTCAAGTGAAAGTGGTGACGAAGGAACCAGTGCGGAACTGACTTATGAGAAAGAAACAAGACCACCTTGATAACATAAAGAAATTTAAATAAAGATAAGAAGAGCAATCTCCTTGTCAAAAATGCCTGACGATAGAGTTACTGGGAGATCAAAACAAAAATGTTGTAAAAGATGCTGTGCAATATGCATATGTAGTTTGGTAATGGTGCTTATAGTATGGTTAGTTCTGATCGTAGCAATTCCCTACCTTCTGATTACGGACAAAAAGATTAACAATAAAACGAAGGGAAGGATAGATAACTTGAAAAGTGATAGAGTAAAATTAGAAGCAACAGATGAATCAGAATTTCATCATGAAGTAACAGATAACGACACTAGTTTAAATGTTTTTACAAAATTATTGTTTCAATATGTAGATACCATGGAAGTTAGTGATTGTTATGTCTGTATGAAGTTACCCGAGTCAGTAGCAGAAGGGTTAACATATCACCACTTGCCATTAACTTATGGCATATCATGTAGTGTATTGACTAGTTTATTTTATAGAACAGGGAGACTTCAGTATTATTATTCAAATATAGATGTGATATTTTCTGAGGGTCCTATTCGAAAGAATATGAATCCAGTGCTTAGTAGTCAAGATGCACAGTTTATGGGAGAATTTTTCTTAACAATGAAATCGATAGATATAACACATGCACATAGAAGCAATCTAACATGTTCATTACATGAAGAAGAAAAGATATTTTTGAATTTAGTAGAAGATAGAAGACAAGATTTTCAAAAGAAAGCTTCTGAGCATAAGGCTCATCTGCCACCTTGGGCTGAGAAAGAAGGGAGTTACACACCTGGCAAGGCTTAAGCTGCTATGGCTCTGGATTTTGTAAAGACAGGGAAAATGTGTCTGCATAGGTTAAAAACTGATTATAACAATGTTTTCATCGGTACCAGTGAGTGTGAACACAATTTCTTAATTCTTGGAGGTTGGGGACTCAAAGGAGGAACAGATTCAGTTTTTCCTGGAATCTATTATGTGTGTGGGAATAAGGCTTACTTTAGGCTTCCTGCACGGTGGTATGGAAGTTGTTACTTTAGAATAGTATTTCCAAAAATATACCACGTAAAAAGAAACACTGGGAGCAATGAAAATGATGGTGAATTAACACGTAGTAAAAGAGCTAGTTTTTCAGAAATTGTATGTGATATATTTGGTGCATTGATACCTTCAGTGGGAATAATTCTGAACTCAAGGAAAATATGTAAATTATCTACAGTGGTTGATCGTTTATCAACGGATACTGCTGGAGGATTTCTAATGATTAATGCGGAGATGGTTGCGATTAGATCTATGGTTATGCAAAATCGACTTGCTCTTGATATTATATTGGCAAAAGAGGGCGGAGTCTGTAAATTATTGAAGACGAAACACTGTTGCACTTACATACCTGATAAAAGTGCAGAAATTGGAACATATATACAGAATATAACAAAACTTGAGAAGGAATTAAAACTACTGGAAGTTGATAGTGTATGGGAAAGATTGACAAATAGTATTACGTCAATTGGTACCTGGTTTGCTAATACAGGGAAAGGACTTATAGGTCAAATATTAGTACCCTTAGCAGGGATAGCAATAATAGTACTGTCAATAATAATATGGTGCAAATGTTGTAGAAAGAATGAATCGTATAATATGACAGGAAAAGGAAAGAAGCGAAAGTTTGACGAAATTGAACTAGAAGATTTAAGAAGTGAATTATACAAGAAACTGAAAGGGGATGTGAAAAAAAGAAAGTGTAAAAATGAAAATGAAACTATTTTATGCTAAAAGTTGGCATCTGGTTGTGGGTAGTATTTGATGGCTCAGAAACGCCATCAGAGAGGGGATTGATGGAGCAAGGACTCGCAAATGAGACTTGCTCGGAGGCAATCTTCTCACAGTATTAATTTAATAAACTTTGTATTGTTCATACTAACGATTGCATACACGAACATAAGTAGAAAGGAAGCTTGCCTATGTGTTTAAACTAACAAATAACGCTTGTCTGTTCTAAAATGGCCACTAAAGCGCGGGAATCTTTCTGCGCATGTGTCAACCATATCACGTGGTGTGACGTCTTTCTTTGCTTGGTGGGAAATTCTTGCTTCTGCGCAATGTGTATTAAAATGGCTGCTTTATGTTTTCACGTGCTACAGCTTGCTCTCATGTTGCAATTAAACTGTGGTATTCTAACGCTATTAAGGCGGGATAGAATTTATAAGTAAATGGGAATAGAGTAGAAAGAGTGGGTATACAGTGAAACAATTTATTTGTGATTTTAATATTTTCTTCTTTGACTTTTATTAGTTCGTAAATTGGGCCTGGGGTTGGTGAACTGAAACTCGAGAGACAATGGTTCTGCGCATGCGTCCTACATGGCTGCCCAGAGAAAAGGATGAAGTCAACCTGGACGTCGTCCAAGGCCGTGACCTGATGGCCAACACTGCTGTACCCATGATGTCCCTACTGAAAAGCAACAATTTATATGAACAATGTATAAACTTTGTCGTGAGACGGGTGGGAAATAAAGCAAATGTATTAATTGTGATGGGCGGTATTTTAAAACAATGGGCTTAAAGAAATTGAACTAAATCAATATGGTGTGAGGATCAACCCCCTGTCCCTGTCCAATCAGAAGTAGTGGGCCCATATTTTTGCAACATTAATGGGAGGTACATGGGCATAGAAGTGTATAATAGATATAGAATTAGTTAATTAGAGAGACGAGACTAGACGCTGACAGACACAGAAGAGCAGGCGTATCAAACGAGCTGATTGCAGACTGAACCGCTGTCCAGAGAGGTTCTGAGGAGGGGGCGGCGGAGTCCATTAGAAGGAAGGCACGGGAGAATCGAGGAGAAGCGGAGTATCAGAGAGGGGAACGACGCAGGCATCGTTGATAGAGAGGTCACCGGTCCTGTCCTGAATCTGGAGGAGGTCCTTGCTCTTCATCCTCCCTGGGTCCTATCTTTCCAACTCCTTGGCCAAGGGGTTTGGTTCTCGCACTTTTAGGTAAATATAAATGCAACCCTTAGTTGCGCTGCTGTCTCTATCTTCTCCTTTCTGAGGGACCGTCATTGAACGATAATTGATTATTATGCTTCATCCTCGATATACAATTAAGTATCATGTGGTTCTGTACTTTACTCTGCTAAATCTTTAGATAAACATTTCAAGACTTCCTGACTCAGTGATTATTTCAGGATTATGTATTGTAATGAATGTCACTCATTTTAAACTTCCCAATTAACAGGGGGTCCATTGGTAAGTCATTACTCTTCAATCAGAAAGGTAATTGGTAGCAGGGATTTTGATAAAGAGTACAACTGACCCACCAGCGGAAATTACTAGCGTAGTATGAATGTATGGGCCCAAGTGAGTATTTGGTGTATGAATGCTTGTTGCTAGTAACCCGCTGGATCAGGGGGATCGCACCGGGGAGGTAGTAATAATATATATTTAAAAAAAAGAACTTACCTCAAGCCGCCGGCCACCTCCCACATCCCGTCGCACCTCCTCTCCTCTTCCTGGTCCCAGCAGCCCCTGGGACAGACTCCCATCCAACGCTGTGCTGCAGAGCAGCGCGGTGATTGGCCTGATGAGCTAGAAAGACACTCTGCTCAGACCAGGGAGTCTGTGGGGTTTCTCCAGCCTGGCTGTTCAATGCAGCCGGGCTGGAGAAAGCTAAGTGCGCATGTGTGTTTTGGCCGGCCTGAGACGGCCGAATAAACACAGATGCGCACTTAGGGAGTGCACATAGCACTCCTCCTTCCCCCTTTCCCCCCCATGCCTCGATCCCACCCCTCCCTACAGCGCTGGCTTAGAGCCGGCAAATGGAAAATAAAACGATTCTAGAACATTGTTTTATTTTTCACTTGCTGACTCTGAGCCAGGCAGTGGGGCAATGCTCCTCCGCCATTGAGGAGAAGCCGTCGCTGGGTGCAGAGGTGCTTTTCAGTGTCGGTGCCCAATTTTATCTTATGGGGGAAAAACATGTACTGCATGCGGGCACTTCACGGTGACTTACGGGACCAATCTCCTGGTCTTAAGGTGAGTATTGGGCAAGATCCAAGGCCACACCAACAGGTCACCTCTGGAGGCTCTGGAGCATCCGGATGTAAAGGTGTGTTTCAGAGTCAAAGCCCAATGTTATCCTATGGGGGGAAAGCATGTACTGCATTCTGCCACTTAACTGCGACTTACGGGACCAATCTCCTGGACTTAAGGTGAGTATGGGGCAAGGTCCTAGGACACACCAACAGGTCACCTCGGGAAGCTCTGGGGTGTCTGTGTGCAGAGGTGTGTTATGGCGATGAGTGTCCCATTCACTTTAATGGGGAATGGTCTGGTTGCAAAGAGGCTGCAAGCTGGGACTGGGAGACCAGTCAGACTGAACCATCAAGGGGGCTCAGGTCTCACGATGGTCAGGGAAGTGGGGACACCTTTGGTGCTCTTCTCCTCAGCCAGGGTGGCCGGGTGCAGAGGTGTTCTGTGGCATTGGATTTCTGTCACTGGAGACACTTGCAGTAGAGGGGGCCTGCACAAAGAGGCTGCAGGTGGCGTCGGTGAGTCCACTGTGGGCAAACCCAAGGTGGGCTTTGTCTCCGGAGGGTTGGAGAACCACGCTGGCCCCATTGGCCTACTTCAACTTGGGCTAGGGGGCGCGGGTGCAGTGGTCCTTTCAGGTGTCTGGTTTGCGTCGGTCTGGAGTCCTCACAGTTCTTTTGGAGTGCCTGCATGATACAGGGAAGTAGCTCCACTACTCCACAGGAATTCCTGGGTCTTTGTTGAAGGCAGGCAATCCTCCCAGGCTTTTGGAGGCACAGCAGCTGTAGGACGAGACGACTTTGGCGCAACTTCGTCTGGAACAGCAGACAGGCCGGCAGTGTTGGCGTCAAGTCAGTTGCTTCTCCACAGTCCTTGTTTCACACAGTTCTTCTGTGTCCTTCTTCTTCTTAGGTCAGCAGGAATCTTATCTCCCAATGCCAGGGGTCCTAAATACTAGATATAGGGGTGTTATGGGGTGTAGGTTAGTAGCCAATGGGCTACTTACCGCTGGGGTCACCACGCCCCCTATTTGACCACTTCCTGTGGGAAGTGGGCATAACCCTGTCCCAAAGTTCCTTATTCTGCCTTCACCAAGATGGCAGACTTTTACATTTCGTATCCACATCACGTAGCCCACCTTAGGGGTCGAACTGGCCTGAGAGTGGACACGCCTTTCTAGCTACTAATTTTCCCACCTGTCCAGGCGCCAAATGGGCCCTGCTCAGGGAGATTGGCATCCCCTCACCTGTGAGGGAAGCAAGATTCAGGCAGTGGGCTCTTTAAAGCCCTGTTACAGGACAAGAGAGACCAGACCATGCACTGTTTGGAGTAAAGGGTTTTTATTGGTACCCAATCTGATTTTCTCCAAGTCACACAACAAAAAGTCCTCCTTTTGTCCCTGTCTCTTCGCCGTCTTCTTTTCTCCAAGTTTCATTTTCGGGATTTTCTTCCAGGTCCTTTTCCCACTGTAGTAGAGTACCCTCGGGGAAACAAAGGAAGAGGGCTATTAGCATCCGGTTATATGGGATTCACTACGTCCGTCACCATTACACTGATCCGGCGCGAACCCAATAAATTGATCAAGGATAAATAGTCAATAATTCACATGCTTTGGCCCATACTCATTCACCCAAATCCTTGATGCGCTGCGGTCAAGTTTGTTAACTTTGCCTCAATTTTACTCTCACTTATTTAGGTTAAATCTTAAACATTTGTATATTTGCGTAATCTGGATAATCTTAATCGACTTTTCATCTACTCGGTCGATGGACCGATTAGTTGAAGAGTTGATGGCAATGGAAATTCTAAGGGAAACATCTAATCAATGTAACTGACTAAATAACCACAGACTCTCTGTGAGATTTAATCATTTTTATCTAGTAATTGAAATTGCTCATATCGATTATTACATAAACTCAAATGCTGGAAACCTCGTGAGAGAGAGCAAACTTTATCAATACAATAACGAAACTGTCATTTCAAAGTATACGTTGCAAAAGAGTGGACAGATGAAGAGACATCAGATGCAGGTAAAATATATCATTAAACTGTCAATTTGGAGGGATAGATGAAGAGACAAAAGAAACAGAAACAAGAAATATGACTGCAAAAATGGTTTCTGTAATGCTAGATTAAATCATATACAAACCCAAAGGATCTGTAAGGGAAAGAAACTACCACCCAGGCCTAGGTAGTAGTGGGAGGACCCCCGGGACCAAGAGTCAGGGATCAAAGACTCAGGAATCAGGACAAGGACAGGACAGGAACAGCTAGGCCTCTCTGCAACCCGACGATCAGCGGCGCACCCCTCACTCGGACACCTTCAACCTATGCGACCTGCAGCAGCTTCTAACCACACCCCCAATGCACCTATTCTTATACCCAAAAACTATACGCCCTTCCCACAGTAGTTGCTATATCTGTACTTTCTAGCTAAGGGATTGGTTAAGTTCTGGGGGTGGGATGTCACCGCATGGTGAAATCATTCTACTCTTGACTACACTATTGTATTTTTTATACAGTCATCAATTTCAGCTTCTCTCTCATGGGTACATATGCAACATTTTATTTTACAATTAATATTTTCAACAACTTGATTTCCGTTCCCATGAAGACACTGGCTTTGGCTGCTTGACAAATGTTCCGTCCTTCACCAGGTCACGCTTTCTCAGCTTGTTCAGCAGCTCAGTCATGTGGTCACATGGTTCCCTTGTGCATACACTTCCACCCGCCCATTATGTGGTCAACTTAGTAATATGGAGGATTCGTCCATTACTGAAAGAACGGAAAATAGACATTTATTAATTATGTGATGATGTATTTTTTCACTGTTTACCACCCACCTTATCTCTACTTTATGTTATCAGGTTTCCTAGCATGGCATAAGCAGGAAAGCAGCATTATTTATAAGATAAAGGAGCACACGTCATGCTTTTTACTACATATATATGTGGCCTTGCCATGCAAACCTTCTTAATTCTATATACAAGATTATTACATTTCCGGTTATTTACGCATTATTATTTTTTTTTTTTATAAGTTCATGCATTTTGCAAAGCAAGCTTCCCACATGTAGTGTATTTGTGCGTGTTAATCAATTTACCACTACTGACTATTAGTACGTGTTATAGGGGTGTTCAATCGAGCAGGTTTCTTTCGTGAAATCCTGCTCCATCAATCCCCCCTCTGATGGCTTTTATGAGCCATCATAAATACTCACCATACCGAGTGCCACCTTTCAACTTATCTAGATCCTACTTTCTTTCTCTTCTTTTATGGCACCCCCATCTAGTTTTTTCACTCTCTCATAATATTCTTCATTTATCTCCTCTAACTCTATCTCTCCTCTCTTTCTTTTACTCCCTTTCTTTTATTCTTTTCGATTGTTACATTTTTTCTTGTTTTTATGCATCTACAACATTTATATGCTGTTAAGATTACTAGAACTACTACTGCTACAGAAAGTATTGGGATTATTGTTTTCCTAATTAACTACTTCCCAAATTTGAAAACCACTTTCTTACCGTAGAGAAACTCTTACCAAGTCTCTCCCATCATCATCAACCTCCAGTTGGGTTAGATCTTTATGTAATTGTGTAATATTTCTAATATATCCTTCTATCCCTTTACTTTTATCCGGGATATAAGTACAGCAGTGTTGAATTTTCAACATGCCACAAACTCCATCCTCTTTTGTCAAAAGAATATCAAGGGCAAGTCGAGTTTGCAAAACCATTGATCTAATTGCCACCATTTCGGTATCAATCATCAAGAAACCACCAGCAGTATCTGTTAATAAATGATCAACCATTGTGGGCAATTTTCGAATTTTGTGTGAATTCAGAACAACTCCAACTGAGGGTATCAGTGCACCAAAGATATCACCTATTATTTCTGAAAAACTTGCTCTCTTACTACGTATTAGTCCTTGTTTTATTTCATTGACACTATTGTCTTCACGGTCTACATGGTAAATTTTTGGAAAAACAATCCCAAAATAACAGCTCCGGTACCAATGTGCAGGTAACTTATAATAGGCCTTCTTGCCACACACACAATATATCCCAGGGAATACAGGATCCGTTCCACCCTTCAATCCCCAACCTCCAGTAATCTGGAAAGTATGCTCACATTCACTAGTGCCAATAAAATAATTGTTATAATTAGTCTTTAATCTATATAAGCATAGTTTCCCTTTCTGTGACCAGTCCAGGGACATCGCAGCGTATGTCTCACCCTTCTCATAATTTCCCTCTCTAAATGCCCATGGTGGTGCCTGTGATTTCTGTTCATTAGCCTCCTTCTGGAAACTTGCCCTTCTAATCTCTACCATGTCCAGAAATAGTTTCTCTACAATATGCAAACTACACATTAAATTGTTCTTATAGGCATGTTCATCTAATTGATTAGTGATATGGAAGAACTCTCCCATATAGCGTGCATTTTTACCACTAATTACTTTATTTAATTCTCTTACAATTGGTACTTCTGAAAATACTAAATCTATATCAGTATATTGATATTCTAGCTTACCTGTCATGTAGAATAGGCTGCTAAGGACACTACAGGACACACCATATGTTAGTGACAGGTGGTGGTAGGTTATACCTTCAGAAACAGACGAAGGTAATTTCATGCAGACGTAACAATCACTCACATTCATAGGGGCCGATTCCGATCTTGGTCGAAAGCTCTCCGAACGGGATCCGGCCGGAAAAAGTACGAGCCGTACGCGTTTTTTCCGACCGACTCGTACAGCTGTCCGACCGAGCGAGTACGATGCGAATGTACGCGTGTGTTCCGACCGAACGGTTTCCGGATCCGAACCGCTCCGACCGACTCGTACGGAAATGAATCGCACCACGCAATGGAGACGTTATCCGACCGAGCGAGTACGATGTACGCGTCGGACAGCCGGATCGAGTCGGAGCGTCCGGCTCGAAAAAGCTCCCGGAGCCAGACTTGGGGGGTCCGTGCCGAACCCCCCTTTACCCGTAGCCTTACGAGTCGAACACAGGGGGGACCCAAGGGTCCCCCCTAAACATGCATGTACGGTGCGGGTTGCACCAAAGCGTACACACTGTAGGGGTCGCACTTGTTCGCGACGTACCCATTCAGTCAATGGGAGCCCGTGTACCCGTCGTACGACCGGCTCCCATTGACTTCAATGGGAGTCCGACCGAATCGAGTCCGGCAGCATGCGGCCGCATCGTACTCGCTCGGTCGGACTGCAGGAGTCCGGCTCGGTCGGAAATCTCTCCGGATCCGGCTCGGTCGGAGAGTTTTCCGGCCCAGATCGGAATCGGCCCCAAAGTGTCAGTATACTCATACAACAGCTTTGTAAAAACATTTAATGAAAAATCACTAATTGATTTGTCATGATGGAGAATATTTCCATCCAATTGTTCTTTGTTAGTATTCACAGTTTGTTTAGAAACATCTTGCATTCCTTCAATTGACACATCTTTAGTATTGTTTCTGACGTTATTCACATTAAAGGTGGGTATGACAACTATTAACAAAACCCATATAATTGTTAATAGGAAAACACTGCATAAACATGTTTTAATACATCTACGTTTTAGACTAGATTTTGGTTGTCCAGTCACTTCTGTTTCTGCCATTTTGTTATACTACAAAAATACAAAAATCTAAAAATCTCCTAGTCTATAATTTAAATAAATATCAGAAAAATCTATATGAACTCTATTTCTAAAAAAAAATAAAGGTTTTGTGTAATTCAACACTTGATGACTTTCTTCTTTACCCCTTCTTCTTTTCAGTCTTTTCGTTTTTCTTGAGTCTTTTACTTATTTTCACCTGACAAATTTTTCACCTTTAACTCTTTACAGTTTCTTTTAAGGTGGTCTCAGTTGGTTCTCATCTTCCTTCTCAATGTCACTACTGTCATGTTCTTCGCTTAAACCTAAACTTTCAAATTCTTCCAAGATAATATAGGTCCATTCTGGAGCTTTGTACTTCCTACATGGAATTCGTGCCCTTTTTGATTTTTGGGGTTGTCTTCTGGAGTTTTCTTGTTCTGTTTGACTTGAGACTTCGTTACTTTGTTCTGGTCTTTTCCTTAATCTTCTCCTTACTATTTTATACTTTAATCTTCTTGCTCCACTTGGCCAATTGTCTCCCTTTCTAGGTCTCTTTTTCTGTACAACACTTTCACCTTCTGTGTTTTGTTCACCAATTCTTTTAGTTAATCTTTTCCCTACCTGTTTTTCTTTATTTTGTATTTCTGTTCCTGTGGATTCTACACTCTTTTCTGATTCATCTGTGAGTTCACCTTCTTCTGGCTCATTTGTGACTTCACTTTCCTCTGGGCCTGCTTCTGTTTCGTCAGCTGTTTCTCTTCCCTCTGTCACAACAGCTGCTTCACTTTCCTCTGGCTCAACAGCAACCTCACCTTCTTCTGACTCAACAGCAGTCTTTTCAGTCCCAGTATCTGGTGCCCATTCTACTCGACTAGTGCTTGGCTGTTCATTGTCAAAATGTCCATCAGAATCTATTACTCCAGACTCTTCAGCTTCACACACCTCAGCTGCTGGTTCTTGATTTTGATTTACCAGTTGCTGTTCTTCAAGTCTTTCATTGGACTTGGGACTAGACGGGTATGACTTTCATGTATCCAATTTGGCAAGCCAAAACACTTCACTGCTGTGGTCGTCACCAATATGATCGGGTAAGGGCCGCTCCAACGGGGTTCTAGGCACGTTTTCCTCACGTGTTTTTTTACTAGAACCCACTCACCAGGATTCAAATCATGTGCTTGGTTCCGCTGTGTCGGTGTGGCATCTCCTCCAATCTGGCGAGACACAGAACGTACCAGGTCATCCAGTCCCTTACAATAATCTAGCACACGATCATCAGACATATTCATCAGTTTGTTTGCAGGTATGTATGCTTGTCTCATGGCTCTTCCCATTAGTATTTCATGGGGGCTTAATCCAGTCTTTTTGTCAGGTATGCTTCTAAGACTCATCAGTACAAGGGGTAAAGCGTCAGGCCACTTCAGTGTTGTGGATGCATAAACTTTTCCTAATCTCGATTTTATTGTGCCATTTATCTGCTCAACAATACCAGATGCTTCTGGTCGATAGGCACAATGCAGCTTCTGTTCAATTTGTAATGCTGCACAAATCATTCGAATTACCTCATTATTAAAATGCAATCCTCTATCCGATTCCAAGGTGACTGGAAATCAAACCTAGGGATCAGTTCTCTCAACAACAGTTTAGCCACAGTGAGACTGTCATTCCTTCTCGTCGGATAGGCCCCCATCCAGCGAGAAAACAAACAATGACAAGGACATACTTCAGCCCATTACATGGTGGTAACTCTATGAAATCGATCTGAAGTTGGGTGAAAGGGCCTCCTGCTTTCCCAATTACACCCCAACTTACAACTGTCTTCCTTCCTGGATTTTGTCTTTGGCATAAGGCACACCTCTGACATAAACTTTCTGCGATGACCCTGAACCTTGGATTGTACCATGTCTGCTTGAAGAGTCTTACCATGGCGTCTCTTCCAACATGCGTCAGTCCATGATACATCCTGGCCATGTGAGAAAGTAATGAATCTGGTAATACTGGTCTTCCATCGAATCACTGACAGAATATCGAGAGTCAGAAAATCGACCTACAGAAATATCGACGCAAAAATATCGAAGTCAAGAATATCGACATCCTATCTACATTATGGTAAGTACAAAAATATCGAATAAATAATATCGATAACAAAAATATCGTTGTTGAAAATATCGGAGGTTTTTTAAGTTACTAAGGGGCCCATTACGATACCCGGCGTAAAAAAATCCGCCAGGCATGGAAGCGGCAAAAATCCGCCCGCACACACCGTCTGAACACCGACCACGCCATTACGATTACACAAACCGAAAACCGCCATCGGCGGAAAAATCACACAAGATACCGCCCGCCATCGTCCGAGTCGGAGTCAAACCGCCCGCCACGGACGGAAACACGCACGACAACACAAAACCGCCCGCCCTCACGGCCGACACACCGCACGTGAAATTACGATCGCACCGCCATGAGCGCGGGAAAACTACAAATATACCGCCCGCCAGCGCAAACAACGCCGATGAGAATCGACACGGCAGAAGCCATGGCGCCCACGTCCCTGCACAGAAACCATCCGCTCACAAAACCAATAGCACACAACATGGCCAACAAGTCCACACAGCAAGGCACGCACAAATACACAAGCACAGTACACATCCCGAAAACACCCCCCGGACAAACAAAAACTACAAAGGCCAGAACCCCAGACACAACACACCTGAAAACAACAGACCATGAGGACACACCCACATAGGTAAGTACAAAAGCAGCACTCCCACAGACCACAACCCCTTGCAACATTGCAAACCAGAGAGGAGAGGAGAGGACACAGTGACACAGCAAGGACAGCAGCACACCACAGAAACGCACACATCACAACCACCACCACCACCACCACCACCACCAAACACCGGCACCACAAACCCCCTGCACATTACACAACACACACCGCACCAGCACCACAAACACCATGGCACCACAAAGAATGCCCAAGTTCACGCCCATTGAGCTGACGGTCATGGTCGACGAGATCATCAAGGTGCACCCACAAATCTATGGGAACATGGTCCAGCACACACCACTAGCCACCAGAAACAGAATGTGGAACCGGATCGTAGACCAGGTCAATGCAGTCGGGACCCTGCCCAGGAACAGAGGAGAAATAAACAAACGTTGGAATGACGTCAAGAGCCTGGTCAAGAAGAAGGAGGGCAAAAACAGAGAGCTGGCTGCCGTCACTGGCGGAGGGAATCCCGCGCTCTTCAAGACCTTCAAAGCGTGGGAGGAGAAGGTGCGAGTCATAATACATCCGGAGATCCTCGCCGGATTAGCAGGGGGAGTGGAGGCTGGTAAGTACAAACTAATGTATACCAGCACACCGCTATGTACTCACATGCACTACCACCATGCCACAGCTCCCAGGGACAAACACCCCCATGTCCAGCACACAATACACAACACACACATGCAACAGACACCACCACACACAGCCCAAACAGAACAACTGTAAGATGCGTGGGGACATGTGTACACTCAGCCAGCCACGTAACCACCAACAGGTCCCCAAATATGCCAGAAGCGCCACAACGAGCACCCACCACACCCATGTGTCCGCCACAGCTGCACTAACCGACAAGTAACAGGTAAGTGGCAGGAACACAAAGTGCAGTGGGTGGGACGGTGGACAGCCCAAGTACAACACACACCAGGCCCCTAGTCCCACAGCACAGCAAGGAGGAGCATCCCCCACACCCCACAGCCACGTGTCAGCCACCGCAGTGCACAACGACAGCCGAAAGGCAGACATCACGGTCCACAGCAATCGGTGTCAGTGGGTGTCCAGCCACCCCCACGACCCACAACACCCCCCACCCCCACAGACCTGCAACATGGAGCACCCCCCGCTTAGAGCCATGTGGCATCCAGTACAGTGCACGCACGAACAACATGCAGGTGGGAAACTGGACAGGGCTGGATTACTGGAGGCATGAGGACCGGAACACGACCAACACATGGGACATGTCACGTAGCAGACGAACACGCAGCACCGCCCACCGTCACGAACAAGTGAACAATGTGCATACGGACATGAACAACAGACTCACACCCCACATGACCCATCACAGACATAGCAACACCCAAGGAGCCACGTCTGCATGCACAAGCCACACTGAATATAGTACCACACGGCAGCCACTGTGCAACTCATCACACACAACCGAAACACCATTGAAGTCCTGTCCATGTAGCCCCTACTGCCTGTCAACCACACACCCCACAACTACGCCTATGTAAGACAAACAACACTAGACGCAACAGAGCGTAACAACATAAATGCACACGAACACCACTGAACCCATCAAACACACAGACACACCATGCACATACAACATACCATCCATCCCATCCGTCAGCCCCAGTCTCATGAAAGGCATGTCATCCGCACAGCTGCCACACATACATCAGTCACGCTAAGATACATGCCCATGACCAACCATGTGCCAGAAGTCAATGAAGCGCACGACACACTGTGAGCAACAACACACAACATGGGCCACCCCCCCGAGCACTGCAGTGATGCACATGGCACAGGGCAGCACGCACACCAAGGAGATGGGACAACTGCAATACGTTGGCTGGCACACAACCATCACTCACTCATAACGATGCGTCCAATGCCATGTCCAGTAATCACAACAGACAGCAAATATGCAGGCCATGTCAAGCATGCACACACCTCAAACCATGCACTGTCATGCTGCCACAACACATGTCACGTTCGGCACCCATGGCTCACAGCATGTACCCCAAAAGCATATTCCCTCCCAAATGCGAATCTGGGGCATGGCCCCCATGTTGCCATATGCGTTCCTAAGCGTTCCATTTGAACCCCAAAAGCATATTCCCACCCAAATGCGAATCTGGGGCATGGCCCCCATGTTGCCATATGCGTTCCTAAGCGTTCCATTTGAACCCCAAAAGCATATTCCCACCCAAATGCGAATCTGGGGCATGGCCCCCATGTTGCCATATGCGTTCCTAAGCGTTCCATTTGAACCCCAAAAGCATATTCCCTCCCAAATGCGAATCTGGGGCATGGCCCCCATGTTGCCATATGCGTTCCTAAGCGTTCCATTTGAACCCCAAAAGCATATTCCCACCCAAATGCGAATCTGGGGCATGGCCCCCATGTTGCCATATGCGTTCCTAAGCGTTCCATTTGAACCCCAAAAGCATATTCCCACCCAAATGCGAATCTGGGGCATGGCCCCCATGTTGCCATATGCGTTCCTAAGCGTCCCATCTGAACACCAAAAGCAAAGTACAAACCAGACCCAGGATGGGCCAGGAGCCCGCATACACCAGAGTCACAATAAGTAGGGGCACAGCAACACACCCATCGGCATGGCCAATCCGTCCCATGCCACATGTGCACAGCACACAGTCCCATTGCCAAGCACACACAACTACAAATGCTACAGCCACACACACGCCTCCGGGAAACCCATGTACGAGATTGCACGAACTGTTAATGTCAGACGACAAATACATACTTCGCCAGGTGCAACACAATAACAAATCTCATTCTCTCCACAGGTGACGAACTGCTGGATGCTGGGGATGGAGCCAGCAGCCAGCACAGCCAGCCTACAAGCCCCCAACGAGGACACACGGATGTGGAGGATCTGTCCTCCTCTTCGGACACGGACCACCAAGCAGGCCCATCTGGTGTGGCAGGGCCCAGCCGCTCCCCAGGACCCCTCCTACCCACCAACCCATCATCCAGGGCTGCTGAACATTCCCAGCCCCCTGCTGCCACTGTCGTTGCGGCCACACCCACGGTCATTGCGGCCACTACCACTGCCGCAACCGCCACCATCGCCGCACCGACCACCACCGCCGCCACCACCACCACGTCTTCGCTGGCACCAGCCCCAGCGCAGGTGGTGGCCCGGCCGACTGGATCCACCCTGGGAGCCACAGCGAGGACCGTGGTGAGCAATGTGGCTAGTGGGCAGGCTGGTGGCAGCAGGACTGGTAGGAGGAGCAGGGTCAGGGAAACGCCAGCCTCCCCTGGGAGCCATGCCCTGCCTCAAATGGCCAGAGTCCTTGGGGCCTATGAAGAGGCCCAAGGACAATGGGCCAGGTCAGCTACAGACACGCGTGAGGTGCTGGGGGTGCTGAGGTCCATGGACGCCCGTATGGGCCAACTCGTGGACCTCATGGGCCAGCTGGTGGTGGCGGTGAGGTCACAGCCAGGGACAGCAGCTCCCCTCCGCCACCACCTGCCGGGGCGCAGGGTCGAGCAGCAGTGTCCAGTTCCCCTGCGTCCACAGCCAGTGAGCACACCTCAACCACCAGCATGTCGCAAGCAGGCACCCCCTCGCAAACGTGGAAGGGGCCGTCCGAAGTGGAAACAGATCTCCCGGGAGGACTTCGCACGCTCCAAACGCAAGTGAGGCAGCCAGCCAGCCTTCCTTGACCACCCACTGCATTGACTTGGACTACGATCCCACTCCACACAGCCATCTGGATGGCATGTGTGTGTTGGACTATGGACATAGAACCAGTGGGTACACCCTGAGCATCACGCAGCCATGACCGACAGCTCATTGTCACTGCACGCACCACTTTTGTCATCACCTTACACACAATCACATGTCACAGTTTGAAATAAATGCACCTCTTACACTAACTGCTGTTTGTGCCCTGTGTTTTATTTGTACGGAATACAACGGCCACCTTGGGCGGAAAGGCACCTGATGCGTGGCATGGCAATGGAATCCGGAGGGCCTGTAGGGACCTAGGGGTGGGAGACAGAACAGGAGCACATTCAATGAGTGTGTCACACACCCATCACACAGTACATGTCAACAACTACAAGCAATGTACACACATCGCACAGAGCAATAGGGCACAATGCCACAGCCACCAACAGTGGCATACTACCCTGGCCATGGAGCGTTGACACACAGCACGCAGTGAACAAACGGCCACCCTGACACAGCACACACACACCTGCACAGATACAGCCACATCAGCCGTCGTACATGGACACTCACCGTCAAGTGAAGTAGCGGGCGATGAGCTGCTGCCGCACATTACCAGCTTCCTCCTCTCCGCTGTCCTCCTCACTCGAGCTGTCCTGGTCTGCGGGCTGGGGCCCTGGTTGATCTCCGTCATCCACGATGAGGGGGATCTGCTTCCGAATGGCCAGATTGTGCAGCATGCAGCACGCCACCACTATCTGGCACACCTTCTGTGGGGAGTACGCCAGCGCACCCTCGGTGCGGTCCAGGCACCTGAACCTGGACTTGAGGAGGCCAAAGGTACGCTCGACCACACGTCTGGTCCTCCCATGTGCCTCATTGTAGCGATCGTCTGCTGGGGTGCGAGGATTCCTCAATGGACTGAGCAGCCATGCCCCATTCGGGTACGCAGAGTCACCTGGGTGTGAGGGACACAGAGAACCGTTGCTATTCCAACTGGACAGGGGACAGCATCGCACAACCAGCACGCTACACCACTCCACATACTCACCGACAATACAGCCACGATCCTGTTGCATATTGGACATCAGTCGTGGCAAGATGCTGTTGCGCATTATGTGTGCGTCATGGGCCGAGCCTGGGAACTTTGCACACACGTGGGTGATCACCATGTCCGCAAGGCACACCACTTGCACATTCAGGGAGTGCGTGTGCTTCCTGTTGCGGTACAGGTGCTCAGTGGCCTGTGGTGGAACAAGGCCGACATGTGTGCAGTCAATGGCTCCAACGACGTGTGGGATTCTGCCAAGGGCATAGAATGCACCCTTCACTGCCGCCAATTCACGAGCCCTGGGGAAGCGGATGTACCTGTTTCGGTACAGCAACATGGCTGCCAGTACATCCCTCAGCACCTTGCTGAACATGGGCTGGGACATCCCTCCTCCAATGCCCACTGTGTGCTGGAATGACCCAGTGGCGAAGAAATGCATGGCGGCCATCACCTTAGCCGTGGGGGTGACAGCAGTCGGATACACCCTGCGGGGACGGAGATGGGGTTCTAACATGGCACACAGTCGATGCAGGGTTGGCCTGTCCAGCCGAAACTTCCTAATAACCTCTGTATCGTCCATGTCCGCCAGCAATTGGTATGGGCGGTCAATGTTCGGTCTCCGCCTAGGGACAATGGCAGAGGACACATGTCAAAGCAACACAACACATAGCAATTTCGCATACACATCACTGACATGACTGAGCAAGCACATGAGCCACAGCCCAGCTGTCAAGCTGGGACGGCACGGCCACAATACACTTACACAGGTCTCCCAACAATGGCAATGGCTAGTGATACAAACCACTGCCATGTGCATGCACATGGGGATCTAGGCCCCAATGACTTGCGGGGCGTGCTGATGGGGACTGACTGCATATCCGTCAAGCGGCAACGCCACGGCAACATGAATGTCTGCTGAGCATGGAACTGCTTCCGCGGCTGGATGAGTATGGCACACGACGACGACGATGTGGGCACAGGCTGAGCGGCCAAAACAAGTGGGACCTGTGGCACGAGGGGATATGAGACAGTAGTAGGTGTCAGCACTGCACCCTATGTACAGCACTGTACGGATCACACCTCCCGAAACATTGACAGGTGTCCACATTGACAGCCCCATGCCAAGACGGCTGTGTGCTTGCAGTCACACGTCACAGGTGAGAGGTTACATTGCACGTGCCAGGTGGCAGACGTACATAGTGGGAGCTGGCATGTGTGTGCATGTGTCTCCTGTTCAGGATCCACCAGATGGGCGCTGACTCTGTACTGACCATTGGACACAGCATGTTCCGTGGAAGGCTTGTGTGTGTGGGATGGTGGCACTGGATGTGCCTCCGTTGGGTGGGGGGCCATGCACAGGGCGGGTACGTCGATGATTGCGCATTGTTGGTCACGGTGGGTGCACCAACTAAGATGTGTTGCCCTGTGTTCAATTCCTATGTCCGCATGATGATGGACTGTAGATGTGGGCAGACTACACATTGGTCGATGTGCTGTCTATATGCATGTGCCTTCACACCAGGCACAGCTGCCCCTGCACATGTGACCCCTGCTGGACTCGCTGCTGGGTCTGTGGAGCTGATGCACCTTCTGTGCGTGGGGCGGACAGCTCTCCTCACTTCCCTCATTGCGCATGTCATGACTTTGCCGCAGGTGACATGGATCATGGAGGGCCCACATGTACGCGTGGGTAGGCTACACATGATTGTTCACTGGTCACCACCCCCAGTCAGTGTTTCGAATGGGAAGGTTGTCGTGCTGGTGGTATGTTCGATGTGGCGGATGGGCGGGCCTAGGTGCGGGCTTACATTCCGGACATGGGGGGTAGTTGGATTGGCGACTAGTTGCAGTACACACGGGACACGTCTCTTCCTTTCCACATCTGGGTCATCCCTTGTACTAACTGACAGTGATACAGTCATCTTCGCCCCAGCCCTCATGTCCTCCCCTCGCTCCCCCAATATGCATGCTCACCTGCGAGGCTAGCGCTTGCACAGGCAGCCCCAAGCTCGCACCAGAGAGGGCAAGGAGTGTATGTGTGGGTCCAGTTGCACGAGTGGGCTGTCTCAGGGTATGATGTGTGGCGGGACGCCGTCCACCTGCGTGGTGCCCCAAATGGAGACCCGGCCTGCATGGACTATGCATCACAGTCTTCGCCTTCCGGATCCGCCACCTGCGACACCCAGTGGCTGTGGCTGCCCTTGCGGCCAGGCCGCGTCCGTCTGTGACTGATGGCCCACACATTCACTCTTTGGCCTCTCTGGGGAGGGCTCGGGGGTGGTGGCGCACGCGCTTGCACTTAGTCGCAATGGCATGTGGCGTGGTTGGTATAATGGGCAATGGATGGGATGGTGCGAGCCACCTCCCGTGACGTCAGTGCTGCTCGTGCTGTGGTGCGTCCCCCTACACTTCCATTTGACTTGTGCCATGCTAGACGTTGAGGTTCTATTGCCTGCGTGATATGACCAGGAGGAGCGCGAGGAGACCTCTCACACACCATGCTCCACTGCCATCCCGTGCCCTGTATCGCCTGTGCGGATTGACTATGTTGGGGTTACACCTGGTCGACTGGGGCTGTGTGTGCCTTGTCAAGGGGCATGGCGGGCGCACAACAGGATCCAGCTTGTCCACAGAGGGTGGGCTGAGGCGCGCCTGGTACCGCTTTGTACGTGTGCCCGGCTGCTGTGCACACACGTGTTCACTCCCCCCCCGACAGGTGTCCTCTCACAATGCCCAGGGAAGCGGTGGTGTACTGTTCATGACCCCTCCCAACACGGCGTGCTCCAAATTGGCATGTGCGCATCTACCCGTCACACCCACCCACCTGAGCACTGCGTCCATACGACTTCACACAACACATGTGTGTCTTCCACAGTTGTGCTACTCATTTGCGTTGACATCCAATACCAGTGGACTACATGGTCATGTCACGACTGCCGTGTACTTCACATACTCTCATCCTCTCTCATTCGTACTTGTGAAATGAGTCAGCGGAGACAGTTTTGGTTTCAAACATTATATTGAGTCTTCTGTCCTCTGTGATGCAGTATAGTGGACACTACTGGCAGCGGAATACATGTTGAGGATATACTGAGCATGATTGCAAATGGGATAGGGTGTGGGGTTACATGTGATTGGCTGTTGCATGTGGGATGTGGGCTTCAGAGTGACATCTGCTTGGCCAAGGCTGTGCTAATGTACATTTACGTATAGCTGCGGAGCTGCGGACTTTGACACAGACGGTATACATGTAGCCTACCAGACCGCTTGGCATCATGGGCACAGTCCATCTCAGTTCCATGTGACAGGTTTGCTGCGGTTGTTCCTCATGCACGCGTGCATGTGAGATGACATCAGGGCATGTGCTTGCGTGCATGCAGCGGCGTGCCACTTGTTGTTGCACTGTGGTGGTTACTGGACATGTCACAGTCACTGGGGTCGTGTTGTTGTTGTATGCACTTGTCGTCCATGCAAAGGTCCTGGTATGGGATTCCCGGGGCGGGGGTGGGAGGGGTGCAGCACCCACAGACTCCAGGCGACCTATTCATGTCCACTGAGCGGTGTGTGTGTCCATGTGCGCTGGATCCATGTCGTGTCCTGGTTGTTCGTGCAGTTCCGTCCATGTGGGTGCGATACACAGAGCCCATGCCACTGCCTCCCACGATGCATGCGGTGTTCCTGGATGTGATGGGGAACAGTGTGCATGTCCCGGTCATATCCGATGTCATGGCGATGTCGTTGATGGTGTGGTTACAGTTGCCGGTCGTTTGGTATGGCTGTTGTGGTGGTGACTGGCCAGTCCGTGCGGAAGCTAAGCATGGGTGCGGGGTTGGACATCATAGGTCAATCGGGGAACCTGCGTTGTGGTCCGACGAATTTACAGGTTGTCAGGTATGCGATGCCGTCCAGCAGGGCTTCCATGTCATTGGTGGTGTACATGTTTGCCAGCCAATGTAGCGGATGGTGGCTGTCAAGGTGTTGTTCGTAAGTTGTCCCTTGGAGGACCATGATGGGGCATGCTGGGTGACATTCGAAGTAGCTGTTCTCGATGATCCGTCGTGTGGAGGCACAGTGGTCCCATTTCAGTGCGGGTGCGATGTTGGCCACATACGCCATGCCCCCATAGGCAGAGCAGGCCCTGTCGTGTGTGTCCAGAGGGAGGAGTAGTGGTAGCAGGTCCGCCTTCAGACATGCCGGGTTGGAGAGGCATATCTCCACGGGATGCTGGTAGGGACACCTCCGACAGTAGAAGACGGGCATGACGCAGCTGAACAATGTGATGCGGTAAGTCAGTCGGTAACTTACGTTCAGCAGGGACAGGAGATCGCATCCCAATATATGAAACAGGTTGGTTTTGTACAGCTTGAGCTGTTCGGCGTAGTTGGGTAGGTGTGTTGCGGTTGCCATTTCGCAGCGGTGCGTTGTGGTGGCGTGCTCCGGCTGTGTGTGCAGTCTGCAATGTGCACGCTCCGAGGTTGCTGTGAGCTCTGTGTAGTCGTAGGGAGACAGGACTTGTGTTCTGTTGGCTTGTTTGGAGGACACGGGCCCTCATCCCACATGCTTCTCAGACAGTTCAAGGTCAGTGATGTGTGACTCCTTCCAATTAACTTGCATGTGGCCGACATGGGGGAGTGTTTTCTTCTTTCTTCCCCGTCCGTTGTGTGCTTCTGTGATATGCGCTATCTGCCCTGTGGTCGGTCTCCTCGGCATGCCTGTGTTGGTCTATTCTTGGACAATGGCTGTATTCACCGGCTTCTGTCGTAGGGCTGTGGTTTCGGAGTTGGAATGGAAGGTCATTCAGTGCTGTCTGCTCTCCCTTGTGTGGGCGGCAGGCTGCCTTTCCGCTCTGCGTTGGGCCTTGTGTGTGAATGTTATTCTTGGGCCACCTGTTGTCGGTCCCCGGGCTCTTTGGTGTTCCGTTTTATATGTCTTGTTCATATGTGCAGGGTGGTATGGGTGTTTCAGTGTGGTACTGGCGTTCCTCTTCCCGAAGGGGCCCTGCTTCTCCTAGTTGGTGTTGCCGCCGCTGTGTGCTACGCCATGTTTGTTACACTGGGGTGTGTCCTGCTGTTGCGTGACTTCACTGACATGTGTGCGTCGGTTGTGTGGCGTTGGGTGTTGTCCGTGAATTGGGCGTTGGGGACATGTCTGTGGCAGGCCTGTCACGTGTCATGTGCGTTCGGGGTGGGGCTGATGTGTGTGCTGCTTGGTTGTGTCCCTGTGTCTGTGTGCGACGCATGCATGGCGCTGCGGTTGGCCTCTGCGTTGTGCGCATGTGTGGCGGCGTCATCGCCGCTTTGGGGCCGTGACGGGGTTGTTGGTTCCTAGTCCCAGGTGGTGTGTACACATGTGTTACGCGATGTTACGATTTGGCCTGTGTGTCATATGTGGATGCAATGGTGGATGTGTAGTGTACACGCGCTGGTGGGGGTTGTCCGCTTTTTCCGCCCTTGCACTGTGTGCGCTGTTTGCGTGCACTTGTTGTGTGTGTGCCTACCTGCGTCTCCGCGGCACGTTGCGTCCTTGGTGGTGCATCAGCAGGAGCATGGGGAGGGCCTGCAGTGCTGGATTCATGCTCGGGGAGCCGCTTCTTCGTTGTCCGTGCTCGGCGTCCGTGTTACCGCTTCGGTTTGTCGTACGGTATCTCTTGGCCGTGGGAGCCGTTTGTTTGCGGCATCGTAATTTATACGCCGGGCGGGACGTGTTTCGTCGGACGGTGTGTGTCAGTTGGGCTGCGCCGCTACGTGTGCGGACGCACTTTGATGGCGGACGGTGTTGCTGGCTTGCCGGCGGTGTTTGGCCTACTTTTCGCATCGTAATTGGGCGGGCGTGTGGACTGCTGCGTGCCGGCGGTAACTGGTGGTTTTTGCATCCGCCAGCACGGCGGTTGTGCTTCTGCCCGCCATCGTAATGAGCCCCTAAAATAGTGTAAAATAAAGTAAATAATACATATAATTAAAATAAACATAGTTTAAAAAAAATTAAAATGTTTAAAAATTATAACTAATATATATAATGTAAAAATAAATTAGACATATACATATAATATATATACTTACTTAATAATATTTTTTAATAATTATTTTAATAACTTATAAATTGTTAAAAAATATCTTATAAATTACAAATACATCTCTACACATAAAACAATAATATAAATTAAAATTAAATAAATATATATAACAAATTTAAAAAATTACAATTATTTTTTATATTTTTAAAATAATTATATACTACATTAACTAAAATAATGCAAAAAATATTAGATAGCATAGGGGTAAAAATTACTATTCCAACTCCAAACAGTGCAACAGTAGGGAAAATGTTGGATAGCGTAGGGGTAAAAATTACTATTCCCACTCCAGTGAGTGCAACAGTAGGGAAAGTGTTGGATAGCGTAGGGGTAAAAATTACTATTGCCACTCCAGTGAGTGCAACAGTAGGGAAAGTGTTGGATAGCGTAGGGATTAAAATTACTATTCCCACTCCAGTGAGTGCAACAGTAGGGAAAGTGTTGGATAGCGTAAGGGTAAAAATTACTAGTCCCACTCCAGTGAGTGCAACAGTAGGGAAAGTGTTGGATAGCGTAGGGGTAAAAATTACTATTCCCACCCCAGTGAGTGCAACAGTAGGGAAAGTGTTGGATAGCGTAGGGGTAAAAATTACTATTCCCACTCCAGTGAGTGCAACAGTAGGGAAAGTGTTGGACAGCGTTAGGGTTAAAATTACTATTCCAACTCCAGTGAGTGTAACAGTGTGGAAAATGTAGGATAGCGTAGGGGTTAAAATAACATACTTATTAATTAAATATTTTTTAAAAATAAATAACATATTAATAATTAACAAAAATATTAATTATAAATACCAATAAAATTAAATAAATATTTACTTAAATAACATTAAATTACTTCCCACCCTATTCCCCTATAAATGCACAACCCACTACACATAAAAAATAACACAATTAATTAAATTATCAATTAATCAATTAATAAAAATTAATTACCAATTAATAATTAAATAACAATAAATTAATAATCAATACCAATTAATACAAATTAAAATGTACTTAATTATAATAAATTACTTCCCACCCTATTCCCCTATAAACCCACAACCCGCTACACATACAAAATAACACATTGAATTTAATGATCAATTAATCAATTAATAAAAATTAATTACCAATTAATTAACAATAAATTAATTAACAATAACAATAAATAAAAAATAATAATAAACTAATTATAATTAATATGATTATAAATTAATCAATTAATAAAAATTAATTACCAATTAATAATTAATTACCAATAAATTAATAATCAATAAAAATAAATTAACAAATATTAATTAATTAATTATAATTAAATTACTTCCCACCCTATTCCCCTATAAACCCACAACCCGCTCTAATACTAAAACACAAAAAGTACTTTTAAAAATTACTAGTTTCTAAACATTTAATACATATATTTAAAAATAATTAAAAAACATTACAAAAAATGTTAAACACAAACATATAAAATACATAACACTAACATAAATATCGATATTATTAACAACAATATTTTTGCTAACGATATTACTTACTTCGATATTATTTACTTTGATATAAAAAAAAACGATATTACTTACCTTAAGGTCGATATTCTGGTCACCGTTATTCTTGACTTCGATATTCTGTCCCTACGATATTTAAAACTCGATATTAGTGTAGGTCGATAATAAAAAATCGATATTATGTCTGCATACCCTTCCATCAAAGTAAACCCATACCTCGTCATCTGCATTTTTCTTACAACCTGATCTACTCCACTCTTCCTTTTCCCTATCACTGGTTTCTTCCTGCATTTGCCTTATTTCATCCCAAGTCTCAAATGTGGTGGTGAGCATAAGGTGGCATTCGGTATTTCCTCTTTCAATTGATCTATTTATGGCCATCGAATTTTGGGTACAGAAACGCGCTAATTGATCCGCGTATCTGTTGCCTTTTGTCACATTATCATATCCTGATTGATGTGCAGCACATTTTACAACTGCAATTCTTTTTGGTAACTGCAAAGCTTCCAATAATTCTTTTACAGTTTTCCCATTCCGAATTGGGGACCCAGAGGAAGTCAAGAATCCCCTTTGCATCTATAGTTGACCGAAGTCATGTACGACGCCGAATCCGTACTGACTGTCGGTGTAAACTGTTACTTTCAGACCCTTTGCCAATTGACATGCTCTGGTCAGAGCAATCAACTCTGCAACCTGAGCGGAGTTGATCCATTTCAGGCAAGAAGCTTCTAACGCTCCTGCTAAAGTGTATACAGCATAACCAGCACACAATTCACCCTTTTCATTTCTCAAACAAGATCCATACACAAACAACTCACAATCCGATTTTTCCAAGGGTTCATCTTCTATATCAGGACGTGGCTTAGTACAGAGTTCTGTCACTTCCAGACAATCATGTTCTGCTTCCTCTTTCACCTCCTCACATCTCGAACTTGGTAACAAGGTACAGGGTTCACAGTAGTGCACCTTACCACCGTCACATTTTCAGCACCAAGAATCACTCTTTCATATTTAGTCAGCCGACTAGAGGTCATGTGTTGAGTCCGAGTGCGAGTTAAGAGGATCTCAACAGAGTGTCGTACATATACCTTTACAGGGTAGCCCATCACAATGGCTTCACTTTGTTCAAGACTCACACAAGTGGCGGCTACTGCTTTTAAACAGCCTGGCAATGCTGCAGCCACTGAATCCAGGGTAGCAGAAAAATATGCCACCGGACGTCGTGCCATCCTATGTTTCTGAGTTAAAACTGCAAGTGCACATCCATCTCTCTCACAACAGTATAATGCAAATTCTTTAGAGTAATCTGGCATTCCCAAAACAGGCGCTTGACAAAGACTGTTTAGCAATTTAGAGAAAGATTCCATACTTTTTTCGTCCAACACAATTGGATCTTTCACATCCTTTCGTGTCAACCTCTGTAGAGGTTTTGCGATCAATGAGAAACCACAGATCCATTGTCTGCAGTATCCAACCATTCCCAAAAACATTTGCAATTCCTTTTGATTTCTTGGTGGATTCATTTTCTTGATCACACTTATTCTCTCTGGTGTCACCTTTCTGACCCCCTTTTCAATTTTGTGACCTAAATACTGAACTTCCTGTCTACAGTATTGTAATTTGGAGGGTGACACTTTATGTCCTCCTTCTGCCAAATGGTTCAGTAAGGCAATGGTGTCTGACACACATGCTTCCCGTGTTTTTGATGCCACCAGTAGGTCATCAATGTATTGAACCAGCACAGATTTTCAAGGCATGACTAAGGTCTCCAAACATTTTTTCAAGATCTGATTAAAGATCGAGGGACTCTCAGTGTACCCTTGAGGAACTTGGCACCATGCCAAGACACGGTTTCCGAACCAAAATGCAAACAAATACTGGCTTTCCAGGTGCAACGGAATGGAGAAAAATGCCTGACACAAATCAATGACAGTGTACCACTCAGCATCACAGGGAATTTGGTAAAGAATTACTGCTGGATTTGGCACTACTGGACAACATGGCACTACAATTTTGTTCACCTTTCTCAGGTGTAGAACTATTCTATATTTTCCACCAGGCTTTTTGATTCCAATAATGGGTGAGTTACAGGGACTACTCATTATTTCTTTTAGAATTCCCTGTTCAATCATTTGGTTAATCACAGGGGTGACTCCAGCGATTACTTCTGGACTCATTTTGTACTGTGGGGTATTGGGGTATATAGCACCATCTTTCACTGTAATCTGAATTGGATCCACATTCTTCATTAACCCAATCTCTTTTCCTGAAAAATCCCACACATCTGTTCTCACTGTATCCTTTAATTCTTCAGGCAAATCTTCCTCAGTTAGCACTGAATACAATTCATTCACTTCTGACTCCCGTTGGGCCATCAATACCTTGTATTCAACATCTTCATCAGGTGTCATAAATGCAACACCATCCGGTGTGGAATAAATAGTGCAATTCATTTTGCACAACAGATCTCTGCCCAAGAGATTCACAGGACTGGTATCACATACCACAAACTTATGCATTTCTTTGAAGTTTCCAATGTGTACCTCTATTGGGGCTGTGACAGGAGTTCTGATATGTTTATTTACAACGCCTACAACTTGGATAGTGTCTCCCGAGAGGGGTAGGTTTGGAATTTCTGCTGCTCTCACAGTAGAACGGGTAGCACCAGTGTCCAACAAGAAGGTGATGTCTTTACCTTCTACTTTTCCATCAACAAATGGACCTGACTGATCTACTGCTAAAGATGCGCCAAGTACGCACTCTTCCTCCCCCCTCAGGCACCGTCATTGAGCTGAATCCGAACCACTCTCATTGCAACGCACCAAATACTGTGAAACCAGTGGATTCTTACCAAACAGCTCTTCTCCTCAGAATCCAGAACTTGCACTGTACATCTGCATATGAGCATTCACATTACAGGGTATAGGTGGTTGTGACACCTGTAACTGTGGAGTGACTACCTGCTGCTGCTGCTGCTGTTGACTCCCAACCACCTCATTCTGCATCTCTGGGTTTAAATTTTGATTTGTTTCATTACCCTTTTGTCCAGATCTACACTCGTTCTTCCAATGTCCAAACTTTCCGCACGCATGACAAGGAAATTTCTTTTTAGCTTCTTCCTTACTCATTCTAAATTTTCCCTTACCTCCATTGTTTACCTGTCCAGCCTGATTCTGACTTTGTCGTACATTACTATTTTCCTGTTGCTGTTCTGCCATTTTTACCTTTGCCCACATCATTTTTCTTTTAACTTTTTAAGCCTTGATTCAATGTCATCACTACAATATTTTGCATACCTCAGAATTTCGTCTCTCGACTTACTCTGCCAGCAAAGCATATGCTGCTGTATCATGGCACTAATTTCTGGTTTCAATCCATATACAAATCGATACACAAAATGTCCCATATCTTTATCTCCAATATTCTCAAACCCACTATATTGCTTAAACACCTGTAGCAATCTCTCATAATATGCGTGCACTGACTCTTTGGGCTCTTGGGTTGTCCTGTCAATCTTAACCCAATCCGTTTCTTTAGGGGAGATCTTTCCTTTTAAAAATGTAATGACCTGATGATACTTTTTCATCACTTCTTCCGATGGTGCACCTGTTTTTGCATTCCCGGGGTATTCATCTTTCGGCCAGTCGACATTAATTTTACATTCTGTCCATAAATCAGCCGGAACCACTATTTCAAAAAGACCATCTAAATCTTTCAACAATACCTTTGAAACTTTCACAAATCTGTCCACTTGTTTATACCACTCAACAGGCTTCTCTCGTAATCTAGGAAAATCATTTGTGAATGACAATATATCCTGTCTAGTCCAAGGCACATGAACATATCCACCACCTGGAACCTCTCTCAAGGGACATGCCCTTTCAACTTGCTCGGTTTCCTTTAACGGAAACATGGAATTTCCTTTACCAGTAGTCTCTTCTTTCTTTTTTATCCATTTACTCCTCCATCGTTCTACAGTTCCCCATTTCTTCAAAATATTCATTAATTCTTTTATCTGCAATCTTCTCCCTGACGTATTTAAACTTTCTAAATCCTTGTCAGTAAAAGCCATTCTGTACGTTTTTTGCAACATTTTCGATTTTTCTATGTCTATGCCAAACTCACTCGCAACCTCCAATAATTTTTCATGAAAGTTCTTCGCTCTCCAAGTAATACTTTTACACAAAAACAATAGTTCTTCATCACTGTATGTCCCTAATCTATCTGGGCTTACAGTATCAATAATCATCTCTTCTAAATCTACCTTCAATTGACTCACGTTTAAACCCTATGGTTGAGCTTTTGGCTTAGTCATTTCCTTTATCTAATTTGTTAAATCTTCTGGGGAGGGACCTGCTGAACTCCCTGCTATTGGAGTAAAATTCGGTCCTATTTTTCTTGGGTCTAATTGAATGCCTCTTCTCTGGGCTTCTGTTAATAAGTCACCAAACGGTAGGTCTAACAATGTGTTATTTTGGTCATCTGGTTTATTTTCATTTGTTACTGACACTACTTCACTCCTTACACTACTTCTGTGAATTGACAATGTGTGCACTTTTTGCAAAGTCGATTTCTCTCCAAATAATGGGACCACAGGACCAATTGTTACTGGCACCGTCAAAGCTTCTGCATTCAGATTTAACTGATTTATTTTCTGCACCTGTTCCATTCTAGCTTTATTTAACAAACTCACTTCATTTTCTTGCACTAGTCTAGCTATTTCGGTAATTTGAGGAGTTAAGGGAGTTACCATTTGTGGGGCACTTGGAGTCACCTCTCCTGAATTTTCCTCATATGGCGGAGGTTTTTTGGTCATCATATCTTCCAATAATTCATCATCAGACTCCTCCAAGCCTTCTCCCATCGTTTCTATATTTTTCTTTTTCTCCTTACACTTTGTACCTGTCTGATTCCCTGCTGTTAAAACTGGATATAGACCCTCGGTCACTACCGCTCTTCTCCATCTTTTCATTTGATCTTCTCGCCTCTCAAATGGATATCTGGGCAAAAAACCTATGAATCTTCTACCACTTCAATCTTTTTCTCGCTCAAAAGCTTCTACTTCCCATTCTTCCAATGCTTCATACTAGGTAAGTCTAGGATTTGGTTCTAGCGAGTTCATCCTATTTCTCAAATTCTGTAAAATTCTCACATTGAAAGTACCAAACTCAGGGAAAGCTAACATTCCATCATACTCCGTATATTTCATCCAGTTTTCTAACCAAACACACGTATGGTACCCTTGCTCCATCATCATATAAGAGGCAGGCGTTCTTGGGGGTTGAATTGGAATTCCCTCTCTAGTCACAATTTGCTTATCTTTCTTAAAGAATTTCTTTATTGTTTTTAACAAACCCATTTTCAAACTCTTCTTTACTAATGTGTTTTTCAACAATAACTCAAACAAAATTTCTCTGTAGTTCTCTCTTCCCTATTCGTTAAATCCTGTCCTTTACCAGCGCGACTCACACCAACCAACCAATCACAACTTTGTTCACACCCGCTATCTGACCAATGCCAGCGCGGCCTTTTGTGACATCAGTTTTTACTCCTTCTACTGACCCTCCCTTTACAATCTGCTCTCGATATACACCCGCTGCTTTGTCCAATACCAGCGCAGCACTTTGTGACGTCAGTATCGCTCCTTCTACTGACCCCTCCTTTACAAAATCTTACGACAATATTTTTCTGAGTTTTTCTTATTTCAAAAATCTGTTAGTGACAACATAAAAAGACAATGCTACTTTGTCTGCTCCACTAAATAAAAGAGATAGTCTACACTCTTTCGGGAGATCCTCACACTGCAAGTAATAATAACGACCAGCGTTATCTCACTTTTCTAACAAGCTCTGGGGAGACCTATTACTCCTCTAGGGATAAAACCGAGGTATCACAAGAGGACCTTTTGACATACAAAAAGGGTGTCCTGTTACTTCTCTCCGAGATACTGCCAGAATTTCAAAAGGTACACTTCGCTAATTCAGACACTCTCCTTACATACGAAATTTTCCCTAATTATAACACTGACAGCCCTACGTAGCTTTTCAGTATTATTACAACAGACAAAGTACTTCTGCAGTGTGATTTCTTTACCACACTCTTCTTCTGCCTACTTCAGGCTATTTCTTTCCGGGGATTCCTCAGGCAACTCCGTACCTGAACTTCTAGACAACATAAAACGGGACACTAACTCTTCATGTTAAGACAAATAACCAATATTCAACAACCATTACCAAACTAATCAATAATTAAACCGTCCTCTGCTGCCAAGAAACTGATCCAGCGCGAACCCAATAAATTGATCAAGGATAAATAGTCAATAATTCACATGCTTTGGCCCATACTCATTCACCCAAATCCTTGATGCGCTGGGGTCAAGTTTGTTAACTTTGCCTCAATTTTACTCTCACTTATTCAGGTTAAATCTTAAACATTTGTATATTTGCGTAATCTGGATAATCTTAATCGACTTTTCATCTACTCGGTCGATGGACCAATTAGTTGAAGAGTTGATGGCAATGGAAATTCTAAGGGAAACACCTAATCAATGTAACTGACTAAATAACCACGGACTCTCGGTGAGATTTAATAATTTTTATCTAGTAATTGAAATTGCTCATATCGATTATTAAATAAATTCAAATGCTGGAAACCTCGTGAGAGAGAGCAAACTTTATCAATACAATAACGAAACTGTCATTTCAAAGTATACGTTGCAAAAGAGTGGACGAGCGTGCACGCGCGATCAGGCGCCATATGGCTTCCCTCGCCATCTGGACGCTCGCGTGAACGCAAGCTGGTCGCCAGCAAAAGCCACTGTTTGCACTTACAAAACCCGTGATTACTTTCACTTTCACGGCCGCGCGGCCGTGTCAGTTTCACGGCCGCGCGGTCAATGCTTGTTGCTCGCGCTTCTTGTTGGGTTGGTCTTGAGTTTAGCATGTGTGCACAGAATGAAATTCTCCTTAATGCAGCTGCTTGTGGTGATTTCTGTCATTTTCAGTTTCAGGTTCCTGCTAGAGCTCCCGGATTTTAAAGAGGCTCTTCGTGTCTATTGATTTCCTCTCATACTGCTTGGCAGGATATCAGTGAAAAACAAGCAGTCAGCTGGCTCATTGTAGAACAACACTTCCTTTCACGCCACCCTGCAACCTCTTGTCCTCGCCCTTAGCAAGTCTTTCATGCAGTTTCCTCCCTTTTCCCTTTCCCATTTCCATGTTTTTCTAATTTCTCTCTTCTTGCCCAGCTCTCTGTTCTTTTTCTCATCTCCCTGATCTCCCATCAGCATTTTTCCAGCTGTGCTCTCTTTCCTTCTTTCCGTCTTTTACTCTTTTTTCTCTCTCTCGCTCTTTTCTGTTTCTCCCACTCTCTCGCACTGCATTTCTCTAATATGTGCTCAATTTCTCTTTTCTGTCTCTCTTCCCTTCCCTTCTCTCTCTCTCTCTCTCTCTCACTGCCTCCTTTCTTTTTCACTCCCCCTATCTCTCTCTCCCTGTATTTCTTTCTGTCTCTTACCTCTCTCTCTACCGCTGCTGCTAGATTTTCTCTTTCCGTCTGTATTTCTCTCTCTTTCTGCTTCCCTTTCTGTCTCCCACCCTCTCTCTCTTTGTCTTTCCCTCCTCTGCCTCTCCGTGCCCCTCGAACACTCTCTTTCCTAGTCGGCTACTGGGCTAGAATCTCTCACCATCTCCTCCTTCCTGTCTTCTTCCTCTCCAGTCTGTGCTTCTTTCCTTCCTGCATTCCCACCACCCCTCGCTGTTCTTCACACTCAGCCCTTTTCCATGCAAACAATCCAGCTTGCTCTGTCATTTTGCAAAGCTCACTGAAGTTGTGTCTCAGTTCCATTCAGTTCCACCACAATACTGTATCGGTCAGATCTTTGCAGATTCGCAGGTACCGCAGACTGGATTTGGATGAGTCTTTGAGTCTCTCCTGGCATCGAGGCTGTTAAGGGTTCGCTCTCTTTTCTTCTGTCCTGTTCGTCCTATAGCTTTCTGAAGCTGATGATCTTTCTGGAGAATTACCCCTGCCAATAGTTTTATTTCCTTCTATTTGTGGCCGTGTTCCACTGTCTCTTGCCTCTCCCCCTCTGTACAGAACGGGTCTGCACACACAGCACGAGATAAAGTATCAAAGAGGTCCTTCAGGAGGCGGTTTTCAGTTCTCTTCTGAAAGGTGGCAGCCAATGGGTGGAAGGATGGGGTTCTAGGTCCTCATGTGTGCCTAGAAACCACTTGGTTTCTGATTCATTTTTTTTTCTTTTAATTTTCCTTCATTTCTGATCTAATGGGCAAAGTAGGTCTTGGTGGCGAGAGTGATATGATCGGATACCCTTAAGCCTTTGATGAGGGGGGCTACAACGTGGACGATGCCGTTCAATGAGGTCATTGTCGAATTAGGGCCTTTCGCATGGGAGAAGAACAGGGCTTGGACTTTTGGTTCTGAAGTTTGTGTTCCCGAAGGTGTCATTGTGTCAGAAAACACTAGCCTTGTACTCTGAATCCAACGAAAGTAAGACACTCGTCAATCCCTCACCACAACCACGCCTGACTACCCATAGAGTTGATGTGTGAAACGAGTAGTAGAAGTGGTGAAAAGAGAATGAGGTAAAACAGACGAAAGAGACACTGCAAATCACTCCTCCTCTTCGTCACTGTGCTGGGATCTGACATCTGCAGTTTGAAATAGACATGTAAAAGAAAATTAGAGATCTTTAATTATCCGTCATGAAGGATCACATTGCCAATGATATTCTCAACAACATCTCTGTGTAGCCAACTCTATCCGTTCTTGAAAAGAAGCTTTCTTTATGAAACTGAAATGTAGATAGTTGTAAGTAATCATGAGAACAAGTATTAACCTTCCTCTCTATGAGTGAGATGGCTACCTTGAATTGAAAATATATATGATTTACGATATGGAGGTGTTCAGCTCTCTGATTTCTCTGTAGCATAATTAAAAAAATAATTAACATTAATTAACCCTTTGTGATTCCTAATCTATAACACACGTTTCACTGCCCAAATACCTTTTGTACCTTAAATGTTCATCACATTTACATTTCATAATCAATGATGCTTGATAATGGACTTTTTTATGAAGTAACAAAAGTATTCTAAGTCAAAAAATTATACAATACTTCCAAAGTATTTGACCACTAAGTCTAACTACCAATTCAAAGTTTTTTGTTGTTGTTATTTTTTTACAGAGTTTTATATAGCGCGAACTTGACCCGAAGGTATCGGGTATCAGAGCACTTTACACGAGCACTAGTTGCGTTACATGAGGACACATTCATTTTTAGGTCTCGGCCTGCACCAGCGCTTGCGCTGGTCTGGCCGAGAGTTTTAGTAAGCGGGTTTTGGAAGTGCAAACACTGGCTTTCGGCTGGCGACCAGCTTGAGTTCACGATGGCGTGCACGCGCAGCTGCCATCTGTTGTTTCCTATCTCTTCCTCATTTCCTCGTCATGGCTCATTAACTCTCTGGACTCTGATGTTTCAATCGCAGCAACAGCTCACATTACCAACTGAGGGCCCTGGACTACAGTCACATGAAAAACAACAGCGATTAGCATTGAAATGCAAGCTTTTTTTGTCTAGTTAGAAATATTGCTTCGGTGGGTTGATTTCACCTTATATCGCTATTTGTTTTATATTGGGATTCACAGCCTAATTACCAGTATTTTTGTCTCTCACTGTTTTTTTTTAAAATATTTATTCGCGCAAAGCACAAAGCTATATTTAAGGTTACTTTTTCGCGTCACTTCTTCACTCTATTTAAACTCCACACCCCCCACTCTTATTGTCTCTCTCCTTCTCTCTCTCTCCCTCTCTAATTCTCTCTCTACTTAATTAACTCTCCCCTCTCTATCTTTTTTAGCCTTTCATTCTCTCTCACCCCTTTATCTGTTTCTCTTTCAAACTCCTTCATTCACTCTCTCTCCCCTTCTTTCTCTCTCTCTATCCCGCTCCACTCTTTATTCTATGTACACCCTTTCTCTCTCTTTCTCTCTCACCACCCTCTCTAATTGGGCATTATATCTTCACTCTATCTCTCACTCAGCAACACCACAGCATCACTTAGCGCAACCACAGCATCACTCAGCGCAACCACAGCATCAATCAGAGCCAGCACAGCATCAATCAGAGCCAGCACAGCATCACTCAGCACCAACACAACATCTCTCAACGCCATCACAGCATCACTCAACGCCATCAGAGCATCACTCAACGCCATCACAGCATCACTCAGTGCAACCACAGCATCACTCAGTGCAACCACAGCATCACTCAGCACAACCACAGCATTACTCAACACAACCACAGCATCACTTAGCGCCACAACAGCATCACTTAGCGCCACCACAGCATCACTCAGCGCCACCACAGCATCACTCAGCGCTACCACAGCATCACTCAGCGCCACCACAACATCACTCCGCCCCACCACAACATCACTCAGCACCACCATAGCTTTACTCAGCGACACCACATCATCACTCAGGGCCAACACTGCATCACTCAGCACCACCACAGGATGACTCAGCACCACCACAGGATGACTCAGCACAACCACAGGATGACTCAGCACTTCCACAGGATGACTCAGCACCACCACAGCATAGCTCAGCGCCACCACAGCATCGCTCAGCGCCACCACAGCATCGCTCAGCGCCACCACAGCATCACTCAGCACCACCACAGCATCACTCAGCGCAACCACAGCATCAATCAGAGCCAGCACAGCATCAATCAGAGCCAGCACAGCATCACTCAGCACCAACACAACATCTCTCAACGCCATCACAGCATCACTCAACGCCATCACAGCATCACTCAGTGAAACCACAGCATCACTCAGTGCAACCACAGCATCACTCAGCAAAACCACAGCATTACTCAGCACCACCACAGCATCGCTCAGCGCCACAACAGCATCACTTAGCGCCACAACAGCATCACTCAGCGCCACCACAACATCACTCCGCGCCACCACAACATCACTCAGCGCCACCACAGCATCACTCAGCGCCACCACAGCATCACTCAGCGCCACCACAACATCACTCCGTGCCACCACAACATCACTCAGCACCACCAAAGCTTTACTCAGCGACACCACATCATCACTCAGGGCCAACACTGCATCACTCAGCACCACCACAGGATGACTCAGCACCACCACAGGATGACTCAGCACCACCACAGGATGACTCAGCACCACCACAGCATCGCTCAGCGCCACCACAGCATCGCTCAGCGCCACCACAGCATCACTCAGCGCCACCACAGCATCACTCAGCGCAACCACAGCATCAATCAGAGCCAGCACAGCATCAATCAGAGCCAGCACAGCATCACTCAGCACCAACACAACATCTCTCAACGCCATCACAGCATCACTCAACGCCACCACAGCATCACTCAGTGCAACCACAGCATCACTCAGTGCAACCACAGCATCACTCAGCACAACCACAGCATTATTCAGCAAAACCACAGCATCACTTAGCGCCACAACAGCATCACTTAGCACCACAACAGCATCACTCAGCGCCACCACAACATCACTCCGCGCCACCACAACATCACTCAGCACCACCATAGCTTTACTCAGCGACACCACATCATCACTCAGGGCCAACACTGCATCACTCAGCACCACCGCAGGATGACTCAGCACCACCACAGGATGACTCAGCACCCCCACAGGATGACTCAGCACCACCACAGCATCGCTCAGCACCACCACAGCATCGCTCAGCGCCACCACAACATCGCTCAGCACGACCACAGCATCACTCAGCGCCACCACAGCATCACTCAGCGCCACCACAGCATCACTCAGCGCCACGACAGCATCACTCGGCGCCACCACAGCATCGCTCAGCGCCACCACAGCATCGCTCAGCACCGCCACTGCATCGCACAGCATCGCTCACCACCACCACAGCATCACTCAGCGCCGCCACAGCATCACTCAGCGCCGCCACAGCATCACTCAGCGCCACCACAGCATCACTCAGCGCCACCACAGCATCACTCAGCGCCGCCACAGCATCACTCAGCGCCAAGACAATATCACTCAGCACCACCACAGCATCACTCAGCGCCAAGACAATATCACTCAGCACCACCACAGTATCACTCAGCACCACAGCAGTATCACTCAGCAACACATGAGTATCATTCAGCATCACCTCAGCATCGTCTCCGCAACAGTCACCACCACCACCACTACCACCTCAGCATCACTCAGCACCACCTCAGCCTGCTCTCGGAATCTGGCATCTGTTGATTCTCCCCTAGCGTCTGGCCGCTGCTAGTGTTATAATACAGGTACTAGTTCCCAACCTTCACCCTCCGATTGTTTATGCCCCCTCAAAAAAAAGCTATAACAAACAACCATTGCAATAGGCAGAAACAAGTTGCCAGCATTGCAAGAACAAAAGAAAACTGAGGAAATTTTTTATTGTAAATACTTTTTTTAATATGGTCGTTCAGTTTTACATAATGCCTTCTTGGTCATATATAAAGTAACAAAAATGCTTCTGACACTTTTTATTATAACTTTTCTGCATGCCGCACAGCAGCCACACTTCTCTACAGCACAGCTTGAAGACATTGGCAAAGTCAATAGCTCTGGCTAAACACTTATAAGGCCCCAAAGGCGAGACCTATTGGCTATGCCAATGCTTGTTGACATGGTCACCCCCACTTTTTGGCTGGTATTTGTTGGAATTTTGACAGAAAGCGCACTGGGTTCTTGCTAACCAGATCCCGATGCCAGATCTTTGTCCCTAAACTGCAATTAGTACCCCAATTGGCAATAGCTCTAGCACTCTCTGTAAGTCCCTGGTAAATGGTACAGTTGGTAACTAGGGCATACTAAAGAGAGTCCCCAAGGGCTGCAGCATGAATTGTGCCACCTTAAGGGACCGTCACCAAACCCATGCAGACTGCCATTACAGGCTGCGTGTCTTGGTATTGACAAAAGTGAAAACACAACAAGGCACACAGCCCTGTGTGCCATGCCTGCAGACACTGCATGCCATATAGGTAAGTCACCCCTACAGCAGGCCTTACAGCCCCAAGACACGGTTCACCATACTACATGTGTGAGCATAACTGCATGAGCAGATATGCCCCTGTGCTGGCTAGTTCAATTACTGCCAGTACAAGTGACCAGGAAGCCATTTTAAATACATGTGCTGGACACTGGTCAAAAACGAGTTCCCCAGCTACACGATGGCTTCACTGAAATCAAAATTTTTGGTATCAAACATCTTGTATTAATAAACCCACACTGAATCCAGTGATGGATTTATTAATACATGCACCCAGAGGGGAAAAACGAGTTCCCCAGCTACACGATGGCTTCACTGAAATCAAAAAATGTTGGTATCAAACATCTTGTATTAATAAACCCACACTGAATCCAGTGATGGATTTATTAATACATGCACCCAGAGGGTACCTTAGAGAAGCCCCCTGAAAACGTACCAACTACTTGTGTGCTGACTGACTGGTTCTGATCAGCTTGTTACCACAGATGAGTTTCTGACGTTCAGGGGTGAGGGTCTATGCTCTCACAAGGACAGGAACATAGCCTGCTCTGGCAGGAGGTGTTTACACCCCCTTCCAACTGGATGACCTATAAATTAGCATTCCAAGGCAGGGGGCTTGTGACAAAAGCAGCGTGGAGACCGACGGCGGGGACACCGGGGGCACTAGGAATGTGCGCTCTAGTGTTTCAGCCATTTGGGACACGCCCCCTTTACTGCGGCTGCAGCCATATAGGCTGGAGAAGGACCTGGAAGAAGAGGAGAGAAGCGGGGTCGCGAAGTTGGCATCACTGCAGGAAGTAGGCAGGCTGGTGAAGCTGAGAGCAGAGGAGAACGACAAAGACACAGAGAGATGTGTCGGGACAAGCAAGGAGGCTGAGCCTGAGCGGTTGCTTCAGTCATCGGTCGCAGTTGAAAGGAAGAACCAGGCCGGTTGTCCAGAGACCTTGAGGGAAGGCGAGACGGGCGAGGCGGCTGTGACTCCGTCACTGGGTTACGGCTTCAGGCAAGTGTCACGAGAGAGTGAGTGTTGTGTGCGTGGCTGGTTTCTTGCACACGCTTATTTAGTTGGCTTATAGGGCTTGGGTCTGAAGGCACCTTAAAGACCCTTTGAGCAGGGTCTGTTGGACACTTTTTTGCATGACGTGCACTGAATAGCGGTTCTAGTGAGAGGTAAAATTCCCCTCACAATACGGCTTGCCTAATAGGACTGTTTATCCCACCTGAAATAGGCCATTGGCATACACTAAGGGGCCGATTCCGATCTCGGTCGGAGGCGCACCCAATACCATTCGGTCGGGAAAAAAGCCATGCGAATGCCTGTTTCCCGACCGATCCGTACAGCATACCGAACGAGTAAGTACGATGCGCACAACAGCACAGAATCCGGCCGAGTCGTACTCACCCAATCCAGGTCCTGTCCTCCGACCGAGGCGAATCCGGAAACACAGAATCGAGTCGCACGGAAGGGAAAATGCAGCCCCGTCCGGCCGAACAAGTATGATGCGCTTTCCGTACGCGCCGAACCCGTCGCTACGCACGGCACGTCAAAGCATCCGGGAGAGGCGCACATAAGCTCCGATTCGCGCCACAACACGATCCACGGCTACAAGGCGAACACGCCAGCGACGAGGACGACGCGAAGCGACGAGGACGACGCGAAGCAACGAGAAAGACGAACGACACGAACCAACCATGAATCCCTTCGTCCCGATCATACCAATATTCTACATTTACTACCGGAACAGGCACGGACGCGTACGGCGCAGAAGGTAAGTCAGACACCAACCACAAAACACATACAACACGTACACGACACATCACACACACACAGAGGGATGCAGAATTTACTTACACCAGCAACAGCAGCACCATAGGGGCGGGATGCCCATCACCAATGCCACATATGCACACAGGGGCCTGAATGCGCACCACCACCCCTACCCAGGGGGGCCGGATGCCAACCACCACTACCACCCTTAGCCAGGGGGTGCCAGATGCCCACCACCACTACCACCCTTACCCAGGGGGCTGGATGCCTACCACTACTACCAACCTTAGCCATGGGGGTGCCAGATGCCTACCACTACTACCACCCTTACCCAGGGGGCTGGATGCCTACCACTACTACCACCCTTACCCAGGGGGCTGGATGCCTACCACTACTACCACCCTTAGCCATGGGGGTGCCAGATGCCTACCACTACTACCACCCTAAGCCAGGGGCTGGATGCCTACCACTACTACCACCCTTAGCCATGGGGGTGCCAGATGCCTACCACTACTACCACCCTAAGCCAGGGGGCTGGATGCCTACCACTACTACCACCCTTAGCCAGGGGGTGCCAGATGCCTACCACCACTACCACCCTTACCCAGGGGGGCTGGATGCCTACCACTACTACCACCCTTACCCAGGGGTGCCAGATGCCTACCACTACTACCACCCTTACCCAGGGGGCTGGATGCCTACCACTACTACCACCCTTAGCCAGGGGGTGCCAGATGCCCACCACCACTACCACCCTTACCCAGGGGGCTGGATGCCTACCACTACTACCACCCTTAGCCATGGGGGTGCCAGATGCCCACCACCACTACCACCCTTACCCAGGGGGGCTGGATGCCTACCACTACTACCACCCTTAGCCATGGGGGTGCCAGATGCCTACCACTACTACCACCCTTACCCAGGGGGCTGGATGCCTACCACTACTACCACCCTTACCCAGGGGGCTGGATGCCTACCACTACTACCACCCTTAGCCATGGGGGTGCCAGATGCCTACCACTACTACCACCCTTACCCAGGGGGCTGGATGCCTACCACTACTACCACCCTTACCCAGGGGGGCTGGATGCCTACCACTACTACCACCCTTAGCCATGGGGGTGCCAGATGCCTACCACTACTACCACCCTAAGCCAGGGGGCTGGATGCCTACCACTACTACCACCCTTAGCCAGGGGGTGCCAGATGCCTACCACCACTACCACCCTTACCCAGGGGGGCTGGATGCCTACCACTACTACCACCCTTACCCAGGGGTGCCAGATGCCTACCACTACTACCACCCTTACCCAGGGGGGCTGGATGCCTACCACTACTACCACCCTTAGCCAGGGGGTGCCAGATGCCCACCACCACTACCACCCTTACCCAGGGGGGCTGGATGCCTACCACTACTACCACCCTTAGCCATGGGGGTGCCAGATGCCCACCACCACTACCACCCTTACCCAGGGGGCTGGATGCCTACCACTACTACCACCCTTAGCCATGGGGGTGCCAGATGCCTACCACTACTACCACCCTTACCCAGGGGGCTGGATGCCTACCACTACTACCACCCTTACCCAGGGGGCTGGAAGCCTACCACTACTACCACCCTTACCCAGGGGGGCTGGATGCCTACCACTACTACCACCCTTACCCAGGGGGGCTGGATGCCTACCACTACTACCACCCTTACCCAGGGGCTGGATGCCTACCACTACTACCACCCTTAGCCATGGGGGTGCCAGATGCCTACCACTACTACCACCCTAAGCCAGGGGGCTGGATGCCTACCACTACTACCACCCTTAGCCAGGGGGTGCCAGATGCCTACCACCACTACCACCCTTACCCAGGGGGGCTGGATGTCTACCACTACTACCACCCTTAGCCAGGGGGTGCCAGATGCCCACCACCACTACCACCCTTACCCAGGGGGCTGGATGCCTACCACTACTACCACCCTTAGCCATGGGTGTGCCAGATGCCCACCACTACTACCACCCTTAGCCAGGGGGCTGGATGCCTACCACTACTACCACCCTTAGCCAGGGGGTGCCAGATGCCTACCACTACTACCACCCTTACCCAGGGGGCTGGATGCCTGTCACTACTACCACCTCTACCCATGGGGGCTGGATGCCTACCAACAACACCACCCCCACTCATAGGATGGACAATGCATGACACAACCAGCACACCACAACCTAGGGAATGCAAGAAAAAGACATCCCCCAACACCATGACAAGCGTGTGTAGACTGTGTCAAATGCCTACAACACTGAACATGACTTTGAACATACAATGTGACCCCCTATCACATGTGCCACACATATAGTGTGTGGCCCCCACAATGCAAGCAGGCCATGACCATTGTGGCAATGGGGTCCAAACCCCCATCATCACAGTGACCAAAATGTAAGTGTGGGGTCCATAGCTGAAGCACATTTTGAACAGTGTGGCAATGGGGTCCAAACCCCCATCATCACAGTGACCAAAATGTAAGGGTGGGGTCCATAGCTGAAGCACATTTTGAACAGTGTGGCAATGGGGTCCAAACCCCCATCATCACAGTGACCAAAATGTAAGGGTGGGGTCCATAGCTGAAGCACATTTTGAACAGTGTGGCAATGGGGTCCAAACCCCCATCATCACAGTGACCAAAAGGTAAGTGTGGGGTCCATAGCTGAAGCACATTTTGAACATTGTGGCATTGGGGTCCAAACCCCCATCATCACAGTGACCAAAATGTAAGTGTGGGGTCCATAGCTGAAGCACATTTTGAACAGTGTGGCAATGGGGTCCAAACCCCCATCATCACAGTGACCAAAATGTAAGTGTGGGGTCCATAGCTGAAGCACATTTTGAACATTGTGGCAATGGGGTCCAAACCCCCATCATCACAGTGACCAAAAGGTAAGTGTGGGGTCCATAGCTGAAGTACATTTTGAACAGTGTGGCAATGGGGTCCAAACCCCCATCATCACAGTGACCAAAATGTAAGTGTGGGGTCCATAGCTGAAGCACATTTTGAACAGTGTGGCAATGGGGTCCAAACCCCCATCATCACAGTGACCAAAATGTAAGTGTGGGGTCCATAGCTGAAGCACATTTTGAACAGTGTGGCAATGGGGTCCAAACCCCCATCATCACAGTGACCAAAATGTAAGTGTTGACAAAGAAAAAGCTGCAACTGCCAAACTGCATGGATGATTCCTGGTCACAGAACATAAAACACATCAGTGGCAAAGTAGTGCATGTGTCCCATTGCAACATAAATTGGGGGAGGCAAATACTGCAGTGCAAATAAGACATACCTTTGGCCATGTGCAGACAAACAACACCCATGGGGGCTGACACTGTCAACATTCATCAATGACACAATGACAGAAGTGACAATCAGAATGCAGACCCACATATTTGCACCAATGGGCACACAAATGCAGATACCCTGTGGAGACTGTAGATGTGAGGTGAACAGATACCATAGCAGCAATGGGACACACAAACCATGATCATTGTGCTGACCGATGACCTAGGAGTCCCAGGGACAGCAGGGGAAACCCACCAAACTACATACAGCCAATGGCACACCCAAGATATGCCAATGCAGTGGTGCAGATGCACAAACACAAACAGGCAGACCCACACTGCACATCAAACACAACAGGTGAGGGGGGTGCCAGTGTCCCCAGGCAACCACACAACACATGAGGAGACCTGAATACCAATCATACAGATGTGCATACAGTGCCACACAAAGGTAACTCATGGATCCAAATCCCCTATGTGGGCAAGCAGGCATTGTCAGATGAGAGGGAGCACAAATCACACATGTCACACAGGCACGTAGGAACAGCAACTGACACAGCAAGACACAGACACAGCACTACCCCCAGGGCCCCCACAATGTGGTGACCCTGGGCTGCATTACAATCCCACTGTGATGACAAAGCTAAATGTCGTTCACACTGTGAACCACAGTCATGTGTCCTGAGCAACAAACTACCATCACACCTACACAAGCACAAATCAATCAGCACGGCCAGTAAGCCAAGGCCAACATGGAGGCAGCGGCCTAGCCGGGCAACAACTCTCATCTGCACACACTCAACACCACACCCCTCGACCTCCAACAATGTGCAGCAGTGAAGCACACATGCACTGGTGACATTGCACATGCACCCATGACTATTCCAGGGTGGTGGGTGGGAACCAAGGTGCAGAAACACATCACACATGGCCACTCAACAAGACTCCTGAATGTCTGTGTGGCGTGGTGGAGAAGGAGACAGGGAGGCCAAGGGTCAGTGATTACACAACTGTTTTATTTATAGGGGTTTTTTTTCATGAGGAAAGAAAATACAGGATGCACCATCCGGGGTATAAGTCATGAGTCCGAGAGCAGGGAACGTCAAGTGGAGAGTCCGGTCTTCAGGTCTGATGTTAGCATCCTCCGGTCCTCCTCGCACTCGGAAAAAAGAAATAAAGAAAGGCCTGGTAAGGGAAGGGAACGTGCTATGGGGATGTCACACAGGGAAAGGGAGTGAAGGACTGAACACCCGACCGTCACCGTGACGCGCTGTTTTCTCCCGGGGCTTGATTAACGCTCTGCTTTAAGGTTCGCAGCGGTGGGCCCCCGTTCCTAGGTTTAGCTAGGTGGCCCGCCCTTCTCTCCAGCCTTCCCCTTATCCCACACAGCCCCCAGGTGTCCCCGTACCTTTTGGAGCCACGATCCTCCTGGACCGTGGCTGGCTTGTACGCGGTGCCGGAAAAGGTCCGGCTCCCCCTTTTCTTCAGTCCTGGAAGTTTCTACTTCAATCAGCTGGGCTTCCGGCTCGATCCCTGAAGTGGGTCCCGGTTCTCCAAGTCCAGGCGGGATGAAGAAGGTCCTTCCGTCTCGCTGGGAATTCGCCGACACTGATCCTTCCGGCTTCCGACTCCGTCTTGCGAGAGAGAGTCCTTCCGTCTCTTCCCCTTTGAAGGAGGGCGGAACACCTGACCAGGGCACGTGATCGGGACCCGGAGCTGAGAGCAGTGTAGCCTTAAAGGGACAGAGCATCTGAGGCGAGGGCTGGAAATAGAGGAGGGGACAAGGAGACAGGTGAGGGGGCATCCCGTCAGGCAATGGATCCGAGGAGGGCTTCGCAAGCAGCTCCTCGCCACACACCCCTACCCCAGCATGTTCACGATCGGGGAACAGGGTGAGACGGGAAAGGAAGTCCGCGTTGCCGTTGTCCGAGCCCTTGCGGTGGCGAACCTCAAAAGAGAAGGGCTGTAGGGCAAGGAACCAACGAAGGACCCGCTGATTATTCCCTTTGTTCCGACTCATCCAGAGGAGAGGAGCGTGGTCCGTATACAAGAAGAAATGGGTGCCCTCAAGATAGTACCTTAACCTATCCACCGCCCACTTGATAGCAAGACACTCCTTCTCAATGATGGGATAGCCCCTCTCCCTGGGGAATAGTTTCCGACTCAGGAAAAGAATGGGATGCTCAAGCCCTTCTGGGGACATCTGGGAAAGAACAGCCCCTAATCCGTTGTCGGAGGCATCAGTCTGGAGTAGGAAGGGTTTAGAAAAGTCAGGGGAACGGAGAATGGGACCTGTCGTGATAGCCCTTTTGAGGTTCTGGAAAGCACACAGGGCAGCGGGTGAAGGGGAGAGGAGGTCTTTAGGTTTCACAGTCTTCCTAAGGAGATCGGTAAGGGGGGAAGAAAGTTCAGAGTATTGGGGTATGAAATGACGGTAGTACCCCAGGAGGCCCAGGAAGGCCCTGACTTTTTTTTTTGTGGTAGGGAAGGGGGCCTGGGTTATCGCCTTCACCTTTTCCTCCTGGGGTTCTATAAAGCCGTTCCCTAAGAGATACCCCAAGTACTTCACTCTCTGAAAACCAGCCTTTGACTTTTTTGCATTGATATGCAACCCAGCCTCCTGGAGGGCCCGAAGGACCAGCTGACAGTGACGTAAATGGGATTCCCACGTAGGGCTATATATGATGATATCGTCTAAGTATGCTCACGAATAGCCCTGGTGGACTGACAGTACCCTGTTCATAAGGCGCTGAAACGTAGCAGGTGCCCCATGTAGCCCAAAAGGTAGGACGGTAAATTCGAACAAGCCAGAGGGTGTGGAAAAGGCCGTTTTCTCTTGGTCTTGAGGTCTAAGGGGCACCTGCCAGTACCCTTTTGTGAGATCAAGGGTTGTGATATACTGCGCCTCCCCCAGTTGTTCGATTAATTCATCCACCCGGGGAAGAGGGTATGAATCGCACTTGGAGATGGCATTGACGTCTCTGAAGTCTATGCAAAACCGGACGGTTCCGTCCGGTTTCGGTACCAATACGACTGGCGATGACCAGTCGCTTCGGGATGAGCGTATGACCCCTAGGGCAAGCATAGCCTTGACCTCTTGTTCGATGGCGCCTCTCCTAGCAGCAGGGACGCGATAAGGTTTCTGTTTGATGACCTTCCCTGGTTGGGTGGGAATGGTATGTTCGGCTAGGGTGGTACAGCCCGGAAGGTCGGAGAATAAGGAGGCATATGGGGAGAGGGTGTCTTGTAAGGCCACCCTCTGTTCTTTCGTTAGATCTTGGTTAATTATGAGACTAGGGAGAGTAGTATCCCGGTTTGTTATGGGATCAACCACATGAAGGTCCTTGGGTAGAGGGCCCATCCATTTCTTTAGCAGGTTCACATGATACAACTGGGTACGTCTGGGCGTGACCTGAACCTGGTAGGACGTAATCCCGACTTTCTGTACAATGCGATAAGGACCCTGCCAACCCGACCTAATTTTCGGGATGCTGGAGGGAGTGAGAACCAAAACCCAGTCCCCCACCTTTAGGTGTCGCCATTTTTTCCCTTATCGTAAAATGTTTGTTGTCGGGATTGTGCTTTCTCTAGGTTCGCATCAGCGAATTCCCTCAACTTCTGTAGACGGTTCCGTAGCTCTTGGGTATAGTCTAAAAATGACCTGGTTTCCTCCCCTCTTCTTGTTCCCAGTACTCCTTGGTGATCTCCAATAAACTCCGGGGTTCCCTACCATAAAGGAGCTGAAAAGGGGAACAACCCAAACTAGCCTGTGTCTGGCTACGGACTACATATAAGGCCAAAGGGAGGAGTCGGTCCCATTCCTTCCCTTCCACGCTCAGTAGTTTCTTCAGGATCAATTTGAGGGTGGAATTATACCGCTCGCACAGACCGTCCGTCTGGGGGTGAATCACTGATGTTTTAATGTGGGAGATATCCAAGGACTTACATACCTCCCGCATCATTTTGGAGACAAACGGGGTCCCCTGATCCGTGAGGATCTCTCGGGGGAACCCAACCCGGGAAAACAGTTCTAAGAGTTTGTCACTGATGTTCTGGCTGGTAGGAGCACGCAAGGGAAAGGCTTCTGGATAACGCGTGGCGTAATCCACTATCACTAGTGCGTATAGGTTACCCTTTTTTGTCCTGGGAAGCGGGCCTATAAGATCCATACCTATTCTCTCAAAAGGTGTACCGATGATGGGAAGAGGTTGTAGTGGGACCGGCGGAGGTTTATAGGGGTTTCTCATCTGACAAACCTCGCACTCCTGGCAGAATTTTGTGACGTGGGCGAATATACCTGGCCAATAAAAGTTGCGTAGTATCATATCGATGGTTTTTTGTGCACCCCTATGACCAGCCAGCAGATGGGAATGCGCAAAAAAGAGCACTTGTTCTCTAAACGGCTGGGGGACCACGAGTTGTGGACTATCCCCTTCCTTTGCGACCCTGTAGAGGAGTTCTTTTTCAATGCAAAATAAAGGGTACACTGTCTTCTGGGTTTGTGAATTCTGGCGTGCATGATCCCATGCAAGCCGCAGTGTAGGATCATTGCTCTGGTTGTAATGGAAGCTTTTGTCAGATAGCCAGGGGGCTTGTGTAAGGAGAGAGGGTTTTGGTGGGTTCTGTATTTCTGTGAGCTGTAGGGAGCCCTTTAATAAAGCCAGAAAGGACGGATTATCCTGCCCCATTATGAGCTCTTCAGGAAGGGACGGAGCGCCCCAAGCTTAGCAACCATGACCACCCCATTTGGGAGGGAGATAGGTAAAGTGACTAGGGGTAGGTTTTATATCTCCATGTACACAGCGTATAGGTATGGATTCACGGGTAAGAGAAAAGGGAAGGGGTACCAGGGACTGTCGAACAACTGACTGTTTACAGCCGGAGTCTAATAAGGCCCTTACAGCAACCTCCCCTATACGAACACTTACATAAAAACTTGGTCCCATTTCTTCTGTGTATAGGATAGAACGTGGGATACAGCTAACGTCCATCGGTTCTTCTAGGGACTTTTTCCGGGGACAATTCCTGGCGATATGTCCCCAATCACCGCATTTGTAACACTGTGGACTCCGAACAGGAACGGGTTCTGGACGATATTGCCGAGTCTTTAGGGGCTCAGGGAAGGTCTTCCCTGGTTTTCTCTCCAGCTTGTTGACCATAGAAGGGGGACGGGTGGGTTTCTCGGTGTCCCAAGACGTAGGGCGGGGTTGTGCCCGATAGAAGGAGGTCGCCATGTCTATGGCTTGTTCAGCGGTTAAGTGGGTATGTTGTTTAAGCCACCGTTGTATGGGATATGGTAGCGCCTCTATGTATTGTTCTAGATAGATAAGGGACATGATTTCCTCCTTCGTGTTGGTCTGGGGCTTGAGCCACTTGTCAGCTGCTGCTTTGAGTTTGTAGTAAAGGGTTTTGGGATTGTCGGAGGTTGCTCCCCGCTCCTTCCGGAACCTGACCCGATACGCCTCGGCGTCCATACCAAGATGGTCCAGTATTACCCCCTTAATTTCCTGGTAAGGAGTGTGGCCAACAGCATTGGCCACCTGATAGGCGGCCTGGGCTTCCCCGGTAAGGAGGGGCGCTAAAAAGAACGGCCATTTGACTTCTGGCCAACCCGAAGCCCTAGCCGCCCTTTCGAAATTCAGAAAGAAAGCGTCGGGGTCCTCATTTGCCAGGTATTTTTGCAATGATACATTAGGGCCGGTCCCGGCGCGAATCTGTAGCTGACTGCTCAGTTCCAGACGGTCATCCGCCACCTTTTTTAACTGTTCGCCTTGATTGGCAATACTGTCCTTGAATAGTTCCCTGTCTGCATGGGCGTTTGTCATCTGCTTCTCGACGGCCCACTCAAGCTTCTCCTGGCCACGTATGAGTTGCTGTATGAGGTTTTCCATGATTCAGGGTGGAGGCGGACAATGAATCCCACTTCTGACACCACGTGTGGCGTGGTGGAGAAGGAGACAGGGAGGCCAAGGGTCAGTGATTACACAACTGTTTTATTTATAGGGTTTTTTTTTCATGAGGAAAGAAAATACAGGATGCACCATCCGGGGTATAAGTCATGAGTCCGAGAGCAGGGAACGTCAAGTGGAGAGTCCGGTCTTCAGGTCTGATGTTAGCATCCTCCGGTCCTCCTCGCACTCGGAAAAAAGAAATAAAGAAAGGCCTGGTAAGGGAAGGGAACGTGCTATGGGGACGTCACACAGGGAAAGGGAGTGAAGGACTGAACACCCGACCGTCACCGTAACGCGCTGTTTTCTCCCGGGGCTTGATTAACGCTCTGCTTTAAGGTTCGCAGCGGTGGGCCCCCGTTCCTAGGTTTAGCTAGGTGGCCCGCCCTTCTCTCCAGCCTTCCCCTTATCCCACACAGCCCCCAGGTGTCCCCGTACCTTTTGGAGCCACGATCCTCCTGGACCGTGGCTGGCTTGTACGCGGTGCCGGGAAAAGGTCCGGCTCCCCTTTTCTTCAGTCCTGGAAGTTTCTACTTCAATCAGCTGGGCTTCCGGCTCGATCCCTGAAGTGGGTCCCGGTTCTCCAAGTCCAGGCGGGATGAAGAAGGTCCTTCCGTCTCGCTGGGAATTCGCCGACACCGATCCTTCCGGCTTCCGACTCCGTCTTGCGAGAGAGAGTCCTTCCGTCTCTTCCCCTTTGAAGGAGGGCGGAACACCTGACCAGGGCACGTGATCGGGACCCGGAGCTGAGAGCAGTGTAGCCTTAAAGGGACAGAGCATCTGAGGCGAGGGCTGGAAATAGAGGAGGGGACAAGGAGACAGGTGAGGGGGCATCCCGTCAGGCAATGGATCCGAGGAGGGCTTCGCAAGCAGCTCCTCGCCACAGTCTGACACACTGCACACTACGCTGTACATGGACATGACGGCAATACCACACCAACCAATGGGATCCCAGCCACAGACACACACCAATGAAGAAGCCAAGGTCACCCACAAAGAACACACATAGACAACAACCAACATTGCAGCCCGGACCCTGAGGAGTGCCAGCAGTCACACACACAACGTGTCACAATCACTGAAAGATAACAGAAAGTGGAAATCACATGACAGGGGCAAACAACAAGTGCCAAGGGGAAACCTGACTGTGACCCATCTGCGTCTGCACACAAACTCAGCCCTGACAGCAAACACACCTATGGGTGACACCCTGATGACCAGTAATGTGCCATGCACCCACTTCACAGAGAACCCAGGGAGAAGACTTTTGGGGAACATAGGTCAACTCAGCAAGCATCACAAACAGGTACAACACTAGGGATCACAGCATGCACAGCTAAACGGAAGTGAACACAGAGACATGCTCATACAACACACACCTTGGGCGCAGGCAATGTCACAGGAGTACACACTGCCATGAGGGGACTCCACTCCTGTGTGAGGAAAGCTGTGCCATATGTTGCCTCAGTAGGGCCCCAACATGTCAGCTGAGCACTTGGTCACACAATCAACAATTAGCACCAAATGAAGGCTCCCGTCACATCAGCCTGGTCATGGAAGTGCCAACGAAATCATCAGCACAGATCCAACACACTTGTATAGCAATGTTGCACTGACAACACAGATGAGTCCTTCCCCATTGATGCCCAAACCTGCATGTCCAGTGGAGATGGCCACACGGTCAGGGAAGTAGACGAATTGAACAATGGCAGGCACAACAGATGTGCAGGGGTGGAAGCCACAGATGTGAAATTGCTAATGTAAGTAGGAAATCCCATTGCCAAATACTGAACACATGACACCCTCAGATGCTGCTATGGATGACATGGATACACCACAGGATAGGACACATTCCCCTGGACCACATGGGTTCCTGCACAGTAACACTTCATTATCATGAGACCAAATATTACCATCACTGCAGCAAGGGCATGGTTAGCATCATCAACAACATGTACATCAGAAGCATAAGCACTAGAGAACAGAAAGTTGCTTTATTCAGCATATGTATGTATTGAAAACTGAAAGTCCAGAAAAAACACAAAGGCCAATGGCCAGTCCATTGTCAAAGTCCAAACAGGGTGACAGTGGCAGATGTCACCCCTACGCATGCCTGCACTGCACAAAACCAGGGACAATCCACTAGGAGGGGCAACCGGGGGCAGGCCAGGCACCGCAGGGACAGGATCAGGGCTCACCAGGAGGAAGCAGGGAAGGGGTGGTGGGTGCTGGAGAGCCACTGACAACTGCAGTGGAGGTGTCTGACATGGTGTGTGCCGGCACAACTGGGGGGCATGACTCAGATGTTGTGGGTGCCGGCACGACTGCAGTGGACCCTGCAGATGGAGTGGACAGGTCCGCCACTGCAGTGCCCAAGTCAGACAGGGTGGTAGTGGACTCCACTGCAGTGCCTACCACCAGGGGAGGAGAATGGGGAACAGGCAAGGTGGGCTGGACAGAGGGGAGGACACCCTCACCACATCAGTGGCACAGACAAGCGCAGCGGGGGTGTGGTGCCAGGAGAGCAAGTGGCAGGGGGAGAAGGCCGGATCCTCTTGGGGATGGTATATCTGTGGGTGGGGGAACCTGGGGCAGGGTGTGGCGGGGGCACCTGTGGAGTGGGGGCCTGAGGGATGGAGGAAGGAGACCTGGTGCCTGAGCTGCAGGGCGGCGGCGGGGTCTTGCTCTTACGACTCCGGGGGGACTTGCGGGTGGGGGCCTCAGTCTGTCTGCGCCTGGGGGAGGGTGTCCGGGGGCGAGGGGCACTCTGCTCCGTGTGGGTGGGCTTCCACTTCCCCCTGAATTCTGTATCAGCTGGATCGGAGGGGAAGAGGCCGAGGTCACTGAGGAAGAGCCGCTGGGTCTTTGGGGTTGCAGGTGAGGCAAGGGAGGGTGCTTTGGAGGGAGAGGCAACTGAGGACTGCGCAGTGCTCGTGGATGCGTGTGTGTGTTCCAGGGCCCCATCCCCTGTGAGTCTGGTTTCAGTCCTCTGACTGTGCGTGCATGTGCGTTTTGTTTGTGGCGTGTGTGTCTGTGTGCTGGACGTGTGTGTGCTGGTGTGTGCCTGTGCCGGTGTGTGTGTGCTTGGGACGGGTAAGGTGCTGGGGAGTGTGGATGGAGCAGAGGCAGGAGGGGTGAGGGACTGTCTGAGGAGGGACACTGCTGCCGTCAGGGAGGAGTCCATGGACCTATTGCCCCTCTGTAGGTCAGACATGCCCGATGAGATGCCCTCCATGAACGACACCAGCTGAGTCAACAGAGCGGTGTGCGCATGGAGGACACTCAGCATGGCTGTCTGCCCTACATGGAGCTGGCGAAGGAGGTACACAGACTCCTCACTCAGGGCAGCAGGGGACACAGGGGCAGGGGGTGCGGTGCCTGGCCCAAAGGAGACACGCTCCCGAACATGGGAGCCTCCACGGACCTGGGGAATGGGAGCCGATGGGAAGGAGGTGGTGGTGCTGGTGGTGGCGGGGACAGCAACACTAGCTGGGGTGTGGTGGCTGCTGACACCCGCCTCCATAAGGGAGTCATCCTCTGAGTTGCTCTGGTCCTCAGCTGAGGTGGATGGTGCTGAGGACTCCTCGGTGTGGCTCCCCTCGCCCTCCGTGCCACTGGGTCCCTCCGACCACTCCTCGGCTGCTGACCCAGTCTGGCTCTCCGGCTCCTCCTGGTCCGTGGAGCTGTCCCCTTCCGTGGCCGTGGATGTATCTGCAAACAATGGGGAAACAGACAGACATCAGTCACCTGCACCAAACGCACACACCACTGTGAGCACAGCACATTACAGAGCAAGCCCTGGCATCATTAGTTGAACATTGCTAAAAGTGCCCTAACTGAACAGGAGAAGCCAATTGTCAGTCTGATGCCAACCATGGCACTCACATCCCAGATGGCCTTGCACCCATCTGTCTGGTGTCTGTTGGATAGCAACACCCCAGTGTGGACACATGCACCACCTACACAGTAGTTGGACAGTGCAGAGGACACGGTGTAGCATGTGGACATGCACACATCACAACTCTTGCCACTGAGTCAGTACAGGTTTCCGGATGAAAGGGATGCCCAGAGTCAAATAGGAAATGCATGTGATGCATACCAGCGACAGACACCATGATGCACCCATGTCCTGATAGCCATCGCCACAATGGTGTGCATGTAGCACATGTCACTCCCCTGCAGGATCACCAATAAGTAGACACATGCCATGGCGGAGGCATGACTGCTAAGTCATACATCACTGTCTCAGTGATGTATGACTTGGCAGCCAGACAACAACACTCTGCACTGTGTCACAATAGTAGGTCATGGGGAATGCAAGTCCTGGAGCTGCACAAGTGCACATGTACATCCCCCACACAACACATCATCTTAATCCTCATCTGTCCAGGTCATACCGATTGGACATATGGGAGACCTGTGACACTACCCTCTGAACCTGAGCCCCTCACAATCTGCTGTGAATGGGAAACAGCTGCCTGAACTTCACATTCGCATACCCCAGTCTGCACGGGCAGCTGATCAAACACCTATGTGACACACAAGTATCATCTCCTATGGTCACATCTCCAGTGGCATGCTGAGCCCCTACCGAGAAACACCCCAGCAGTCCTGGCAACAAATCCACAGCACACTGACACAGAGGCAGACACCTGAGGGGTCAAATCACTGCGCACAATGTGTCAGCTGATACACGGGAGTGGGAGTACAGAGTGCATTGCATCGCCTGGAGTAGGCATGACTGTCCTGCCCCACATGAATGAGGGATGAGCCCTGGACAGTGGATAGCTGGCTATGTATGTGTGACACACGTAATCTGCACACTCCTGGGGCCCAAACATTGTTCCCACCCGCTGCATGGGCGTGTGCCACATACCCCAGGCACATGTGGTGGCTCAGCTCAGCAAGTGGACCGCATATCAAAGCAACACGCAGATTACATGTCCGAACACAGGCGTTGTGTGAACAATGGACCCACCCATGATGCCCACAACAGAGTTAGGGAAACAGATGCTGTCCCCCACCTTTAGTGAAGCAAACTGCAAGGACACAGTCCCAAGTGACACAATTCCCTGAATGTAAGGGCCACACCTGGGTATCAGATGAGGAGTGGGCAGTGCACAATAGAGTGACATGGCTCCTGGACAACATGACTGCTGTACTGTGGCAGTTTAACCAGGCCAGAGGAGGACACATAGCATGTAATACAGAGTTCACAGTGCAGGCTTTGACTCACCCCCTCCTTGCTGCTGTCTGGCCTTCAGCTGCCCATCCAGGTCTGGAAACACCACCGCCAGGATCTGGAGCATGTGGGGGGTCAGGGTCCGTGTTCCGCCCCTCCTGCGAGGAGGCGACAGCTTCAGCTGAACCCGTGCAATCCTCCGGGTCCAGCCCCGAAGGTCCTGCCACCTCTTCTGGCAGTTGCGGATCCGGCGCTTGTAGACCCCCACGGACCGGACAGCCCGGACGATGTCCTTCCAGATCTCCTGCTTCCGATGGGCATTAACCTGTCAGGATGACAAAGTGAAAAGGCCATTACTACACATGCAACATATCCGTGCATGACACAGTTGTATATACATGTCTCAATCACAGGGGCACATGATGTACACAGGCAGTGCAACGCTGCCCATGGACAGTTTGCCAGAAGTCACTACATGGTATCATTGCATGGGAAGTAAAACCTTGTTCAAATGCACTGTCACTGCACCATACCTGTCCAGTGCATGTCACTACACACTATGGGGGTGACAACTACTCAGTGAGCCTGCTAGCCAGTGGCGTGCAGACTTTCAGCGTTGCTAGTCAGACAAAATGCACATTCAGAAAGGCAGTGCACAGAACACTCACCTGCTCCCCTGGTGTCCCATACAGCTTGCTGTACTGTGGAAGTAGGCTGTCCAGCAGGGTCTGGTTCTCCTCAAGGCTGAAGGCTGGGGCTCTCTCCACAGTACGTGCCATTGCAGGGTCCAGAGGGGGCAGAGACAGCAGCAGTGCAGTGGCAGATGTCGTCCTGGAGCATGTAGTGCAGGCAAGTGAGCTCTCAGGGGAACAGCCAGCAATATATATGTGCTGGAGAGGCAGATACTGTCCCATGTGTCCAAAGTAATAGGTCCAAGTCGTTTGCATCTTCTGAATCTGGCCAATCCATGGAATAGGAGCACCAATACACGCCCACAGCATCCTTCAAATCTTCAACTTCATTACATACATGATTTTGCAACATTGTTGTGGGTGACCAACTGAATTTCCAGCAACCGACTCGTTCGAATTTCGAAAACGCGTCCGTTGCCAGGCTAGGCCATTGTCAATGGGTGCGCACCGATCGGTCCACTGCTGTTCAACGCGTACAGGGGTACAACGCGTACCCGCACACATTGAATGCAATGGGCCGGCCGGGGCACCGATCGGTCCATTGCGGTACAACACGTACAGGAGTACAACGCGTACCCGCCACATTGAATTCAATGGGCCGGCCGGGGGCACCGATCGGTCCATTGCGGTACAACACGTACAGGGGTACAACGCGTACCCGCACACATTGAATGCAATGGGCCGGCCGGGGGCACCGATCGGTCCATTGCGGTACAACGCATCCCTGTACAAGTGACTGGCATATGTCACTGTCAACCGCCCAATGACCACATACGACAGTTCGGGTTCTGGGAAGTAGAACTTTTATTAAGTCCGTTAATGAACAAGATGTGGGTTTTCTCAGGTGGGTCTGCTATCTTGTCTCGTCGCGGGGTTCTCAGCTTTGTCACAGTGGTATGGCCGGTTTCCTTTCACGTCCTCACGTCTCCGGCAGTGGCCGCCCCGTGGAGGAAGAAGAGAGAGGCGATTAGTAAGGGTCCCCTGCTCACTGATCCCCCCCTTGTCTTCTCGCGCTCTCCTGCTATCGTGCCTTAGCTCTTCCCACTCTGAGTTCCTCACCCACCCTGGGCTTCTTTTAGCCTTTTGGTCTCCAGGGAGCCACTTACTTCAGTGGCGACCTTCGCCCTATCGGAGACTTACTAATGGTGGGAGTGGCTCGGTCGACGTCCTCCCAGTGTTTTCCCATGTAGACGCTTAGCGCCCCAGACTACAGTACCAGTCCAACGCCAGACCGAGCAATGTTGAATACTATAGAACAAAAAAAAGGGGGTGGGGAATAGATACCTCTACTCTTCTTCCCTCTTCCTCCCCTGCTCCTTACAGTCCTGTGTATAACGCTTGCGTGTGCAACCACCCGCCCAGGCGGCGTCCGGTTCCCTCGATCACTTGCCTGAAGCCGTGACCCGATGATGGGGTCACGACCGCCTCGTCCAGCACGCCTTTCGCAGTGGACGCCTCCGCCCTGTAGTGATTGGTATCTCCGCCGTCTTCCGGGATCTTCGCGTCCCGGCCTCTTCCGTTCTCCTTCTCCGACCTCCCTTCGGTTTCGTTGTCTCCAGAACCTCGCTCGCCGTTCCCGACCTCCTCTTCTCGCTCGGCGACTTCCGGGTCTTTTGTACTCAGCCCCCACGTGTCCACCGGTATCCATGGAGACGGCACAGAGGTTCGTCCTTCGGTGCCCCTGGGGCACTCCTCGCCGTCCTCCCGGAGCACCCTACCACAGTGCCTCCCATCCAGGCATGGCCGATCGGGCCATGCGAGCGCGTCCGCCCTGGAGAGGAAGTCGACGTTCACCTGCTGGGAACCCGGGCGGTGGGATACCTGAAATGAGAAGGGTTGCAGTGCCATGAACCAACGGAGGACCCGAGCGTTCGAGTCCTTGTGGCGTGCCAACCAGACAAGAGGGGCATGGTCTGTCAGGAGGAGAAAAGGACGCCCCAACAGGTAATACTGCAGGGCTTGCACGGCCCACTTGATCGCCAGGCACTCTTTTTCTATTGTGGAGTACCGGGTCTCCTGCGGCAGTAGTTTGCGACTGAGGTAGACTACAGGGTGTAGCCCACCTGAGTCATGTTCCTGGGAGAGGACTGCCCCCAGACCCCTGTCAGAGGCATCGGTCTGTAAGGTGAAGCTTTTCTTGAAGTCTGGACAGATCAGGACGGGATTGCGACATAGTAGCCCCTTCAGGTGGTGGAAGCTGCGCAGCTGTGTTGTGGACCAGTTCTTAATGGTGTTTGGACAGGTTTTCTTCAACATGTCGGTGAGAGGGGCAGCCGTCTCCGAAAAGTGGGGTATAAACCGCCTGTAATAACCCACCAGCCCGAGGAAGGCTCGGATCCCTTTTTTGTGGAGGGGACTGTCAAGGTTTTAACGGCCTCTACTTTATCGACTTGGGGTCGTATCTGGCCTTTCTGTATATGGTACCCTAGGTAGCGGATGGTGTCGGTGGCCAACATACACTTCTCTGGGTTCGCAGTTAGTCCTGCTTGTCTCAGACCCGTCAGTACTGCTGCGAGGTGGGTGAGGTGTTGTTCCCACGTTTGGCTATGTACCACAATGTCATCAAGGTATGCTGAGGCATAGGAGCTGTGTGGTCGGAGTACCACATCCATCAGTCGTTGGAAGGTGGCAGGGGCTCCGTGTAGGCCGAAGGGTAGAACCGTAAACTGGTATAGGCCCGAGGGGGTGGCAAACACGGTTTTTTCCCGTGCGGTGGACGTCAGTGCTATCTGCCAGTACCCCTTGGTCAAGTCCAGGGTTGTCATATACTGGGCTGCCCCCAGCCGCTCTATCATCTCGTCAACTCGGGGCATGGGGTAGGAGTCAAAATGGGAGACGGCGTTTAGACGCCTATAATCAACACAAAATCGTACCGTGCCGTTCGGTTTTGGTACCAACACAATTGGGGAACACCAAGGGCTGTGTGAGGGCTCTATGATCCCGCTCTGTAGCATGTCTTTAACCTCACTCTCCACCACCCGCCTCCTGGCCTCTGGTATTCTATAAGGTCTCTGTCGTATTGGGGTAGCCCTGTCAGTCCCTATGTCGTGTTGTACTAGGGGTGTCCTCCCTGGAGTCTTGGAAAAGACGTCGCTGTAGTTGTTTACGACGGACAGGAGCGTCTCCACTTGTTTCGAGGTTAACACAGAGCCCCTGGGAATCATGTGGGGCTCTGTGGTCCCACTGGGCGGTGGAAACGGTATGTCTAGAGGGGTGCTGTTGGTTATCAGTAAATTCACGGGGGGCTCTACCTCCCTCCTTTTCTCGTCTACCCATAGTTTAAGCAGGTTAACGTGGTAGATCTGTCCTGTTCTACCCGTGTGGGGGACCGCTACTCTGTACGTGACTGGGGTGACCCTGGCGGTTACTGCATATGGGCCCTGCCACTGAGCTAGGAGCTTGTTGTCTGAGGACGGGAGGAGTAGTAACACCTTGTCCCCGACCTGGAACTGTCTGAGGGCTGTCTGTCGATCGTACGTCTGTTTTTGTCTTCTCTGAGCTACGTCTAGGTTTTGTTGGACGTCCTCCCATAGGGTGGACAACCGGTCCCTGAGTTGGGCTGCGTAGTCGAGAAGGGTTCTCCCTTCGTCCTTCCTGTATCGCAGATAGTTTTCTTCAATATAGTTTTAATGGTTTGGTTGTATCTCTCTACCAAACCGTCTGTCTGGGGGTGGTACACTGAGGTGCGTATCTGCCGTATCCCTAACAAGCGACACACCTGGGCCATCAGCCTAGACATAAAGGGCGTTCCCTGGTCGGTGAGCAGTTCCCGTGGGAACCCGACTCGACTGAAGAAGCCTATCATGGCCTGAGCTACGCTGCTGGTGGTCATGCTTGACAGGGGGATCGCTTCCGGATAGCGCGTGGCATAGTCGACCAGCACCAGTATGTACCTATACCCCCTCACAGAGGTAACTAAAGGGCCTACGAGGTCCATCCCCACCCTAGAGAAAGGGACATCAATAATCGGTAAGGGGCAGAGGGGGGCTCTCGGGATATGCGGGGGATTACAGCGCTGACACCGAGGGCATGCTGCGCAATACCTCCTGATATCCATGTACACCCCTGGCCAATAGAACCGTCTTAAGAGGTATTCCTCTGTTTTCTCCCTCCCGTAATGTCCTCCCCCCGCTTGGTTATGCGCTAAACTGAGGACCTGGTCCCGATAGGGCAGGGGAACAAGGAGTTGCTTAAGGGCTCCTGTGGGGTTCCTTACCCTTCTATATAGTAATCCCTAAGAGACAATAAAAGAGGGGCCTACCTGTTGGTCCTCTTCTGGTTTCGTCTGGGCCCAGGCATGGCCCAAGGTGGGGTCTTCCTTCTGGGCTGCCCTGAAGCTACACGGTGGTCCTGAGTCTCCTTCCGTTCCTGTGGAGGTAGAAGGAGTGTCAGTCGCCCCGTTCAGCACCACCTTCCTCCTATGTTCTCTCTTCTCTCTGCGGGTCTTTTTCTGTTTACCTCGGCCACCGTCTATCTCGGTCGTGGATAACGGGGCCTCTCTCAGCCACTTCTGTCTGACTTTTTCCTCAATAGCTCTGTTTAGAAGGGCAGGAAAACCGTCATAATCGGTTCCAACTATCATTTCCTCCACCAAACAGGGTATACCTCCAACCCTGATCGGTCTTTCCTGTCCCTTTTCTCCTAGGGTTACTATGGCCACTGGGTAGGTTTTATGGTCACCATGTACACACGTTATGGTTACTTTCTCTCCCGTCTGCCATTGGTGTTCCTGTATGCGTTCCCGAGTAAGAACCGAGTGGCGACAACCAGAATCTATGAGGACCTTAGCCTCCCTTCCGTTTATGGTGAGGAGCAGGTGGTAGGTTTCCTTCCCTTCTCCCGCCCACAGCACTCGCCCTCTTGTATACCCAATGTCCATGGGTTCAGCCGGGGATGTCTTCTGTGGACAATTGCGGGCTATGTGGCCCCATTCAGCGCACTGGAAGCATTGGGGACCCTGGTTTTCCCTGTGGACGGGCCTTGGTAGGAACCGTGGGTCGATTAATGGCCTAGGCGGAGGCTGAGAGGGAGCCGGCGCGGTGAGCCTCCATCGGTGTATCAGCTGTGTTGGAAGACGCGGGGTGAATCCTCTAGGTTCTGGGACCCTCTGATGTGCACAGGCTAACTCGACGGCACTGGTTATGGTAACGTTCGGGTGTTGCTTTACCCAGGCCCGAGTGGCCGCGGGGAGTCCCTCTATGAATTGTTCCATAAGGACCTTTTCCGTCACCTCCTCTGCGGTGGAAGCCTGAGGCTGTAACCAACGATTCCCCAAATCCTGGAGTCTATAGTAGAACGCTCGCGGGCTGTCCTGGGCTAGCCATTTCTCTCTCCGAAAACGGCTGCGGTAATGTTCCTGGTCGTACCCAAGGCGTTCAAGTATCGTTTGTTTAATCGCCCTGTACGGTGTGGTGCCCGCCGGGTTTGCGGCCTGGTACGCTGTTTGTAGTTCGCCCGACAAGAGGGAGGCTATATATTGTCCCCATCTGTCGGCGGGCCATTGGGCAGTGCTTGCTACTCTCTCGAAGTTTGTAAAAAAGTAGTCGGGGTCCTCACCCGGTTGATATTTTTGTAGCACAGAGCTGGGGACGTTCGGGTGGACTCTACTGCTGGCGATGGTATCGGTCAACTTCTGGATGGCGGTATCCTGGACGGCCTGGTTCTGCACGATGAGGCCGGCCTGAGCCTGCAGCGCCTCTTGTAGGTGTTCTCTGTCCTTTTGGGCCTCAGTGGTCTGTCCTTCTACCACCAACTGGAGATGGCGCTGGCCCTCAGCCAGCTGTTTCAGCATGTCGTCCAGTCCGATTGTTTGGGTCATGTCCTCGGTGTGGTGGTCCGGGCGTATCCCACTTCTGACACCACTGTCAACCGCCCAATGACCACATACGACAGTTCGGGTTCTGGGAAGTAGAACTTTTATTAAGTCCGTTAATGAACAAGATGTGGGTTTTCTCAGGTGGGTCTGCTATCTTGTCTCGTCGCGGGGTTCTCAGCTTTGTCACAGTGGTATGGCCGGTTTCCTTTCACGTCCTCACGTCTCCGGCAGTGGCCGTCCCCTCGAGGAAGAAGAGAGAGGCGATTAGTAAGGGTCCCCTGCTCACTGATCCCCCCCTTGTCTTCTCGCGCTCTCCTGCTATCGTGCCTTAGCTCTTCCCACTCTGAGTTCCTCACCAACCCTGGGCTTCTTTTAGCCTTTTGGTCTCCAGGGAGCCACTTACTTCAGTGGCGACCTTCGCCCTATCGGAGACTTACTAATGGTGGGAGTGGCTCGGTCGACGTCCTCCCAGTGTTTTCCCATGTAGACGCTTAGCGCCCCAGACTACAGTACCAGTCCAACGCCAGACCGAGCAATGTTGAATACTATAGAACAAAAAAAAGGGGGGATAGATACCTCTACTCTTCGTCCCTCTTCCTCCCCTGCTCCTTACAGTCCTGTGTATAACGCTTGCGTGTGCAACCACCCGCCCAGGCGGCGTCCGGTTCCCTCGATCACTTGCCTGAAGCCGTGACCCGATGATGGGGTCACGACCGCCTCGTCCAGCACGCCTTTCGCAGGGGACGCCTCCGCCCTGTAGTGATTGGTATCTCCGCCGTCTTCCGGGATCTTCGCGTCCCGGCCTCTTCCGTTCTCCTTCTCCGACCTCCCTTCGGTTTCGTTGTCTCCAGAACCTCGCTCGCCGTTCCCGACCTCCTCTTCTCGCTCGGCGACTTCCGGGTCTTTTGTACTCAGCCCCCACGTGTCCACCGGTATCCATGGAGACGGCACAGAGGTTCGTCCTTCGGTGCCCCTGGGGCACTCCTCGCCGTCCTCCCGGAGCACCCTACCACAGTCACCATGCCTGTCTCAGATGAACATATGCCAGCCACAGATAGCTCCCAGGGAGTGAGGGGCACACCTACAACACGACAGCCTGTCCAAACTGTATCATAAGGCATGTAAGGATGCATTTCCTATTGTGTGTATGTTGGTGTACATGTTGTCCTGTGGGTGTCACCTGGGGGAAGCCACCCCCAGGCTGTGCACGTGTTCATGGGGACAGGATCCTGGGTGTTACGTGTACATGACCACTGTGATGTGCAACTGTTCATATCTGTGCATGTGCCATGGTCACATTTCACGGTGGTGTATGTGTATGTCATGTCACATACCCCGTGAGTCCCATTTGGGACGGTATGTTTGAGCCAGGGTGTCCCAGTGGCACAATAGTGATGGTCCTCCACAGTCTGTGTGCATGTAGTGTTTACAATGTCTCTGATTTCATGTGCACAATGGGAGACAGTCTCCACATCCACGTTGTGTGTGCATGGACTTTGATGTTGTGCATGTGTGTGTCACAGACGTCCATGTCTGTCCTGCAGTGGCAAGTGGGATCACTACCTGTGGGGGTCATGGTTGTTTTGCTGTGGTGTATACATGATACTCCATGTAATGCCAGTTTCCATGTGGCAATACAGGGTCCCTGGGAATGTACCTGTCGTTGAGCTGTGATGCCTGGGGCACATCTGTCCTCACATGTCACTGTGGGGGGTGATTGTGACACGGCAGCAGGAGATGGGAACTGTGACACAGCCTCATGATATCCAATGGGCCAACCTGGGACTTATTGATGCCACTTGTTGAACCGTGATGACAGATGTTGGCCATGTATGTACCATACATGTCGTTACGGAACTGCACACTTCATGTAGTTGTGCCTCATAATGATGTATGTTGTGATATTGAGTGTGTTCAATGCCGCATATGTGGGGTGACTGACAATCTTGCTTTCTTCTCCTCTGCACTGCAGGGCTCCTGCTGTCCATCGAACATTCCCAGACCTGGCAACGATGGTGGAACGGGACAGCATCCGACGGTACCGCTTCACCAGGCAGCTGATTGAGGATTTGGCAGTGCAGTTGGCCCCACATTTGCAGCCTGGCCGGCCGTATCCTACAGCGCTGACCCCCAAGGTGAAGGTGATGGCAGCCCTACACTTCTTTGCCACCGGTACCTTCCAACATACTGTGGCGACTGCTGGTGGGATGTCACAGACCATGTTGAGCCGTGTGCTCCGCGATGTTTTGGAGGCAATGTTGCTATTCCTGAACCGGTACATCTATTTCCCTAGACTGCAACGACTCACTGACGTGAAGAGTGACTTCTATGCCCTGGGGAGGATGCCGCATGTCATTGGCTCCATTGATGGGACACATGTGGCTTTGGTACCACCACAGGCCCAGGAGCAGGCCTACCGTAACCGCAAGCACTACCACTCGGTCAATGCACTGGTGGTGTGTCTTGCAGATATGACCATCACACACGTGTGTGCCCGTTTCCCTGGTTCAGCACACGATGCCTTTGTGATGAGGAGTAGTCGCATCCCCAGGATGATGGCACAGATGCAGAACCAGCGTGCCTGGCTTGTCGGTGTGTACTGACTTTGTGCCATTGTGTGTGATCTGATCTGTAGTATTCCGCCCACTTTTCCAAGTCAGCTAATGTGCACTTGTCTGTCCGTAGGTGACTCAGGATACCCCAACATGCCGTGGTTGCTGACACCCCTCAGGAACCCTGTGACACCAGCCCAGATGCGCTACAATGAGGCACATGGTCGGACCAGGAGAGTGATTGAGCGGACATTTGGTCTCCTGAAGAGCCGCTTCCGCTGCCTGGACAAGACAGGAGGGTCCCTCCCATATGCCCCAGCGAAGGTGTGCAAGATTATCATCATCTGCTGCATGCTCCACAACCTGGCAGTGCGGAAGGAGTTGCCTCTCATCCAGGATGACAATGACCAACATCCGCCACCTGTGGAGGATCCTGGCCTGGACCACGATGCCAGTGATGATGATGATGATGAGGGTGATGTCCGCACACAGCTCATCACCAACTTCTTTAGCTGAATGTGAGTATCCTGAGGTGTCATGTCAATGATGTGAGTTGGCATGATATGTGTAGGTGGTGCTCTGGTGCTGTTGGAGTGTGTCCATGGGCTACTTGACTGGATGTGTGTAGCGATGTGTGCTTACAGGTGGTCTGTACTCCCCAACAGTGTGTCAGGAATCAAGCCACCTGTCTAGTGCTAGGGGTAGGATTATGAGGACGCACGTAAAGAATAACATTAAGAAGGCTGGAATTTAGAGATGACCCCTTACTCCACGAGAGGCAATCGGGAAGATGACACTTTGCTACGGTCCCTAGGGCACGTAAAGCGACGTGGCCGGAAGAAGCCGACGCTTGGCTTACTGCTATGCTCCCGTGATCTCGACCCCTTTTAGAGACTGTGTTCCTGGCGTCCGTAGCTGCTCTCTGAAATCGGAATCCTACGTCGTGTCAAGACTATAGATCTGTTCCCACCTGGAGTCGTGAGTTATTGTGTTAGCACTCGTGCTTCCAGCCCTGCGAGTCCTTGTCTTTTTTGTCCCGTCCGTTTTCCTGAGATGTCCTTTCCCTCCCTGTTTTTGATCTTGCTACACTCTGGTGCAGTCTACCCCTCATTTGTGCAGTAGGGCTCAGCGGTCCCCACACCTTCGTGAACCCCTCCCCCGCCCCAGTGTTCCTTTCTGTGGTTAACTGTCTTCATTTTGGGTTAATTATTCACCGCTGTGCATTTTATTGAGCGCACGGACCTACGTGCAACGCTCTTCTTCAGGCAAAATCTCTCACTCCTTTTTTCACTTGTTGGACACCTGACTTTTAGATATTCCTGCCTCGTGTCACTTTTTTGTCAGTTTCAATTGGACTTCAACTTTATTAAACTGACAGGAATTACTTTAAGTTCATTTGGAGAAGCCTTTATTTGGACTGGCGCTGTTCTGGATGTTTTGCTTTATTGAGACAAGCGCCCTAAATAAGGAGTGACGATAACTCCTTCCCCAAAGAACCCTTGAGTTCGCCTCGTACACTCGCTGGCTGGTAAGTGGGTGTACTCTTGTTTCTTGACTTGTTTGCGTGCATTCTCATAAAACACACTAGTACATTATATGTCATCATAATCTGATTTATATTTATTTTACAGCTCCTTGAGTCTGTTGACGATCCTCCAGGGGTGGCCGGTTACACCTAGAGGAGAAGAGTGGGGTTCACTCTGTATTATTTCTCCTCACCTTTTGGGGGCAGTAGTCTGTGACAGGAGTATATTTCATTCCGCTAGACTCTGCCTTCGGGGGGTGTGGGGAAGTTATCTTCGCTCCTGTGGAACTCCTGACACCCGTACCTAACCAACAAGGGTGTGACGCAACAGAAAGCCAAGCCCAAGAATTGTGTTCCACCCGAGCGAAGATGAACTTAGAGGGTGATAGGTCTCCCTTAGACTCTGACTTACATAGTCCCTCGATGGCAGACCTTACAGCAGCATTATTAGACCTACAGACAGAGGTGGGGAGATTAAGGTCTGAAAACCAACGCCTCCATGCAGAAGTAGATCAGATGAAAGCCCAGAATCCTTTAGATAGTAGAAACCCAGGAACCACTCCCAAGAGTAGAAAGAGTTATATCCAGCCTGCCCGTTTCTCAGTACCATCCCATAGTATTGGGGCTTCCACGAAAGAAGAAGGCACCGTTCCTCCGGTACATTTCACGGTACATACCCCTAGTCCGGTCCCCTTAGCAATGCCTGAAAGGTTCAACGGTGATAGCTCCAAGTATAGTATTTTTATGAATCAGTGCCACCTACAATTTCTATGTAAAGCAGCTGCCTTCCCTGATGATGCTGCCAAGGTGGCCTTTGTCATTTCTTATCTAGTTGGTAACGCAGCAGATTGGGCTGTCCCTCTAGTAGAGAACAATGATCCCTTGTTGTATGATTTTTCTCAGTTCCAAAATAAGATGAGAAGTCTTTTCTCCAAACACACCTTCATGCAAGCCAGTGACAATGCTCTCTTAAGTTTAAAACAGGGACCTAGAGATCTACTTTCCTACATTACCAGCTTCAATAGATTGGTAGCCGAAACACATTGGCCGGAAGAAAAGAGAACATCTCTTTTTTATAGGGGACTGGGGGACGAGCTCAAAGATCTGCTATCCCAAATCGTGGATCCTCCAGAAGACTGCCCTGCATTCATCGACTTAGTGGTCAAATTGGATCATAGACTAAACGAGAGAAAGGGAGAAAAGAATCGGGGTGTTCCTTCTAGATTTCTGGTGGTCCGCCCTGAGAAAAAAGAGATCAAAGACAACAAAGACACATGTGAACCTATGCAGATTGGGGGAATAAGAGGACCTCTATCAACAGAAGAAAAAGACAAGAGGAGAAAAAATAATCTTTGTCTCTATTGCGGAAAGGGAGGTCACTTTGCGAGAAATTGCCTGGTAAAGCCCCGTGTGTCTACGAAGAGCTATGCCAACAGCGGATCTGGGGCCGCCTTGTCGGGAAACTAGATCACTTGGAGAAACACGAGACCAGTTCTTCAAGTGTTATGAATGCTAGGGTCTCCAAAACCAGAGCAATTAGCGACCCTCCTCTACCCAAACATTTCACCTTAGCCGTCACATTGGTTATCTCATTACAAAACAGAAAACATTTGTCAATCCTCCTTGATTCCGGTGCCACAGGGAACTTCCTTGACATCCAACTGGCTCAGACACTAGGAATACAATTCGTGCAGAAAGCTCGACCTGAACCGGTGCGAGAAGTCGACGGTACAGAACTGTCCTCAGGGTTAATCACCTATCAAACACCTCCGTTGATTATGGTTTGTAGTAATGGGCACTCGGAATCACTTGCCTTTGATCTTATTGATACACCTACCTTCGGTGCCATATTAGGCGTACCTTGGCTGCAAAAACATAACCCGCTCATTGATTGGGTGTCTCGGACGGTGACTTTGAGATCCCAACAATGCATACTGCATTGCTATAAGGACACGAGTGAATGGAACCAACCAGTATGTTGTGCCTTGAACACGACGACCGACACACCTAACCTTCCTTCCTGCTATCACGACTTTATGGAAGTATTTGATGAAGCAAAGGCCACAGCACTCCCTCCTCATCGCAGCTATGATTGCCGGATTGACCTTAGCCCAGGAGCCGAATTACCGGTTAGTCGCGTGTATGCACTGACAGCACCTGAAACTGAATACTTAAGAAAATATTTGGATGAGATGTTGGCAAAAGGATTTATTAGACACTCCAGCTCTCCGGTCTCCTCGCCTCTGTTCTTCATTCCCAAGAGAGAAGGAGGATTGCGCGCTTGCCTGGATTATCGCGCTCTTAATAAAGTGACTGTGAAGAACAAATACCCCCTTCCTCTCATTTCTGTATTACTGGACCAGGTACGAGGAGCGAAAATATTCACCAAGATTGACCTGAGGGGAGCTTATCATCTGATCAGAATTAAAGAAGGAGATGAATGGAAAACGGCGTTTCGCACTAAATTCGGTCTCTTCGAATACTGCGTGATGCCGTTCGGCCTGTGCAATGCCCCTGCGGCATTTCAGTTCTTTGTGAATTAAATACTTCGTGAATACCTGGATATTTTCGTCATTGTGTATATAGACGATATTTTGATATACTCCAAAACTGAACAGGAGTGGAGGCATTTCTTGTTGGGTTCTCCTCATCTCATCACCATTTACTCCGACCACAGAAACCTACAATTTTTTAGATCTGCTCGAGCCCTCACCCCCCGACAAATGAGATGGGTCTCGTTTTTTAGCGAGTACGATTTTCTGATCACTTATCGGCCGGGACCCCAACTTGGCAAAGCAGATGCCTTATCTAGGTTAGGTCCTGATACAACGGCTGGTCCTGATATTTCTCCTCCTATAATATCCATCGATAAAATCATTGGACTAGGGGATGTCAGAAGCACTCCAGAGGAGACATTCTTAGATAAACTGATGGACGCCTGTACAAATATTCCTCTATCCCAGTGGAAAAAGAATCCTGCGAATCATGTGAATCAGGGGTTATATTATCATGAAAACAAATTATACGTACCTACTCCTTCGTTGCAGCTTCAAGTCATGAAATGGTGCCATAACAGTGCTCTTGCTGGACATCCAGGAGGTGATAAAACTCTACAGACCTGCCTTAGATGGTTCTGGTGGGAGAGGATGAGTAAAGATGTAACCGCCTTTGTCAAGGCTTGCACTGTTTGTGCGAGACAAAAATCTCTACATAGTTCTCCTGCCGGGTTACTAAGACCCACTTCTATTCCCCCCGCACCCTGGCATTCAATCAGCATGGACTTTATTACAGATCTCCCTTGCAGTCACGGGCACAACACGATATTCGTTGTAGTAGACATGCTCTCAAAGATGGCCCATTTTATCCCTCTGAAAAAACTACCCTCGTCTAGTGAACTAGTACAGGTGTTCCTTAACCATATAGTGCGCTTACACGGACTTCCTTCCATCATAATTTCTGACAGAGATTCGCAGTTCGTGTCGAGATTCTGGAAAGGCATGTGCACTGCTTTGGGGATCGATCATAGATTGTCCACCTCATACCACCCTCAGACTGATGGGCAAACAGAGCGTACCAACCAAACATTAGAACAGTTCTTGCGTTGTCTCCTAACCACCATAACCAGTGAATGGGTGCAAGCGCTTCCTCTAGCAGAGTTTTCATATAACAACACTACACACTCCTCTACTGTTATCTCACCCTTTTACTTTTCTTATGCACATCACCCTCGTTTTCTTCCTTGTACACTACCTCCTGTACTGAACGATATCCCTGCAGTTAAAGATCACCATGAATCTCTTTTGGCCACATGGGAAGTCGCTAAAAAAGAATTGCAAAGAGCCAAAGAAGCCATGAAGGAACAGGCGGATAAACATCGTAGCCTGGAACCTAACTATGAGATAGGAGAAAAAGTCTGGTTATCAACTAGAAACCTACGCTTAGAGGGCCCCAGAAAGTTACAGCCTCGCTTTATAGGACCATATACAGTGCAGAAAGTACTAACACCCGTCACCTTAAAATTAGAACTTCCCCCTGAAATGAAGATCCACCCCGTATTCCATAGCTCCTTGATAAAAAAGTACACTCCCTCCCTAGAACCAGAAGTACCCCCTCCTCCTGTACTGGTGAATGGGGAAAGAGAATACGAAGTGAACCGAATCTTGGATTCTCGAAGATACAGGGGAAAGCTACAGTATCTTATTGACTGGGTAGGATACTCCCCTGAAGATCGGTCCTGGGAACCTGCTGATCATGTTCATGCACCTCTCTTGGTGCGCAGGTTTCATGCCCTTCATCCATCCAAACCTCGCCCTGTAATTAGGCCTTTGGGTGGGAGAACTGTCAGGAATCAAGCCACCTGTCTAGTGCTAGGGGTAGGATTATGAGGACGCACGTAAAGAATAACATTAAGAAGGCTGGAATTTAGAGATGACCCCTTACTCCACGAGAGGCAATCGGGAAGATGACACTTTGCTACGGTCCCTAGGGCACGTAAACGACGTGGCCGGAAGAAGCCGACGCTTGGCTTACTGCTATGCTCCCGTGATCTCGACCCCTTTTAGAGACTGTGTTCCTGGCGTCCGTAGCTGCTCTCTGAAATCGGAATCCTACGTCGTGTCAAGACTATAGATCTGTTCCCACCTGGAGTCGTGAGTTATTGTGTTAGCACTCGTGCTTCCAGCCCTGCGAGTCCTTGTCTTTTTTGTCCCGTCCATTTTCCTGAGATGTCCTTTCCCTCCCTGTTTTTGATCTTGCTACACTCTGGTGCAGTCTACCCCTCATTTGTGCAGTAGGGCTCAGCGGTCCCCACACCTTCGTGAACCCCTCCCCCGCCCCAGTGTTCCTTTCTGTGGTTAACTGTCTTCGTTTTGGGTTAATTATTCACCGCTGTGCATTTTATTGAGCGCACGGACCTACGTGCAACGCTCCTCTTCAGGCAAAATCTCTCACTCCTTTTTTCACTTGTTGGACACCTGACTTTTAGATATTCCTGCCTCGTGTCACTTTTTTGTCAGTTTCAATTGGACTTCAACTTTATTAAACTGACAGGGATTACTTTAAGTTCATTTGGAGAAGCCTTTATTTGGACTGGCGCTGTTCTGGATGTTTTGCTTTATTGAGACAAGCGCCCTAAATAAGGAGTGACGATAACTCCTTCCCCAAAGAACCCTTGAGTTCGCCTCGTACACTCGCTGGCTGGTAAGTGGGTGTACTCTTGTTTCTTGACTTGTTTGCGTGCATTCTCATAAAACACACTAGTACATTATATGTCATCATAATCTGATTTATATTTATTTTACAGCTCCTTGAGTCTGTTGACGATCCTCCAGGGGTGGCCGGTTACACCTAGAGGAGAAGAGTGGGGTTCACTCTGTATTATTTCTCCTCACCTTTTGGGGGCAGTAGTCTGTGACGGGAGTATATTTCATTCCGCTAGACTCTGCCTTCGGGGGGTGTGGGGAAGTTATCTTCGCTCCTGTGGAACTCCTGACACCCGTACCTAACCAACAAGGGTGTGACGCAACACAGTGTTGACATGCTAACTTGGTTCTGGGTGGGTATCTTGTAACATGTATTGTGCATGAGTTTTGCTGTTCTGTCCTGTTCTCCATTGCTTTTGACTGTGTGTCATTTCTGTCCTTCACAGGGTACTTTCAGATTCGTTTGGTCAACTGTGTCCACCGACGACGTGATTGTACTTCCAGGGTGGTAGCTGTTGTGTCCCTACAGGTGATGTGCGCCACACCCATGGACTTCCTTCCTTCTACAGTTGTTGACTGTGTGCCCGCTGCCAGGTGGGATTACCTTGCATCTGTAGTGGTTACGACATGTTGCAACTGTGTAATAAACCTGTGCTTCACTTTGTGATGTGCGTTGTCTGTGGTCACACATTTGACTGCCATTTGCTTACTGCACCTGTGGGCTACTTGACTACAACTGGAATAGGTGTGGTGTCTGTGCATTGCACCGTCTTCCCTGGCAACATCAGTGTAGGCAATGAGTCAGATGGCCTAGGTGTGTATGTGTTGTGTAGCCCTGGTGGTGTGTCTCCCCCATATGTGTCACGTTGCCTTTACTCACATGCCTGTGTTGTACTTGCTGTTGCAGTTCGCATACACAGTGTAATTTTGCAGTTCATCATCCCCATGACAGCACCCACGTTGGAATCACAACAGAGGCAAGTATGGTGTATTAGTGTGTTTATTGTGATACATTTGTGTGAATAGTGCATAGGATGGTTGGTGCTGTACATATATCTTGCAATCAGAAGTTCCTAGGTGAATTGAAAGTCCTGGTAGACAAAATCCCCAGTATCGGGGCACAGTTGTCTGAGACATTGGTCCAACTTGTACTCCCCATGTAATGTGTGGGAGTTGTGTTGCCGTCAACAGGGTGAACAGTTTGTGCACAAAGGTGAACATCCAGAACAGGTTCAGGCTTCCTGGGAGTTGCACTTGGCCATCGGCCTCTCACTTGCCCCTCCTCGGACGACCCCTCTTCTTTGGGAGGGCCCCTCAAGTACAGGCTGCTGCGGTGCAGGGGACTCTCCGCCAGAGTCATCCTCCCTCCCTGTGGCAGTTGCAGTTTGTTCAGCACCAGATGTTGTTGGCACACAGGGAGGTGTGGACTGGTTGCTGTTCATCTGGCGGAGGCATTGTAATATGTCCCTATGCACCGCCGTCATCTCTTGCAGTGCGTCCCACTTGGACTCCACGCGGGACATGTGTGAGTCCAAGCGGGCATGATGGGCAGCCTGCTGCTGTTTCCTGTCTCTGAGGAGCCCCACTACCTGGCTGAGATCTCCGGTGCTGGACTGGTACGCATCGGCTATGCGTACCAGTTTTGGGTCATCATGCACACCAGCAACCTCTGCAAGCAGCGACCTCTGTCTCCCACCCCTCCCACCACCCCTGCCGACATGTGCAGTGCGTGCAGTGGCACGCACAGATGACCCTGGTCCCCCTTGGGGGTTGGTGGTGGTGGTGGTGTCCATGGCCCCACGTTGGTCCAGGGTCCCTGTGCTGGTGTTGCTCCTTGTTCTGTCCATGTCGGCAGGGATGGTATTTGTGGTGACAGTCGTTGGAGGGGTGGGTGCAGGGGTGCAGCTGGTGGTCCTGCTGGTGCTGCATGTTGACTTGCACCGGATGTGCCAGGTTGGTCTTCTTCGTCCGAGGAGGGCAGAGGCTGTACGACACCAGTGAGCTCCGCATCCTCTTGAGCCTGGGACTGGGACTCCTCAGCGTCTGCTGCTGTGTCCCCATCATCACCTGTTTTTGGGAGACACACACAATGTATGTTATGTTTCTGCAGGCATCAATGGTTGACACACCTGACAGTTGTGACTGTGCCTCTGGGTGCGGGCCTGTACATTGCATTGTCCTAAGTTGTCAGAGTCAGGGGTTGATATTGGTGTAGCACATTGTCCTGCATTATTTGGGCATTTCTATGTATTTGTTGGGGTGTGAACATGGTCTGCATTGGTTGTATTTGGTTGACAGCCGGCCCTCCTTCCCACCCAGCCAGTCAGTTATCCCACCATGGACTGTGCTTGCATTGCAGGGAGTGAAAGTTGTCTTTCAGGATGTCAGTCAGTGGTGTCCTGCTGTTGGTTGTTGCACAGTTGCCAGCAGGGCCTTGTGCTCCCCACAGCAGTAGCCAGTGTCAGCCATCTTGTCAGTCCTTATCCACTCCCTGTGATGTGAGCATGGTTCAGGGTGGTGTTGATGGGACAGTTGTGGGGGTGAGCTATGTCTGTGACTATGACTCCCATCATGCTATTGCCTCCACCCCACTTGCCAGCATTCCCATACTTACTTGCTTTTGTGGGGAGTTCAGTGTGTGTGGGTGTGAGAGCAATGGCAAGATGGCTGACAGTGGTGTCCTGCTGTTGGTTGGTGTGCAGTTCCCAGCATGCCCTTGTGCTCCCCACAGCAGTATCCAGTGTCAGCCATCTTGTCAGTCCTTATCCACTCCCTGTGATGTGAGCATGGTTCAGGGTGGTGTTGATGGGACAGTTGTGGGGGTGAGCTATGTCTGTGACTATGACTTCCATCATGCTATTGCCTCCACCCCACTTGCCAGCATTCCCATACTTACTTGCTTTTGTGGGGAGTTCAGTGTGTGTGGGTGTGAGAGCAATGGCAAGATGGCTGACAGTGGTGTCCTGCTGTTGGTTGGTGTGCAGTTCCCAGCATGCCATTGTGCTCCCCACAGCAGTAGCCAGTGTCAGCCATCTTGTCAGTCCTTATCCACTGCCTGTGATGTGAGCATGGTTCAGGGTGGTGTTGATGGGACAGTTGTGGGGGTGAGCTATGTCTGTGACTATGACTCCCATCATGCTATTGCCTCCACCCCACTTGCCAGCATTCCCATACTTACTTGCTTTTGTGGGGAGTTCAGTGTGTGTGGGTGTGAGAGCAATGGCAAGATGGCTGACAGTGGTATCCTGCTGTTGGTTGGTGTGCAGTTCCCAGCATGCCCTTGTGCTCCCCACGACACAGCAACAGTGTCAGACATCTTTGATGGGCCTTTCCACTCTCTGTGGGATGTGCATGCGTGAGTGTGAGCTTGCTGGGCCATGTGGTGGGGGATGTAGAGCTGTGCCTACGACTCCCATCATGCTATTGCCTCCACCCCCTTCCCAGCATGCCCATGCTTCCTTCCTTTTGACTCTGCTTCCCTGTGGGGTGGGCTGCCTGTGCTGACAGGATGGCTGGGAGTGTTGTCCTGGCAGTTGTTTGGCTAAAAGTCCAAAGAGTGTCCCTGTGCTTCACACAACATAACCCAGGGTGGTGGTTGTTTGTGGGATCTTCAGTTAGGATGTGAGGCATTGCATTCTCCCAGGTGGGTTCTGTGGAGTATGTGTTGAGGGGTGTGTGAGGGGAGGTGCTTGTGACTATGGTCAGTGCTGCAAGTCCTCCTTCCCACCCAGCCAGATATCCCACCATGGAACGTGCTTGCATTGCAGAGAGTGCAAGTTGGCTTTCAGGATGTCAGGCAGTGGTGTTGTGCTGTTTGTTGGTGCACAGTTCCCTGCAGGGCCTTGTGCTCCCCACAGCAGTAGCCAGTGTCAGCCATCTTGTGAGTCCTTATCCACTCCCTGTGATGTGAGCATTGTTCAGGGTGGTGTTGATGGGCCAGTTGTGAGGCTGAGCGATATCTGTGCCTACTACTCCCATCATGCTATTGCCTCCACCCCCCTTCCCAGCATGCCCATGCTTCCTTCCTTTTGACTCTGCTTCCCTGTGGGGTGGGCTGCCTGTGCTGACAGGATGGCTGGGAGTGTTGTCCTGGCAGTTGTTTGGCTAAAAGTCCCAAGAGTGTCCCTGTGCTTCACACTACATTACCCAGGGTGGAGGTTCTTTGTGGGATCTTGAATTAGGATGTGAGGCATTGCATTCTCCCAGGTGGGTTCTGTGGAGTTTGTGTTGAGGTGGGGTGTGAGGGGAGGTGCTTGTGACTATGGTCAGTGCTGCGAGTCCTCCTTCCCACCCAGCCAGATATCCCACCATGGAACGTGCTTCCATTGCAGAGAGTGCAAGTTGGCTTTCAGGATGTCAGGCAGTGGTGTTGTGCTGTTTGTTGGTGCACAGTTCCCAGCAGGGCCTTGTGCTCCCCACAGCAGTAGCCAGTGTCAGCCATCTTGTGAGTCCTTATCCACTCCCTGTGATGTGAGCATGGTTCAGGGTGGTGTTGATGGGCCAGTTGTGAGGCTGAGCGATATCTGTGCCTACTACTCCCATCATGCTATTGCCTCCACCCCCTTCCCAGCATGCCCATGCTTCCTTCCTTTGACTCTGCTTCCCTGTGGGGTGGGCTGCAATTGCTGACAGGATGGCTGGGAGTGTTGTCCTGGCAGTTGTTTGGCTAAAAGTCCCAAGAGTGTCCCTGTGCTTCACACTACATTACCCAGGGTGGAGGTTCTTTGTGGGATCTTGAGTTAGGATGTGAGGCATTGCATTCTCCCAGGTGGGTTCTGTGGAGTTTGTGTTGAGGGGGGGTGTGAGGGGAGGTGCTTGTGACTATGGTCAGTGCTGCGAGTCCTCCTTCCCACCCAGCCAGATATCCCACCATGGAACGTGCTTCCATTGCAGGGAGTGGAAGTTGTCTCTCAGGATGTCAGTCAGTGGTGTTGTGCTGTTTGTTGGTGCACAGTTCCCAGCAGGGCCTTGTGCTCCCCACAGCAGTAGCCAGTGTCAGCCATCTTGTGAGTCCTTATCCACTCCCTGTGATGTGAGCATGGTTCAGGAGTGGTGTTGATGGGCCAGTTGTGAGGCTGAGCGATATCTGTGCCTACTACTCCCATCATGCTATTGCCTCCACCCCCTTCCCAGCATGCCCATGCTTCCTTCCTTTTGACTCTGCTTCCCTGTGGGGTGGGCTGCCTGTGCTGACAGGATGGCTGGGAGTGTTGTCCTGGCAGTTGTTTGGCTAAAAGTCCCAAGAGTGTCCCTGTGCTTCACACTACATTACCCAGGGTGGAGGTTCTTTGTGGGATCTTGAGTTAGGATGTGAGGCATTGCATTCTCCCAGGTGGGTTCTGTGGAGTTTGTGTTGAGGGGGTGTGAGGGGAGGTGCTTGTGACTATGGTCAGTGCTGCGAGTCCTCCTTCCCACCCAGCCAGATATCCCACCATGGAACGTGCTTCCTTTGCAGGGAGTGGAAGTTGTCTCTCAGGATGTCAGTCAGTGGTGTTGTGCTGTTTGTTGGTGCACAGTTCCCAGCAGGGCCTTGTGCTCCCCACAGCAGTAGCCAGTGTCAGCCATCTTGTGAGTCCTTTTCCACTCCATGTGATGTGAGCATGGTTCAGGGTGGTGTTGATGGGCCAATTGTGAGGCTGAGCGATATCTGTGCCTACTACTCCCATCATGCTATTGCCTCCACCCCCTTCCCAGCATGCCCATGCTTCCTTCCTTTTGACTCTGCTTCCCTGTGGGGTGGGCTGCCTGTGCTGACAGGATGGCTGGGAGTGTTGTCCTGGCAGTTGTTTGGCTAAAAGTCCCAAGAGTGTCCCTGTGCTTCACACTACATTACCCAGGGTGGAGGTTCTTTGTGGGATCTTGAGTTAGGATGTGAGGCATTGCATTCTCCCAGGTGGGTTCTGTGGAGTTTGTGTTGAGGGGGTGTGAGGGGAGGTGCTTGTGACTATGGTCAGTGCTGCGAGTCCTCCTTCCCACCCAGCCAGATATCCCACCATGGAACGTGCTTCCATTGCAGAGAGTGCAAGTTGGCTTTCAGGATGTCAGGCAGTGGTGTTGTGCTGTTTGTTGGTGCACAGTTCCCAGCAGGGCCTTGTGCTCCCCACAGCAGTAGCCAGTGTCAGCCATCTTGTGAGTCCTTATCCACTCCCTGTGATGTGAGCATGGTTCAGGGTGGTGTTGATGGGCCAGTTGTGAGGCTGAGCGATATCTGTGCCTACTACTCCCATCATGCTATTGCCTCCACCCCCTTCCCAGCATGCCCATGCTTCCTTCCTTTTGACTCTGCTTCCCTGTGGGGTGGGCTGCCTGTGCTGACAGGATGGCTGGGAGTGTTGTCCTGGCAGTTGTTTGGCTAAAAGTCCCAAGAGTGTCCCTGTGCTTCACACTACATTACCCAGGGTGGAGGTTCTTTGTGGGATATTGAGTTAGGATGTGAGGCATTGCATTCTCCCAGGTGGGTTCTGTGGAGTTTGTGTTGAGGGGGTGTGAGGGAGGTGCTTGTGACTATGGTCAGTGCTGCGAGTCCTCCTTCCCACCCAGCCAGATATCCCACCATGGAACGTGCTTCCATTGCAGGGAGTGGAAGTTGTCTCTCAGGATGTCAGTCAGTGGTGTTGTGCTGTTTGTTGGTGCACAGTTCCCAGCAGGGCCTTGTGCTCCCCACAGCAGTAGCCAGTGTCAGCCATCTTGTGAGTCCTTATCCACTCCCTGTGATGTGAGCATGGTTCAGGGTGGTGTTGATGGGCCAGTTGTGAGGCTGAGCGATATCTGTGCCTACTACTCCCATCATGCTATTGCCTCCACCCCCTTCCCAGCATGCCCATGCTTCCTTCCTTTTGACTCTGCTTCCCTGTGGGGTGGGCTGCCTGTGCTGACAGGATGGCTGGGAGTGTTGTCCTGGCAGTTGTTTGGCTAAAAGTCCCAAGAGTGTCCCTGTGCTTCACACTATATTACCCAGGGTGGAGGTTCTTTGTGGGATCTTGAGTTAGGATGTGAGGCATTGCATTCTCCCAGGTGGGTTCTGTGGAGTTTGTGTTGAGGGGGGGTGTGAGGGGAGGTGCTTGTGACTATGGTCAGTGCTGCGAGTCCTCCTTCCCACCCAGCCAGATATCCCACCATGGAACGTGCTTCCTTTGCAGGGAGTGGAAGTTGTCTCTCAGGATGTCAGTCAGTGGTGTTGTGCTGTTTGTTGGTGCACAGTTCCCAGCAGGACCTTGTGCTCCCCACAGCAGTAGCCAGTGTCAGCCATCTTGTGAGTCCTTTTCCACTCCCTGTGATGTGAGCATGGTTCAGGGTGGTGTTGATGGGCCAGTTGTGAGGCTGAGCGATATCTGTGCCTACTACTCCCATCATGCTATTGCCTCCACCCCCTTCCCAGCATGCCCATGCTTCCTTCCTTTTGACTCTGCTTCCCTGTGGGGTGGGCTGCCTGTGCTGACAGGATGGCTGGGAGTGTTGTCCTGGTAGTTGTTTGGCTAAAAGTCCCAAGAGTGTCCCTGTGCTTCACACTACATTACCCAGGGTGGAGGTTCTTTGTGGGATCTTGAGTTAGGATGTGAGGCATTGCATTCTCCCAGGTGGGTTCTGTGGAGTTTGTGTTGAGGGGGTGTGATGGGAGGTGCTTGTGACTATGGTCAGTGCTGCGAGTCCTCCTTCCCACCCAGCCAGATATCCCACCATGGAACGTGCTTCCATTGCAGGGAGTGGAAGTTGTCTCTCAGGATGTCAGTCAGTGGTGTTGTGCTGTTTGTTGGTGCACAGTTCCCAGCAGGGCCTTGTGCTCCCCACAGCAGTAGCCAGTGTCAGCCATCTTGTGAGTCCTTATCCACTCCCTGTGATGTGAGCATGGTTCAGGGTGGTGTTGATGGGCCAGTTGTGAGGCTGAGCGATATCTGTGCCTACTACTCCCATCATGCTATTGCCTCCACCCCCCTTCCCAGCATGCCCATGCTTCCTTCCTTTTGACTCTGCTTCCCTGTGGGGTGGGCTGCCTGTGCTGACAGGATGGCTGGGAGTGTTGTCCTGGCAGTTGTTTGGCTAAAAGTCCCAAGAGTGTCCCTGTGCTTCACACTACATTACCCAGGGTGGAGGTTCTTTGTGGGATCTTGAGTTAGGATGTGAGGCATTGCATTCTCCCAGGTGGGTTCTGTGGAGTTTGTGTTGAGGGGGTGTGAGGGGAGGTGCTTGTGACTATGGTCAGTGCTGCGAGTCCTCCTTCCCACCCAGCCAGATATCCCACCATGGAACGTGCATCCTTTGCAGGGAGTGGAAGTTGTCTCTCAGGATGTCAGTCAGTGGTGTTGTGCTGTTTGTTGGTGCACAGTTTCCAGCAGGGCCTTGTGCTCCCCACAGCAGTAGCCAGTGTCAGCCATCTTGTGAGTCCTTATCCACTCCCTGTGATGTGAGCATGGTTCAGGGTGGTGTTGATGGGCCAGTTGTGAGGCTGAGCGATATCTGTGCCTACTACTCCCATCATGCTATTGCCTCCACCCCCCTTCCCAGCATGCCCATGCTTCCTTCCTTTTGACTCTGCTTCCCTGTGGGGTGGGCTGCCTGTGCTGACAGGATGGCTGGGAGTGTTGTCCTGGCAGTTGTTTGGCTAAAAGTCCCAAGAGTGTCCCTGTGCTTCACACTACATTACCCAGGGTGGAGGTTCTTTGTGGGATCTTGAGTTAGGATGTGAGGCATTGCATTCTCCCAGGTGGGTTCTGTGGAGTTTGTGTTGAGGGGGTGTGTGAGGAGGTGCTTGTGACTATGGTCAGTGCTGCGAGTCCTCCTTCCCACCCAGCCAGCCAGATATCCCACCATGGAACGTGCTTCCATTGCAGGGAGTGGAAGTTGTCTCTCAGGATGTCAGTCAGTGGTGTCCTGCTGTTGGTTGTTGCACAGTTGCCAGCAGGGCCTTGTGCTCCCCACAGCAGTAGCCAGTGTCAGCCATCTTGTCAGTCCTTATCCACTCCCTGTGATGTGAGCATGATTCAGGGTGGTGTTGATGGGACAGTTGTGGGGGTGAGCAATATGTATGACTACGACTCCCATGATGCTATTGGCTACACTGACTTGCCCAGCATACACAGAATTCCTTCCTTTCAGTGGTCTTCACTGTGTGTTGGTGTTGTAGTGGTGGCTACATGTCTGGATGTGTTTGTTAGTTCTATTTGTGCCACGGCCTAGCTGTAGTTGTAGTTCTGTTTGTACATGTGATGACATGGTTAAATGTAACTTTGAGATGGCATGTGTTGTGTTTATCTGACTGACATACACATTTTGGGATGATTCTGTTCTGGTTGCTGTGTAATTGCTATGAGTGCATGGTTTGACTCTCCCCTTGACAGTGATGTGTGTGTGTATTGTGGCAGAATATTGTGTACATTTGTTGTGTACTCACCAGGCTCTGGGATGTTCTCTAGTCCATAGACGCTCACTGGCGGAAGGATGGCCCGCACCTTCTCCTCCCAGGGCCTGAGGTATACTGGCTTGGCAGGAGGGCCACTGCCGGTGTATTGGCTCAGGAGGTAGTCCTTCTTGAGCAGCTCCCGTACCCTCCTGCGCACGTCATACCACCTGTTCTGGATGTCAGTCTTTGTGCGCAGACATGGTGATTGTGCGTTCACCCTGTTGATGATCCTCTCCCACATCTTGGTTTTCTGGGAGATGGGGGTCTGTTGGACCAGTGTGCCAAACAGCTGTGGCTCTACCCTGAGGATCTCGTCTACCAGGACTTCCAATTCACAATCTAGGAACTTGTGATTCTTCTTGGGGGCATGGTGATGGGTGGTGATGGTGAGTGATGTGTGTGTTGGTGTGCAGGTGAGGGTGTGTGAGTGTGTGTTTTGCTGGGTGTATGTGAGGTAGCTATTTGTTGGTGTGCTGATGGTGTGTGGCTTGTGTGAGGGATGAGCTGTGGGTGTGTGGTTGCTGTCTGTTGAGTGCTGGCAGTAGAATGGCATTTGCAAAGGATCATGGTTGGGATTTGTGTCCTTGATATGGGTGGAGTTGTGGGTGTGTCTTTGTTCTCTGTCCCCACCCCCCAGTATTTATTGGCTTTGTAATTGCTTGTTTGGCCTTTTTTGTGTATTTTTCCTTAGTACTTTTTGTGCATGTTGGAAACGTTCTTGTGACCGAGTCGGACCCTGCATTTGTCTCGTACGGTCTTCTCCGTTTCATTCACGCTGTGTTTGTGCAGTTTTCTATGCTGCGTACGCGTCGGTCGCGGTGTTTTGTGTTACTCCGGCTCGCAGTTTTGTATGCGTGTCGGTCGTACGGCTTGTCCTCCGTTCGACTCGGTCGTGGTTTTCGCGCCTTGCATCGTACTTAGCGGTTTGGAGTTCGCGTGTACGTTTCGGTTGGATTTGTTCCGGGTGGTGTCGGTCGGTTCGATTCGCGTGTTTTTCCGGCCGGATTGCTGTTTTCCGTGCGGCTCGGTCGTTCGGCTTGGGTTCAGTACGTGTCGGTCGGATTTTGCACGCCTTGCATCGTACTTGGCGTGTCGGGCGCCACAGGTACGTGTCGGTCGGAATAAATTCCGGCTCCGAGTCGGTCGGTGCTTTTTCCGGCCCGAATCGGAATCGACCCCTAAGTGGTGTTGATGGAGCAGGATTTCACGAAAGAAACCTGCTCGATTGAACACCCTTATAACACGTACTAATAGTCAGTAGTGGTAAATTGATTAACAGGCACAAATACACTACACGTGGGAAGCTTGCTTTGCAAAATGCATGAACTTATAAAAAGAAAATAATAATAATGCGTAAATAACCGGAAATGTAATAATCTTGTATATAGTATGAATTAAGAAGGTTTGCATGGCAAGGCCGCATATATATGTAGTAAAAAGCATGACGTGTGCTGCTTTATCTTAATAAATAATGCTGCTTTCCTGCTTATGCCATGCTAGGAAACCCGATAACATGAAGTAGAGCTAAGGTGGATGGTAAACAGTGAAAAAATACATCATCACATAATTAATAAATGTCTGTTTTCCATTCTTTCAGTAATGGGCGAATCCTCCATATTACTAAGTTGACCACATAATGGGCGGGTGTAAGTGTGTGCACAAGGGAACCATGTGACCTCATGACTGAGCTGCTGAACAAGCTGAGAAAGCTTGACCTGGTGAAGGACGGAACATTTGTCAAGCAGCCAAAGCCAGTGTCTTCATGGGAACGGAAATCAAGTTGTTGAAAATATTAATTGTAAAATAAAATGTTGCATATGTACCCGTGAGAGAGAAGCTGAAATTGATGACTGTATAAAAAATTGTTTAGAACAATAGTGTAGTCAAGAGTAGAATGATTTCACCATGGGGTGACATCCCACCCCCAGAACTTAACCAATCCCTTAGCTAAAAAGTACAGATATAGCAACTACTGTGGGACGGGCGTGTAGTTTTTGGGTATAAGAATAGGTGCATTGGGGGTGTGGTTAGAAGCTGCTGCAGGTTGCATAGGCTGAAGGTGAAAGAGTGAGGAAGTGTTGGATAGCGTAGGGGTAAAAATTACTATTCCCACTCCAGTGAGTGCAACAGTAGGGAAAGTGTTGGATAGCGTTAGGGTTAAAATTACTATTCCAACTCCAGTGAGTGTAACAGTGTGGAAAATGTAGGATAGCGTAGGGGTTAAAATAACATACTTATTAATTAAATATTTTTTTTAAAATAAATAACATATTAATAATTAACAAAAATATTAATAATAAATACCAATAAAATTAAATAAATATTTACTTAAATAACATTAAATTACTTCCCACCCTATTCCCTATAAACGCACACCCACTACACATAAAAAATAACACAATTAATTAAATTATCAATTAATCAATTAATAAAAATAATTACCAATTAATAATTAAATAACATTAAATTAATAATCAATACCAATTAATACAAATTAAAATGTACTTAATTATAATAAATTACTTCCCACCCTATTCCCCTATAAACCCACAACCCGCTACACATACAAAATAACACATTGAATGTAATTATCAATTAATCAATTAATAAAAATTAATTACCAATTAATTAACAATAAATTAATTAATAATAACAATAAATAAAAAATAATAATAAACTAATTATAATTAATATGATTATAAATTAATCAATTAATAAAAATTAATTACCAATTAATAATTAATTACCAATAAATTAATAATCAATAAAAATAAATTAAAAATATTAATTAATTAATTATAATTAAATTACTTCCCACCCTATTCCCCTATAAACCCACAACCCGCTCTAATACTAAAACACAAAATTTACTTTAAAAAATTACTAGTTTCTAAACATTTAATACATATATTTAAAAATAATTAAAAAACATTACAAAAAATGTTAAACACAAACATATAAAATACATAACACTAACATAAATATCGATATTATTAACAACAATATTTTTGCTAACGATATTACTTACTTCGATATTATTTACTTTGATATAAAAAAACGATATTACTTACCTTAAGGTCGATATTCTGGTCACCGTTATTCTTGACTTCGATATTCTGTCCCTACGATATTTAAAACTCGATATTAGTGTAGGTCGATAATAAAAATCGATATTATGTCTGCATACCCTTCCATCAAAGTAAACCCATACCTCGTCATCTGCATTTTTCTTACAACCTGATCTACTCCACTCTTCCTTTTCCCTATCACTGGTTTCTTCCTGCATTTGCCTTATTTCATCCCAAGTCTCAAATGTGGTGGTGAGCATAAGGTGGCATTCGGTATTTCCTCTTTCAATTGATCTATTTATGGCCATCGAATTTTGGGTACAGAAACGCGCTAATTGATCCGCGTATCTGTTGCTTTTGTCACATTATCATATCCGGATTGATGTGCAGCACATTTTACAACTGCAATTCTTTTTGGTAACTGCAAAGCTTCCAATAATTCTTTTACAGTTTTCCCATTCCGAATTGGGGACCCAGAGGAAGTCAAGAATCCCCTTTGCATCTATAGTTGACCGAAGTCATGTACGACGCCGAATCCGTACTGACTGTCGGTGTAAATTGTTACTTTCAGACCCTTTGCCAATTGACATGCTCTGGTCAGAGCAATCAACTCTGCAACCTGAGCGATGTTGATCCATTTCAGGCAAGAAGCTTCTAACGCTCCTGCTAAAGTGCATACAGCATAACCAGGACACAATTCACCCTTTTCATTTCTCAAACAAGATCCATACACAAACAACTCACAATCCGATTTTTCCAAGGGTTCATCTTCTATATCAGGATGTGGCTTAGTACAGAGTTCTGTCACTTCCAGACAATCATGTTCTGCTTCCTCTTTCACCTCCTCACATCTCGAACTTGGTAACAAGGTAGCAGGGTTCACAGTAGTGCACCTTACCACCGTCACATTTTCAGCACCAAGAATCACTCTTTCATATTTAGTCAGCCGACTAGAGGTCATGTGTTGAGTCCGAGTGCGAGTTAAGAGGATCTCAACAGAGTGTCGTACATATACCTTTACAGGGTAGCCCATCACAATGGCTTCACTTTGTTCAAGACTCACACAAGTGGCGGCTACTGCTTTTAAACAGCCTGGCAATGCTGCAGCCACTGAATCCAGGGTAGCAGAAAAATATGCCACCGGACGTCGTGCCATCCTATGTTTCCGAGTTAAAACTGCAAGTGCACATCCATCTCTCTCACAACAGTATAATGCAAATTCTTTAGAGTAATCTGGCATTCCCAAAGCAGGCGCTTGACAAAGACTGTTTAGCAATTTAGAGAAAGATTCCATACTTTTTTCGTCCAACACAATTGGATCTTTCACATCCTTTCGTGTCAACCTCTGTAGAGGTTTTGCGATCAATGAGAAACCACAGATCCATTGTCTGCAGTATCCAACCATTCCCAAAAACATTTGCACTTCCTTTTGATTTCTTGGTGGATTTATTTTCTTGATCACACTTATTCTCTCTGGTGTCACCTTTCTGACCCCCTTTTCAATTTTGTGACCTAAATACTGAACTTCCTGTCTACAGTATTGTAATTTGGAGGGTGACACTTTATGTCCTCCTTCTGCCAAATGGTTCAGTAAGGCAATGGTGTCTGACACACATGCTTCCCGTGTTTTTGATGCCACCAGTAGGTCATCAATGTACTGAACCAGCACAGATTTTCAAGGCATGACTAAGGTCTCCAAACATTTTTTCAAGATCTGATTAAAGATCGAGGGACTCTCAGTGTACCCTTGAGGAACTTGGCAGCATGCCAAGACATGGTTTCCGAACCAAAATGCAAACAAATACTGCCTTTCCAGGTGCAACGGAATGGAGAAAAATGCCTGACACAAATCAATGACAGTGTACCACTCAGCATCACAGGGAATTTGGTAAAGAATTACTGCTGGATTTGGCACTACTGGACAACATGGCACTACAATTTTGTTCACCTTTCTCAGGTGTAGAACTATTCTATATTTTCCACCAGGCTTTTTGATTCCAATAATGGGTGAGTTACAGGGACTACTCATTATTTCTTTTAGAATTCCCTGTTCAATCATTTGGTCAATCACAGGGGTGACTCCAGCGATTACTTCTGGACTCATTTTGTACTGTGGGGTATTGGGGTATACAGCACCATCTTTCACTGTAATCTGAATTGGATCCACATTCTTCATTAACCCAATCTCTTTTCCTGAAAAATCCCACACATCTGTTCTCACTGTATCCTTTAATTCTTCAGGCAAATCTTCCTCAGTTAGCACTGAATACAATTCATTCACTTCTGACTCCCGTTGGGCCATCAATACCTTGTATTCAACATCTTCATCAGGTGTCATAAATGCAACACCATCCGGTGTGCAATAAATAGTGCAATTCATTTTGCACAACAGATCTCTGCCCAAGAGATTCACAGGACTGGTATCACATACCACAAACTTATGCATTTCTTTGAAATTTCCAATGTGTACCTCTTTTGGGGCTGTGACAGGAGTTCTGATATGTTTATTTACAAAGCCTATAACTTGGATAGTGTCTCCCGAGAGGGGTAGGTTTGGAATTTCTGCTGCTCTCACAGTAGAACGGGTAGCACCAGTATCCAACAAGAAGGTGATGTCTTTACCTTCTACCTTTCCATCAACAAATGGACCTGACTGATCTACTGCTAAAGATGCGCCAAGTACGCACTCTTCCTCCCCCCTCAGGCACCGTCATTGAGCTGAATCCGAACCACTCTCATTGCAACGCACCAAATACTGTGAAACCAGTGGATTCTTACCAAACTGCTCTTCTCCTCGGAATCCAGAACTTGCACTGTACATCTGCATATGAGCATTCACATTACAGGGTATAGGTGGTTGTGGCACCTGTAACTGTGGAGTGACTACCTGCTGCTGCTGCTGTTGACTCCCAACCACCTCATTCTGCATCTGTGGGTTTAAATTTTGATTTGTTTCGTTACCCTTTTGTCCAGATCTACACTCGTTCTTCCAATGTCCAAACTTTCCGCACGCATGACAAGGAAATTTCTTTTTAGCTTCTTCCTTACTCATTCTAAATTTTCCCTTACCTCCACTGTTTACCTGTCCAGCCTGATTCTGACTTTGTCGTACATTACTATTTTCCTGTTGCTGTTCTGCCATTTTTACCTTTGCCCACATCATTTTTTCTTTTAACTTTTTAAGCCTTGATTCAATGTCATCACTACAATATTTTGCATACCTCAGAATTTCGTCTCTCGACTTACTCTGCCAGCAAAGCATATGCTGCTGTATCATGGCACTAATTTCTGGTTTCAATCCATATACAAATCGATACACAAAATGTCCCATATCTTTAACTCCAATATTCTCAAACCCACTATATTGCTTAAACACCTGTAGCAATCTCTCATAATATGCGTGCACTGACTCTTTGGGCTCTTGGGTTGTCCTGTCAATCTTAACCCAATCCGTTTCTTTAGGGGAGATCTTTCCTTTTAAAAATGTAATGACCTGATGATACTTTTTCATCACTTCTTCCGATGGTGCACCTGTTTTTGCATCCCTGGGGTATTCATCTTTCGGCCAGTCGACAGTAATTTTACATTCTGTCCATAAATCAGCCGGAACCACTATTTCAAAAAGACCATCTAAATCTTTCAACAATACCTTTGAAACTTTTACAAATCTGTCCACTTGTTTATACCACTCAACAGGCTTCTCTCGTAATCTAGGAAAATCATTTGTGAATGACAATATATCCTGTCTAGTCCAAGGCACATGAACATATCCACCACCTGGAACCTCTCTCATGGGACATGCCCTTTCAACTTGCTCGGTTTCCTTTAACGGAAACATGGAATTTCCTTTACCAGTAGTCTCTTCTTTCTTTTTTATCCATTTACTCCTCCATCGTTCTACAGTTCCCCATTTCTTCAAAATATTCATTAATTCTTTTATCTGCAATCTTCTCCCTGACGTATTTAAACTTTCTAAATCCTTGTCAGTAAAAGCCATTCTGTACGTTTTTTGCAACATTTTCGATTTTTCTATGTCTATGCCAAACTCACTCGCAACCTCCAATAATTTTTCATGAAAGTTCTTCGCTCTCCAAGTAATACTTTTACACAAAAACAATAGTTCTTCATCACTGTATGTCCCTAATCTATCTGGGCTTACGGTAGCAATAATCATCTCTTCTAAATCTACCTTCAATTGACTCACGTTTAAACCCTGTGGTTGAGCTTTTGGCTTAGTCATTTCCTTTATCTAATTTGTTAAATCTTCTGGGGAGGGACCTGCTGAACTCCCTGCTATTGGAGTAAAATTCGGTCCTATTTTTCTTGGGTCTAATTGAATGCCTCTTCTCTGGGCTTCTGTTAATAAGTCACCAACCGGTAGGTCTAACAATGTGTTATTTTGGTCATCTTGTTTATTTTCATTTGTTGCTGACACTACTTCACTCCTTACACTACTTCTGGGAATTGACAATGTGTGCACTTTTTGCAAAGTCGATTTCTCTCCAAATAATGGGACCACAGGACCAATTGTTACTGGCACCGTCAAAGCTTCTGCATTCAGATTTAACTGATTTATTTTCTGCACCTGTTCCATTCTAGCTTTATTTAACAAACTCACTTCATTTTCTTGCACTATTCTAGCTATTTCGGTAATTTGAGGAGTTAAGGGAGTTACCATTTGTGGGGCACTTGGAGTCACCTCTCCTGAATTTTCCTCATATGGCGGAGGTTTTTTGGTCATCATATCTTCCAATAATTCATCATCAGACTCCTCCAAGCCTTCTCCCATCGTTTCTATATTTTTCTTTTTCTCCTTACACTTTGTACCTGTCTGATTCCCTGCTGTTAAAACTGGATATAGACCCTCGGTCACTACCGCTCTTCTCCATCTTTTCATTTGATCTTCTCGCCTCTCAAATGGATATCTGGGCAAAAAACCTCTGAATCTTCTACCACTTCTATCTTTTTCTCGCTCAAAAGCTTCTACTTCCCATTCTTCCAATGCTTCATACTAGGTAAGTCTAGGATTTGGTTCTAGCGAGTTCATCCTATTTCTCAAATTCTGTACAATTCTCACATTGAAAGTACCAAACTCAGGGAAAGCTAACATTCCATCATACTCCGTATATTTCATCCAGTTTTCTAACCAAACACAAGTATGGTACCCTTGCTCCATCATCATATAAGAGGCAGGCGTTCTTGGGGGTGGAATTGGAATTCCCTCTCTAGTCACAATTTGCTTATCTTTCTTAAAGAATTTCTTTATTGTTTTTAGCAAACCCATTTTCAAACTCTTCTTTACTAATGTGTTTTTCAACAATAACTCAAACAAAATTTCTCCGTATTTCTCTCTTCCCTATTCGTTAAATCCTGTCCTTTACCAGCGCGACTCACACCAACCAACCAATCACAACTTTGTTCACACCCGCTATCTGACCAATGCCAGCGCGGCCTTTTGTGACATCAGTTTTTACTCCTTCTACCGACCCTCCCTTTACAATCTGCTCTCGATATACACCCGCTGCTTTGTCCAATACCAGCGCAGCACTTTGTGATGTCAGTATCGCTCCTTCTACTGACCCCTCCTTTACAAAATCTTACGACAATATTTTTCTGAGTTTTTCTTATTTTAAAAATCTGTTAGTGACAACATAAAAAGACAATGCTACTTTGTCTGCTCCACTAAATAAAAGAGATAGTCTACACTCTTTCGGGAGATCCTCACACTGCAAGTAATAATAACGACCAGCGTTATCTCACTTTTCTAACAAGCTCCGGGGAGATCTATTACTCCTCTAGGGATAAAACCGAGGTATCACAAGAGGACCTTTTGACATACAAAAAGGGTGTCCTGTTACTTCTCTCCGAGATACTGCCAGAATTTCAAAAGGTACCCTTCGCTAATTCAGACACTCTCCTTACATGCGAAATTTTCCCTAATTATAACACTGACAGCCCTACGTAGCTTTTCAGTATTATTACAACAGACAAAGTACTTCTGCAGTGTGATTTCTTTACCACACTCTTCTTCTGCCTACTTCAGGCTATTTCTTTCCGGGGATTCCTCAGGCAACTCCGTACCTGAACTTCTAGACAACATAAAACGGGACACTAACTCTTCATGTTAAGACAAATAACCAATATTCAACAACCATTACCAAACTAATCAATAATTAAACCGTCCTCTGCTGCCAAGAAACTGATCCAGCGCGAACCCAATAAATTGATCAAGGATAAATAGTCAATAATTCACATGCTTTGGCCGATACTCATTCACCCAAATCCTTGATGCGCTGGGGTCAAGTTTGTTAACTTTGCCTCAATTTTACTCTCACTTATTCAGGTTAAATCTTAAACATTTGTATATTTGCGTAATCTGGATAATCTTAATCGACTTTTCATCTACTCGGTCGATGGACCAATTAGTTGAAGAGTTGATGGCAATGGAAATTCTAAGGGAAACACCTAATCAATGTAACTGACTAAATAACCACGGACTCTCTGTGAGATTTAATAATTTTTATCTAGTAATTGAAATTGCTCATATCGATTATTACATAAATTCAAATGCTGGAAACCTCGTGAGAGAGAGCAAACTTTATCAATACAATAACGAAACTGTCATTTCAAAGTATACGTTGCAAAAGAGTGGACAGATGAAGAGACATCAGATGCAGGTAAAATATATCATTAAACTGTCAATTTGGAGGGATAGATGAAGAGACAAAAGAAACAGAAACAAGAAATATGACTGCAAAAATGGTTTCTGTAATGCTATATTAAATCATATACAAACCCAAAGGATCTGTAAGGGAAAGAAAATACCACCCAGGCCTAGGTAGTAGTGGGGGGACCCCTGGGACCAAGAGTCAGGGATCAAAGACTCAGGAATCAGGACAAGGACAGGACAGGAACAGCTAGGCCTCTCTGCAACCTGACGATCAGCGGCGCACCCCTCACTCTTTCACCTTCAGCCTATGCAACCTGCAGCAGCTTCTAACCACACCCCCAATGCACCTATTCTTATACCCAAAAACTACACGCCCGTCCCACAGTAGTTGCTATATCTGTACTTTTTAGCTAAGGGATTGGTTAAGTTCTGGGGGTGGGATGTCACCCCATGGTGAAATCATTCTACTCTTGACTACACTATTGTTCTAAACAATTTTTTATACAGTCATCAATTTCAGCTTCTCTCTCACGGGTACATATGCAACATTTTATTTTACAATTAATATTTTCAACAACTTGATTTCCGTTCCCATGAAGACACTGGCTTTGGCTGCTTGACAAATGTTCCGTCCTTCACCAGGTCAAGCTTTCTCAGCTTGTTCAGCAGCTCAGTCATGTGGTCACATGGTTCCCTTGTGCACACACTTACCACCGCCTATTATGTGGTCAACTTAGTAATATGGAGGATTCGCCCATTACTGAAAGAATGGAAAACAGACATTTATTAATTATGTGATGATGTATTTTTTCACTGTTTACCATCCACCTTAGCTCTACTTCATGTTATCGGGTTTCCTAGCATGGCATAAGCAGGAAAGCAGCATTATTTATTAAGATAAAGCAGCACACGTCATGCTTTTTACTACATATATATGCGGCCTTGCCATGCAAACCTTCTTAATTCATACTATATACAAGATTATTACATTTCCGGTTATTTACGCATTATTATTATTTTCTTTTTTATAAGTTCATGCATTTTGCAAAGCAAGCTTCCCACGTGTAGTGTATTTGTGCCTGTTAATCAATTTACTACTACTGACTATTAGTACGTGTTATAAGGGTGTTCAATTGAGCAGGTTTCTTTCGTGAAATCCTGCTCCATCAACACCACTTAGTGTATGCCAATGGCCTATTTCAGGTGGGATAAACAGTCCTATTAGGCAAGCCGTATTGTGAGGGGAATTTTACCTCTCACTAGAACCGCTATTCAGTGCACGTCATGCAAAAAAGTGTCCAACAGACCCTGCTCAAAGGGTCTTTAAGGTGCCTTCAGACCCAAGCCCTATAAGCCAACTAAATAAGCGTGTGCAAGAAACCAGCCACGCACACAACACTCACTCTCTCGTGACACTTGCCTGAAGCCGTAACCCAGTGACGGAGTCACAGCCGCCTCGCCCGTCTCGCCTTCCCTCAAGGTCTCTGGACAACCGGCCTGGTTCTTCCTTTCAACTGCGTCCGATGACTGAAGCAACCGCTCAGGCTCAGCCTCCTTGCTTGTCCCGACACATCTCTCTGTGTCTTTGTCGTTCTCCTCTGCTCTCAGCTTCACCAGCCTGCCTACTTCCTGCAGTGATGCCAACTTCGCGACCCCGCTTCTCTCCTCTTCTTCCAGGTCCTTCTCCAGCCTATATGGCTGCAGCCGCAGTAAAGGGGCGTGTCCCAAATGGCTGAAACACTAGAGCGCACATTCCTAGTGCCCCCGGTGTCCCCGCCCGTCGGTCTCCACGCTGCTTTTGTCACAAGCCCCCTGCCTTGGAATGCTAATTTATAGGTCATCCAGTTGGAAGGGGTGTAAACACCTCCTGCCAGAGCAGGCTATGTTCCTGTCCTTGTGAGAGCATAGACCCTCACCCCTGAACGTCAGAAACTCGTCTGTGGTAACATGCTGATCAGAACCAGTCAGTCAGCACACAAGTAGTTGGTACGTTTTCAGGGGGCTTCTCTAAGGTACCCTCTGGGTGCATGTATTAATAAATCCATCACTGGATTCAGTGTGGGTTTATTAATACAAGATGTTTGATACCAAAATTTTTTGATTTCAGTGAAGCCATCGTGTAGCTGGGGAACTCGTTTTTCCCCTCTGGGTGCATGTATTAATAAATCCATCACTGGATTCAGTGTGGGTTTATTAATACAAGATGTTTGATACCAAAAAATTTTGATTTCAGTGAAGCCATCGTGTAGCTGGGGAACTCGTTTTTGACCAGTGTCCAGCACATGTATTTAAAATGGCTTCCCTGGTCACTTGTACTGGCAGTAATTGAACTAGCCAGCACAGGGGCATATCTGCTCATGCAGTTATGCTCACACATGTAGTATGGTGAACCGTGTCTTGGGGCTGTAAGGCCTGCTGTAGGGGTGACTTACCTATACGGCATGCAGTGTCTGCAGGCATGGCACACAGGGCTGTGTGCCTTGTTGTGTTTTCACTTTTGTCAATACCAAGACACGCAGCCTGTAATGGCAGTCTGCATGGGTTTGGTGACGGTCCCTTAAGGTGGCACAATTCATACTGCAGCCCTTGGGGACTCTCTTTAGTATGCCATAGTTACCAACTGTACCATTTACCAGGGACTTACAGAGAGTGCTAGAGCTATTGCCAATTGGGGTACTAATTGCAGTTTAGGGACAAAGATCTGGCATCGGGGATCTGGTTAGCAAGAACCCAGTGCGCTTTCTGTCAAAATTCCAACAAATACCAGCCAAAAAGTGGGGGTGACCATGTCAACAAGCATTGGCATAGCCAATAGGTCTCGCCTTTGGGGCCTTATAAGTGTTTAGCCAGAGCTATTGACTTTGCCAATGTCTTCAAGCTGTGCTGTAGAGAAGTGTGGCTGCTGTGCGGCATGCAGAAAAGTTATAATAAAAAAGTGTCAGAAGCATTTTTGTTACTTTATATATGACCAAGAAGGCATTATGTAAAACTGAACGACCATATTAAAAAAAGTATTTACAATAAAAAATTTCCTCAGTTTTCTTTTGTTCTTTCAATGCTGGCAACTTGTTTCTGCCTATTGCAATGGTTGTTTGTTAAAGCTTTTTTTTTGAGGGGGCATAAACAATCGGAGGGTGAAGGTTGGGAACTAGTACCTGTATTATAACACTAGCAGCGGCCAGACGCTAGGGGAGAATCAACAGATGCCAGATTCCGAGAGCAGGCTGAGGTGGTGCTGAGTGATGCTGAGGTGGTAGTGGTGGTGGTGGTGACTGTTGCGGAGACGATGCTGAGGTGATGCTGAATGATACTCAGGTGTTGCTGAGTGATACTGCTGTGGTGCTGAGTGATACTGTGGTGGTGCTGAGTGATATTGTCTTGGCGCTGAGTGATGCTGTGGTGGTGCTGAGTGATATTGTCTTGGCGCTGAGTGATGCTGTGGCGGCGCTGAGTGATGCTGTGGCGGCGCTGAGTGATGCTGTGGCGGCGCTGAGTGATGCTGTGGCGGCGCTGAGTGATGCTGTGGTGGTGGTGAGCGATGCTGTGCGATGCAGTGGCGGTGCTGAGCGATGCTGTGGTGGCGCTGAGCGATGCTGTGGTGGCGCCGAGTGATGCTGTGGTGGCGCTGAGTGATGCTGTGGTGGCGCTGAGTGATACTGTGGTGGCGCTGAGTGATGCTGTGGTTGTGCTGAGTGATGCTGTGGTGGCACTGAGTGATGCTGTGGTGGCGCTGAGCGATGCTGTGGTGGTGCTGAGCGATGCTGTGGTGGTGCTGAGTCATCCTGTGGGGGTGCTGAGTCATCCTGTGGTGGTGCTGAGTCATCCTGTGGTGGTGCTGAGTGATGCAGTGTTGGCCCTGAGTGATGATGTGGTGTCGCTGAGTAAAGCTATGGTGGTGCTGAGTGATGTTGTGGTGGCACGGAGTGATGTTGTGGTGGCGCTGAGTGATGCTGTTGTGGCGCTAAGTGATGCTGTTGTGGCGCTAAGTGATGCTGTGGTTGTGCTGAGTAATGCTGTGGTTGTGCTGAGTGATGCTGTGGTTGCACTGAGTGATGCTGTGGTTGCACTGAGTGATGCTGTGGTTGCACTGAGTGATGCTGTGGTGGCGTTGAGTGATGCTGTGATGGCGTTGAGAGATGTTGTGTTGGTGCTGAGTGATGCTGTGCTGGCTCTGATTGATGCTGTGCTGGCTCTGATTGATGCTGTGGTTGCGCTGAGTGATGCTGTGGTGGCGCTGAGTGATGCTGTGGTGGCACTGAGCGATGCTGTTGTGGCGCGGAGCGATGCTGTGGTGGCGCTGAGCGATGCTGTGGTGGTGCTGAGTCATCCTGTGGTGGTGCTGAGTCATCCTGTGGTGGTGCTGAGTCATCCTGTGGTGGTGCTGAGTCATCCTGTGGTGGTGCTGAGTGATGCAGTGTTGGCCCTGAGTGATGATGTGGTGTCGCTGAGTAAAGCTATGGTGGTGCTGAGTGATGTTGTGGTGGCGCGGAGTGATGTTGTGGTGGCGCTGAGTGATGCTGTGGTGGCGCTGAGTGATGCTGTGGTGCCGCTGAGTGATGTTGTGGTGGCGCGGAGTGATGTTGTGGTGGCGCTGAGTGATGCTGTTGTGGCGCTGTGTTGCTGTTGTGGCGCTAAGTGATGCTGTGGTTGTGCTGAGTAATGCTGTGGTTGTGCTGAGTGATGCTGTGGTTGCACTGAGTGATGCTGTGGTTGCACTGAGTGATGCTGTGATGGCGTTGAGTGATGCTGTGATGGCGTTGAGCGATGTTGTGTTGGTGCTGAGTGATGCTGTGCTGGCTCTGATTGATGCTGTGGTTGCGCTGAGTGATGCTGTGGTGGCGCTGAGCGATGCTGTGGTGGCGCTGAGTGATGCTGTGGTGGCGCTGAGCGATGCTGTGGTGGTGCTGAGTCATCCTGTGGTGGTGCTGAGTCATCCTGTGGTGGTGCTGAGTCATCCTGTGGTGGTGCTGAGTGATGCAGTGTTGGCCCTGAGTGATGATGTGGTGTCGCTGAGTAAAGCTATGGTGGTGCTGAGTGATGTTGTGGTGGCGCGGAGTGATGTTGTGGTGGCGCTGAGTGATGCTGTGGTGGCGCTGAGTGATGCTGTGGTGGCGCTGAGTGATGCTGTGGTGGCGCTAAGTGATGCTGCTGTGGCGCTAAGTGATGCTGTGGTTGTGCTGAGTAATGCTGTGGTTGTGCTGAGTGATGCTGTTGTTGCACTGAGTGATGCTGTGGTTGCACTGAGTGATGCTGTGATGGCGTTGAGTGATGCTGTGATGGCGTTGAGTGATGCTGTGATGGCGTTGAGAGATGTTGTGTTGGTGCTGAGTGATGCTGTGCTGGCTCTGATTGATGCTGTGGTTGCGCTGAGTGATGCTGTGGTTGCGCTGAGTGATGCTGTGGTGTTGCCGAGTGAGAGATAGAGTGAAGATATAATGCCCAATTAGAGAGGGTGGTGAGAGAGAAAGAGAGAGAAAGGGTGTACATAGAATAAAGAGTGGAGCGGGATAGAGAGAGAGAAAGAAGGGGAGAGAGAGTGAATGAAGGAGTTTGAAAGAGAAACAGATAAAGGGGTGAGAGAGAATGAAAGGCTAAAAAGATAGAGAGGGAGAGTTAATTAAGTAGAGAGAGAATTAGAGAGGGAGAGAGAGAGAAGGAGAGAGACAATAAGAGTGGGGGGTGTGGAGTTTAAATAGAGTGAAGAAGTGACGCGGAAAAAGTAACCTTAAATATTTAAAAAATATTTTTTTTTAAAAACAGTGAGAGACAAAAATACTGGTAATTAGGCTGTGACTCCCAATATAAAACAAATAGCGATATAAGGTGAAATCAACCCACCGAAGCAATATTTCTAACTAGACAAAAAAAAGCTTGCATTTCAATGCTAATCGCTGTTGTTTTTCATGTGACTGTAGTCCAGGGCCCTCAGTTGGTAATGTGAGCTGTTGCTGCGATTGAAACATCAGAGTCCAGAGAGTTAATGAGCCATGACGAGGAAATGAGGAAGAGATAGGAAACAACAGATGGCAGCTGCGCGTGCACGCCATCGTGAACTCAAGCTGGTCGCCAGCCGAAAGCCAGTGTTTGCACTTCCAAAACCCGCTTACTAAAACTCTCGGCCAGACCAGCGCAAGCGCTGGTGCAGGCCGAGACCTAAAAATGAATGTGTCCTCATATAACGCAACTGGTGCTCGTGTAAAGTGCTCTGATACCCGATACCTTCGGGTCAAGTTCGCGCTATATAAAACTCTGTAAAAAAAAATAACAAAAAAAACTTTGAATTGGTAGTTAGAGTTAGTGGTCAAATACTTTGGAAGTATTGTATAATTTTTTGACTTAGAATACTTTTTGTTACTTCATAAAAGAGTCCATTATCAAGCATCATTGATTATGAAATGTAAATGTGATGAACATTTAAGGTACAAAAGGTATTTGGGCAGTGAAACGTGTGTTATAGATTAGGAATCACAAAGGGTTAATGAATGTTAATTATTTTTTTAATTATGCTACAGAGAAATCAGAGAGCTGAACACCTCCATATCGTAAATCATATATATTTTCAATTCAAGGTAGCCATCTCACTCATAGAGAGGAAGGTTAATACTTGTTCTCATGATTACTTACAACTATCTACATTTCAGTTTCATAAAAGAAAGCATCTTTTCAAGAACGGATAGAGTTGGCTACACAGAGATGTTGTTGAGAATATCATTGGCAATGTGATCCTTCATGACGGATAATTAAAGATCTCTAATTTTCTTTTACATGTCTATTTCAAACTGCAGATGTCAGATCCCAGCACAGTGACGAAGAGGAGGAGTGATTTGCAGTGTCTCTTTCGTCTGTTTTACCTCATTCTCTTTTCACCACTTCTACTACTCGTTTCACACATCAACTCTATGGGTAGTCAGGCGTGGTTGTGGTGAGGGATTGACGAGTGTCTTACTTCCGTTGGATTCAGAGTACAAGGCTAGTGTTTTCTGACACAATGACACCTTCGGGAACACAAACTCCAGAACCAAAAGTCCAAGCCCTGTTCTTCTCCCATGCGAAAGGCCCTAATTCGACAATGACCTCATTGAACGGCATCGTCCACGTTGTAGCCCCCCTCATCAAAGGCTTAAGGGTATCCGATCATATCACTCTCGCCACCAAGACCTACTTTGCCCATTAGATCAGAAATGAAGGAAAATTAAAAGAAAAAAAAATGAATCAGCAACCAAGTGGTTTCTAGGCACACATGAGGACCTAGAACCCCATCCATCCACCCATTGGCTGCCACCTTTCAGAAGAGAACTGAAAACCGCCTCCTGAAGGACCTCTTTGATACTTTATCTCGTGCTGTGTGTGCAGACCCGTTCTGTACAGAGGGGGTGAGAGAGAAAGAGAGAGAAAGGGTGTACATAGAATAAAGAGTGGAGCGGGATAGAGAGAGAGAAAGAAGGGGAGAGAGAGTGAATGAAGGAGTTTGAAAGAGAAACAGATAAAGGGGTGAGAGAGAATGAAAGGCTAAAAAAGATAGAGAGGGAGAGTTAATTAAGTAGAGAGAGAATTAGAGAGGGGAGAGAGAGAGAAGGAGAGAGACAATAAGAGTGGGGGTGTGGAGTTTAAATAGAGTGAAGAAGTGACGCGGAAAAAGTAACCTTAAATATAGCTTTGTGCTTTGCGCGAATAAATATTTAAAAAAAAACAGTGAGAGACAAAAATACTGGTAATTAGGCTGTGAATCCCAATATAAAACAAATAGCGATATAAGGTGAAATCAACCCACCGAAGCAATATTTCTAACTAGACAAAAAAAAGCTTGCATTTCAATGCTAATCGCTGTTGTTTTTCATGTGACTGTAGTCCAGGGCCCTCAGTTGGTAATGTGAGCTGTTGCTGCGATTGAAACATCAGAGTCCAGAGAGTTAATGAGCCATGACGAGGAAATGAGGAAGAGATAGGAAACAACAGATGGCAGCTGCGCGTGCACGCCATCGTGAACTCAAGCTGGTCGCCAGCCGAAAGCCAGTGTTTGCACTTCCAAAACCCGCTTACTAAAACTCTCGCCAGACCAGCGCAAGCGCTGGTGCAGGCCGAGACCTAAAAATGAATGTGTCCTCATATAACGCAACTGGTGCTCGTGTAAAGTGCTCTGATACCCGATACCTTCGGGTCAAGTTCGCGCTATATAAAACTCTGTAAAAAAATAACAACAACAAAAAACTTTGAATTGGTAGTTAGACTTAGTGGTCAAATACTTTGGAAGTATTGTATAATTTTTTGACTTAGAATACTTTTTGTTACTTCATAAAAAAGTCCATTATCAAGCATCATTGATTATGAAATGTAAATGTGATGAACATTTAAGGTACAAAAGGTATTTGGGCAGTGAAACGTGTGTTATAGATTAGGAATCACAAAGGGTTAATTAATGTTAATTATTTTTTTAATTATGCTACAGAGAAATCAGAGAGCTGAACACCTCCATATCGTAAATCATATATATTTTCAATTCAAGGTAGCCATCTCACTCATAGAGAGGAAGGTTAATACTTGTTCTCATGATTACTTACAACTATCTACATTTCAGTTTCATAAAAGAAAGCTTCTTTTCAAGAACGGATAGAGTTGGCTACACAGAGATGTTGTTGAGAATATCATTGGCAATGTGATCCTTCATGACGGATAATTAAAGATCTCTAATTTTCTTTTACATGTCTATTTCAAACTGCAGATGTCAGATCCCAGCACAGTGACGAAGAGGAGGAGTGATTTGCAGTGTCTCTTTCGTCTGTTTTACCTCATTCTCTTTTCACCACTTCTACTACTCGTTTCACACATCAACTCTATGGGTAGTCAGGCGTGGTTGTGGTGAGGGATTGACGAGTGTCTTACTTTCGTTGGATTCAGAGTACAAGGCTAGTGTTTTCTGACACAATGACACCTTCGGGAACACAAACTTCAGAACCAAAAGTCCAAGCCCTGTTCTTCTCCCATGCGAAAGGCCCTAATTCGACAATGACCTCATTGAACGGCATCGTCCACGTTGTAGCCCCCCCTCATCAAAGGCTTAAGGGTATCCGATCATATCACTCTCGCCACCAAGACCTACTTTGCCCATTAGATCAGAAATGAAGGAAAATTAAAAAGAAAAAAAATGAATCAGCAACCAAGTGGTTTCTAGGCACACATGAGGACCTAGAACCCCATCCTTCCACCCATTGGCTGCCACCTTTCAGAAGAGAACTGAAAACCGCCTCCTGAAGGACCTCTTTGATACTTTATCTCGTGCTGTGTGTGCAGACCCGTTCTGTACAGAGGGGGAGAGGCAAGAGACAGTGGAACACGGCCACAAATAGAAGGAAATAAAACTATTGGCAGGGGTAATTCTCCAGAAAGATCATCAGCTTCAGAAAGCTGAAGGACGAACAGGACAGAAGAAAGAGAGAGAACCCTTAACAGCCTCGATGCCAGGAGAGACTCAAAGACTCATCCAAATCCAGTCTGCGGTACCTGCGAATCTGCAAAGATCTGACCGATACAGGATTGTGGTGGAACTGAATGGAACTGAGACACAACTTCAGTGAGCTTTGCAAAATGACAGAGCAAGCTGGATTGTTTGCATGGAAAAGGGCTGAGTGTGAAGAACAGCGAGGGGTGGTGGGAATGCAGGAAGGAAAGAAGCACAGACTGGAGAGGAAGAAGACAGGAAGGAGGAGATGGTGAGAGACTCTAGCCCAGTAGCCGACTAGGAAAGAGAGTGTTCGAGGGGCACGGAGAGGCAGAGGAGGGAAAGACAAAGAGAGAGAGGGTGGGAGACAGAAAGGGAAGCAGAAAGATAGAGAAATACAGACGGAAAGAGAAAATCTAGCAGCAGCGGTAGAGAGAGAGGTAAGAGACAGAAAGAAATACAGGGAGAGAGAGATAGGGGAGTGAAAAAGAAAGGAGGCAGTGAGAGAGAGAGAGAGAGAGAGAAGGGAAGGGAAGAGAGACAGAAAAGAGAAATTGAGCACATATTAGAGAAATGCAGTGCGAGAGAGTGGGAGAAACAGAAAAGAGCGAGAGAGAGAAAAAAAGAGTAAAAGACGGAAAGAAGGAAAGAGAGCACAGCTGGAAAAATGCTGATGGGAGATCAGGGAGATGAGAAAAAAGAACAGAGAGCTGGGCAAGAAGAGAGAAATTAGAAAAACATGGAAATGGGAAAGGGAAAAGGGAGGAAACTGCATGAAAGACTTGCTAAGGGCGAGGAGAAGAGGTTGCAGGGTGGCGTGAAAGGAAGTGTTGTTCTACAATGAGCCAGCTGACTGCTTGTTTTTCACTGATATCCTGCCAAGCAGTATGAGAGGAAATCAATAGACACGAAGAGCCGCTTTAAAATCCGGGAGCTCTAGCAGGAACCTGAAACTGAAAATGACAGAAATCACCACAAGCAGCTGCATTAAGGAGAATTTCATTCTGTGCACACATGCTAAACTCAAGACCAACCCAACAAGAAGCGCGAGCAACAAGCATTGGCCGCGCGGCCGTGAAACTGACACGGCCGCGCGGCCGTGAAAGTGAAAGTAATCGCGGGTTTTGTAAGTGCAAACAGTGGCTTTTGCTGGCGACCAGCTAGCGTTCACGCGAGCGTCCAGATGGCGAGGGAAGCCATATGGCGCCTGATCGCGCTTGCACGCTCGTGTGAACGCAGGCTAGTCCCCAGCAAAAGCCACTGTTTGCACTTCCAAAACCCGCTTACTAAAAGTCTCGCCAGACAGCGCATGCGCGCTGGCTCAGGCGAGACCTAAAAATGGGCGCTTTTGTACACCACTTGGATAAAAAGCTTCTATTGTCATCTTTTCGTTAAACCTCTGTGAACTTGTTACTGATGCCTTGCTTATTTTGCTGACTCTTCACGTGTACATTACATTTAACTTCTACAACTATCTAACTCCGTGTACCGTAACATTCCATTCGAAATGCTTCTGTAATTTCACTTGTGTGTAACGCTGTCATTTCGTATGTAAAGCGCTGTGACACCTTTTGGTAACGTCCACGCTATATAAACTTGCAGAAATACATTAGCTCTGTGTCCCTCGTCCTTATCATCACATAAGTGATGACTCGGACAGAGATGAGTAGGACTATTTTACCCTTTCTCCTCCTTTGTCAATATGGTGTAAATTTTATTCCTAGACCTAGAAGGAAGGCATTAATAATGTAAAGGTTCGACCTTTGAGACGTCAAACGTTCAGACAAATGTGAATCACGTGATCACATCACACGTAAGATGAATGTATGAAGTTTGAAGGTATTGTATGACTCACACTAGCTATAATGTGATTGGCTAGCGATCAATCAGCTCTTTTTTCAGCCTCTTTTGGTATTGGTGCATAGATTGGCTTATCCCAGGTCTCCAGTAACGCCTAAACGTCATAAACTATACGTATGTAGAGATAAAAGAAACACCAAACAACTCGGCAAGGAGCAATCGGCTTATTGTTGTAGTCATGCGTTCGGCCATCTTAGAGCATTTTTTGTTGATTTATGACTGTTCAATCTAAGCTTTAATATTAGAACAAATAAGTACAGTACCGCAGTTAAAACAGTTAACTGAAAAGTTGACACCCACTATATTTGTGTATCGAGAAGGATAGCTGTATACAAATACATCGGATGGAGCAACTTTTGTCAACATTTAAAGCATTATTATTTTATATTTTTCGAGGTAGCTCCTATCATACGAAAGTTTTGTAACAGTGTTTAATTGGATATGAACAGCTGCTCGTATTCCGCTCAAATTGTACACGTTTTGAATGGTACCGCAGCCTACTGTCCTTTTCCAAGATGGCGGTCGCCGTACATAGACTTTTTGCGAGTCCTTTTTCGCTGTTTTGTGGTTTTCAGGTTGAATTGTTGTTGGCTCTAAGATGCTGGACTCCAGGTGCTCGGGACGAAGGCAGAAGGAGGTAGCCCAAGAGGAGGGGCAAGCACCCGGGGTCGGGGTGAGGATGAAGAGAGTCACCATCTTCCTAAACGGAACCGCGAGGAATGGAAAGGTAAAGAGTTTTGTGGAGAAGAGGCTAGAAAGAAAAAATAAATGGATTACTTCCCATTATGATACTAGTGTGTACAGACAGACTCCATGTCTGAGTGCAAGATAAGTACGGTTTGACATAAAGAGGATATACGTTTTGCCCAGAATATTGTGGTGCAGTAAAGTTGCCAAGTCACTGTGTCACCAATGACTCATCGACCCAGCAGTCCTGGACGTTTCTTTTACAAATAGTTGTTTTCGGGGGGGTTTGTTGTGTTGTAACAACTGAAGAGAACCAACGCTAACTATCAGGATGGATCATGTTATTAAACGAAGTCAGAACATGAGCACTGCGTTTTTTGGATACAAAGTGATACAGCGACCTTGGGTGCAGCATGTGATGCTCCTGCGTAATATAAGTCGCTGATGGGACGTAGGTCGTTTAACTTTAACGTTTGTGCGTGGGCTCGGGGAGTTGTTTACCACTTCCCTTCCGCCTCTCCCCAAATTATTGCCTGTGTGCATCCCACTCTGTAGTGAGATGCAGTGGTCAGTGCTTCATGTTTTATATAGGATCCGAATCTAATTAAATTGTTATGCTTAATAAATAGCTAAGAGCTGCTTACGTTCCATTCGGATACTGCTGTAGACTAGAGTTTGCTTGTTTAATGTATGCCTTGTATTTTTTGTGTGCTGGCGTTACCAACAGGATTCCGATATACTCTGGAGGTGTTGTGCTTGTACTAATTGGATTAAAAAAAAATGGACCAATGAGTACGTGCACAACACCTCCGTAGTATATCGGAAGCCTGATAAGATTTTCAAGTGGGAGTGTGTAAGGATGCTTCCGACACAACGTAGAGTTGAATTCCTTTATTTAGTTGTAGGTAAAGCTGACAACACACCAGAAACACAGGAGCGTTGCGTAGTCGTTCGCAGCTGGCAGTAACTGACAACAGGTAATCAACTGTCATAGGAATCAGCTGGCATTCTAGAATGCCAGCTGGTTACATCACTATACTAGCGCGAGGGGACGGGAACCTAGGGGGAACAATTCTAAGGGAAAGGCAAATGTGCATTACAACACAACACCTCTCCTTCCCAATGAAGGAAGAAGGAGAAACTGAACAGATTTATATGAGTTGTGGAGGTGCTGAGAGTGAGACCTTTAATCGCATACAAAGGCTTTAAACTTGCTGGGCTTAACAATGACTCGTCCAAACCTGCCCGTACTACCACCCTCCGTTACAGAATCACCAGCGGGATCACCTTCTTCAGACAGGCTGGAACTACTCGTACATGGTACATCACTAGAATCACTACTACCCAGAGTTCACCTATAGTTTCGTTGCGCCCCTGGGTGGAGCGGACGCTGACTCCTGTGGACTGGGAATGCATAGTGGCGATGTTGCCTTCTTCCCCTGATCCTGACTCATCGTCAAGCATCCAATCAAAGTTATGTTGCTTGCACGCAGTGACACGTGCGGCGCTCTGCGCCTGAATAGCATTATCATGAGATTCACCACTCTCGCCCAAGCTATCCATAGCTTTCTCACACACGGAGAGCGCGGAAACATGCCACACTTTGCCATCACTAAGTAGAGCAGAATTGCAGAAGATCTTTTCGACAACCTGGGGTTGGGAATATCGATTCTGACTTTTTTCGATGAATTCGCTCCTTTTCACTCTCACTCTGTCTCCCACCTTGAGACTCAACGGTTTGCACTTATGCTTGGAGTCAAGTCGCTTCTTGCACTCTCTGTGCATCTTGAACATTCGTCCTCACCACATCAGCAAACCACTCTGCTTTCCTAGCCGTTTTGAGCCAACCAACATTGTCTTTGGACATGGGGGTCCTGCCTCTCATCAATTCTAAGGGGCTAAAGGACGTTCTCTCACTGGGGGTGATCCTGTATGCCCATATCATTTTGTTCAATTCATTCTTCCAAACTAAGCCATTATTGTCTAACTGTATGGTGCCTTTAGCCACCTGGTTAAACCGTTCCACAGCTCCGTTCCCTGCTGGGTGGTACACAGATGTGGTCTTATGGGTAATGCCATTCCTTTCCAAGTACTTCTTGTAGACTTCAGAGGTGAACTGTGTACCATTGTCACTTACAATGGATTTGGGTAAGCCTTCCCTCGTGAAAACACCATCTAGAAATTTGACAATGTTGCTAGCTTCTGTCCTGTGGAGTATATCAATCTCAGGCCACTTTGAAAAATGGTCTACAAGTACTACCACGTACACCCGCTCTCCACGATCCCTTATGGGCCCCATGATGTCAATGCCGACCCTTTCCCAGGGCATGCCAGGACAGGATAAGGGTTGCAACGGGGTCTAAGGGTGACCTGAGACTTGTCAGAGTTTTCACACTGCATGCAATTTCTGACCTTCCTTTCAATTTCTAAGTCACAACCTGGCCCACAGTATTTAACTCTGTGTTTGGTTTTATTGATGCCAAGGTGTCCTTCGTGGCAAATTTCCATTATATTGTCTCTCAGTGCTTCAGGGGGTACTACCTTCCCTTGCCTCAAAATGAGTCCACCCTCCACTGACAACTCGTTTCTAAGTTCCCAGTATGTTCTCAACTCATTTCTAACGGTTTTCTTGCTGGGCCAACCGCGAAGAATGAGTCTGCTTACTTCCTGTAAGGTATTATCTTGTTCATATGCTTTCAACCACATCTCTCTGGGAATGCTAGGAAATTCCTCAGTGATACTGGCCACAAAGAATTCTTCTTCCTTACATCATCACAGTCTGGGAGGGGTAAACGGCTGAAAAAATCTGCGACCACATTCTTAACTCCAGGCAAATACTTTACTTCATAATTGAAGTCAAACAATCTTACCGACATGCGTGCCAGTCTGGGTGATGTAGCATACAACCCTATTGTGGTAAGTACTCTGGTGAGAGGTTTGTGGTCACTGCGTAGAATAACTCTTTTGCCCCAAACATACTGGCGGAAGTGTTCCAGGACCCATACACACGCTAGTGCCTTGCGCTCAATAACTGAGTACCTTTCCTCCGTGGGAGTAAGTGAGCGCGAAGCAAAAGCAATGGTTACCTTCACGCCTGCATCACTTGTTTGTGTGAGAACAGCTCCGATACCCTTCCCGCTGGCATCTGTAGTGACCACACTGGTAAGTTCCGGGTCAAAACCATGCAGAGGAGGGGCATCATAGATTTCCTCTTTGAGTGCTTTTTCACAACACGGTGACCAATCAAATTTGTTCTTAGACTTCAACAATTGTCTTATGTCATAAGTCTTTGATTAAAAATTCCTCACAAACTTGGAATAAAATTCCACCAACCCTAAGAAAGCTCTCAATTTGTCTTTGTTCTGTGGCACAGGGGCATCACGAATGGCATTTAGTAACTTCCTCTTAGGCTTGATGCCCTCCGACGTGATTTCATGCCCAAGGTACGTGACTTTCCTCTCCGCAAACCTGCATTTATTATACTCAGCAGTCATACCACAATCTTGTAAAGTATTGAGAACTTGGAATAACCTCTGGTCATGGTCACCCTTGTTCTTGCCCATCACTAAGATATCATCTTGGAAGATGAGTACGTTCCTGACCCCCTTGAAAATTTCGTGCATTAGTCTTTGGAATAAGGCTTCTGCTGAAGCCAGCCCGAATGGAACTCTTTTGAACCTATAACACCCAAATGGTGAGATGAAAGTGGTGAGGCACCTACTGTCTGGGTGTAATGAAACCTGGTGGTAAGCCGCGGTGAGATCAATGGTGGAAAACACCTTCATGTCTTTGGTAGGGGCCAGCATTTCGTTAATTTTGGGCAGGGGGTATTGGTCTACCAGAATGCTTTTGTTGAGGTCGCGTAAGTCAATGCATAACCTCAATTTACCGTTGGTCTTGCGGTCTACGAGCAAGGGCGCTACCCACTCGGACGATTCAGTAGGTTCTATGATGCCAGCATTGAGTAGGACGCCCAGTTGTTCCTTGACTTCTTCTCTTGGGGAGGAGGTGATGTGTCTGACTTTATGTATGCTTGGTACGGCGTTGGCTTTAAGCTGGATTTTGTGTTGAAACCCTTTCAACTTTCCAATGGTACCACTGAATACTTTGGGGAACTTACTAGAAATGGCTGACCCAGAATCATTATCGGGTTGTCAATAGCACAGGTTTGGGACTGTAGGGATTAAGTGTTATACCCAATTTGCCTTGGTCTTTCCATCCCAATACTGAGGGTCCCGTGGCAGAGATGTATAGTTTGCTCGTGGTTTCCCTGTTTTTAAATACAAATTTAAGTTCTCTGTAACCCACTAACTCTATAGGTTCCCCTGTGAAAGTTTTTAAAGTGATATCGGGAAATTCCATGTCTTGACCTAGAGCATGTTCGAATTTCTCAGCCCACACATCTCTGTTGATAATAGTGTAAGGTGAGCCTGAATCGGCAACAATTGAAATACTCACACCACCTATGGCTACAGTGCACATGGGTTTCTTCTTGTTCCCCTTCTCATTAACACTGGTATTAGAAGCATGTGTCTCTATCACATTAAGCACACACAAGTTACATTCAGATTCATCAGATGAACCAGAATTGTATTCAGTGTTCTGCTCAATAATCTTAACTCTAGCACTCGGTTTTCTCTGACATACTTTCTGGAAATGTCCGATAATGCCACACTTGGTACACTTTTGATTATGCGCCGGACATTTCCAGTCATTGGCTAAGTGTCTGTTGCTACCGCAACGATAACACTTCCTCTGGGAGAAACCTTTAACGCTGCTTTTAAGTTCAGTCTCCAAACTATCTTTGTTCTTGTTCCTGAAAGGTGCCTGGTACTTCATCTTTGCTCCGATTATTTTGGCCACTACACTAGAGTCTTCCTGTTTTATCTTGCTTTCAGAGAGTACAGCTTTAGCGCACCTACCAGTCAACTCAGCCCTTTTTACAATGTCTATAACATCTTGCAGGGGTTTTTCCCCTTTTGCCCACAAAGTATCTTGGATATTGGGATTAGCTGCTCGCATTACGATCTGGTCCCTTATGAACTCGTCGTGTAGGTTACCAAAATGACAAGTTAACGCTAAATTTTTAAGTGCCGACACAACATCCTCTATGCTTTCATCTTTCCCTTGTTTGCGGTGAAAAAATTTGAAGCGATCCACAGCAACACAAACGGTAGGTTTGTAATAATTGTCCAAGTCTACCAGAGCATGGACAAAAACATCTCCGTGTTCACTATCACATACTTTCTTGTTGATGCTGTTGTACACTTTAAGCCCTCCTGCCCCTAAGCAATGTAACAACATTTTCTTTTCTGGTGTAAGTTCATCTTCCTCATCATCAAAGGTAGAAATGTAGTTTGTGAAGTACTCACGCCATTCTTCCCATTTCAATGTGGGTTCACCAGACACAGGTAAAAGGTTTGTGGAGGTGACAAATTGTATATATTGCCAGATGCCATGGTAAAATATCAGAAGAAACAGCTCAAAATATACAGGCGTAACAATAAAACCAGGGCTGAAGCAACAAGTAAGAGTAGTTCTTTACAGGCAAGTAGGTAATATACAGCACGAAGTGTTATGGTAAATGTTTTGACCTTACAGTACCCCGCAATGCAATGGGATGAGGCTTAAGACAATAAGCCCTGAATAGGATTTAAGCAAATTGCAATTCCTCACTTGTGAGCAAATGCACAGCTGCTTGATGTCAACACAGAAGAGATAGGCTCCACGAGTGCTCTTGAAGGGGGAAACAGACCGTAAGTTCAGATAGTTGTGCACGGATGTGCAGATGCAGTGTGAAGCACTCGGAAGAATGCACTGCCAACCCTGCAACACATTCAAAATGGCCGCACGCACGGAAACGTGCATAACGTTGAACGATGAAATGCCAACCACCTCCTGTTGGATAACTCAACCAAGATGGCGTGCGGTGCGTGCTGATGACGTGCACAGTGACGTGCGCTGGAAAAGAAGTGCGCCACACAAGCCAACGATTACCTCAGATGAAATGCGGAAGGGAGCCGCGCTCGGTCACCGATGACTTTAAAAGGTGAGCGCGCAGCGAGAATCGTCCGCTCAATACATGCGCACGCCCTAGAGATCGCGCAGGCACCAAATTCCCCAATAGATAGCTGAAGAAGTGCACTTGCTATTAGACGTCTTCAGGGTGAAATTCCAACGATGTGCAAATGCCAATCCTCTTAGTTGTACGTTGGAAGGACAACATATTTTCCACAGCTAAGTTCCGATGCTTCTTGAGCCGAAAAGGTTGGTGCGAAGATAATCCCCCTTTTTATCCTTGTCACACGTGTATTCACCGGTGGGTTGTCTGGTCACCTCGTCGCCATAATTGTAAGGATGCTTCCGACACAACGAAGAGTTGAATTCCTTTATTTAGTTGTAGGTAAAGCTGACAACACACCAGAAACACAGGAGCGGTGCGTAGTCATTCGCAGCTGGCAGTAACTGACAACAGGCAATCAACTGTCATAGGAATCGGCTGGCATTCTAGAATGCCAGCTGGTTACATCACAATGCTAGCGCGAGGGGAGAGGGGATGGGAACCTAGGGGGAACAATTCTAAGGGAAAGGCAAATGTGCATTACAACACAACAGAGTGTGTCATTGTTATGTTATGTTACAGCAATTTGTTAAGTGCACATATACCCTGAGGTGTCTTGGCGCTGATTACTACTGAACAGGAAAGGAGCCTAGTTGTTAAAGAGGCCTGTTTTTAACTACTTTCTAAAGTAGATCAGCATGGGCATAGCTCTGATGTGGGGGGCGGGAGGGGGGCAGATTGTTCCAGAGCTTTGTAGTTCCAACAACAAAGCTTCTGCCTCCCCAGCTAACTTTGGGAATTCTGGGAGTCGTCATAAGATTTGCCCCTAACGAGTGCAGCTGTTTACCAGGAATGTATCTCTGAAATGAGTGCTTCAGGTACTCGGGGCCAGTATTATGTAAAGCCTTGCAGGCTATGCACAGAGCCTTAAATTTGATACAGCTTCTTACTGGAAGCAAATGCAAGTGCCGAATTTCTTTCCTACTCTTAGGAGTAAAATTTGATTTTTCATTCATGAAATGAATAATTTTCAATGAGTAAAAAAATACAGAATATAAAATTCATAGAACGTATTCTTTGTTTGTAGCTGCTGATTCACAAAAACGCCACAAGTAACTTTCAACTTTAGAAGCCCCTCAAGTCAAAAGGCAGTAATACCAAGGGCTATTCTGGAAGCATTTCACCACTGGTTTCACTGAGAAAATCGTGTGACCCAGGGCACAGCAAGTGGATGCATTGAAAGACTCGTGGTTCTATAACTCACTGTTTATGTCTGTCGAAAACGTGTACCTAATAATAGTGAAATGGGCAAATATGGTGTTTATCTTATGCTTTCTCTGCTGCAGTTATTTGTCAGGTCTGATAATCTGCACAGTACTGTCGATGAGCAACTCTTGCAGAGTTGTGCTATTGTATAGTACTGTGATATTCCTTTAGTCAATAGTCCACTATCGAGCAGATGTATAGCACCTACACAGTATCACATCAATATTTAATAATGTCAGTGCACTCTTTTTTTATTTATTTATTATAGGGTGCAGAATGCTTACGCTGCACTGTCGGTGCTGTATTTCCCGTATAAAAATAGTACTGTAGAGAATTTTCCAAATATATGCTTTTTTTCCAATTGCATAGGCAATCACAGTCGCACCATGCTGTGATTGCTTGCATAGAAAAAGCTGAAACTGGCTCAGTTCCTTTAATTACATATTAAAAGAGGAGAGGACGGGCTGTGGAGAGCTTCAGGCTGTTTGTTCAACAGGATGGGATCCTCTGGTTTAAAACACTTAGGACTTGGAGCAAAAGTGCTTTTTAAAGGTAAAGTCATAGATTACTTTGCCTTTTCAGACGAGAATACTGGAAGGCTGCTACAGCTACATAGAAAGGTAGATTAAAAATGCAAGTGCCATATATTTCATGCATTATATTCTCTCCTCTAGAGATATAAGCACTATCCTTTAATAGTTTTCTAGTGTCAATGACATTCTAGTTTATATTTAAAAGGAAAGGCCTTTTAAACTTGGCAAAACCTGGTGTCCGGGTCTGTTAGGGTGTGCTAATTTAGATATTTATATTTTGCATTGCTGTTTTCAAGATAACTGGACATCCAGAGCGCAAGTTACTTTTTTTAAGCCCAGCCGTTTATGGAGTAATTAATTAAATTTATTCATTTTCGATTACTTAAAATCATTACATGTAAACACCAATAATCAGCAGTTTCCTGTATACCATAATAAAAAAATGCTAATAATTTACATTGAGTTGAACAATCAATACGATTTTGTAAGATTATAGCAGCATTGATAAGCAAACTTTAAAATTCCTTGTGATAAAAGCCTTGGAAACACTAGCTCTGCCAATCATGGACCCTTCTTGCTATTGTACTTGGCCATCTGGGAGCTTTTGTGAGATTATGGCCAGACCATGTATTACTACATTTAAAATGTCTTATAGCTTGTCCAATGTTGCCTTTTCTAGTTTAGTTTCAAGTTTTAAAGTTTGTAAGCTGGGGGAGTATGAATATTAACACTTCAGAGTCACTCAGACAGCAATTTGAATTGCGTCTGTGGGTGGCCCCAACCAACCAGTATCTGGGGCTAAGTGTCGGTGAGTCTTTTGAACCGGTGCTTCTCTGCGGTATCTGGGCAATTCTTACCCTGTTGCGTTTTGCAGTGCAGATCAAATGACATCTGTGAATTTCCCCAACCTGACAAGTGTCTGTGGTGTGTTGGTGGAAAAACACAGGTTCTGAGGTGTTTCTGCAGTGTCTAAGGCCATTGGCCCAGCATAAAGGAACCAACAGGCGGCATCAATCACTGGCCAGATTGGGCAACAACACAGCAGGTGAGATCAGGATTCTTGATGATAATTGCATAGTCGGCAGGATGTTAACTCGTCCCTCCGTGCCGAGGCTGGATTGAAGTCCGCGATGGGCAGCACAAGAAGCCTCATGAAAGTGATTTTCCTTCGTGCCTGCGTTGACAGTGGTTGCTCAAAATAGGGCTGTGCTCCCCCGCTCCCTCCCCCAAGATGAAGTAGGCATCCAGTGCAGTAAAGGTAGTTCTACGGCGGAGCCTTTCAATTTCCCGTTTAAATGATGCTTCCATCACCTGCTCATTTACTGCTTTTTTCCAGGCTGAAATGGAATATCCTGATAATGCACGTTGGAGGTCTCAATTTTAAAGCAGCTAGTGGCCACTGTGAGCTGTGTGCCATGGAGAGCCCTCCTCTTCAAAAATTGTTATGAGCTGTGCTTTTGAGGGAGGACGCTGGGGACCGCTGGGGACCGCAGGGTCCTAATGTTACATTTTGTTAGGTCGCCCAAGCCTGTAAGATCCGGGCTTCCGAGGCCCAGCTCCAATCTCAGCCTTGTTGTTCCGGCCTGCCGAGGAGAATTGAAGATTTTTTTATAAGCTGAGATTTGAGAGTTCATGTGGTACGTGTCCAGCACTCCAGGGAAGTCTAAATGACGATAGCTTGGAGAAGGGATTAGTTTTGCTCTTAGAACGTTTAATAGGTTCCGCAGTTGGGCTGTATAGCTGGTGGTTTAGGCATTTCAAGTTGTGAATGACACCTGCTCCCTTGCTTCTGAGATGTTTTAAATGGCCCGCTGGTTTAGCTTGTGCATGTAGCTATTTGCAGGTCTTGGAGTTCCCACTGGGCTAGTTTCTCGCATGGATATTTCCCAAAGATGACACATTTCTTTATGGAGTAAATGCATCCTGGCTCTAGCCATTATGTAACAAAGTGTATACAACAAATTCTGATTTGAACTTTTTCGCTTCTTAGATCAGCTTTACCGACCTGAGTGAAGAAAGTGCCTCAGCTTGTTCAACGTGTGTATGCAGAGCTAAAGCACCTTTCAAACTACATCGGCATAGAAATATCATCCTGGTTCACAGGGGCCAGAATGCTGTTTTAGGAATTAATTTTCTAAGTTCCAACTGAAAGTGAAGCATTGAGTTACTAGCTGCCCAGGACTGGAACGTGTTGTTACTGATAGATTGGAGTCATGTGGTAGCCTTACATGCAAAGAACACAGGAATCGGTCGGACTCCTTTATCATATTTAAAAATAGTGGAAGAATTAATTAGGGCTGAGGAGAGCTTCACGCTCTGTTTTCTCCAGGAACTTATTTTCTAGTTAAAAACGCATCCTAAATTTTGTTTCTTTTTTTCTTTTTATGTAATTGCTGAAGTACACAACCCACATGAATGCTTCATCCTCTTTTATGAACTTACAAATAAAGCCAAGAAGAAATTCTCCTTTTTCCATTGAAAGTTCAGCACTGCGGTCCAGCTGTAGAGAAAACCAACCACATATGCTGGGCTTTAGAATCCTTAAGCCACCAATATTTCGTGTGCAGATCTAATTGGCTACTGGGAAGTTTGATAGCCTGGTATAATAAGCATTGGCAAACCCAGTATGTCTTTCCTTTGAATGCAGGCGTGAGTGGGGGAAGCAACCCAGCTGGTGGGAGAGAGTGGAGAAAAAAAGCAATCGGTTGAGAGAGAGTGCAACATGGAATGTGGGAGGAAGCAAACTGGTAACAGAGAGCAACTTCAAGCTGAGGAGAGAAGCGCATGGCGAGAAAGTAATGCAGAGGAGAAGCACACAAGTGTGAGCGCTTCATGGAGGGGGCGAGGGAGAAGCACAAGGGCGAGAGAGAGGAGCATGGGGGGGGGAAGAAACACACTAGGAAGACACATGCACTCTCGTGGAGTGCTTAAGACAAAAGAAAATAGTAGTTCCCTAAAAGTGAGCAGTTAAATGACAGAAGTAAATGAGCATTGCTCCAATGGATGACAGACACGAGATGGACAAGGCAAGTTATCGAATATGATGCAGGCAAGTGAGAGTAAAGCCAACCAATGGGATATATTCTTGGTAAGGTCACAATACGTATTTTACAACTTAGTCTCGACCTAAAAGGACATGACTTATTTTTAATATTGCCTGCATAAAGGCTTGAATTTTACACTGGATGTTTTTCTGAAATGATATAAACGCATCAGAAAGTGAACAACAACTTATTGAATTATTTGGCTTCCGCCTATCAGATACCTGAACTGATCTGCAAAGATGCGCATGAGTTAAAGAAAGTCGTAGACAATCTGCCCTACCCATCAGTAACGCGTTACCTTTTGGAGTAAAGAAAAAAGCTTTATTTTTCGTAAGAAAATTTGCATTAACTTTCACTTCCTTTCAGACAGTTGTTGAGAGAGTGTATTTATTCCATCCCACACGAATACAACCAGAGAGCACAGCATGTTGCACAACATGATATTCTTAATTTTGCAGCGTGAATCTTTCTGGATTCACTATGCTGTGCATTATTCCGTTGGCCCAGGTGGGCGGCGACGCCCCACCATTTGGTGTCTTCGGTGACGTCGTCGCGCTTCCGGCGGAAGCTCCCACCTTTGGTAGCCATCTTCAGATTCTTTTTTCCGCCGTGGGGTCTGGATCGTTGCCGAGAAGTTCCAGAAAGTTGGACGAAGAATCTCGAAAAGTCGAAATTTCATCACAGAAGATATACTACTGAGACACCGGACGACGACACTAGTACCGGAGAAGAAGGACGACGAGGTAGAAGGTCCACGACCGAAATCTCGACGCCTACAGAGAATGCGCTCACAGGGGGCTCCCTAAGCGCGGTTATGGACAAGACTCCGTTCAAGTTCTGCAGAAATTGCCACCACAAATACGCCCAAAAAGACCAGCACCCAGTCTGCAACCTCTGCTTGCCGCTCGACCACGCCAGCGAAGACTGCAACGCGTGCTCGGCGTTCACCCCGGAGACCCTCCGGGTGAGAGACAGACAGAGAGAGGGCGAATTACAGCATGCAGGGCCAGGGACCAGCACCATCTCTCCGAGACCTGGGTCTCTCGAGCGGAGAGGAGGACAACATCGCAGAGGGACCAGAGGACTGCGCTGTCGTCGAAATCGAAAGAAAACGTCGAAGGAGGTAAGGGAGTCGTCGACCCCAAAACACCAAGCGACGCTCGAAAGAGTGAAGCCAGAATCCCCTAGCGACACTGCCAGAAGTGTAGCAAAGTCCACCAAGGGAGCGTTGCCGCCGAAACACTCGGCGAAAGCAACAGCACCAAGGGACAAACAGCCGAGCGGATCCTTGGACAAGGACTCTCAATCGGCGAAAGCCTCCGAAGAACGAAGGCGTCGAAGGTCGTCCCGAAAGGAAACCTCGACACCGAGAAAGGAAGGCCCGGCGTCTGTTTCGACGACCGCGACCGCGAAGAGAGGCACTGCACCACTCGACGCCGAAAAGGCCCACGAGATGGCGAAAAAGAAGAGGAGGCTCGAGGCAGAGATGGCGAGCATCCTGCAACGCAAAAAGACTTCGACGAGAAGATGAAACAATACGCTATTCCGTCGAAGCAAGCCCACGAGGCAGTCGAGGAGTTCGAGGTCGAAGTCGACGAGGCCCCGGGGACACCCGAACAGCTCGAAGACCAGGACGAGGAATACTACTACTTCGAGGCCGAAGGCGAAGAAGAGATGCTGTCTTACAGGGACTCGGCGTCCTCTGAAGTACAAGACCTAGACTGGCAAGACCTCGACACAGAGTCACCAGAAGAAGGGGTAGACACTTACCCCTCGAGACCTTCGCCGCCAGACGACATCGGAGTCTACAATGAGGTCGTGCAGAAGGCTGCAAAGACTTATGGGGTCGAAATGCAGGAGGAAAAGACAAAAGCAGGTTTCCTCTTCGAAACCCTGCTCCCCCAACAGACAAGGAGTCAATTTCTACCCATGTTACCTGGCGTTCTCGACCAGGGAAGGGAGGCCTTCAGGGAACCAGCAATCTGCAAGGCGGTTACCCCTAGGAGCGAAAAGAAGTATAAGCACTCCACAAAAGATCCTGCATACATACAGGGGTCTGTACCAGCAGACTCCATTATCGCTGCAACAGCCAGGAAGAGGGCCGGTGTGCCCACCAACACAGGCCCACCTCCAGACAAGGAGAGCAAAAGAATAGACCTCACAGGACGTAAGGTGGAGAGGAACGCAGCCATACACTGGCGTATCGCCAACTCCAACGCCCTCATCAGCAGGCATGCATACCAGCATTGGGCAGAAATGAGCCAGCTCATTAAGCACCTGCCAGAAGAACACCAACAAAGGGCCAATTACCTAGCGGAAGAAGGCAAGGCCATCGCGAACACTTGCCTAAAGTCAGCCTTGGACGCAGCAGAGAACTCCAGCAGGCAAATGATGATAGGGATGACTGAGAGGAGACACGCATGGCTCAGGATCTCCGGCTTCAAACCAGAAGTACAGAGCAACATCATCAACACACCGTTCGACGGTGAGAAACTGTTTGGAGCAACAGTTGACAACAAATTAACACAACTAAAGACGGACAACGAAACTGCAAGGTCCATGGGAGCGCTGCAGTTCAGGGGATGAGAAGAGGGAACCCCTCAAGGCGAGCCAGTGGTAGAGGAGGCAATGCACCTACCACTTCACATCAATCACAACAACAAGGGTACCAAGGGAACAACCAGGGCCAAAACCTGCAGGGACAACAGCAGCAGAATTGGCAGTACCAACCCAGAGGACGGTCCTTTCGAGGGCGCGGGTACGGACGGGGACAGGCCCGAAGAGGGGCCAGCAGCCCGCCTCAAAGTGACTCCACACACATAACAAGCCCCCCACCGTTAACACCAAGGTTGAGGGGAAGTCCGCAAAAGGAAAATATAAAGAGCAGAAGCACACAGCAAATAACCACCGAGCATACGACACCAGTGGGAGGAAGAATAAGAAAATTTCTCACACAATGGAGGAAAATTACCACAGACAAATGGATACTAAACACCATACAGCACGGGTACTGCATAGACCTCCAAAAACACCCGCCAGGGAGAAGACCAAGACATCGGTCAATACCCGCAAGAGAACTAGCCCTCCTCCGCCTAGAAGCAGAGGAACTGCTACAAAAGAGCAATAGAACCAGTTCCAAACAACGAAAGGAACAAGGGAATATACTCAACGTACTTCCTAGTGCCAAAGGTAGACGATACACTAAGACCTATACTGGACCTCAGATTCCTGAACAAGTTCGTAAAAACCCAAAAATTCAAGATGACTTCACTTCAGGAAGTAATACCCCAAATCCAAGAAGGGGATTACATGGCGACCTTAGACCTAAAAGATGCATACCTGCACATACCCGTCAACCGCAAACACAAACGGCTATTAAGATTCGTGATAGGCCACAATCACTACCAGTTCACAGTGCTAGCCTTCGGACTAAAGTCCGCACCAAGAGTGTTCACGAAATGCCTAGCAGCAGCTGCAGCGCACCTTCGGAGGAGGAGCATACATGTATACCCCTACCTCGACGACTGGCTGGTAAAAGCAGGATCATACAGACTCTGCAAAAACACATCAAACAAGTCATAGAAACACTGTCCACATTAGGTTTCTCAATACATTGGGAAAAATCGTCAACAGAACCCCAACAAATCAAGATATTCTTGGGGGCACAAATAGACAGCACACAGTCCAAGGTGTTCCCCAGCGACAAGAGAGGTATAGCGCTCCTGAGGGAAACACGTCATTACCGCAAGGGGCAAGTTCTGACAGTGAGGACGGTGAGCAGGCTAATGGGAATGATGGCATCATGCATCCACCTTGTCCCGCATATCAGACTGCACATGAGACCGTTCCAGGAATGGATACAACAGCAATGGTCACAAGCCACAGGGAGTTGGGAAGATCTAGTGGTTGTCACACACGCAGTGCAGAAAGAAATAGCGTGGTGGAAAGAAGAGAACATATTACAAGGGAAGCCATTCACACAGCCAACTCCAACAGTGACCATCACAACAGACGCCTCACAGCAGGGCTGGGCGCGCACATGACCAGACTCCGCGTCAGGGGGCTCTGGTCACAACAAGATGCAGTGAAACACATCAACTACCTAGAACTCAAAACTGTGTTCCTAGCCTTAAAAGCCTTTCAAAAGCAGCTTTACGGCCAGCGAGTGCTGATACAAACAGACAACACAACTGCAATGTTCTACATCAACAAGCAAGGTGGGACACAATCAGCACCGCTGTCAAGTCTGGCACAACAGATCTGGAGATGGGCCATCCCTCTAAGGATAGACCTGCTAGCAATACACCTCCCAGGAATAGACAATGTAGAAGCAGACCGACTCAGCAGGCAGACGTCTGCATCCCACGAATGGGAACTGAACCAACAGGAGGTGCAGCAACTGTTCCAAAAGTGGGGAACACCACGGATAGACCTCTTTGCAACACCCCACAATGCAAAATGCCAACATTACGCATCCAGACAGCCGGACCAAAGGTCCCTAGGGAATGCACTATGGATAAGTTGGTCGAACGAATTTGCTTACGCTTTTCCCCGATACCACTGTTACACAAAGTACTCAGCAAATGCAGGAGCAGCAGCATGACACTCATACTGGTGGCACCTCAGTGGGCCAGACAAACATGGTTCTCACAGATTATGGAAATGGCGCAGGAACCAGCACACAGGTTCAGCAGAAGGAAAGACCTCCTCACAATGCAAGACGGAAAAGTGCTCCACCCAGAACCAGACAGCCTCAGCCTAGCAGCATGGCTCCTGAGGACCTAGAATTCGCACACCTCAAACTACCTCCAAGCACCATGGCAGTACTCAGAGAAGCAAGGAGACCCACTACAAGAAAATGCTACATTGCAAAGTGGAAAAGGTTCTCACAATGGTGCATTACAGAGGGACTGCAACGAAAAGTCACAAAAGAATCAACAGTACTGCGATATTTAACACACCTACTACAAAGCGGGCTGAGCTACTCGTCACTAAGGGTTCACCTAGCAGCCATAGTGGCCTACACCAGGGGAGAAGCGGTGAAAAGCTTCTTCACCTCCCAAGTGGTCAAAAGATTCCTGGAAGGGGCTAAAAGAATAGCCCCCTAAAAGGATGCCAGCCCCAAGCTGGAACCTCAACACTGTACTGACACAGTTGATGAAATCACCATTTGAACCCATACACAAGAGCACACTGCACATGCTCACACTAAAAACGGCTTTCTTAGTGGCTATCACGTCACTGCGAAGAGTCAGTGAACTACAGGCTCTCACACTACAAGAGCCCTACTTGCAAATACACAAGGACAGAATTGTCATGAGGACGGACCCACACTTCCTGCCAAAGGTGGTGTCGCGGTTCCATATCAATCAAACAATACAGATACCAAGTTTCTTCCAGAAACCTTCAACACCCTCAGAAAAGGCGCTACACACGCTAGACGCCAGAAGGGCAGTGATGCACTACATAGAAAGGACGAAGGAATGCAGGAAAACAAAACAACTCTTCGTTTCCTTCGCAAGCAGTTTCCTGGGACGACCAGTAACAAAAAATACCATTGCACGGTGGATTGCACAAGCAATACAACTCTGCCACAAGCAGGCAGGACAAGAGTTACAAGGGGCCGCCCAGGCTCACTCAACAAGGAAAAAGGGAGCAACGGTTGCGTTCCTAGCGAACACACCTATACAAGACATTTGCCAAGCGGCAACATGGTCTTCCGTGCACACGTTCACCAAACACTACTGTGTTGATATCCAAATGAACAAAGAGGCACAAGTAGGACAGAAGGTCTTACAGCACATTTTCAGCAACCAATGCTCATCTTCCACCCAACCACCGCAATAACAAAACCGCTACTAAGTCTATGCACAGCATAGTGAATCCAGAAAGATTCACGCTGCAAAACGAATAGTTTCTTACCTGTCGGTGTAGTTTTGCAGCTTGAAGACTTTCTGGATTCACTAGCGATCCCACCCGCCTCCGCCAGGAAGATAACATAGGAGGTTAAGGGTACAACTAAACTACATACAAGGTTTTAAAGGGATCAAAGAATAATTGAAGGATTAAAGGTTAAAGACATAGACAACAAAAAACTGTAAGAGGAAAAGAAAAAAAAAAAGAATCCGAAGATGGCTACCAAAGGTGGGAGCTTCCGCCGGAAGCGCGACGACGTCACCGAAGACACCAAATGGTGGGGCGTCGCCGCCCACCTGGGCCAACGGAATAATGCACAGCATAGTGAATCCAGAAAGTCTTCAAGCTGCAAAACTACACCGACAGGTAAGAAACTATTCGTTTCATATTGAGAGCCACCTTTTTTTAGCTGAGAGAACAGATGATGGACGGAATGCTGAACTAATCAAACATTCACCCGCAGTCACAGATTTGGGTTAAAGCCATAGTTTTTTTGCTCGCCATGCAGTTCCAGTCCTCCTTGGACCTGAAACAAGCTAGCCTGGTTGATGACGTGGGATACCCTTAAGCCGGTCCCAGGATGCTTGTTTCTGGTCCTGGAAGGACCTGGCTTGGCAGTTCAGGCTGGACTGTTCCCATGAGGAGCAGGGTCAAGACTGATTTGCATATGGCTGGGTCTAAACTGGGGTGGCATGGTGAGCAAAAGAACGATGGATTTAACCCAGATTTCTTGACTCGGGTATAAATGTTTCATTTGTTCCGCATTCTGTCCATCATTTATGTTTCTTTTTGCTCACCTTTTGTAGCTGATATCTCATCATCATCCCATTCAGCCTGAAACGTTTGCACACTGCTTTCTTTCCCTCTGGGATGCCTGAATGTAGTTTTACGGATGTGAGGGTAATATCAACCCTAGACAAACGCCCTCCATGTCATTAAACCCCCCCAACATAGCATTTTGTGGTTTCCTACATAGCTCAGGACCGGTCTTTCAGTTTCAGGCATACATGCACGTGTGCATTGTTTCTGCTCAGGGCCAGTTCCTGCAAGGAAGATTAGAGTGATTGGGGTAACTGCACACTAGAAACGGAGGCCAGACCTGCAAAGAATCTTTAGATATTCTCATATTACCCTTCACAATGGCACCTGGGGCATTTTATGTGTTGGACTCTTCTGGAGATTATAGCAACTGCCCCACTCCTCTGGAAGTGAACCAGCTTACCACAGTTAGTTGGCAGGGTGTGAACAGCTTGCAAAGCTGAGCAGAAGCCCTCCTTCTTTTTTGTGAGGTCGGTGATTTAGCCTTCCTCCGCCCCCCACTCCCTCACACTGCCCTATTTCAGCCCTGGGCACCAGAGGATGCCCCCCCGCTCTCAAAACAGCTATTTGGCATGTCTTGATGAGAAGGGTGGGATAGGGGTCCGGATTCCATGAAGGCCTTGGTACATGCAGGTGGTTATTTCATTTTTATTTATTTATTTATTTTTAAGTTTCATTTTGGATGTTTCTAAAGGAATACTTTTTTTTAATTTTCAAAGACCTTTATTGAAATTTGCACATCAGGTTACAAAGTATGCAAGCAAAGTTTCGGCAACTGACGAGGAAAGGCAGAAAAATCACATCTGTTACATACATCGTAAAGGCACTTGTACATTAGTGGCATACAGCTGATTCTAGGTGGGGGTGATAGGAGATGGAGCAGGAAAGGGCATGGAGGAGCGCTTGGTGCAGGCAAGGTACCGGCGGGGGAGGCTGCAGAGAATCAACAGTGTGCAGAGGGGAGGGTAGCACTCCTCTACGGACCAGCACCGGCGGCCGCCGCGGGCGGGGAGCCAGCAGTGGGCGCGGGAGAGGTCGCAGAGGGAGATGCACTCCGGCGGAGGAGGTATGAGACAAGAGGACCCCAGATATCAAGAGGCCGGCTAGCTGCCGGCGTCAACTCCAAAATTCGGACAGGAGCGTCTGACAACGCGCAGCATCTTCAAGCCAAGTGCTAACCCTGGGTGCGGGCCTCCGACCCCAATGCATGGCGACTCTGCGACAACAAGCAGCATAGCGGTGAGCCGACGGGAAGCGCCAGGACAATGTTTCACAAAGCCTAAAAGGCAGATCAATGGGTCTGGCGAGACAAATGAGGAGGTAATCTCCGTAATGGTGGTGCACACATCGTGCCAATATGCAGAGACCTTGGGGCACAACCAGGCAAGATGGGAAAAGTCCGCCGCGGGAGCCGAGCACCGGAGGCATCGATCACTGGGAGCGAGGCCCATTCTATACAGCTGAGCGGGGGAGCAGTACAGCCTGTGCAAATATTTAAAATGTATGAGGCGCAGGCGGTAGTTAGGAGACAGACGTTTGGTCTGCTTACAACAGTACAGCCAGTCCTCCTGAGAAAGATCAGTACCTAGATCCTCGCTCTAGGCAACGCGGGCCCGATCAGCAGATATTGGTGACGCCGCCAAGGTGGTGGCATAAAGTCTGGAGACCAGTTTGCGGGGGGAGGCGGAAGTGTAAGCCAGGTCGAGGGCAGCCATCGAAGGAGGGGGCTGAGGGAAAGTGGAGTGCAGCTCCCGGCAGGACGCCCTGAGTTGATAATAGAGCAGCGTGTCCATTGGGCCGGACTCCGCTGGAAGAGAAAAAAAGTTGTCATCAGGGTAGAGCTCCGACAATGTGGCCAGCCCCAGGCCCGTCGCGCGTTTAACCATCCCGGCTGTATGCAGTGAGGGAAATACCAGGTTGTATGCGACGGGCATGGTATTAGCGGAGAGCAGGCTGGAGCCAGAGTATTTCCGGAGACCGTCCCAGGCCCAGCGCAGGGTCTCCACAGTGTCGACCTCTCCACGCGGTGGTTTAGCGGGGACAAAAATGGCAGTCCGGAGGGGCGATGGGGGCCGCTAGGTCGGCCTCCACCGCCACGTGGGGCTGAAATGGCGTCGGATGCAGCCAGAAGTGAAGGAAACTAGTGTGGGCACTGAGGGCGTATAATTTGAAGTCCGGGGCGCCCATCCCGCCGCACATAAGGGGAAGCGTGAGAATATCGTATGCAATTCTAGGTTGACGTCCAGCCCAGACAAGCGAGATGATGAGGGAGCGGAGTGTGCGGAAGAAATGAGCCGTAAGAGGAATGGGAACATTCAGGAACAAGTATAAAAACTTCGGGAGCACAACCATCTTGGCGATGGCAATGCGCCCCGCCAAGGATAGTGGTAAACTTCGCCAGAGGGGAATCTTGGTCTCCAGCAAGTAGACCGCGCGGCCGAAATTCGCCTTCCAAAGTTCGTCTACGCTCCTGCTGAGCCAGACGCCCATATATCTGGTGGGCCCAGATGCCCACATAAACTGGTAGTCCGGAGTGAAGGGGAGAGTGGCGTCCGTCGGAGGGAAGAGAATAGATTTACTCCAATTGACCTGGATGCCGGATAGACCCCCAAAGCGCACCACCACACGGACCATGGGGCCGAGATTCTCTTGGCGGTGGCGGACATAAAGTGTAACATCGTCCGCGTACATGGAGACGACCAGGGCTCGGGCCGCAAAGCCAAGACCCCTCTGGGTGTGATGCTGCCGGAGCCTGGCGGCGAGGGGCTCCATAGCCACAGCGAAAAGCATGGGCGAGAGCGGACACCCCTGCCTTGTGTCCCTTGAGACAGGGATGGGCTCAGAGATCTGACCATTGATCCGGAGGCGAGCAGTGGGGAGGGAGTAGAGGAGATGGACCTTGTGCAGAAAAACCGGGCTAAAGCCAAGGCGGGGGAGAAGATAAAAAAGGAAGGGCCACTCGAGAGTGTCAAAGGTTTTAGTGGCGTCCAAGAGAGCAGCCACAGCCGGAAGAGCAGGGTTGATCTGGTGAAGTTCAGCAAATATAGTTCGGAGGTTATGTGACGTGGCGCGCCCGGGAATGAAACCAGACTGGTCTGGACGAGCTATCATGGGCATGAGGGGCAGAAGGCGGGAAGCCAAAAGCTTGGCGAAGATCTTATTATCAGTGTTGATGAGAGATAGGGGGCGATAAGAATCCAGAAGCTCGGGGGGACTTGTCTGGTTTCAGGAGTAGCATTAGCAGGGCCTCGCGGGGTTATTTCATGGTTAATGTGACCTTTGGTTCTGATTTTGGGGGATTTATTTTATAGCACAGAAGATATGGACAATTTTAATTCTATTTAGCTAAATGATAGCAGTGATTGTGGGTTATGTACTAGACGTCATGGTGTGAAGCATGTCGATTTTGCAATTTTTCAGTGCTGTGTAATGGTACAGTTTTTACCATGATGGTGTGACTCGCGGTGATGTTCACAATATAGGCATGCAGCTAATTTGCTATTATAGTAGAGGAACTGAAAGTGATGTTGCTGGTTTCAGTCTCATAGAGCCTCGGGCTGGCATGTCATCAGGATTGCAGAAGGCACGTTAAGGAGAGCAGTGGAAATTTCAAATTACTGATTATTGTGAGCATGACATACAGCTTCTTGTGTTCATTTCCGAATCCAGGGGGGAGGGGGGATGCGTTTTGCTCCATTTGTTGAACACTTCCCTAATGTAGGCACAGCGTTGGCAAGTAATTCCCTGTAGCTGCCTTGTTTTTAGTCCACTTGTTAAAGAAATTATTTTTGATTAGAGTAGAATAATGGCCACAACTAATCCTGAACGTTTGGTGTGAATGTATCTTTGTCACTCTGTCTTTGATCACATTTGTGTTGCGTCTTACGGTGTGACTGATTCATGTATGTGTGTTACCAGTGTGTAGCTGTTTTTAGGTCTCGCCTGAGCTAGCGCTTGCGCTGCTCTGGCGAGAGTTTTAGTAAGCGGGTTTTGGAAGTGCAAACAGCAGTGGCTTTTGCTGGCGACCAGCTTGCGTTCACGATAGCGTGCACGCGCGCCATCCATTCCTCGCATCGCTTGCGAGGCGCCATCTGCCTTTCCTCCCCCTTCCTCACCCCTCCTCCCCCTCCCTCACCAGAGAGCGCGTTTCTTGTTTCTGTCTCTCTCTTTTTGTCTGCCTCTACGCTCTATTCCGCCTCTTCTCTCTGCTCCTTGAATCTCTCCCATTCTTTTTCTGACTCCGTACCTTTCCTTTGCCTCCCTTCTTCTGGGCGTCTCTCTCTCTACACGACTTGTGCCCTGTCTCTCTCCTCCCGCCTCACTCCTCATTCCTGGCATTCCTCACGCTACATTCTAATTTTTTGTTTTGTTTACACAGTAAAGAATTGCAGTCAAATAGGCTTTCTTAAACATGCAACAACATTTCAAGCCCTACTGCGAGTCAGTATCGCTGTTCTTTAAAATGACTGCTTGACTCCACTAATGCATGTTGTTATTCAAAGGAGCAATACCCTCAGATTTTCTAATGAATCCCAAGACCATGCTACATTATGGGATTTTTTTTTTCTAGGACAGCTGTGGCAACGTGCACAGAGGTCGTACTCTTACCGATAAACTTAAAGACCTGGTTAATGGCTTTGTCGATGCTTATGCTAAAATGTAAGCAATCCTATACTCCCAGTGACTGGTGGAAGACTGTACAACTTTGCACAGGTTTTTTGCGACGTAGCTGCTTGTAGCGCGGAGTGTAGAAAGTACCTCTGTTTTATTGCACGAAAGGAACTATTCAGCTGTAGTTCTGATGCTCTGCTTTTAAAAAAATTTAAATATAAGAATCCTATCATTGTGTGTTTTCTTTCTTTGTGCTTTTCTACTGCTGCCCTTGTATTCCCACTTGTCAGAATCTTTTCAGTTTGTAGGAGCAGTTTTGTGCTGTGAAGACCCATCCACAAGAGCAGATACATTTTGGCTATCTGGTAAATTTGATGACACACCGTGTTTAGTATATAGCAAAAAAGCATCGGGTACATTTAAGTAGCATTTCAAGTTGCTGAGAACTCCAGATTTTCAGGATAAGACCAGTTCATAAGAAAATCTTTTGTGGTCAGTGGTGGGGTGGGGGTGATGTACATGTATCTGACTTAATGTCTTTAAAAATATACTATGATTACAAATATTTCTTTTGGGGGGCAGTATTTTTGGAGTTTTGTAAAGTGCTATGTGTCTCTTCATTACTTTAGTGGTCTAATTTGCTCAGTTGGTGTGCTCACAACGCTTCATTTCACGCTGCATTTTTTGTCTTGTTTACGGACTACATTAGCTGTTATTTTGTCGAAATACGTGTTGTGTGCAGAACCGATACTTAAAATGGACTTTGTTCAGCCATTGGCCAATAGGTCTCGCTTTGGAACCTTATAAGTATTTAGTTATGCAGCACAATATCCTTACTGCAACAACATTAACTGTTGCATGGCTAAACACTTATAAGGTCCCAAAGGCGAGACCTATTGGCTATGCCAATGCTTGTTCTTTAGGCTCTGTACTGTGACAGCTAAGCTCCTTGGGTACTTTGAGAATCCTTAACCACATGTAGAGCAATGTTGGTTGTAAATGAAGCTGTACAGCGAACCTTCCTACCCCACACATTACATGGTCACTTTTGGGTCATTTCCGGTAAGTTGCAACCAGAAAGAATGTTTGATTGTGGTGGAATGCAGGATGCCACACTCAATCCCAACCAGGGAGCAGCAGTTTTCAGGCAGGATACCGGAGGATTAGGCAGGATGCAAAGGGGGTCCGGAAAGAGCTCCTCAAAGACGCGTTCCGTCAGCCATCTTGTGTAGCCACGCTTCCTGTTAGACCTTTTATAGCTTGATTTAATTTATCTTCTTTTCAGGGCATCACAAGGGGAGCAGGTGTGGGCACCGCGTCTCGTAAATGGAATGCACTGTGACAGTTCTTTATTGATTTTTATGCGGGATACCAGTCGTATGAAGTTAACTAGAATAAGGGACATTATCACTGGTCCCAGATTAGTTTTGAGCATTACTTTATGGCTCTATCAAAGGCCTTCTCTGCATCTAGCAAGAGAAGGACCATTGGTATTTTAGCTCTTGTAACTATTTCTAGTAAGTTTACTGCCCATTAGGTATTGCCTGTCTGGTGATATCATTTAAATCCCAACTGCAACAGTGATATCAGAGTTGGCCAGACCAGATGGAGCCCAGAAACTGAGATTCTCATAAAACGTTTAGTGTCATGTTTAAAAAGGGCTAAGGTAGCTAGGATGCACTTGACTTTGGATCTTTATTGGGCTTGAGCAGCACCGCAGTTGACTTCAACATGTTTTCCATGACCCTCTTTGTTGCTCCAAAATCAGTAAAGTGTTTTGGCAGTGAGTCTGCTAAAATATTTAAAAAGACTTTATAAAAGGCCACTGAGAACCTGTCAGTGCACTGGGCTTTTTTCGGGGGCATTCCTTGTATGGCTGTTTGAACCTTCAGTGGGATAAAGGCTTCTGGTGCTATTTGGCAGAGCGAGAGTAGTTTGGTGGTGGTCTCCTTGAGGTTAATCATCCTAGGTCCTGTCATCTAATGTTTGTTTTTGGTACAGGGTGGCGTAGAATTCTTTAAAACACTGCGAAGTGTGTGTGTGTGTGTGTGTGTGTGTGTGTGTCTCCTCTGTTTTGGATTTGTTTTTGCTTTCTCTCCAGTTAATACATGTAGCTTTTCTCTGGCTTCTGGTGATAAGCATAATGTGTTCTTGGTCGCAATTGACTTTAAATTTTTATCTATGGTCCTTTTTCTGGAAAGCACAAGTGTGGGAAATTGGTTTGCACTGCAGTACTGCTTTTCTTACCCCCCATGTTGTACTAAGTAATATGTCATCTGTGTTGTTTTCATCAAAGTAGTGAAAAACTGCACCTGCAATTGCCCCAACTCACTGCTGCGTCTCAGAAGGCCACTTCATTGAGGGACCTCAGTCTGTCAGTAAATGTAGGGGTCGGCACCCTCAATAATAGCCTTTTTGGAGAATCGCCTGTCAGGATACCTATTTATAAAAAAAATGTTTTCAGTGTTAAATTGAGGGTCGACCTTTTCAATAAGAAGAAAATAATTCTCGAGTGTTGGAAGGTGGATTGTTAGTAGGGGTAAGTATGCACCTACCACTAGCAATAAGGGCACCAATGCAAAATTAGGTCAATTCAAGGTCTCAATACATTAGCCCCTGGCTCAACCCTTGGTAGCTGGCTGCGAGCAGACCGGCTTAAATAAGGAGACAGGCATGCAAAGCATTTAAAATCACCAATACATTAAGTAAGACCCAACACGCAATAAAAATCCACAACCAATTTATAAAAATAGATAATATTTTTATGATTAAAATGACACCAAAACGACACAAAATCAATGTAGGAAACCGGAGATATGGATTTGTAAAGAATAAACACTTTCTAGTGCTTAAGCCCTTCGATGCTCATGACGGAATGGTTCCGTCATGAGCATCGGTGCTCCTGTGCTCATGACGGAACCATTCCGTCATGAGGACAGGGGCACGAAATCCCTCTGCTGCAGACAGCAGAGGGATTTCTTTTTCTCCCCCTATGCCTCGGGAGCTGGGGAAGAGCTTCCCAAGCTCCCGAGGCCCCCTCCATGGTTTTTGTGAAATGACGATCAGCTCGCACGTCGCGCTGTCGTCATTTCACAGAAACCGAAACTGAAATGAGCCTTTAGGCTCATTTCAGTTTCACTTTCTACGTGCTCAGGGGCTATCTCAGCCCCCTGAGCACGTAGAAAGACGGGAGAGGTATCATTGGAAAGGGAGAATCTCCCTTTCCAATGGTACCCCTTCCCAGTGGATCCCTGCTTGGGGATCGCCCCAGGAGGGCGATCTTCAAGCAGGGATCCACCCACTAAGACACCAGGGAGGGGGGAGCGGCCCCTTGGGCAAGGGCTTTTGCTCCCCCCTATCAAATTGGCAATATTCAGTCTTTCTGCCCACCCAGGGGGCAGATGAGGGCAGTAGCCCCCAATCTGCCCCCCCGGGGGGGGGCAGAAAGCCCACTTGACTCCAGGGATTTTTGTGTTGGCATATTTATTTAGGGTGGGGGCTGCCCAAAACAGGCACGCCAATGCCCCCACCCCCACCACAATTATAGCCTTTCTGCCCCCCCTGGGGGGAAGATGGGGGCAGAAGCCCCCAATCTGCCCCCCCGGGGGGGCAGAAAGCCCACTGGACGCCAGGGATTTTTTTTGGGGCAATTTAATTAGGGTGGGGGCTGCCCAAAACGGGCATGGAAATGCCCCCCCACCACAATTCCAGCCTTTATGCCACCCCTGGGGGGCATATGGGGGCAGTAGCCCCCAATCTGCCTCCCCCCGGGGGAAGAAAGCCCACTAGAAACCAGGGATTTTTTTTATTCGTGTAGTTGTGGGGGCTGCCCAAAATGGGCATGACCATACCCCCACACCCCCCTCCAGAGAAATTCCAGTCTTTCTGCCCACCCGGGGGAGCAGATGGGGGCAATGGCCCGTGATCTGCCCCCCGGGGGGGCAGAAAGCCCACTAGGTGCCAGCGATTACGCTGGCTTTTTTTATGCGTGGGGGTGGGGGCTGCCCAGAATGGGCATACCAATGCCCCCACCCCCAAAAAAAATAGCCACAGTCTTTCTGCCCCCCTTGGGAGCATATCGGGGCAAACCCCCCCCCCCCCTGATTCGCCCCCCCAGGGCGGCAGAAAGCCCACTAGGGACAGGCTTTTTTATATCAATGTGCCTACTTGTGGATTTTGGGCACTAGCACAGCTGGCACATAGGGAAGCCTAGCGAACCTGTACATTTTTGAAAACTAGACACCAAGGGGAATCCAGGATGGGGTGACTTGGCTGGCTCTCACCAGGTTCTGTTACCCAGAATCCCTTGCAAACCTCAAACTTTGTAACATATTTTCCTCACGTTTATGTGGTGGAAAGTTCTGGAATCTGCATGGATCCACAAAATTCCACCCACCCCACATTCCCCAAAGTCTTCAGAGAAAAATGGCACCTCACTTGTGTGGGTAGGCCTAGTGCCCGTGACGGGAAACGGCCCAAAACGCAATGTGGACACACCACATTTTCACAGTGAAAACGGACCCTTTTTTTGCAAAGTGCCTAGCTGTAGATTTTGAACCCTAACTCTGCCGGAACCTAGGGAAACCTAGCAAACCTATACATTTTTGAAAACTAGACACCCAGGGGTATCCAGGATGGGGTGACTTGACTGGCTCTCACCAGGTTCTGTTACCCAGAATCCCTTGCAAACCTCAAAAAACACATTTTCTTCACATTTCTGTGGTGGAAAGTTCTGGAATCTGTGTGAATCCACAAAATTCCACCCACCCCGCATTCCCCAAAGTCTTCCGAGAAAAATGGTACCTCACTTGTGTGGGTGGGTCAAGTACCCGCGACAGGCAAGGGCCCAAAACCTATTGAGGCGACATCAAAATTACCTATCACAAAACAACCTGGTTTTGCAAGGGGGGTCCCATGAGTTTTTGGCCCCGGGCTCGGCGGCCATCTAGGGAAACCTTACCAAACCCACACATTTCTGAACACTAGACACCCAGGGGAGTCCAGCAAGGTATGGCTTGCGTGGGTCCCCCAACATTTCCCTACCCAGAATTCCCTGCAAACCTCAAATTTAGCTAAAAACCCCGCCACTTTTTTCTCAAATTTCTGTGTGGGAAAGTTCTGGAATCTGCGTGGATCTACAAATTTCCTACCACCCGGCGTTCCACCATGTCTCCCGATAAAAATGATACCTCACTCGCGTGGGTGGGTCAACTACCCGCGACAGGCAAAGGCCCAAAACCTATTGAGGCGACATCAAAATTACCTATCACAAAACAAACTGGTTTTGCAAGGGGGGTCCCATGAGTTTTTGGCCCCGGGCTCGGCGGCCATCTAGGGAAACCTACCAAACCCACACATTTCTGAAAACTAGACGCCCTGGGGAGTCCAATGAGGTATGGCTTGCGTGGATCCCCCAACGTTTCCCTACCCAGAATCCCCTGCAAACCTCAAATTTAGCTGAAAAAACCACATTTTCCACAAATTTATGTGTGGAATCACCGTGCCGGCACAAATGTCCTACCCCACAGCGTTCTCCTTAGTGTCCCGAGTAAAATGATACCTCACTTGTGTGGATGTCCAATGCAGAATTGGCTAAAAACGTATTATTAAAAAAATTTAGCACTTAGAATTCTCGGTGCTATACCCTTATTCCCTATGTTTTGGGCTCTTCCCAGTCACAGGCCCTTGCCCCAGCCACACAAGTGAGGTATCATTTTAATCGGGAGACTAAGGGGAACGCTGTGGAGTAGGACATTTGTGCCGGCACGGTGTTTCCACCCAAAAATATGTGGAAAATGTGGGGTTTTTCCAGCAAAATTTGAGGTTTGCAGGGGATTCTGGGTAGGAAAACGTTGGGGGTTCCACGTAAGCCATACCTCGCTGGACTCCCCCTGGTTTCTAGTTTTCAGAAATGTGTGGGTTTGATAGTTTCTCAAGATGGCCGCCGAGCCCGGGGCCAAAAACCCTAGTGACCCCCTTGCAAAACCAGGTTGTTTTGTGATAGGTAATTTTGATGTCTCCTCAATATGTTTTGGGCCCTTGCCTGTCGCGGGTACTTGACCCACCCACGCGAGTGAGGTATCATTTTTATCGGGAGACCTGAGGGAACGCTGGGTGGTAGGAAATTTGTGGATCCACGTAGATTCCAGAACTTTCCCACACATAAATTTGAGAAAAAAGTGATTTTTTTTCCAGCTAAATTTGAGGTTTGCAGGGCATTCTGGGTAGGAAAACGTTGGGAGATCCATGCAAGCCATACCTCGCTGGACTCCCCCGGGTGTATAGTTTTCAGAAATGTGTGGGTTTGGTAGTTTCCCAAGATGGCTGCCGAGCCCGGGGCCAAAAACCCAGGTGACCCCCCTTGCAAAACCAGGCTGTTTTGTGATAGGTCATTTTGATGTCTACTCAATACGTTTTGGGCCCTTTCTTGTAGCGGGTACTTGACTTGGTCCCGGGGTCGGCAGCCATCTAGGGAAACCTACCAAACCCACACATTTCTGAAAACTAGACACCCGGGGGAGTCCAGCGAGGTATGGCTTGCGTGGGTCCCCCAACGTTTTCCTACCCAGAATCCCCTGCAAACCTCAAATTTAGCTGAAAAAAACACTTTTTTCTCAAATTTATGTGTGGGAAAGTTCTGGAATCTACTTGGATCCACAAATTTCCTACCACCCAGCGTTCCCCCAGGTCTCCCGATAAAAATGATACCTCACTCACATGGGTGGGTCAAGTACCCGCTACAGGCAAGGGCCCAAAACGTATTGAGTAGACATCAAAATGACCTATCACAAAACAACCTGGTTTTGCAAGGGGGGGTCACCTGGGTTTTTGGCCCCGGGCTCAGCGGCCATCTTGGGAAACTACCAAACCCACACATTTCTGAAAACTAGACACCCTGGGGAGTCCAATGAGGTATGGCTTGCGTGGATCCCCCAACGTTTTCCTACCCAGAATCCCCTGCAAACCTCAAATTTAGCTGAAAGAAAACACATTTTCCACATATTTTTGGGTGGAATCACCGTGCCGGCACAAATGTACTACCCCACAGCGTTCCCCTCAGTCTCCCGAGTAAAATGATACCTCACTTGTGTGGGTGGGTCAAGGGCCTGTCACTGGGAAGAGCCCAAGACATAGGGATTAAGGGTATAGCACCAAGAATTCTAAGCGCTACATTTAAAAAAAAAAATGTGTTTTTAGCCAATTCTGCATTAGTCACTCACGCAAGTGAGGTATCATTTTACTCTGGACACTAAGGAGAATGCTGTGGAGTAGGACATTTGTGCTGACACAGTGATTCCACACAAAAATATGTGAAAAATGTGGGTTTTTTCAGCTAAATTTGAGGTTTGCAGGGGATTCTGGGTAGGAAAACGTTGGGGGATCCACGCAAGCCATACGTCATTGGACTCCCCAGGGTGTCTCGTTTTCAGAAATGTGTGGGTTTGGTAGTTTCCCAAGATGGCCGCCGAGTCCGGGGCCAAAAACCCAGGTGACCCCCCTTGCAAAACCAGGTTGGTTTGTGATAGGTCATTTTGATGTCGCCTCAATAGGTTTTGGGCCCTTGCCTGTCGCGGGTCCTTGACCCACCCACGCGAGTGAAGTACCATTTTTATCGGGAGACCTGGGGGAACACTGGGTGGGAGGAAATTTGTGGATCCACGCAGATTCCAGAACTTTCCCACACAGAAATTTGAGAAAAAAGAGATTTCTTTTCAGCGAAATTTGAGGTTTGCAGGGGATTCTGGGTAGGAGAATGTTGTGGGACCCACGCAAGCCATACCTCGCTGGACTCCCCCGTGTGTCTAGTTTCCAGAAATGTGTGGATTTGGTAGGTTTCCCTAGATGGCCGCCGAGCCCCGGGCCAAAAACTCATGGGAACCCCCTTGCAAAACCAGGTTGGTTTGTGATAGGTAATTTTGATGTCGCCTCAATAGGTTTTGGGCCCTTGCCTGTCGCGGGTCCTTGACCCACCCACGCAAGTGAGGTACCATTTTTCTCGGAAGACTTTGGGGAACGCGGGGTGGGTGGAAATTTGTGGATCCACGCAGATACCAGAACTTTCCACCACAGAAATGTGTTTTTTTGGACAATTTTTTAGGTTTGCAAGGGATTCTGGGTAACAGAATCTGGTGGGAGCCAGTCAAGTCACCCCATCCTGTTTTCCCCTGGGTGTCTATTTTTCAAAAATGTATAGGTTTGCTAGGTTTCCCTAGGTGCCGGCAGAGCTAGGGTTCAAAAACTACAGCTAGGCACTTTGCCAAAAAAGGGTAATTTTTCATTGTGAAAATTTGGTGTGTTCACGTTGCGTTTTGAGCCGTTTCCTGTTGTGGGCACTATGCCTACCCACACAAGTGAGGTACCATTTTTATCGGGAGACTTAGGGTAATTCAGATTTGTAAAGCAACTGTTATTACCTATTGACTTTCGATGCATTTCTGCCTTCCAAATGAAAGACCATGTGTAAAAAAGAAGTCATTTTGAAAAATGACCGATAATTCTCATGCTAGTATGAGTATTCCCAATTTCGGAAATGTGCAAATATCTACTGTTTCTAAACTCTATATTTTGTTCCCATTTCAGAAATACATAGGTGTCTTTCATACCGATTTTTCCATGTATACATTTTCCCAGAATAATTGCTATATACCCGGTACATAATAAAAAACCATTGCAAGTTGCTGCTCAGTTTTTGGCTCTGGGTTCGTTGGGTTCTTGGTGAACCTACAAGTCCTATATATCCCCACAACCAGTAAGGTCGTGCGGATGTAACGGTATATTGCTTTCAAAGAGCTGTCATAATTAGAAGAAGTTACAGGCTAAAACGTTGCAACAAAAGGCTGTTTTTTCCAACTAATTTTCAATTTTTCCTATATTTAACTGTTAGTTTCTATAAAGAAACCTTGATGACTCTACACAAATGACCCCTTGCTGAATTCAGAATTTTGTCTACTTTTCTAAAATGTATAGCTTTTCAGGATCCATTATTGCTGTCATACCAATTTCTACCATTAACTGGAAGGAGGTTGAAAGCACAAAAAATAGCAAAAATAGGCTATGTCCCAGAAAAATGCCAAAACTGTGTAAAATATTTTGGTTTTCTGACAAAAGTCTGTCATTCCCTAAAAGCTGGGAAAATGGTGATTTCAGCCCCATAAACCCTTTTTTGATAGCATTTGCAGGGAAAAACCCAGACGCTTTCATTTGCAGCACTTTTTTCCCCCCAAAAACAACATTTAGCTGTATTTTGGCTAATTTCTGGGTCCCCTCCAGGGGGATCCACAAACCCTGGGTACCTTTAGAATCCCCATGATGTTGGAAGAAAAGGACGCAAATTTGGCGTGGATACGCTATGTGGTCAAAAAGTTACAGGGGCCTGAGCGCGAACTACCTCAAATAGCCAAAAAAAGGCTTAGCACAGGGGGGGGGGAAAGGCCTAGCAGCGAAGGGGTTAAAAACATATAGCACCAACTTGGGGCATCTGGTCGCGCTTGACTAGAGCAAAGTCAAAGTTTGAGGCCGACTGCGACGGAGCCCTGGTCGGATACACTAAGCAGTAGGCCTCAGTCAAGATTTTACCTTCGCACATAGAAACTTTTCTGGGGGATTTTCTCTCATCGTCAAGCGAAGCTCCTCTTCATGCTGGGATTCGAGTCAATGATGGCGGTTTAGCTCACCGCGAGACCATGGTGAAATCCTGGATGACTTGAGTTCCAGAGCTTTTTCAGCTGGGCGAACCTGAAATCCAGGCTGGGTCGTGGTACGTCAGAGGCCTGACTTTCGTCGACTGGTCAGTCACCTTATGGAGCTTTTTCCACAAGTTGCTCCAAACATTTCCAAATTTCTGAAACACTTTCCTGACATTCCTCTTGAGGGTTCAAAGTGTCCAAAACACAAATCCAAGGGTATAGAACTTCTGAGATGGTCAATGGAAGTTTGAGACTACAATTCCCACAGTGCACCTGGCCAAATCCTGAAAGGTCCACTGGACGCACTTCAGGCTGGGGACGACTTGAAGGAGATGGTGCAGGTGAGCTCTGTTCACCTGTCCCTTTCAGAGAGTCCACTCCTTAATTCTTTCTGAAGCAAGGCAAAGTCCTCGGGGCTGTAGTTCCCAGTGTGCAGCAGGTGCAGTCTTTCAGAGTGCCATCTTTTAGGGTGCAGACCAGGGTTCCAGCAGGGTGGTCCTTCTTCTCCTTGTAGTTTCAGATCTGAGTTGCTATGCAGCTCTCACATATTTATCCAATGTTCTGGAGCGGCAAGCAGGGGGGCACCCCTGACCAATGGGGTACAGGGTGCCACCCAAAAGCATGACCGCTTCTTCCAAAGTGTGGCATATTCTTGTCCCACAAAGCAATGTACTTTAAAATTCAAGATGGAGAATTTCTCTTTTTGGGAGTAAGATCTGGCTAAGCCAACCTACTGGTGTGTCCATTTCCCTTAACACTCCCCTTCCAGACCTCCTGCAAAGTCCATTCCTGGGGCTCCCATCTGGCTGGGGGTACAGGAAGAGGGAATAGGCCTGGCTGGCATTCCTTACCGTCCTGCTCTCTTTGGAGCCCAGTTTGTTTACACATCCCCCTTCCTGGCCTGTTCTCTGCAGCTGCAGAGCTCCTCCCACCAGATAACCTTTGTCTCTATGCAGGCCACTTATCACCTCATCAAAGCTGTTTGGCTAAGCCAGTTAAGGGCTGGCCAATCAGGAGAGGCTTCTAGAAGGCTGGATTTTGGCTCCTAGAAAAGAAAGTTCTATAACGAAATTGGTAGGTTTTCCCTCACCACGGCATATAAAACATCTTTTAAAATGTCCCTGCTTATTTTTACATGGCACCCTACCCTGGGTGCACCTAGGGTAGACCTTAGGAGTGACTTATATGTAAAAATAAGGAAGTTTAATACTTTGGAAGTTCCTTTAAATCCAAATTCGAATATGCATATACTGTCAGTTTAAAGCAGCTTGCAAAGTAGGGGCGACTTTTTAGGTCTCGCCTAGGCAGTGCTTGCTGTATCTCTTCGAGACATGCTGTCTTCAGGATATGTGATTGAATCCACCTCTGATCTTTTCTAAGCCCCTCCCATCTTTTGTGTTGACTCCTCTTACTGTCCTTGGGCTTTTCATTTGTGAAATAGCTTACTAGTCCCTCCTTTTCAAAATTTGGTGATCCTATACTTAACCCAGATCGTTGGACATTGATGACTTAATCTCACAGCAAAACACTGAAGGTACTTAGTCCCCTGTTATTCTTGCAGACCTGCCAACCTTGTAATAATTTTCAGAGGGAGACACTAGTAGGGATAAGGAAGAATAGCTTTGAAGAGGGTGGGGCGCTTGAAAGGGTGCAAGGTTTTTTGAGCAATAGCTCTGCACCAACGGCTACACCTAAACTTTCTACAGCACAAACCGAGGCAGATGGAGGTGCCTCCAAAGTCCTGAGAATGTTGCAAAACCCAAAATTGTTTAGGATATTGGAAAGCCTTCATAATTAAGCTCCAAATTTACTGTGTATGGGTTTCGGCTCACCATAGTGTTCACCATGTGTTGCATGTGATGTTTGCCGATAGCATGTGGCACAAGGCTGCAGGCACCATCTTAGCTGGCACATCTGGTCTTGTTTCTGAGACCCTAAGATTTGTGCTCTTAGTAGGAGCTGCCCTGCTACGTGCTGCTGCCTTCTTCTAGTGATTGTGCTTCTGTAAATTTTAATCTCTAAAGGAACGGAAGGTGAACTGAAAGATTATTACTCTGACTCCATAAAGTTATGGTATGTGGTGGTAAATAGCACAAAATAAACCTCCTTCGACCAAGTTTCATCGGACACTGGTGGCGGCTTCAGTCGCTGGGCTTAGTATAAGATAAATAAGTGATGCAAGAGATGGACAGGAGACTTAGTCAGCGCCTGATGGATTTCCATGCTGCCTCTGTTGGACGTACTCTTTTGACATGTTGATTATGGTACAGCGACAGTTTGGCTTGACATGTTGTCAATTTTTTCCCAGCTTGATAAAATTTATGCTCACGGGCCAGGAAGTTGGATTTGTCGCATGTGACATTAGAACTGTCTAAACTTGGGGTGAGGTAGGGGCAGTAAGATCTGCAGAGGAATAAGGCCTTCTCGCAAACAATGGTGCCTCCTTCCAGAAAGTGCTATGAACCCACTTGCCCAGATCATTTTTTTGTGGTGAAAACTTAATTGTGTTCTCTAATGGGCTTGTGTACCTGTAAAAGGCAGTGTCGTGTAGTTCCTAGGACCCCCCCAGGACCTGCACGTTTTGGATGACCTAAACAAAGGGCTTGGTGTGCAGACAGACTCTGGACACCCCCACAGGATGAGTCAGCCGTTAGACCAGCTAGCTCTACGGTGCCCCTACCACCCCCCTGTGTTCTATAGTGGTGTGTGTAGTTTCTGGCAACCACTGAACATGACAACCCTGATTCCTCAGGTATCATGGAAAACAATACGGTATCTTTCGCTCAGTCACTCGTGCTTACTTTTCTCAGAATACACATAGAATGACGATTGGAATGGTTTCAATAATTATTTATTGGTCAAACGTCAGTCTAGTATGAAACATATTAGCTGCGACAATCAAAAGACAGGAGCAGACAAATGTGATCACTAGCACCAATATCGTAAATAGTAAATACATTTCTACCATAGTGCTAATAAGATGAATATAAACAGATTATATAAAGCAATAGCATTGGCATACTCCTACAATGCGTAGCCTACCTAAATGTACCTAGCCTAGATATGTAGGGTAAGCATTTGTATGTAAATGTCAGGATAGATCCTAATGGAGCCAAGAAACCCCTGGGAAGTACTAACCCCTCACCTGATGGTTCTGAATGAAGGACCCCGTATCTGCGTAGAAGATGGCACCCCGCAAGGGATGTCGGGTCTCTGCCTGTCGAAGGATCAGCCTGCGGAGTCTCGGTCCAGCCTGGAAGGGATTCTCCTCTCTTCTGTAAGGGGGAGTGAGGGTCTTTTATATTAAAGTGGTCACTCCAGGGTTTCTTCTAGGATCAATATGTTTTGAAAACATTCGCTAATGCTCTGCTAATCCTTTTCTAAACTAACATGATCATGCACAGCTGGCTGTTGGCCATGGATGAAAAAAAGTGGGGACCCTTATACAGAATAAATCTGCCGTGCCTGGGGACATGTTTATGTACGTCAGGTACAGGGATTAAGATAGGGTACCAGGAGCCTGATGTCGGAGAGACAGAAGTAAGCTACTAGGTAAAAGGTCACCTGTGTTAGGACCGTTATGTCGTGTGGTTGGGTCAAAATTTATGTAATTGGTATGTACAATCCTAAAGGACATGACACCCACTCCTCATCAAAAGGTCTACAAGGTCAGCTATGTAATGATAGAAAATGCTAAAAAAAAGGCATAAAATCATGTATATTAAAACATACTAAAAAAGGCACTTAAAAAGTCTTAAAAATGTTCATAAAAGCAAGGTCTATATCGAAAGCATTCTTTCCCTAGAAAAGCATTCATAAAAGGTCCTCTATATGTTTGTGTTGTTTTTCTGAGCACCTTGAAAGCCACTATGTTCAGATAGAGCAGAGAAGCAAAAACAAAGTCAGTTCGACCTTCAATTTGGTACATGTTTAAAAATTGTCCAAACGGTTCCCAGCACTGGGGAGGCCAGATTGTTTAAGAACCCTGCGCTGAAGACTCAACATCACTGAACATGTCCTCCGCAGGAGGCAGTCCTTCTAGCGCCTCCAGTATGATAACAAGTGAGCAGAGGTGTCATCACTGGTTCCCACGGCAGCCGTCGGGGAAGAATTAGATGCCTGTGTGCCTGAGACTGATGCCTGCACATCCGTGGTAGAGCCGATCTCTGTTCCAACAGGAGCTGAAGCGTCCCGTGGAGGCTCTAGGAACGCCATCATCAACATGGGAATACGCTGTGGACAATTGTGCACATGGGCCCGTAAAGGCGCCAGGAGCATGTCTATGTCCGGCGGCGCAACCGATGGAAGTGTCAGACAGAGGTCCAACACGCGTCCGAATCCGCAAAAGAGGCAGCGGAATACTGGCAGAATGCAGTCAAGCCAGGCGGTCTGAAATACAGGAACCAATGCTTACCCAGCTCTCAAAGCCGAGGTATACCCAGGAAGAACACCAATCACTCACGACAACGTCACTCCAGCAGTGTTCTCTCCATGTCTCGAGCGATGTTGACATCCATTGCGAAGCAATAGAATTAAAACCAGGATGCCCGCCACTGAAAGCAGGACCAAAGGAAGCCCTCCAAAAACGCTTCCAAGTACGGGGTGTATGAATGATGGAATCACTCCAAAAATGGTTTGAAAGGTGGTTAACAGACCTGATCCAATGCTCTTAAATAAGTGTACTATCCCCCGCGTATCAGACATGTTAAAGATACGATGGACCATTTCTCCGAAATGGAGCGGGAAGTTCATACGGACCAGAGCCTGCATCTCTGCTGAGGACCTTGCAACTTGGAGATCAAAGATCTCTCAGGCTGAAGTTAAGGCCACATTTTGCTGAATCAGCATGGCTTTCAGTCTGCTCAGAGAATCAAACCCTATGTTGGAAACATTCAGTGAAGGCCACAGTGGTGCCTCCCTAACTGTGCGAGCTGGGGGAAACAATACTTGCTTACAACAAATAACCCTGGAGTTGACACACTAGATAAGCAATGCCCGGCGTCATACCACAGCATCCTTGGTCATTCAGCATTCAGTAACTCCCATTGGAAAGTAACTCAAAAACTGGATGAATTACAGCAGCTGGGGAACCCTTCAGGTAGCAGGACAAGTTCGCTATTGACGCATTACACGCCCCGTGAAGCAACACTTCTTTTCACACTAAAGACCTACTCAAGGCCTTTTCGCAGTTCGAACCACTCAAGAAAACTTCCTTGTCCTTATTCCTGCTCCTATATGTGTATGGCAACTTCCAGGTTTCTCGTATGTACCCTTCGCCCAACGCTTTATACCTGCCTACTGGGTAATATTTCAGGCAGTACTGGAATTGGAATGTCGTGATTGGCAGTGTGTAGCCATGGATTAACCATTCCGTAGATGGTGATTCTGCTACAGTAAAAGGTAACTTCTGTAGTTTTTCAATGAGCAGCATGGTGTACTTCGCATCTCTGCGTGCCATGGTCAATTGTCTTTCGGTCAGATTGTAGGCTGAGACCAGATTTGTGTCTTTAATGTATCGCCATGGAACGTGGCCAGAACACAATGATTGAAGCGTCCAGCTTAGAAGCATAATAGCGTGCAGCTGAGACTGCCCATGTTGTAGAATAGACAAATCTTGTTCCATTATGTCGATAGCTGAGGACACAATGTTGCCCAGTGAATAAATACGAGACGAGTGTGGCCATGCTGTTGTCTACCACAGCTGAGGCCTTTTCTAGGTTAATTCTATCTATTTCACGAAGTCTCTCAGCAGCTTCCTGTTGGGAGACTTTCCAGACTTCATTGTAGATGGTATATAAGAAACGTTTCCTACGTGGTTTCTTGGGACCTAACAAGAAATCCCTAAGAACCATGTTGTCTGACAGAAGGGACAAGTGTTGATTCACCTGTGAAAGTGTTAAGGTCTTTAGCCAATCTAGGCACCACTTCCCGACACTATAGGAAGTCACTAACCCTGGGTCGTCTGTGTGTACATAGAGTGGGTCGGACCTGTGGATACTAAACCCTTCGGTGGTACCCTTGAATCTTAAGTTACACATATTTGTGTCTACAGGCCAAACCAACCAACCCTTCCAATCGGGAGATGATTAATTGTACGCATTTGTACCATGTATCCCTTCATTTGTAAGTGTGTTATTTGAGATACCCTTAATAGGTGTGGGTGAAGGGAGGGATGCTCGGTGTTTTCAGGTCTTTAATTTCTGCAAACCCGTAACGGGTAGTCTGTTGCACCGTTCTATTCAGGAAAATCATCTGTAATGGTATGAGGCAAGCTCTGAACAAAGCCTCAGTTCCCTGAACCTGCCACTCTCTTGTCTCCAAGATAGATTTTGTGTCTATGGCGTCTCTCCAGTAGTCAAAACCCTGTATAGACAGTTGGGAGATAAAAGGTGCCGAATATATCAGCTCTGTGTTTGTTAGCATAACTTTCTTCGCAGTTGCATTAGTCTGTGCAAGTTTGTAGTAAAACGATTCTGGGTCTGATGTATTGAACCCTGAAAAGTATGCAAATTTCTGTGCGACTGTGGCAGAACTACTCTTTGGTGGTGTCGGGCAATGTTCCCATTGATGGTACACATTAGCAGTGCATGCAACATTTGCTCTAAGCACAAAATGATGACCTGGTAACAAAACATGGTATCGTAGTCGGTTGTATCCTCATACAATTCTCTGTAAGAAAATGCAGCAGACTGTTCTAAATCTGAAAGCATGGTATTTACAGTTTCAACGTCCCACTCATCAGAGAGTGTACTGGGGGTAAGGAAATAATTTAAAGAAATTTTAAACCAATGTGAATTTTTCAGTGGGACCAAATACATCATATGATACTTTATCCCACACTATACCATCAGGTATTGGAATTACTGTAATGTTTACCAGGGACAAGTCTCTTTGTTCACGGTGTGATGACGTATGTGGTTTCAGGACCAAGTTCACAGATTGTACTGCAGAGCGTTCTGGGAGATAATGTCCGTTCAGTAGCAGAAAAAAGACAGTTACTGTGCCGATCCAAATTAACAGGTATACTACCCCTATTGCAAACCAAATTTGAAACCAAGGTGACACTAAGTAAGTCTTTTTGAGCAAAATATAGAATTGAAGAAGTTTCTCTTTATTTGAAATGGATGGCGTTTGATCAGGTTCACTTGGATCTGAAGAGAAATCATCGAAGTTGATGAAGTAGCCAGACGCAGTTCGATCTATCTTTGGTAGCTCTGCAGGTTTTGTAGAACTGGCCGATGTGTTGTTTGAAGGCACATTAATGTAGACATCATTGTTCGGCGGAGTTGCAACTTGCATTGTTGTTTCTTCTTGATGTTTTTCAATTTCAACTGGAATGATTTGTGCTCCATTTTTCGGTACTCCTTCATTTTGTGTGGCGGAGTCTTGAAAGGTTATCAGTCTTCTCAATTGCACTTTCAGGGTGTATATTGTTACTAGAATGGGTGTTCATACCCACCGCTTGGTTTTCCATGCCCCTTTCATTTTCCGCCCTCCGTCCAAATCGCCTGCATTCATTATCATTGTCTCATTTTCCCCTACACAGTCATCCCGTGCCTGTGGGGAGCCGGTCTCTGCCGAGCGCTGCATGTTCAGTCACTGGTACTGGCTGTGTACATACTCCCACGTTTTCATTTACCTGCGGGGTTGCTGATTCTGTTGTATTCCTCATTTCAGTGTCTGGGTTCTCCGTTCCTCCTTGCTCCACCGCTCTGGCTCCAGCTCCCAGTCCTGCTTGTGTCATGGAGCCTCTGAGTAGCTCCGCAATCGTCGGTCCGGGCAGGCGTTGCTGCTACGCTGGCCCTCCCATCCCCTTCCTGTCTGGAGCCTCGTCCTTCCGGGTCGCAATCTGTCCTCGGCGCCCGGGCTGTCGAGTTGTTCCCCCTGTCCCGGCGCAGAGCTCGGACGTGGAGCGGGTAGATGGCGGAGCCGCCCCCAGTGCCGGGCTGCCGCTGGCCGGGGTCGTCCCCATCTTTCCTCGGGTTGCCGGCTGTCCTTTCAACTTCATCCCGCCCCAATGCCGTGCTTCCGATCGACAGCAACCGGAGCCACTCAGCTTACCGTAGATCCGTTGGCAGGATAGTAGGAGTTCCTGCTGCTTAGCCGCTATCCTGCAGTTGGGGGTACAGCTGTTGGCCTCTTCTTTGAGCAGTTTCAGCAAGGAATTCAGGGTCTCGAACAGCATCCTTGTTATAATACCGGGGGGGGGGGGCATTTCGGGGGTCTCACTAGATTAGGGCGGTTTGTGCTGCATGCGGTTGCCTAGCCGACTGCCATCCTGCTTCCCAGCTCGCTTTTAGGTCTCTGTGCTTCACATTCTAGTAACAATATACACCATGAAAGTGCAATTGAGAGGAATGCAGGTGGGGAGGAGGTAGAAGTTTACTCAGACCATACAAAAAACCCCTCTGGAAACTCTCAACAAAGTAGGATTAAGAAAACACAAGACAAAACTCTGGGGGAAATAAGGCGTCAGAAAACCTAACAGGGGAAAAAAGGCAATACATGAAGGATACTGATGTAGCGGTAACAGATTACTTCTACTCGCTATCAGATGATACGGGTTCAATATCGGATTCTGTATCCTTATCAAGCTTGAGCGAAAGCTTACCAGATACTAGCAGGATGGATTCTGCCGCAACCATGCGCAAAGCTGGTAGGGCAATAGGACCTTCAGGCCAATTTAGGGGAAAAAAAGGACAAGATCTTAATTGGGATTACTCACCATCGAATCAGCTAATGGGGGATGCTGGGGGCAAAGCACCGGATCCTGAAGGCACACCTATTACAACTTTGGACGCTATCCTGCAATCTGTTATAGCACACCAGGAAGAAGCAAGGCAGGATAACAGACGCTCCCATGCAGCTATACGCAAGGTGCAGGGGTCAGTACGGTAAGTCGTTAAAGTATGCAATGAGATCTCGGACCGACTGACCGAGCTGGAGACAAGAACTAGGAATCTTGAGACTGATATTGCGACAACCCAGAGCCAGACCGAATCGCACGAGGCCAGACTAGTAGATATTCAATGGAAGTTGGAGGATCAAGAAAACCGCCAACGCAGGAATAACTTGTGTTTCCTGGGTATCCCAGAAGACAAAGAAGTCCCGGACATGCGTCTCTATATGGTGGAGCTATTAGGGAAGGCATTTCCCAACGTAGAAGGGTGGAACTGGGCTCAAGAAGTTCAACGGGCCCATCGGGTCCACATGACGCTGAAACATCCTGCTGGAGTGGATGCAAGACCAAGAGCCGTGCTAGTCTACTTTGGGAATTATCTTCTCAGGCAGGTCATCTTCGAGAAAGCTAGACCAGAAAGTAGATGCAAGATAGATTTATTTATTTGAAAAGTTTTATAAAGCGCAAACAAGACCCAGAACGGGTATCAGAGCCTGTACAAAGAGGAAAATTAACGTTGACGTGAAGAAACAGTAAAAGTACAATACAAAAAGGCAACATAAGAAGAACGACAAAATACAATTCAAATCCAAAGTGAAAAATGATTGTCAAGTACATATTTCAGAACATAAAGAGAAAATGAATGTCAGGCATACATTTCAATACACAGAGTAAGAATGATTGTCAAGCCCTAGAGGGAAGTGAATATCACATGACATAGAAGCTATTGCTGCTGAAGTTCTTCCAAAAGTAGCCATTTGAGCTGTTTCTTGAATGAAGCAGTTGAGGGGTTGTCTCTTATTTCCGTCGGTATGGCATTCCAGATTCTTGGAGCCAGCCCTGAGAAGGTGCAATTGTAAGTTCTTTTTTTGTTGAATTTAGGTGGTTTCAGGAGTAAAGTATTGGAGCTTCTTAAGTTTCGACTGGAACCAGAGAGCTCGAGTTTATTTGCCAGGTAAACGGGGCTGTTGAGGTGTATAGCTTTGTGTCAGACAAGCTATTTTGAAGCGGATCCTTGCTTCAATGGGAAGCCAGTTAAGTTTAATTAGGTCAGGTGTAATATGATCATGCTTTCTGGAGCCTGTGATTAGTCTGGCAGAGGCGTTCAGAGTAGCTCTCAGCGGAGCTAACCTGGATAAAGGAAGCCCTGCTAGGGTCACTAAGCCATATTCTACTTGCGCGATAGCAAGTGATTGGACTGCTGACTGGATGTCCTCAGGAGGTAGGAAAGGTTTGAGTTTTCTAATAGTGTTGAGCTGATGATTGGCACTCTTAGTGGTGGCACTGATGTGTCCGTGCATGTTTAGAAATGTGTCCAGGGTGACACCTAAAGAGCAAGCGGAGTCCACCATATGCGGGGTGCAGTTGAGTGCAGAGATATTTTTGATCCAGTTTTGCTTTGGGGGTCTCTTGGTTGCGAGGGGTAATCAGGAGAAATTCTGTTTTGAGGGAATTTAGTAACAGATGGTTATGTGTTAGCCATTGTTGAGTTTTTTGGAGCGCTCCATTAAGAGTTTTAATGTCATCTGGAGAGGAGATCTTCAAATACAGTTGAGTATCGTCCGCGTACATATGGTACTGAATGTTTGACCCGTTCAGAATAGCAGTTAGCGGTTCCATGAAGGGATTGAAGATCGTGGGCGAAAGTGCAGAACCTTGAGGTACCCCAATAGTGACCGTGGTGCTGGCAGCCAAAGATTGGTTGACTTTGATTCTTTGTGTTCGGTTGTGCAGGAAGGAGGAGAACCAATTTAAGACAGGGCCAGATAACCCCATCCTATATTGCAGAAGGTTAATCAAGTTATCATGTTTGATAGTGTCCGAGGCAGAGGACAAGTCCAGAAGAATTGGAAGACAAGGCGTATCCTGGTCCAGAGCTCTCAAGACGTCGTCAACAATGTGAGTTAGCGCTGTTTCTGTACTATGACCTGATCTAAAGCCTGACTGATGTCAGTCTAATAGCTGAAATTTCTCGATGTGGTCGCAGAGCTGTGTGTGAACGCATTTCTCAAGCAACTTCGCTAAAGACATGATGCTGGTGATCGGCCGATAGTTATTGGGGTCTGTTAGGTCTGCATTGGGCTTCTTGGGGATGGGTGTGACTTGCCCCATTTTAAGGCAGTCGGGAATCCTCCCCTGTAAGAGAGATTGTTGGATGATCTTGGACTAGAGAGGCAGAATGGCCGGGTTGAGGTCTTTGAGCAACATAGCGGGGAGTGGATCACTGAAATGGTTGGATGGTTTAAGAGATGCCAAGGAAGGTGATAACTCCTCCAAGTCCGGGAGTAGGAAGGTATTCCAGCAGGCATTGTTTTTGGGTGTGTACTCTGTGGGGTAGATCGGAGCACACACTGCAGGAACTGTCAAACCCGGGGAGCACATTGGCACGTTGCAGCTCCCGCTCAATACTCCTGGACTTTTCAGAAAAGTGCGCTGAGAAGTCCTCCTCCTTGGGACCAGCGGTTTTGATTGCTGGAGTAGGATTGGCCTGTTTGATGATATCAAACAGTTTTTTGGGACGTTGTTTAGTGCTGTCAAGCTGATCTCTGAAATGATCTGATTTAGCAATGCAAATGTGTTTTTTATAAGAGCTTCTCATCTTCCTTAACTGTTTGAGACTAGAGATGGAGGGGGCATTTCTCCAACGTCTCTCAGAGAGCCTTAAATTGCGTCGTTCATCATTAAGGGCACCATTGAACCTAGGTTTGGATTGTTTGCAAGGAATCCTTTTGAGTTGCTTCGGGGCTGCAGAGTCGAATGTTTGTCATGGCGTTGAAGTAGTGATCCGTCAACTCTTCCAAATTATTCATGTTAGTGGGAGGTTCTAGAAGATTCTTGCTCAAGTAGGAGAGGTTAGGGATGTTGATGTCTCTCAGATTACGAGTCAGTTGCTTGTTTTTGAGCGGTTGACCTTGTCTGAGCAATACCTTTTCCTGAATGTGAAAGGAAATTTGGTGGTGATCCGACCAATCGCATGGTACTGTCATCCAGTTGAATGATGTGATCTCTAGCTATGATGAGGTCAAGGGTAGGGCCCTTGGAGTAGGTGGGACAGTTTCAGGCCTGTATATAGTTGAGGTTGGAGAGGAACGTCTTAAAAGAGCAAACTAGTGGATCATTACTGTCATTCCAGTGAAGGTTGAAGTCACCTAGGAAGATATGGTTAGGGTGGAGGGCTGAGCTGGCAGAGATGGATTCAATCAGTTGCTCCAAAAAGCGTAAGTTATCCCCGGGGGGGATGATAGATCGAGTGAAGCACACAGACAATCTTGCCCTTGTTCCAAATTTCAGTGACTAGGATCTCACAGGAGGACATCATATCCTTATGAGTCTGTTTCAGAACGAGGCTAGAACGATGGATGCAGGCAATGCCCCCCCCCCCCAGATTTAATAGATCTGTCACATCTGATCATGTCATAGCCAGGAGGAATTAAGATGTCAAGTATAGGGGAGGAGGAGTCATTAAGCCACGTTTCCGTAAGAATCAGGAGATCTAATTCTTGTGATATGATGAGTTCGGAGATATCCGCTGCGTGTTTCACTGCTGATCTGCAGTTGAGAAGCATCAATTTGATATGAGAGTTTGTAGTTGTTTCCATTCGGTGCGACGTGGCGATCTGAAGTAAGTTATCCTTATTCAAGGATCTAAAGTTAACGCTAGGTTCTCTATCCGGATCAGATGTGATAGTGGGTATGATGCTATTAGAGACCTCAAACCCATCATATGAAAGTAAGAGTGCGAGCGTCTCTTCCTCAGACATCTGAGGCTGGAATCTAAGGGGTCTAGCATGGAGGTTGGGAAGAGGGTGGGAGGGCCAGCGTGGGTTACTAGGGTAAGTATCAGAGGACCTTTCCATTCTACCACTTAAAGTGGTTGTTAGGGGCTTAGGGAGATCAGACCCCGGGTGAGGATAGGGTTTGCACAACTTCTCATTCTTCAGTGAGCAGTGTAGGAGGGTCTGGAGGTTATCCTTTACAGTAAGGAGGTCTAACTTCAGTTCAGCTAGTTTTTCCTCAATCCGGCGCAGGCTGTCACCGTCATGTACCTGCTCAGCATAAGATGAAGGGAGACACCCTTTCTCCTCACAGCGCTTGCACGGGGCAAAGGACCCCTGTTTGGGCTTATTTATGGGCTCCAAATGTGGGGTGGAATTGGCATGGATGGTGTTAGGGATCTGAGCACGAAGTTGGGGAGAACACCTTTGAGTGTGTAAGTGGGGGGGCCAGTGGGCGTATCCTGTGCTATGGAAGTAGCGATATAAGATGCGGAAGGTCGAGGAGGGTTCATAGGGAATGGGGGCCCTGATGTAGTGTCCAGTGTAATAGGTGAAGCGGTAGAGGAGGAGGGAGTACGTGAAGATGGTATTGAATTTTTCACCCGACCTGACTTTTGTCATGTAACAGTTGAGAGACGTTGGAGATTGCGGCAGATGATCAACCCATTCCAAGCAAAAGGCGCACAGTCTTGCCTGATGAATCCAGCCAAACGAAAGTTAGTAGCAGGGGACAGGACCCGCTACTTTACATCCGAGATTAAAGCCAAAGAATTCCTGGGAGAACTTAATGGAAGGGCTCAGGGAAAATAGGACTCAAGACATGCTCGAGTCGCCTGGATGGATAAGAGAGGTGATCAGGAATAGAATATGATGGAAAAGAGACTTACCGAGAAATGGTCTAATCATGGTGCTTCTGTCTCTTCTTCTCTCTCTCTTTCGTATTTTTTCTCTTCTTTCTGCTTCTTTCTTCTTCCTACTATGTAAAGTTGGATAGGTTACTGTTTTGGGAGGGACTCTTTTGTTTTTTTCCCTTTTTTACTGTGTTGAAAGTTTAATGGCTCTAAGGAAGGGGGGTGCTCACTGATCACGGCGCAGGGCTGCCTCATCTCATACCAGACCATTGGTCTGGAAGCTTCCAGGGGAAGGGAGAAGGGAGGGGAGGTGTAGAGGGCTAGAGGTTTGGTGGCGGGCGGTGGGGGATGGGGGAGGGAGAGCGCAGCTCCAGTGGGAGCTAGGAGGGGCACTAAGGGGGGAAAAAAGCCAGAAAAGAAATACAGAAATGGAGAAAGCAGATACAAATCCTAGAACTATACAATGCGGGTGGATGGTCCCTATAGCTAGCTATGGATAAGCTGAGGATTTGTTCAGCGAATGTGGGGGGGCTGAACGATAAAAAGAAAAGGGCCAAGGTATACGAGTTGTTAAAATGTATCAATCCAGAGGTAATCTGTCTTCAAGAGACACATATCCCATGGAGTAATAAAGATGCCCTTCAGATAAGGGGCTATGAACTGGTAGTATGCTCTTCACAAACCTCGACGATAAGAGGAGTCGCCATATACTTAAGACATCATGCTGGGATACTCAAGCACACAATGGCGGATAAGTGGGTACGCTCGGCAATAGCTACATTAAGTTCGGGGGTGAAGATAGGGACTATATATATGGTTCAAACCAAGACGACCCTAAAAATTGGGAGGATCTTGAGGTTGAGCTCGCCTCCTAGCCGACCCCATTAATATGTGGGGATTTTAATATCCACCTGGGGCTCTCTCAGGATGATGGGCTGCAATACAACAGGAGGAAACCTCAGGCATATAGAGCACTAAACACTTTTAAGAAGAGCCACGGTCTGTCGGACGTCTGGGCACATAAGAATGCTATCGACCCCGGATACACCTACTTTTTACACCCCCACCAAAAATATGTTCGCCTAGATTATTTTTTGATCCCTACTAGGGTACTTGATGAGGTGGAGATAACCAAACTGCTGCAAAACACAAATGTCAATGGAGGTCCCTCCACTGGCAAACAAGGGGTAAGAGAGGTTAGGGAATGGATACCTCCTCATAAACACAAAAGAACCCACGTTAGTATGTGGGGAAGGGAACTAGAGGCGCGGGGTTCTAGGAGCTAGCAGCCTCCAACAACAAATGTTAACCACAACAAGAGCTGCTCCTAGTGTAGTGACCACTATGGAATTAGGACTGAATTGTGAGTGAAAGCATCTCACAAAATGTGACGGACTGGTCTCGCACACCACCGGGTGTCATGCTTCATCATTGACCAATCCTCGTCCTCTAAAAACTTGGTTTGATAGAGGGCGGGCATACACCTGACAACAGGGATGCACTTCTAAGCTAAGTGGGGGCCCGTGAAAAAAAGGTGAGTGAAGTTAAAAATCATTATAGTCATCAAATTGTGGTTTTTAATGTGAATGGTAACTATATGATATTAAAATAGGTGGACGGTATATGGGGAAATAATTGTCCCCTAACCGTAGTGAGAATGGTCAACATGTTTCTGCCGTGATGGCCCAAAAGGGTCCAAGGCATTCATCAGGACCTCAACATAAAAAATGGGGCTCCGTTCTTACCAACTGGTGGTTAGAAGGTACCACTATGTGGGTGTGACCTGTGTCACTCTCCACTGTTGATGATGGCTTCTAAATTCAAGCCTGAAATACAAAAATTCCAAAGAATATGTAACAACATAACTAGGTCACAAATGAACACTGAAAACAATACATGCACTGGTTCAGCTAATTGTATGTGACTAATTGTGTGACACGTGACACTCAATGCGTGCACACATTACGGATGGTAATGTGAGATAAAATCTCACTGATCTTACCCAACACATTAAAACTACTTGCCCCATGGGAGGAGGGGAGAGGAAACCCCTGTAGTCAAACCCTGAAAGGAAAAACACAAACACCGCAATTGGCGTCAATGAATGCGATAAAATAGTGTTATGTTCTTTCAATCACAAACTCACTGAAAAAGGTGAAAGCTTCACTATGAGAAGCAGCCAGTCATACACCCATACAACCTCTTACTGCATCAAGGAAAGTTTCCCACGATTCTCCTAGGTGACTGCTCCCGGGCCTCCCCGATTTTGAAATGAAGGAACCGAGGCTCTGGTATATATAGTGTGCCCTCTAATTGGTTAATATGTGGGAAATGAGCAGGAAGGTAGAAAATTGCTACCTGGTGCGCGAGTTCCGGTGTCCCAAAGCGCACTGCTTATCGAGCGGGAGACCGCCTGATCTAAAAATGGCCGCACCCTGCACATTCTCAGTGCAGGAAAATGAAGGAAATTTCGCCAGTGTAAGGGAACGCGTCTAAATGCGATAGACGCGATTAGAAAAGAGCCCCACAAAGCAGGCGTCACTCTTCTGAAATACGTGATCACGTAGATCCCTGCACACGTACAGGAGAGTGGCAGCACGGGCTGACGGGGATGTTAACCATATGTAACTAAAAAAGGTCGCGTCTACAATACTGTGTGCTCAGTGCTGATGTTAAAACACGGCTGGTTCTCAAAAAATAAAGTAAATGAAAGGATCTGACAAAACACCCCCATTTTGGCTGTCTTGAACTGATATATTACTGGCGATTTGGTCCTTTCATTTACTTTATTTACTTTTTGAGAACCAGCCGTGTTTTAACATCAGCACTGAATGGTCACTTTGCATCCATTCTCCCCTTTACCAATATTTTGCACCACACATCCGGCTTTCTAGTTTACAATCGTTAAAAAGGGTTCAAACCTCACAATATTGGGCCATTTTCGCACCTGAGTTGATAAAGAGCGCACTCTCGGGCTCGTTATTTTGTACACGGGCAATTTTGTAGGTACGCTTTTATGCCGGTTTCCCCAAATTATTTTGTCACATATGGGTCCCGGCACAAATGGGGATAATAATGCGTCAAGTAATGCATTAGTGTTTTGGTTATTACTGAGCACACCGGATTGTAGACGCAACCTTTTTTTAGGTCTCTCCTATGCAGCGCGCATGCGCTGCATAGGAGGACCTTTAGCCGTCGCTCTGGTCATTTTCAAGCACACACTCGTGCTTGTGGTGGCATCCACCTTGCGGGAGCGAGCAGGGGCGCGCCACAAGCACGAGCGCAGTGCTTGAAAATGAGCAGGCTGCTCTCCCAAGCGCGCGTGCGCGCGCCTCTCTCCTCGCCCACACGTCCCGGCCACTCACTCGCTCCGCCCTCTCAGTCTCCTTTTTGCTCGCGCTTCTTGTTTACACATAATTCCCCCACTTCATTTGGAAGTCCCAAACATCTTTGTACAAACGTCTTTGCATCCCCTCGCAATTCAAACAGGTTCACTAGACAAACGCCCCCCAATTGACCTGAGATCCTGAGGACTCCCAAGTAAATAACGCCTTGTGCTCTCTCGTAATTCACCTTCCTCTTCTCGTTTAGGTTTTTATTCCCGAGAATGGACTTTCTATTGCTCAGTATCGCCTGTCTCTCTGTATTTATTCAGGACGGTTTCTGCCGTAAACAGCCTGCGGACGGCACGTGCAGTCATAACTCGAGCATCATCCCCGCACCTCTTGAAAGAAATGAAGTAAACGTAGGTCCTTGTTCGCCCTCTGCCAGGCTGTAAGAAATGGGAGCGTATTTGTCTGCAGCCACTGTGGTCCTATTTGCTGTCGGGTTGAATGTTATTAAGCTTTGATGACCGTGGGGGGATGTCATAACTCGTCTCTATTTTATGACGTAGCCCACATGTTCAGGCGGCCTCAAACAAACGGTGTCCTCTTGCAGCCCTTAATATCGAGTTTTCTCACGGAGCAGTGATACAAACACAACATCAGAACCATCCGTTAGTGTCTTGGGCATGACTGTGAGATGCTGTCCATGCAGATTATGCATCCACACTGGTGCAGATGCGTGTAAATGTTGTTGCTGCCAGCAACCCTTTCCCTAAATAACATTTTCCTAGAATTAGTGCACGATTTGACTCTCCAGCCTTTGGATCCTTTACCCCCACATTAAATTGTTTGGAGTACGATATACGATCACGCGCATAAATGAAGTGCACCCTGCAAGCTAATGGCGCAATTGCGCCACCTACAGGACACGGGGAAAGTAGTTGTAAATGCGCTATCCCTAGTTCAGTTATATCGACATTTGTACTAAGGTATAACTTCGTAGCTGTAGGCGCCGTTTGCAGATTACTTAGAAACTGTTTGGTTAACCAGTTCACCAATTAAAATTTAAATTGTCATTTATTTTAGGGAGTCATTTTATTCCGCAGAATGCATTTGCAGCGGTTGGAAAGTGAACAGTCCTTAATCTGCCAGGCATATTTTTGGGTCCTGGAAGCCATACAAAGCCACCCCATCCAATCTCTCTATATAATTCTTTTTTGCCCCCACTATGTTCTGTCAGATGCTAATGATTAAATTCAGCATTTAAAGCCCTGAATTTCAGTACATAAACATTTGCTCCCAACTTCTAATATTCAAAGTTGAAGTCCTAGAAGAAAGTTTCACAGTGATCTTGGGAGGGGTCCCTCTGTTACTCTCTTAATTTATAAGAATTGATTGGAAAGACAAGTTTGTCGTTTACGGCACCACTATCGTACAATAAGTGCCTCGTTGGTTAATCTGCACCCACTCGAGCCCCGTTAGAAATCTGATTGACATTTTGAGACTTCTTGGATTTGCTATGGGAATTATATTAGTAGGGTGAATATTTTTTGTCTTTTTGCAGGTGTACCATATAGCACTGAATTACCTCCAAGTTGAAGCATATTTTTTAATGTGTCAAGCGAAGTGTAGTAGTGGGTTAGTATTCTTGTATTGGTAATTAAGCGCGTTTCTCCTTTAATAGAATTTATATTGTAGAATTGTATGAAGTAGCTTGTATATATAGCGACGTTATGGAATGTGGTTGGGAGGACGCAGCAGGTTCATGTCGGGAGGCTGTGAACATCCCTGTGTGCACGGAGCAAGTCCAATAAATGGTACTCTGAATTTGGGCTCCGTGTGCTGAGATACTACATGGAGCCCAGGCCTTTTTTTTTCTCTACATAGAGCAGCATTATGGGTCCAGAAGAGACCGAATTTCAGAAGCTAGAACGTGAGGAGTGGTTGGGCTTGAAAACATGGAATTGGGTTAGTCCACTGTGCGGTTGTTTTTAGGTCTCACCTAGGCAGCGCGCATGCGCTGCTCTAGGAGGGCCTTTAGCCATCGGTCTGCTCCTTTTCAAGCACACTCGTGCTGGCATCCACTTTGCCGGAGCGAGCAGCGGCGCGCGTGGTAATTGAAAACATATGGCTCTCGCGCCGCCGCTGCTCGCTCCCGCAAGGCGGATGCCAGCACAAGCACGAGTGCATTTGCCTGCTCTTTCGAGGCCGCGCCACGCTCCCTCACGCTTGTTCATTATTTTCATGTGCCGCCAAGAACTTCTTTCAAGAGTCCACTTTTCATAATTTTTTTTGATGTGCCGCCAAGCAGTTCCAGCGCAGCACACCGTGCTTTCAATGCTCTTGCAGCGCCCGTTTCATGAGTGCTGCTCTTTTTCTTTTCAGTACGAGGCTCTTTTCAAAACAACCTCGCCTTCTTTTTCAGCCGAGGGCTTGTTGTATCTAATATTCGGCCTCTTTCTGCTCTCCCATGTGCCCCCTTCGAGATCCTCCTCTCCATCCGCATTCTGCCAGCACCCTCCTACCCAATAGTCGTCCACCACCATGTCCACCACCACCACGTCCACCACCACGTCCACCACCACGTCCACCACCACGTCCACCACCACCCGTGACAGGTAGAGTGTCACTGGAGGGCAGGGGTAATAGAAGTGTCAACCCCGGCTGTACATGGGACATTTAAGGATGCATTGGGTGCGAGAAGACGGGAATAGGGGCTAGAAGTATTACACCAGACCCTAGATACATTTTGAAGAGGCGCAATGTCACAGGGGCTCCTGTAAAAGCACTCGCAGCATCTCTACCTCACAGTGGCATACCTGCACGAGCCACTCACTCAAAACAAGCATTGGTATAGCCAATAGGTCTCGCCTTTGGGACCTTATAAGTGTTTAGCCATGCAACACTTGATGTTGTTGCACCAAGGATATTGTGCTGGATAAATAAACACTTATAAGGTCCCAAAGGCGAGACCTATTGGCTATGCCAATGCTTGTACTTACATACGGTTAACATCCCCGTCAGCCCGTGCTGCCACTCTCCTGTACGTGTGCAGGGATCTACGTGATCACGTATTTCAGAAGAGTGACGCCTGCTTTGTGGGGCTCTTTTCTAATCGCGTCTCTCGCATTTAGACGCGTGCCCTTACACTGGTGAAATTTCCTTCATTTTCCTGCACTGAGCATGTGCAGAGTGCGGCCATTTTTAGATCAGGCGGTCTCCCGCTCGATAAGCTGTGCGCTTTGGGACACCGGAACTCGTGCACCAGGTAGCAATTTTCTACCTTTCTGCTCATTTCCCGCATATTAACCAATTAGAGGGCACACTATATATACCAGAGCCTCGGTTCCTTCATTTCACCATCGGGGAGGACCGGGAGCAGTCACCTAGGAGAATCGTGGGAAACTTTCCTTGATGCAGTAAGAGGTTGTATGGGTGTATGACTGGCTGCTTCTCATAGTGAAGCTTTCACCTTTTTCAGTGAGTTTGTGATTGAAAGAACAACACTATTTTATCGCATTCATTGACGCCAATTGCGGTGTTTGTGTTTTTCCTTTCAGGGTTTGACTACAGGAGTTTCCTCTCCCCTCCTCCCATGGGGCAAGTAGTTTTATTGTGTAGGGTAAGATCAGTGAGATTTTATCTTACATTACCATTCCTAATGTGTGCACGCATATTATTATTATTATTATTATTATTATTTAATCTTATAAGGCGCACAGCTACCAAAAAGGTTTCCCGGCGCCGCTCGACAAGAAAAAGAGGAAAGAGTTTATTAATTAAACAACCAAGTTATTAAGTGTTTACCAGCAATTTATTGGTTAAACAACCAGGTTTTTAAGTGTTTGCAAAAATTGCTGAAAACAGTTTTGTTCCTGAGAGGTGGAGGAAGGGAGTTCCACAGATGAGGACCCAGGTAAGAAAAGGACCGGCCGTGACAGTCTAATCCTTGGAACTGAGAATTTAGCCTGGGTGGAAGAGCGAAGAGAGCGTGATGGTATATAAGGATGGACGATGGCCTTTAAGTATTGAGGGGCACTACCAGACTTGACTTTGAACATATAGCTCAGGGCTTTGAATTTCACACGATTCTCAACCCTGACCCAATGAAGATCACGGAGAGAGCTTGAGACTGAGGCCATTCTAGGGGTCTGACAGAGCAATCTGGCTGCTGCTTTCTGCACCACTTGCAATCTGCGTATCACATCCTTATTGGCGCCTAGATATAGGATGTTGCCGTAATCCAGTCTAGATGTGATAAGAGCCTGGACTACAGTTTTTTGAGTGGAACTTGGCAACATCCAAAGGATTTTTCTAAGCCTTTTAAGGATGGCAAAGCAGGTAGATGCCACCTTCACTGCTTGCTGCTTCATTGACAGTTGGTTGTCAATGATAATACCCAGATTGCGAACTTGAGTAGTGGGTTGAGGGAGAATTCCCATTTCAGGCGGCCAGTGCTGGGGGGCCCCAAAGGTCCTTGTTATTTCCCAAAATCAGTACCTCAGTTTTTTCGCCATTGAGTTTTAGCGAATTGGCTTGCATCCATCCAGCAATTTTCCTCAGACCCGTCTGAAGAGATGATGTCTTGGATGTCCTGTCCGCCGACAAGGAAAAAATTATTTGGGTATCGTCGGCGTAGGAAAAAATCGACAACCCAGCTTCTTCAGCAATAGTTGCCAAAGGCTCAACATAAACATTAAACAATAATGGACTCAAAATGGAGCCCTGTGGAACTCCATAAGGTGAAGAAAAAGTTTTAGATGCAGCCTCAGAAGAGAAAACCTGGAACGTGCGATTAGTCAGAAAGTCACCAAGCCAATTAAGGGCTGGGCCAACAACGCCCAATGATCGCAGGGCTTTCAGTAACACGGAATGGGACACCGTGTCAAAGGCGGCACTTAAATCCAGCAGTATAAGTGCCGCAGTATCCCCAGCATCCAGATGACCACGCAACATCTCAGTGACTCCGAGGAGAGCAGTTTCAGTTAAAAAGCCTTCCCGGAAGCCTGACTGAGATGGGTGCAGAAACTTTTGAGAAGCAACAAATTTGATTAATTGAGTGTTGATATGTTTTCTAAAATTTTGGAATACACTGAAAGCAAGGAAATCGGGCGAAAATTGGACAATTGCGCCGGATCGGCATTTGCTTTTTTCAGAAGCGGGAGGACCAGAGCATGCTTCCACTCCGCTGGAATAATTGATTCGCGTATGGAGGCATTAAGTAACTCCATAATAGAGTGTCACACAATTAGTCGCTCACAATTAGCTGAACCAGTGCATGTATTGTTTTCAGTGTTCATTTGTGACCTAGGTATGTTGTTACATATTCTTTGGAATTTTTGTATTTCAGGCTTGAATTTATCAGCCATCATCAACAGTGGAGAGTGACACAGGTCACACCCGCATAGTGGTACCTTCTAACCACCAGTTGGTAAGAACGGAGCCCCATTTTTATGTTGAGGTCCTGATGAATGCCTTGGACCCTTTTGGGTCATCACGGCAGAAACATGTTGACCATTCTCACTACGGTTAGGGGACAATTATTTCCCCATATACCGTCCACCTATTTTAATATCATATAGTTACCATTCACATTAAAAACCACAATTTGATGACTATAATGATTTTTAACTTCACTCACCTTTTTTTCACGGGCCCCCACTTAGCTTAGAAGTGCATCCCTGTCGTCGGGTGTATGCCCGCCCTCTATCAAACCAAGTTTTTTGAGGGCGAGGATTGGTCAATGATGAAGCATGACACCCGGTGGTGTGCGAGACCAGTCGGTCACATTTTGTGAGATGCTTTCACTCACAATTCAGTCCTAATTCCATAGTGGTCACTACACTAGGAGCAGCTCTTGTTGTGGTTAACAATGGATACCTCCTCCCAACTAGAAATACACTGCCCCACTTGTATCCATCCAGAACTACGCTCTATAGGTCCTAAACTCCTTACGTGGCGAACACCACAAAATGCGGAAAGGAAGCAAATCCTCTTTGTTATTTAACCCTCACACTCCCTATTGGTGTCATGCTTCATCATCGGGTTCTCCCTGACTCCTACAGGTCAGGGTGGGCTCGACTATATTTCAGGGAGCTCTTAGGAGATGTAGTCCAGGGGGACTTAAAGATAAAAATCCTACTTCGTTCCCCAGGTATCCCTTTTATTCTCGGGGACGTAGTGGATGTTAAAAAAACAATAAAAACGGGTCTTTTTGGAGTAATGGTTCTATGACCCTAATAATCCGCCAACATGTTTCAGCCCAAAAATTGGTGGCCTCAAGGGTCCTGGGCTTTCATCAGGGCACAAAGGGTACCCTCCCTGGCGTTGACAGTAAATTACTCGATATATATTTTTTTGTTGAAGGAACAGAAAGCTGTAACCTTCGTGAAAAGTATAGTCGGGAGTATTCTTATCTCCCTTATACTCCCCATTATACTTTTCACGAAGGTTACAGCTTTCTGTTCCTTCAACAAAAATATATATAGAGTAATTTACATCAATTTTGGGCTGAAACATGTTGGCGGATTATTAGGTCATAGGACTATTACTCCAAAAGACCCGTTTTATTGCTTTTAACATCCACTACGTACCCGAGAATAAAAGGGATACCTGGGGAACGAAGTAGGATTTTTATCTTCAAGTCCCCCTGGACTACATCTCCTAAGAGCTCCCTGAAATATGGTCGAACCCACCCTGACCTGTAGGAGTCGGGGTGAACCCGATGAAGCATGACACCAATAGGGTGTGTGTGGGTTAAATAACAAAGAGGATTTGCTTCCTTTCCGCATTTTGCGGTGTTCGCCACGTAAGGATTTTAGGACCTCTAGAGCGTAGTTCTGGATGGATACAAGTGGGGCAGTGGATAACCAAACTGTCCCAACTCTTTTCGGATCATAACCCGCTGCTGCTGGAAATAACAGGACAAGGAATAGAGGGGAAGCAGCGTTGCTGGTCATTCGATAAGAAACTGCTAGCAGACAAAGAATTCCTTTGTTATATAAAAAAGTGGGTAAGAGTTTTTTAATATGAATCGATATAGCGCCTCACGTACTATGGTGTGGGACGCATTTAAAGCTGGCCTGAGGGGGGGAGTTATAAGCTATGTTGGCCAGCTGTGTAAGACACAAAGAAATGAGGTTACTCTCTAATTGCACGGCGGACACAACTGGAGCTAGAGCATATGAAACTGATTTGTCAGGGGGGGCAGGAGACATCAAGCGAGGTCATGGCGAAAATAGCTATAGCTAAGTCCGAAATAAACAGCTATTTTCAGGTGCAAGTGGCCCAGACATATCCGACACACCAAAAGGAGATGTATGAATACGGGGAAGCAGCAGGAAGATTACTGGCCCTTCGGACAAGGCAGAAGATAACTAGAAACAGTATAACTAAAATAAAGAACAGCGAAGGACAGTATGAAACCAAACCTATGGAGATTATAGGGGTTTTCGAACAATTCTATCAAATTATATCAATTAGGCCCCACTGACTCTGCCCCAACGGGAACTGGAAATAGACGTCCGGTGATGAATGAAATTGACGAAGCTACACGCCTGGAGATAGAAGCAGAATTTACGCTAGATGAGGTAGTGACTGCTCTATGCTCTCTATCTTCCGGGAAGGCCTCTGGCCCGGATAAAATTCCAATCGAGCTATATAAGATATTTCATCATGATCTGGCCCCATTACTACATGATCTTTTTTTTAGATATACAGTACCGTGGAATTCCACCTACGTCTTGGCAGGGAACAGACATAGTAATTTTTGCTAAGAAGGGGAAACCACCGGAGCTGCCAGCCTCGTATTGCCCTATCTCTCTGATAAATTCTGACGCCAAAATTTATTCCAAAGCTTTAGCTAACCGGCTGCAGAGGGTCATAGCCAAATTAGTCTCACCATGGCAGCATGGCTTTATACCAGGTAGGGGAACCACAGACCATGTGAGACGGGTGATCTCGCTATTGGATATAGCAGAGGTAACAGGAGACGAAATGGCTGTGATCCTCTTGGACACTGAGAAAGCTTTCGACCGCATGACATGGCAATATCTCTGGGAAACCTTATCAGAGAGAGGGTTCGGCCCACAAGTAATTACAGCTATTCAGGCGATGTATTATAGACCTTATGCAAGGCTGCAGGTGATGGGGAACACATCGGGGCGAATCGAGGTGGCCAGGGGGACAAGACAGGGATGCCCGTGCTCCCCAATTCTCTTCGCCATATATTTAAATCCTTTTATCAACCAGATACTTCTAAACCCCGCGACTAAACCTATAACAACTAATGGGTATGAGACCAAGGTTTTGGCCTATGCGGATGATATCGCTATTATTACATCAGAGCCAGAGAAGGCAATCAAAGAAATTGAGAATATGGCGGAGGAATTCAGGAGCAGGTCGGGATACCTGTTGAACAAGGGAAAGACACAGATCATTAGCTCACGGCAATGTATTATACAAGACCAGCGCCAGACCGAGTCGGCAATGTACCTGGGGGTCAGAATAAGTTCCAACATGGATGCAATATGGCATAGTAACCGTGACCCAGTATTGGACGATATAGGCACAGAGTTGAGGCGTCTGGATAAACTGCATTTAACAATCGTAGGCAGGGTTAATGTACTGAAAATGAAAATCTTTCCTAGTGTGTTATATTTGTTCCGCTCCATCCCCTTAGAATTGACAGATACCTTAATACAGAAAATTAATACAATGTTTTCAAACTTTATATGGCATTATCAAAAAAACTAGACGGGCCTTGAAAACGTTAACACTTCCGCAAGATAGGGGAGGGTGGGCCGCTCATAATTTGTTGTTTTATTACTGGGCAGCTGCTCTGCAGCAGATGGGCACTCTGTTGATGACAGACAGATCAAGGAGTGAGGAAGATCTACCTTCCATCTATCACCTAGCTGTTGGCAAAGAGGCGACGCAGCTTTTTCTTAGGCAGCTGGAGCCCAGCTATTACAAAAAAACACGATTCAAATGTGTAAAGGCGGCCCGGAAGATCCGGGGCAATGTCAGCAGACTACTGAAAATTCCAAATTATAATGGATATATGCCTTTATGGCGCTCCTCACTCCTTCCAGCGGAGATGTACGATGGCATGGGTAGAGGGTAGGAGCAGGCTGGAATTGAAACGATAGCGAGCCTATATCATAACTCGGAGATCATCCCCTTTTCAGAACTAGTCCAAAACTTGGGGATAGATAACAGGACGCAAATCAAATACATTCAGATCAGGGGCGGTTTAAAAAGTTTGCCTAGAGGGTCTTTCAATGTCAGGGCAATACCGCTATTGGATACGGTATATCGAGGGGATGGGAGGATTAGGGTCTATAAGATATTAATGGAAACCCTCCTCGATGATCTGGAGAAAACGGAGGCGAAATGGGCAGAAAAAACAGGGATGAGGAGATTGATCTAGATATGTCAATGGGATTGGGGAAGAAAATCTTTCTATCTGCAAACTTAAAGGCTCAACATTATAAGACCCTGTTTAATCTGTATTATACCCCCGCAAAACTTTGAGTGGGGGAAAAGGGGAAAATGATAAATGCCTAAGGTGCCAAAATGGCCCTGCGGACAGCATACACATGTTCTATGCATGTAGTAAACTGGCGTCCTTAAAAACTGGCATAGAAAATTTCTGGCAACAAGCAGTTAACAGGGTTATCCCCATCAGTCCAGCGCTGATGTTACTTGGTTACAATAGCCGAGCTGGTCTACCAACATCACACAGGGATTTTGTATTTATCACAATAGCCGTAGCTAGGTTACTGATAGCTACGGCATGAAAAGATGTCGAACCCCCCACGTACTCCGCATGGCTTCATCGCTTGCTAAGCATCCATACTCGGGGAAACGGCATTATATAAGAACAAGGGCCTGTGGGCTAGGGAGAAAGGTCGTAAGATCGGCATCCATGACCATGTGGCTTAGCAAAAAGATAGGATGAAGAGGCCGACATAAATATAGCCTGCTGCAGCATAATGAGAGAAACATCTACTCTCCTTAGAGGATACAGTTCATTGATGAAATTTTTGATGAAATTATTTAAACTGAAATGTATTTTTTCCTACTATTGTACCTTTCATAAAATTGGTCAGCCCGACAAGTATGCATCTTTTTTTTTTTTCTTCGTTTCTTGTTTGCTATAGGTGAATCTGTAATCTATTTATCGATGAAATTATTGATGAAAGTATTGGAACTGTAATGTATTTATACTTTTGTACCTCTCTGGCTAAAATAAAAAAAAGAAAGGTTATCAGTCTTTCCATCTGAACTTCCTGTATAGTAGCAAGAGGAGATCTGTGGCTACTCAGGACCCCACGCGGCCTACATGATGTGGTTTGATCAGATCAATGGAGACGAATCTTTTCTCTTTTTTGCCGGCAAGAGGAGGGAGAATTACTGTTCTTGTTCCCACTACCGCCAGGACAGGTACAGCTGTTCTGTAAGATGGCCCAAACTCTCTTCTGTCCACAATTTTTTCCCTGACCAGGTCCTCAATCTGCGGAACCATGGCAGGTCCTGCCGGAACTGGTTTCACTTCCCCAGTGGCGGTGCGTTTGACTTGCACGTTGCTTTGTAACGCCAGGAATTCATTGAGTTCCTGTAAAACAGCCAAACGGTCATTCAGTTCAAATGGTTTTGCATCCACCACTGTGCTGGCACAATCGAGATCAGGTACCCACATTCTTGTCCCAAACAGGATTTCATAAGGGCTACGGCCTCCCAAGGATTTCCTTGGCATATGATTGAGTGCCCTCTGGACCCTGTATAGGCGATTGACCCAACTATCACCAGCACCTAATGCCCTAGCTGTTAAGGATTGCTTTAGGTCCTGGTTTTTCCTCTCCACCACCGAATTTACCTCTGGATGGTAGGGAGAGGAGTACCGCAAGGCCACGCCCATACTTTCCATGGCTTCCTTGTAAGCCTGAGAACGAATGTGTTTTCTTTGTTTTTGTTTGGAGCAGTGGCATTTTTTTTACCCCTCTGCGTACTAATTGTTCGTCACTTGAGGTGAAATGTGCCCACCCTGCCACCCCTATGCCTCCTAGATATCTTTTTCACAGTGAAATTCCACAACCTGTGTCTCATCTTGCAAAGTGGCGCCCAGAAATTAAAGTCCTCAGCTTTTCACAGTTAATTGGGTTCCGAGCTTCGATTAAAAAAATTGTTTGAGCACAGGTTCTCAGACCTACTATTACTTGTATATCTAGAGTAACCAGGTTAGACTAGTCTCCTCACTATGCCCCTTTGTTGATCCTTATAAATTTCGATTAACCCAAGGTCTCCTGAGTCTGAATTCTGCCAGTTACTTAATTTGGGTCCCTTAGCATGTTGTTGTAGGAGGAAATAGTGTAACAGGTCATAGACACAAGCCAAAATTATTCTTTTTGTCTTTTCTTTCAAGATATGGATGTTTGAGAAGATGACAGTGCTAAGAAAATAGTATCACAAGGGCAGTAAAAATGAACAAACAACTGTGTAGTATAATATGACCCTTCTATTCGGACGCCTTCTCTGGTTACGATGTTATAATATGTTGTTGCAGCTTGTAAAGTGTACTGTAACCTGATAAGGTATCCTGGTGTTGAGGAAAGAAAGCTAGCAAGTAGTCAGCATTATTGGGTAAAAAGCTAGGTCTGTAAGGCTTTTTGAAAAGGCAACATTAACTGCTTTAACCGAAAAGGCCCGGCTACCTAATCTTACACGACGGAACTTGAGACCAATGACCAAATGAGCACCAGAGGACCGCAACTTATGAGTTGAAATATAATAGTGAAACTTCCTTTGCAAAACGATTGGATGCCCCTTTACAGTACAAAACAATTTAAATTATTGTATATCCTACCACTTTTTTACACAATGATGATTTGTCTGTTTCTAGTTAGATTTTCAGTTGAGTTCAGTGCAGATTCTGAGAAGAACATTGTCCAACCTGTAGGATGTTCTCGGTATTTGGCAAGATAAAAAGGCAAGTGTGTTTAAAACATCAGGCTCAAGGTGTGCCTACAAGAAATCAAGATCTGTTGGAGACAATTTTTTATTTCTTATTTTATTCTGAGTAGTACTGGAATCATTTATATTTTAATTATACAGGTGTTCCTAATCAAGAATTCCTATGTTTTCTTAATTCTGATACCGGACTAAAAACTTGCATATCTAGTGATTTCACAGGAAGTAATGCTATGTGACCTTTGTGAAAGAGGTTTCTACAGATATGAGCCAAATGATTAACACCAAATCTACAAATCACACTGAATAGATATTGTGTAATTTTGTATGTTGTGAATGTTAAAAATGTATCCTCTACCAGTGGCTTCTATAAGTTGTAATGCCCAGTTTATCATTATAAGCAAAACTCTCCCACACCATTGCTATCTGTAGTAAAGCCTGACTTCATTGGTATAAGCAATTGTGCTCCCCATCCTTCTTATAAGCTATAGTTCTCCCTTGTCATTGGTACATGCAAAATCCACCGGCCCCAATTTGAATAATTGATAATGTGTAATCTCTGGTATAAGCAATCATACCCCCATCTTTTATATGCATATAAATGGCCTGTCATTACTATTGGCATAAAGCCAGCCTTCATCAATGTGCACAATATTTTCAGCCACCATCCCGACGAACAGTGATGTCCTTTATCAATTGTATAAGAAATAATTCTCCCTGTTATCAGTAATTGTAATCACTCCCCCAATAGCTTAGTCAACAATGTAACCAGTAAGTATAAACAATAATTACCCAGCAAGTTTAGTAATAATGTCCATTAGTACATGTAATAATGGTCCCTATCATTAGCCTACAAAATATTGTTTCATGCTTGCCTAGACAATAATACTCCTTTCAGTAATTCATTTTGTTTAGAAACGTCTTAAAATGATTTGGGCCTGCATCTTTACCCTAATACGTATTGGTGTTTCACCCTGGATGTTATTAAATATTAATAAAAAGTATGGACCACAAACATCTGTTTCACTCCTATATAAGTCCCCATTTTATCTAACCCCGGGGCTTTATTAGTTGCTAGCCTAGCAATTGCCACTCTTACTTCCTTTAGGGATATTGGGTTAGAACTCGGTCTATGTATGAGTCCACCCACTCTTCCATAGGCTTAATGCCCAACAACATTTGTTGGAGAGGATTTACAGCTACGTTCAAAGAGTAGAGGGAAGAAAAATGTGTGACCAGTCTGATGCCAACACATTGGGCATCGTTGGACAAGCCCCCCCCCCCCCCATAGCCCATCGAGATCAAATTCCAGAAGCTTTATCATTTGTGGCATAGTCAGTCATAAGCCAGATGAGCCAGGAATAGTATAACATATTACCTCAGATCTGCTAGTGCATGCTGGCAATTCTAACATGTGACGGTAGTACTGTCGAGTTGCCATATGCCAAATGTGCCACTGTCGGCTAGCCTAGTACTTGTAGTTCTCCTTTTTTCTGTTTTATAAATGTTGGCTACCAAGTTTTTGCCAATAAGCAAAGAAATGGCTGCGGGTATTGCATTTAGCAGATATGTCACTAAATGCTGCACTTATTCATCCCTACCAACCTATACAGTCAGTCATACACGTGATGATATACATTTTTGTAATTAGCAATACTTGTAGCACAAGTATTACCTACTTAATCACACAATGGCTTCAGCGTTGCCTTTTAATGCTTAAATTCATGACGCGATTTGGTTTCTTCTCAGAACATACAAATGAAACACAAGCTGATGAGGTCAGAACCAGATTATTGACAATTGGCTGTCAAAAGTTTCCAGACAGGCAAAATGTCTAGATTTTCCAAGGAAAACTGTGAATGTCAAAGCAATTTACTTACCTGTTGGTCGATTTAAAGAGTTAAAACCATGGAAACTCAGTAACTCTTAGTCGCTATTGTGAGCAGACAAAAAGATATTTTGAGGCCTGTAAAGGGCATTTGTTAATTGATTTTCAAAATAATTGTATGTTCTAGAAATCCCTACAAATTGGCTCAGAGACCTATTTCTTTACTATGGCACATGAAATGTATATAATCATGAAATAATGTGTGCCATGACAGAGAACGACCTAAAGCCGTCCCTGGGACTAGGGAAGATTCATATAAACATGGAGATTATCATTTTGGCCTTGTAGCAGAGGTGGCCCATAACAGCAGTCTGCGTATGTGTGCTACACAGAACCGCTTTTATTAGAGTCTTGAGTTAAGGGGGGTTGGGCTTACAGATCAAATAGTTTTGGGTGACTCATGCACCCAAATGGAACAACATAGAACTTATATATTTGAGCATCAGACATATGTACATGTATATCATAGCATTCATGTTGCGCCAGGAACCGCAGGAAATAATAAGTGTGGTGACTGCTATTGTCTGTGGTCTCAACATTACCAGGCTCTATTTGTGAGATGTTTCCTTTAAGATTAATGTCTAATGTCTTCAACTGTTAAGACTATTGAATATCTGGCCTGTGAATCATTCAACAGTAGATTGAGATTCAGCTGACCGCTGTTACTTCCTCACCGCCAGGTAAAGAATCAGTTCTCACCTATACTCTGAGTAAATCTTTTTATTTGTCAGTCTGGGCTACATGACAGTACAACATTGTGACAGTCTTGAGTAGCACAAGATAATGGGAACTCTGCAATTTCTTTCCTGTCTACCACCAATGTATTCAGCTGGCAAGCCAGCAAATTCTTTTTTGCCTAATGCCAATTTGTTCTGCCGGCAAGATAGCTACACTCATTTGACACAATCCACACTCTTCCATCCAACATGTGACATTTTTAAGAATGGCTGCCCGTTTTACAACAAGCTACTTAGGAGCCTCTGTCCTGAAATCAGTTAATAAGTTCCTCACCATACAGCAACAATGAAAACTTTATCTCCCACATGTTCTCACCCACAAGTGCTACCTTTCCTTTTCCAAGAAGAGTCTTGAAGCCTGGACGTGATTGTTGAATAAAGAGTAAATTAATGGCTTTTTCCCCACCTAGGTATGAGACTGAGAATTACATTATTTCCTTCTCGTCCTAGGTGGTTGCTGTTTATGGGACATTATCGGACTTGCTTTCTGTGGCCAGCAGTAAACTTGGAACCAAAGCTGCCAGTATCTATAATAGCAGAGGGGGCCTCATAGACGACATTGCTTTAATAAGGTAAATGTTCTTAAGTGTTACTTTTGTATGTACTAAAGCTGTCACTAATGACTGGTTGTAATATATAATGATTTTCAATTATATGGAGCCTCAAGTTAAGGGATTAGCATTTTTAATGTTTGTCCTGTCTCCTGAAACAAATTTGCTTCTAAATAGGAGTCCAAAAAATTATTGTTAAATAACACGTTTGTGCATGTAACCTGGTGGAGGTATTTTCCGGCAAATAAATGTCTTTTTTAAATTTTTATTGGAGAGGGTTCAAGTCGTATGTTAGTCAGTGTAGTAAATGAACATGCTGTAAAAAGTTGAGCTGGGGCATGCCTGGTGTTGAGCTCAGACAAGTCGGGTTCTCTGAGGTGACTTGAAACCCTCCCTCCTCCATCTACACGGGTAAAACCCACTCCAGTGAGACCACATGCCAAGAAATACCTTCGACAAGTGAGGGTACCAACAAAGAGGGAGTGTAGATGCCCCACAATCCTCTAAGAAGAAGCAAAGACACTACACTGAGTACAATGAGGTACTCCTCCCTTCTTTAAGACACAACAAAGTTAACCAAGATATACAGTTTCAACATGGAGCTGATGCTGACTCACTTGAACCTGGTACTCACAGTGGGTTGTATTTAAAAATAACTGCAGCTTAAATGCAGATCTCACAAGTACACAAAAGTTGCCCTCAGTGGCATGTGAATGTCAACATGGTAGTTAAACTGAAACATAATTAAAATGAAGAAAAGGTTCAGCAAACAAAAGATGGCAGAATTGGCCTGGGTTACTCACTATCTTAGAAGAGAAAAATGTAGTCTTTCCCTCACAGCCCTTTTGATACGCCATAAAGTCTCAAACTATTTATAAGTAATTTACAGGTTTGCACCTCCGTCATGGAACGGAGGGATTTCCCTTCAGTTTCACTGTGTAGTGGTGATCTTGGATTGGTCCAATATTCAGATGTATAGTGACTACACTACGGTGACTGAACACAGTTGCATTCCAGAATCTGTGCTGGTTAGGATAAAGATCCAACTCTCCATGTAGCAAACATTTATCAAGAGATTCTCCGAACCCTGACACGTACAAGCTACAAGCAACTGTTTTGGCAAATTTAGTTGTATGGGCTATGTAGTCTGAGTTTATGCTAGATTATTGGGTTGCAATGATGCATTTTAACCTGAGTAAGGAGCTATGTTGTGCCAGTTAAGCTATCGTATTACCTGGGTGGCTAATTAAATCCATTAGGAAGCAATTATTGCTGAGTAATTTTCTGAACTCAGAGAAACCATTCTCTCCATGACAATGTAGGGTTGGTGTCGATGCTGAGTTTTCATATTCTAATCTTCCTCCTGATATCCCTTTTGCTACCAGATCTAGTCCAAGGTATGACCCTTTCAAAGCATATATTGTGAGAGGCAGTTTTAAATATTTGGCCTCAGGAAGAGCACAAGTGAATAGACTACAGCTGTACTTAGTGTACTTGGTTGCCTTCAGAACCTTTAAACATTATTTAGCAACGTCATTCTCACTGCAGAAATTAACTTGTATGCCCATCGAGCTACCGCCCTACCCTGAACAATTGTGTGCAGACTATGCCACACCATTTATCAAAAGATAGATGAGGGGCTGCAGTCTTAACACGTCTCTTAATTCTCATAGAACCAAGAACCAGAGCATAGGTTACATGGGAGCTTGTGTAATTAAAATTAATGGATGAACTGATCATATATTTGAAACTCCCTTTCCTATGCATCAACAACCTTCAGGGGTTGCAGATGTAAAGTCCCTGGTCGTTATACCATCCCTAGTACTCTGAGTGAATGGAGGCCCCTCAGGCCCATCGGAGGGATAATCTGTTTGTGAGAAAATTGAAGGCAGAAAAGAGCTGAAACATTTGACTTTCTGAATGATCACTTTTGGTCGTCGACACGTATTTTCACATACTTCACATTGTGGCTACAAGTAATTCACATCAAAGACAATATAGATGTAAGAAGATTAATTTCTCCTAAAACGTACTAAATGCTAACTGAATACAATCTGTTGTATGGTTTTTCACAACAGCACTTAACAGCAGTATCCCAGTTCTTCTGGCGCCCCAAGCTAAAGTCTATGGAAAAGGGAGGTGCTATAATGTCGTAGAGCAATGGGTCCCTATTAAAACAAGCATTTGCAATGCAATAGGTCTCGCAATTACACAAGTTTGAGCTATTGGCCTTGTAAACGACAATGCCTTTTTTTTGTTTTGCTTTTTAAAACAGAAATTAAAGGCATTGTAATTTACAATGCCAATAGCTTAAACTCAGCTTAAATGCGAGACCTATTGCATTGCAAATGCTTGTTTCTTTGTGCTACTCACGTTTCCTTCCTGATTGTTTTTGAGCAGCATTGACTCCAATATTAATGAAACGTCGGGTAATTTAATTAAGAGCCTGAGCTCCGTTCCTGCATGCCTTTAATTTTTTATTTCTTTCACGTTTACTCGCGTTTCCTTCCTGTCACTTCTTCAGCAACATTGACTCCAATATTAATGAAACATCGGGTAATTAAGAGCCTAAGCTCCGTTCCTGCATGCCTTTAATTTTTCATTTATTTCACGTTTAGCAAGTTACGTTGATTATTGTTTGCTGGTTTAAGGTGCACGAACAGTGCTTTACGCGTGGTAGCAAAAACAACAAACGCGCTAATACGTTGGCAGTCGTGCTCGCGCACATTTCTGTTCATGGCGTTTTGCTAATGACGCCATACGCGTGCACAATGTGGGCGTGTACGCATGCATATGCTAGCGTGTTGCGGGGAGCCGAGCAGCTTTGGAGGAGGAGATCCTAATGGAACAAAAACTGTAAGTTTGCTAAACAATAATGTGTAAATGTGGGGTTTGTATTACGGAAAGGCTTTTAATGGTATAAATTTGCAGCGTTTTTTATTGGGCGGTTTTGGAGCGGTAATATTGAGGTTAGTTGTTAGTGGCGTTTGCTATAGCAACGGTGGTGGGGGTTGGCAGATGGCGCATGGCTGGCTGACACTGGAGGGGGTGCAAGGACAGCTGGGGATTGCGTGCACAGCTCATGTTTTTCGGCTGGCGAGGACGGAAGGGGGACAGGAGATGTGCACATTGCGTGTGTGTACGTGCGTGTTCACGGGCGCGTTCACATTTCCAGTCCGTCCTGCGCGTGCACATCTCCTGTCTCCCTTCCGAAGCAAGTCGGTAACAATAGATCTCGCTAGCGACAGCGCTTCGCGCTGCGTCGCCAGGCGAGACCTAAAAATTCTCATGTGCTCCTGTTTCTCTTTCCCAGAGATGATGACGTTCTCTATGTAGGTGAAGGAGAACCTTTTGTGGGTAAGTGCAGTTCCTTGAACGTTCGTAACGCTGCTTATACTGATACATAATATTATAACACAGTCCTCTCTTTTCTTCTCCTGTCTCCTATAAGGAATGTACAACACATGTTCCCACTCTCCAAGCACAGTAGATTTTTGTTTGAAAATGCACAATCTAATTCATAGTATCAAAATCTGTAACATTAACTTTATGAATCATTGAACTATTTCTTGTGTATAGAAATGCAGAAGCGTTGCTGCAGGCTGTGTGCGATTTTTTTTTTTTTTTGTTTGTACCCGAGTATTAATGCAATTGCTTTATTTGTTCCTAACTAGAGCTGAGTTGTCTGAAATCTTATCGCACATGAGAGAGAGAGAGAGAGCGAGAGGTCATTTATGTAATAAACATACTTCTAACCGCAGATTCTTCACCTTGTGAACACGCCCAGGCATCAGAGTGAATCTGAAGTTTTTCTCAGCATTGCTCCCATGTGCCAGCAGGTGGCATCGTACAGCTCCACATCTGTTTCGTCCCATCCCAGAACTGACATCAGACCCACATATAAGCAGCCCCACCCCGAGCGCTAACAGCAGTTCCTTTCTTTCTATTCCTTCAGATGTGGATCCGGAGCTCTCTTCCAATCTTTTACCTCGTCTCTGACTAAGTTTTTGTTACAAATGTATTTTTCCAGTGTGCAAGGGACACGTCCCCACCAAAGACTACAGGGTTTAAACCTTGTAGGGACTGTCACAAACAGATGTGTGTGCTAGACCCCCACACGGTATGTCTCTGCTTTCTAGGGTCATTGCACAGCTCCAAGGCCTATGACAACTGTGCCCAGATGAACTTCAAGGTGATCCGGTGCATGCAAAGCCAAACTCTGATTCGACGAACACATAAGAAAGGCAGCTAAGATTCTCTTCAGGTCGAAGTAAAAGGCGCAGACCCACTCCCTCTCTTGAGCCTTTTCCTGCAAAAGAACACATTGCATTCAAAGTTCTCAGGTAAGTCAAAGCCCTAGAAGAAACACCGGAAGACGAAGTGGAATTCTTCTCCACCCCGCCCACTCAGACAATTCGCATGGACGTCAAGGGGCCTCTCAGTCTGTCCCGATCTCTTGCAGACTAACTGATGCCACAACTAGTCCCGATGCAACTGGAGTTTCATGGTCCATGGGCAACGTCACAGCAGGTAGCGGCTTTCAAATAACTCATGTTGCGGCTCGGTGTGCTTTCGGACCCCAAAGATCTGAGAATGCCCCCAGTCTTGTTACTATCTGCGGTTCTGTCCTGGACGCCATTAGTGTCTCTTGACCCCTCTGCGGAATCTGTCATGACTCTGGGACCAGCACCCATCCCGACTTCAAACGTGCCGCTACATTACAAGCCGGTACCTGCCACGTTGACAACCGCTCCGACACCACCTACGCTGGAGGAGGACCCAATTGTTTGGCCCGACTCTGAGACAAAACCACCATGGCCTCGATCAAAGTTGTGTCGTATACCTATTCTGACACAGTCTGTCACCCTTCTTTGAGTCAGACAAAAAATTTCCACTGCCAGGGAGTCTCTTTCAAGTGCCCCGAAATCTTTGCGGCTCCAATTCAGAACATTGTCATCTTCGTTTGGGGATGGCCAAGATGCAGCAAAATATGGCATTTGGTCTGGTCTGAACACTATAGGCTGCTTAGGCATGGCAGTCGTTACCAGTGTGGTGCTTCGGCACCACATGTGGATGAAATCCACAAGTTTTTCAGGTGAAGTCCAATCGTCAATAATGAATATCCCATTTGATCCCTCACGGCTATTTGGAGACAAAGCAAACGCTCACTGCAGCACTCTAAAGAAAATAGGGCCGCAGCATGTTCACTCAGCCTTTTTGAGTCCGTACAACAGAAGCCCCAGCAATTTCATGCTTTTCGAGGCTCCAGAAGGGATTTGGCGCAAAGACAATTCCTAGGCCCTACACCCATGCAACATACCCCTCCAGTCCTTTTGAGGCCGGTGTTTGGTGTCTAGGCCTTCAGGGACAGCATACTGCCTAGTACCTTGCGCCACACCCACCTCCGTGCTTCATCTATCAAGTTGCTTTAGCTTGTCCTCAGTGGTACATTGCCACCCTATTGGAGGCAGGATAAGTTATTACCTGCATGGGTGGGGGAGCATTACATCCGACAAATGGGTGCTCCATATAGTTCAGCAAGGATATGTTCTGGCATTCCTATCCAACCTTCCCCATATCCCACCCATATCAGAGCAGCTTTCAGAAGGCCATTTGTCTGTTCTGCAATGAGGACTAAGGAGCCATAGGGAGGCTTCCAACATTGGAAATAAGCACAGGATATTACTCCTGTTATTTCTTGGTGTTTAAGAAAGATGGAGATCTACATCTTCTCAATAAACTTCTTCCTGAAAAATGACATATTCAGGATGCTCACGTTGGCCTAAACAGTCCTACAGACATTACCTGCAGTTAAAGGTAGCCCAAGAGAATTTTTAGTTTTCCGTGCACCACTTCAGCCTCAGTTTTGTTAAAGTTAGTAGGAAGTCATCAACAAATAAGGTGTTTTTATTTTTTGGCATGTCCTGGCCAAAACTGCTGCCCCTTTTTTCATAACTGCCCTGATACATGTTGCAAAAGGCTGCATGCTGCAAAAAAAGAGCAGTGGGGAGAGGGGGCTACTTGAGGCATGCTTCTACCTATGGAAAAGGAATGGGAGGTTTTTGGTAAGAACCACTGACTTAGGTAGACAATTGTGAGGTTTAAGATTGACTTCCAACTATAATAACGTGCAGGGAGCACAGCACTTCTGGATGTGGCAGTGGAAAAATCCCAAAGACAGATTTATTCCCTATACGCGCCCCGTCTGTGTCTGTGAGAAGCATATGTCCTACTGTTGTGACCATTGACTACCCCCTGTTCATCTTTAATGTTGCCCCCCGGTAGGTGCCTAGAGTTATCCCTCAGCTTGCATCGCTAACTGCACATAGGAACTCCTAGCTGAGAGTGACATTAGATAAGCGGAGTGCTTCTGGACTGCTTGAAAAGAGCTGGTGGAGGGTGCCATACTGAAAACATGAGTCTGTCTGGGGATGGGCCACAAGGCCATCGGGTCCTGCCCATAAGTGAAGTGATGTGCAATACTTGAGCCATGGAATGCGAAAAACTTCGGTCCCATGGTCGAATGATGCAAATGATAGGCCTCTGGAGAGGGAGAGCTCAGCCAGCATGGTGTACTTGGTAGATGACTGGAAGAGTACGAATTATTGATTTAAAATCATAACTAGACTCCAGATTTGACAGCACCAAATAAAACGCACCTCAAATACATCAGCTTGTGCGTGTGAAATGAGTTCTGGCCCCAGACTAGTAAGGGAGCAATCGCTGTGTGCGTGTTTTTTTTATTTTTAAAGACCGACATTTGTAGGAAATTAGCTATGTCTGAAAGACCAAAATTAGGAAGTAGATCTCTACTGATAAGATGAAAACTAGTAAATCTCATTCTTGGCTAGAGCAAAGCAGCATTTAGGAGCTTGCTCAGAATCAGATATATGACTAGTACAAGAACCCAAGTACATTTCCAAAGCTATAGTGGTATTTAAAATACTTTCATATTTAATTACTGTCTTCCAATTACTTTCACTTAAATGATCTTAGGAGTGATTGATAAATTTAACACAGTAATTTTCAATAAATATTTTTATAAATCCCGTAATACCATGAGTAGACATTATAACATAATAAATCCCTTACCTACGCAAGTTGTATTGTTAAACTGTCAAAATGGTTACAGATCTACTGGCAAATAAACCATAGAGCGATTCAAATTTCTTGTGATGGTATGACGAGAAATAGCCTCCAGTGCACTATAGGTTAGTATTACTGTCCAAAATTGAAGCATTTTAATACCTAGTGCTACCTTAAAATAGTTTTCTATGTAATTGATTTAGGTTGGTTCAATTTATTTTATTCTAATTTAGCTAAGGTCCTTAGATATAGTTATTTTATTAGGATGGGACACAGCTCATTATCAGCCAATGACAATGTGTTCAATTTTAAGAGCTCTATAACAACCTGCACTCATTAGTAGTGAAGGAGGTGGTGGCTATCTATGACTTTTTGTAAGAACCTGGGCCTAGGGAAGCCAGTTTTGAGAGTTGCTCAGGGGCGGTGGTCAATCATTTTAAGAATACTGCTGTTGGTGTCTTAGTTAAAGTTGTTTTTCTCCTTCTCCAAACTTATGTACGGATGTCGAATGACCCCCTCATAGTGTCTATTCACCAAAGCCTAGGTATCGCTGCCACTTGAATTGTCTGTGATATTCTAGGTCTTTCACTTTTCAATGGACAGGTCCTGCAAGATTTAGGGATTTACTCCCTTGTTCAAGAACGTTGACCTTGTGCCTGCCACTCTGAAAAACTACAGACCCATCACCCTTCTCGCTGCGTTCTCTTGATTATGGAGAAGAACATTGTCAGGGTCCTGGAAGAGTATAAGCAACTGGACACCTCACAGGCAGGCGATCTCAGCCTACAAAGCTCAGAATCTGTCCTATTAGCCACATTGGACGAATTGCTGACCGCAAGGGACCAGGACATCGATGCAGGGAATTTGCTTGTTGACCTCTCTGCAGCCTTTTATTTGGCCAATATATTCTGATTGACTGGCTCTCAGCAGTAGGTCTGGTAGACTCTGTCCTATTTTGATTTAATTCCTTCCTGAGTGACCATACCCAGCTGGTTTCTCTGCCTCCTTAGTTACGGTATCACTCAGTAGCTTGTGGTGTGCCCAATTGTCCCTGTTCTCTTTAATATTTGTAGAACAACTGAATGACCTGCCTTAAAAAAAAAAAAATAGCTATCCTGCGTGAGTCCAGCAAGATTGTTGCTACTTTAAAGTAAATAAATAAAATGCCACCTGCATTTAATATTTTAATAATTGGGTCCCCGGTGTTGGCCATAGGCCAGTGGTCTTTATTTAAAATATTTGGGTAGGTGGGCGTGAGTGAGGGCCACCCTTCCTGAGCCAGTGTTTTTAGTTTTCAGTCAGTCTCCTGTGTTGACAACACTCGATTACTGTTGAGATTTGGCCAGTCATTGTCCAGCGCCATCAGTCATCTGTGAGAATTCCTCTTGGCTATTCATAGGTGGATGGATACCAATTTTCATAATGTGAATCAGAAGATGATGGAAATTGTGGTTATCAGTGGAGAGAGTCTTTGCTGGGAGTGCAGGCACTTGGCCACTCGTATAGCTACACACCAATGCCTGCCTGCCAGCCAGGCATAAATGTCTTGAAGTGCTTTTTTCAACCATGATTTCTTCTTTGAGACCCTATCCAAAAGATCTTGTTGTCTTGCTTTCTCCATCTCTGGCTCCTCTGTAAAATCTTGCTGTGTATCCCAATGAAGCAGAATTCAAGCGCCTTTGTGGACTTTCACGCCTTGACTACAAGATCCACCTGCATTCAGGACTATCAGAGGCTGGAAATTCAGAGGCTGAAATGGATAAGCACTATGGTTGTCAGGCTGGAATGTGGCGTCATTAAATTGAATCCTGTTTGAGCACATCTTTACTGAAAGATGGAATATCAAGTGGTTTCGAGTCACAATTTAAAGACGAAAATACTAAAAATACAAACACCACAACAATTACTTTGAATTCAAGCAGCCTCTACAAATTTTAGAATGGAGGGATTATGCAAAAAGAGACTTGAGTGAAGCGTTGTAACAAGAGTACTCTTTAGTAGGCAGTAGTTTAAATCCCTTGAAGAAACCATGCTTTGATTGCAAAAAAACACACACAAAAAACACTATGTGGCAAGTCGGGTGTACAGTTAAAATACAGCTTCAAGAGCCCTTCCTCCATGACTCGTCCTATTGAAAGAGGAGTAAAATGTGCAACCTATTAAAGCAACTTGAGTCTGGCTTTATATTAATAGATATTAATGTAGCTGGGGATAATTTTGCAGGATGTAGTTTCACAGGAGACAGTCATTTGTTGTGTATTTATGTAGAGTTGGCTTGTCTTTTGCTGGGTGGGAGCAGCTGGTCGCTAGCAACGGCTTCTTGTTAAGGCAGTTTGCGTTTGTCCATTCATTTGCGATTGGAGATCAGTGCTTCAGCTCTATGTAGAGAACAACTTAGTGACTACTGATGTCAATGATCAGGTGATTGTTATCAATGTGGCTATAAAGTAATGCAGTTTCTCAACTTCCATGTTAAAAAGCGCTGTCAAATAAGACGACTCTGGGTGAATAAGAAATATTTCAGTGCTGGACTCTGGGTGAGTTTGACCTGTTGCAGTATGGAAATGTACAAAAAATAAACATATTCGTAAAGAACACAAACATAACATTGATAGATAATTAATGTGCAGTGGGCCCATTTAAAGTGAATGCTTGATTGCAGCGCTAAGGTTTCCTTATTTTAAGCATAACAAGTGCCACGATTTGCACGTTAGCTTCTCTTTCATCAACCGTATGGTGGAATTCATCTGTACAGTAAGATTGTTGTTATTCACCTGATACTTTTCAGATTCCCTACACAAATGCCTTCCAAGTTGTCTGTTTTGTTGCAGATCCTCTGGCAGATGGGTTCAGAGGGCCTGAAGAAATTCCAGGTGCACACACTGACTGGTTGACACTAAACGTTGGAGGACGCTATTTTACAACTACACGGTAGGAGTGTTCAAACATGAGGAAAGCTTTCTTCGTTATAAGTGTCTAATTCAAATGTGGTACTGTCACTCCTTGGTTTGGAATGAGACCCCAAAGCAACTATTTAATACATAAGTGAATATGATTACTCATTAACAACACTTGCTTATACCTACAATGAATTGATCCTGTTTTCTGCCATTTACAAGTAAGCTATATAAATGTATGTGATGTAGTTATTCCAAACTGCCCCCTCCTCCACAGTACTTTCTTTTACTTGCAGGCATATTGTGGGTTTGCCCTACTTCTTTAACTCCTCCTCCTTTCCACATATTTTTCCTCTTGTCACATTCTACTTATAAGACCTGCATGTAACAGTCTTCTTCAGGTCCTAAGTGATCCTGACTCACCCTTGCTTTTATATGCCCATTCCCGTCAAATTGCGGTCGCTTTTGTGCATTAATCAAAAATGTGTATTAACAAGTGAGCAGAATATTATTTTATACTTTATTTCATATGTATATCTTAATGTGGCACTATTGGCGTTTAAATAATTTTTCTATGACTCGTGTTTTTCAAGCCTCTGCTAACTAGGCCTCAGGCCTCAACGCCATCTTATTCAAAATGGATGTTCATGCTTTATTATATTGTCTGCTACATGTAGATGCAGATTTATTTATTTCCAAAATGAAGCTGTTCAAGAAGAAGGCTCTAGCATGGGCTCACTATTGTAACCTTTTACCAAGGATCTTCCACGTGCACGCAGTAGTACATTCATTCGCTGTTGGTTATGTAACTAATTTGTTCTGACACTTCTGGATGATATTAGGTCAGAGAGGCTGAATTAATATACATGTAGTGGGATAGTGCTTCAGTGATAAAGCTGTGTGACGATTTTAACATTTGTATTCGGATTTGTTGAAAATGTATTTATTTTGCTTGGACCACAGTGAATTTGCACTTTCAATATTTCTCTGCGCTGAAATTGTTATAAAAACCCTCAAATTTGGGGGTAAGTCAGAGACCTTTCCTACGCCGCTAGGAATGCTGTCCGATTTCTTACTGATTTTGCTGCACATTTTGGACTTAGTGTATTATTGATTTTGCCTATTAGCCTGTATTACTGAGAGCCCTCATGGCAATGATTTATGCATTTCAATGAGATTTGCAGCATTTGAAGTTCACTATTCCTGTATTGTACTCTTTTTGAATTTTGTAATAAACTTTAATGGTTTTCCTAAAGTCCCCTCTAGAACCCGCTTTTTGAGTCATTCCTTTCTTATTTAACTGTATATTTAAATGCTGTTTTTAACTCGTCTCTGGGGCACATTGCCTCATTAAATTGAGGCTTAACACTGTCCCCATCCCAACCAGTGGGGGTGCTTTTAATTTTGACTTTTGAGGCATACATTTTTAGGGGTACACCCTACCTACACTGTATATACTCAACTTTCTATTTTTTTTGGTGAATTGATGTTAAACCTAGTTTCTTCTCTTTCATAGGCTCCCTATGGGCTATTTCCCCTGTCTCATTGGCTTAGTCAGTCCCAGTAGCTGGCCCATCTTTGCTCAGCTCCATGAACGACCAGCAACACCTCCCTAGGCTTATGGGCATCTTCCACTTTCAGTCTGTGCATTCACTGTCGCCATGATCCGTACAACTGCATAAGGTTGGGGTCTGCTGACTGCATCACACTCCATAGGAAATACAGCTGTTTGTTTATGTTGTTCATGGTGCTGGCTGGTGTCCACTGGTCAAAACCAGTCAGGGCCTACCTCCAGTAGCCCTGCTTGGCCTGTGTGCTCTCCCATACACAAAATCAATAGTTGTTTCAACTTTCTGTCAAATTGAGTGACCACAGGTCTTACATGGACTTCAGAAACTCTTCTAGCTAGCCGTCTCCTTGTGGCATGGCTGGATTTTAATAGTTTACTGAATCCGTCATGAGCTCCCCAAACAATTTCCCCAAACTCATTGCCTACATACAACCTTCATCTGAACTGTGACAGTCAATAATTCTAGATGCATGGGTATATAGATCAAATGGCACTTATAAAAGTATGGATTCTATACTTATTTATCATAGGATTTAACCATGATAGATCACCTTATAAGTGTTTCAACCGTGTCACCCAATAGTTGCTGTGCTCCTGTAAGTCCCAGGTTATCTTTTGGTCTCAGTGGGTGAGACCTATCATCCCGTTGAGATTTTCAAAGCGTTATTTCATCTCAGCATTTTGCCATGCTGCTGCTGAGCATGACTGGATTCGCCCTTTACCTCATTACTGATTTCCTTGCAGACACTCTGTGCTGGTTTGGGGAGGTGCCTGGATCCCACATTACCGGGCGCCATATTGAAAGGGACTATTTCCCCTCTTGACGATTAATGTTCGCACGTTTACTTTAACTCATTTTCTGTTATCAGTATTCATTTCCTCATAGGGGATCCTGTGATGGTTTGCGGGGTTGCAGGACTCTGGTTTTGCACCCTTTTTGTTTCGCCATCTGTTTTTAGGATCACGCTGCAAGCACCAGTGTTTTTGACTCTCCCCCCTCGTATGGAGGGTTATTTAAAGCTAAAGGCAATCCCATCTGTGCCTATCAGCGCCTGGATCACGCCGAGCGCCGGAATCCCTGCCTTGCATCAGGTGCCAGGAAACACTATTCCGGTAAGGAATTGCGTGCTTATAACTCCTTTGATCACACGCAGGGCTGCGCATGCTTTAATTTAGCCGCACTTCCACCAGCGACTAAGCCTATCTGTCTTAACTGCGACTTTCAACTAAATAAGCATATAATTCAACTGACCAACCAGCCGCCTGCCTGCTTCCCCATTACGAAGGGCCCAGTCGCCAAAATGCGGTGTGTGCTTATAAATGCCCACTCCTTAGTCAAACATAGTGTTGAACTTGCCGATTTTATTGACAGCCAACACCCCGATATGCTTTTTGCAACTGAAACCTGGGCGGAAACGTCTTCCAGTCCAGTCCTGACCTGGCAGTTGCTGTCCCTTCGGGATATTCCATTTATAGACTGGTTAAACCCCTACAAAAAAGTAGGGGGATGGCTTAGCCATTATTTATAAAGATTCTCTTATGGCCAAATTAGACACCGCTTCATCTCTGGATTGTCAATCAATCAATCACAGAATTTGTAGAGCGCACTACTTGCCCGCGAGGGTCTCAAGGATTGTGAAGCTCTTTCTTTCTGTTTTGAGCTCACAAAAAAACAATCTTGTAAGAGATTGCTCATATACCACCTGCCCGGCCCCAGGAGAGGTTTTCTAAAGACCCTTGGTTCACATTTAGAAGCTGGTGTATGCACTAAAGATTTCACCATTATAGGTGATTTTAAGTTTCATCTTGAGGCCCTCCCAGACAAAGACACAATGGCTCTCCTGGAAACTATGAGTGCACTAGGCCTCTCGCAACTTCTACACAAGTCCACCCATCTGGCAGGCCGTACACTAGACTGGATTTTCTCATAGTGGTCCAACCACTATTTGTGCCTGGAACTAAATAGATTGTGTCAAACTCACTCAGCAGCTATTATGGTCAAGATCCTGAGCAAAATTAAGAGGGACTGGGAGCTGGGTTAGAAAGAGGTCCTGCACACTGGCTCCCGAATGAGACTGTGGATCAGCAAGGTGTACAGTTCCTAACTGGACGTGAGGGGAAGGGGAGGTCTTTCTTCTTGATGCCCTCACACACCCCGGAGGATGTCATGCTTCATCATTGGACCTTGCTCCTCGTCGGGCCGGCGCTGCAATGCCTGACGGGCTCCCGTAAACGGGGCTCTTTGTCGGAGATCTTTTGAAGAAGCCGTTGGGTGCGTGCGAGTGTGGGGGCTGGGTAGTGCACAGGTAGGTGAAATAAAAAAGGTCAGGAGCAATCCTACTCTGGTCAAGTTTATTGGTCTAGGTAGCTCAAGCCTTATTAAAAGACGGTGTGTGGGCCCTTACGTGGATATAATGTTCCTCAAGGGCTGCCAAGGTGCAAATAGGTCAACATGTTTCGTGCTTCCTGAGCCCCTAACGGGTCTAGTGGCACTTCGTCAGGACCGAAAAAAACTAAATTGTGAGTGGTGCACTACCGTCTGGTTCTGCTAATGTTGTGGCTAGTAACCAGAACCGGCAGGGAATACCCTAGTAGGCTTGTACTGGGGTGATCGGTAGACCTGGATAGGAGGGAAGAAAAGGGAAAAAGGGACAACCAAGTGAAAATTAAAAACAAGCTTATAAACTAGGAGGGTATCAAAGAATACAAGCAATTGGTTAAAACTACAGCCGGACATAAGAAGGCACTATAGTGAGTATAGTGCGTTAGTTGCGAAGCAACGTGCCTGAAAGATGGAATCTTGGGCGCTCAGTAGATAGTGCATATTGACTCACTTATTAGCACCAGGAGGTGCACCAGTGGTTTGCTAGTAACTAGCCGCCGCAGCGAAGTGATCCGGTAGCGCCACAGCGTGAGCTAATAATTATGGCAAATTGATGCGGCAACGTAAAGGTGGTATTTAGTCGCTAGTTGAAGCTGTGGTTGGTGCTACCAGGGCGTACAGTGAATAAGTGCACGTGGCCGGCTGAAATGCGCCGAAACAAGCACCCGTGTGACTATCTAGGATAATAACAGCCAAGCGCTCGAGAAATATCTGACTACATGCCTGGAGGTGATCAAACCTATGGGCCCTGTCTAGGGCTTGCCGGGTGTGTCATCGTAGTAAAGACAAACTAACTGGCGTATACGTGGTATGGCTAGTAGTTACAGCTCAAAGGTGGACCGAGAAATTCGCGCCGAAGTGGCCGTGAGAAGTGAAAGTAAAAAACACACACAAACGCATATACTATTATCCAGACGACATTCCTATATGTACTCACCCCTAGATCCCAAGCCTAGGGCCGATGGGGGAGGCAGAGCACATCGTTGCTCTGTAGCTGCGGGAAATAGTAAGTGTCAGTGGCCAGTGTGTCAGTGGTCTTTCGCTTACCAGAAAGGCTCGAACCTCCGTGTCTCAGAATACTCACAGTGGGAAGCTGGCGACTTGCTGTTCTCCTACCCTGTGCTCCGGGCCCGTAACGCTTGCTTCCGGGTACCGGCTATTTATAGGAATGTGGGGAACGTGTAAACACTAAAAAGTAAACCGCGGTGGCCATCTTGGGTGTGAGGATCGCAGTAACTTTATTGAGACGGTCCTGCCCAGCCATAGGAACAATTATAAGGCTAAAATGTGGACGATTATGGGCTAGTAATAGTATCTGTTGTTGGGCGGAGTTGCTAGTGTGGTGGAAAGCACGATCCTTTGTAGTGCATAAAAACAAACAACAACACCTGGACAATAGGGCGATTGGAGCAGGTGACGAGGATGTTTAGCGATGTTGGGGCTCTTAGTGGCTGAATATTGTGGGGCAAGGCCTGTCAGGGTGGGGAACAGAGAGAGGCGGGGGTGATGGAGAACCCCCCCCGGGGGAGGGCTATCAGATGGCAGGTAGACCCTAATGGTTCAGTTCAGCCCAAGGAATGTCCTAGTTGAGACCCCTGGTATGTCCCCCCAGTTTGAAAACCCAACATTGTTCCTTCCTCCAAGGAGTTATTTCAGGTAATTACTAAACTTTCTGGTAGCAAAGGAGTAAGTCCATTCTTTTGCCTACTGCTTTCGGGATAAAGTTGATCAAATCTATCTGAAGTTTGATGCAAAGAAAAACCCAGCCTCTAAGAGAAAAATAAATACTCAAGAAGACCTAGAACAAGTGATCTTTTCTGAATTCACCCCAGTCACACCAGATCACGTGGTCAGGCTAATTCACTCTACTAAATCTGGCTCTCCATCAGATCCTTGTTCCTCATTGGTGGTGAAGCTGGTTCCAGAGCGGATAGCTGTTAATCTAACCAGCATCTTTAATTCCTTGTTGAAGGTCGGACACTTTCCGTCACTGTGGAAAAAGGTCTCTATTCTACTCTATTCTTCCCCTTTTACAAAAAACCTAGTTTCAACTCGGAAGATCCAACTATCGTCCAGTTTCTCGCCTACCTCTTCCTGCAAAAATTACAGAGAAAGTGATGAACCAACAACATGCGCAATTTATGCAGGATAACCATCGTCTTGACCCAACACAGTTTGGGTTCAGACCTGGACACGGCACTGAGGCTTCTCTAATCAAGGCCACGGAGGAAATAAGGCGGCTTTGGATAAGAGAGGAACCACAGCCCTTATTCTGCTTGATCGGTCAGGAGCCTTTGATATGGTCAACCACAAGGTTTGATCGACTGTCTCGGAGATCTGGATCAAAAAAAGAATTTAAGCCCTGCTTAGCTCATTTCTGGAAGGAAGAGAGCAAACAGTGACTCTGGATCAGTTCACCTCACAACCTTTTTCCCTTCTATGCGGGGTCCCGCAAGGACCTCACTTAGCTCTACGTTGTTCAACTTATACGTAACCTAGCTAGCAACACTGATTAAATCCTTTAGATTCACCCTTACCTCATATGCTGATGACACTCAAATCGTGTATCGGCATTAATAATGAAGACAAGATCAGTATTCAGTTCAGTGACTGCATGCATGCAATATGTGATTGGATGAGCAATTACTGTCTAAAGCTCAACTCTGAAAAGACTGAGGTGATTCTTTTTGGAAATAATACCCAGGTTTGGGGCCCTATCCTGCTGGCCAAAGGAAATGGGACCACTCCCAAACCCTGTGAACAAAGGCAAAGAACTTAGAATTTTTGATTGACGATAGACTTAATTTTGGAAATCAGGTTAATTATGTAGTTTCATCCTCATTTAACAACTTGAGGATGATCAAAAAAATTCTCCCATACATTCCTGCACACACTAAAAAAAAACTGTAATCCCAACCCTAGTCCTATCTAAAATTGATTATTCCAATGGTTTGTATTTAACCCTGCAAGAACAATACCTGAATAAATTACAAACCTTGCAAAATGCGGCAGCCAGGTTGCTCATGAGTATTCCCAAATTTCAATCAGTCTCCCGGGCTATGAGTGGGCTACACTGGTTGCCAGTCAGGAATCACATCAAATTTTAGGCTCTCTGTATACCCTACAAGGTTTTGCATGATATTGGACCTGGGTGTCTGAGACATACTTTCATCTGGTACGAACCCAGCAGAAATCTGCGATCCTCGGCAGCGAAGATAACAGTGGTCCCTAGATTCAAGAGGATGAACTGGGAAGGAAGAAGTTTCATTACTGGTACTACTAAGATTTGGAATCTTCTCCCATCACATATCAGGGCCTCACCTTCCCTGCTGGCTTTTAGAAAGGAGCTGAAAACTTGGCTTTTTAATAATTAGGGCTTGATTCCAGTTGTGTTCAAGCAATTGCTAGCGCCAAGACACGTCAGGGTATTCAAGCTCTCTACAAATTGCTTGACATGCACAGATTTTAAACAGAATTTGCACTATCTGATCATTGCGACCATTCATGTGCCCTAAATAAGGAATGATCATGCTGTTTGACTCTGTTACTCTTCTGGATTTCTTTATTTAAAGGACCATTGAGCATTTACCTGTATCTATAGAACCTGTTGACAGGTTAGATGCAACACTATGTGCTTATGCTCCATTTTGTTCAAGAACTCTTTTTTTGCATTGCCATGTATTATAGAGATGAAATCACAAAGGCCGCCATTGATTTATTATTGTAAGAATACACATCTGTGGGAGCCACGGCACACTCCACCTGGTCTGCATCAGAGGTGGGAGATCGTGCCAAAGCCGAATGTCATTATGTCAGTGAATCCTAGTATAGCTTATTAAGCATGATTAATCTTTATCATATACTTAAAACCATCATAATTGTTTACAGGCAGTATTAAAATATACATATAATTTAACCAGTATCTTCATTAAACCTCAAGGAGGCCTATTGTCATGTCTCCATCGATCCCGCCTTTTGGCGCTACCTCTGCTTCATAGTAAGTGACCATCACTATCAATTTAAGGTACTCCCCTTCAGCATCACCACTGCCTTTAGTATTCTGTTTTTATTAACAGAACACAACGAAGATACATGAGCAGAGCGCCTACAACCTATCAGGCCGGCTGACTGCTTGTTGCTCGTACTGTCAGGCAAAGAGCAGTAGAAAGGCTGTTCAATATTAACACAGCAAGCCGCCTACAACCCTGTCGGGCCGGCCGCGTCATAAGAGAATGTCCCTTAGGGAAGGGAACATATGCGATGGACTGTGCCATTTTAGACACAAGGCGCTCAAGGCATAGGGAATGGGGTCCACTGTGGACCACGGCTATGAGGAGTGTTCCAACAGTGAACAATAAACTCAACATAAAAAGAAGAGAAGGGAAAAGAGAGAAGAAGAAAAAAAGAAAAAAAACTCTGAACCCCACCCACCCCCTACCCCTCTCCTCAGTGTGCAAAAAGAAACCCCAAAAAGGTCCAAGCGGCAGCGTCAACTCACAAGTACCCCATGAGGGATTGGGGTCAGCACGCCATGATAACGTAAGTCGCTAGCAATGTACAATCGAAGGGGTGGATGCAGTAGTGTCTGGCACCAGGTTTAGGATACGGAGATAACGCGGGCAAGTCAATTCACGAAATTCAGTGGAAAGGATAGTCAGGAAGGGGGCCCAGATTCTAGCATAATCCTTGTCCTTCCCCGCTGCCACCATAGAGAGCCTCTCCATTGCAAGTAAGTTCCATAGTTGATGTAGCCAGTGAGTGTGGTCAGGGACGTTCTCCGATTTCCATCTAGCTAATATAACCCTATGCGCAGCGTTTAGCGCAAGCGCAATCTGTCGCCCCCTAGTCGAGCGCAAGGGAAAAGTGAGCGCATTAGGAAGGCCAAGAAGGGTGTAGGCGGGGAACCGGGGTATGGTGGTGTTAAAGGCCTGGTCGATGTCGTTAAGGATCTGATCCCAGTAGCGTGTAAGCTTCGGGCAATGCCATAGCAAGTGAATGAGCGTCCCAGGATTACCACACCCCCTCCAGCACAGGCCATCGCATTGAGGCTGCCATTTAGAGAGTCGTTCAGGGGTATAGTACCAATACGTAGTAATTTTATAGGCTGTCTCTGTGTGACCTGCGGAATATGTAGTGTGGTGTGCCCGGTGGAAAATGTCTTCCCACTCCTTATCAGTAAGTGTGCGCTCTATCTCCGCCTCCCAGCGCCTCTGTCCAGCATTGCGAGTCGATGAGGGGGCCGGAGCAAGAAAGGAATAGATTTCGGAAATAAGACTTATCGCTTTTTTTGTGGAGTATCCATTTCTCAAACGGCTTCATTGGCCGAAAGGCCAGGGAGCGTGTTCCAGAGCTCGAGATCCATTGAGCCATCTGCGAATGCAGATAAAGGTCCGTATCGGGTAGGTGGTAGTCGGTCTGCAAGTCCTTGACGGGAATAATTCCCTGAATGTCAAACAAGTGGCCCACGCGTTTGCAGCCCCCCTCCACCCACCGCGCTGCGACTTTTGTGGTCTCCCCGGGTGGGAAGGCTGGATTCGAGAAAAGCGAGGACATAGGAGACGGGAAGGAGGTCAGATTGGCCCTACGTGAGACCCTGTCCCAGGCCATCATCGTGGTTCGCGTGACTGGCGAGGAGTATAGGCCCCACGCTCGTGCCGCCCGCGGCAACCAAGCATCTCGCCAAATATGGTGGCCCGCAACTGTCTGATCCATAAAGTCCCAGTGTTTCTCTGTCAAGGGACGATTCCACTCCACCAAATAGCGTAGTAGGGAGGCTTGAAAATATCGAGTGATATTGGGGAAGGCTAGTCCTCCGTCCTTCTTGGCCCGTTGAAGCTGCGTTTTACGCAGGCGCGGCGAGACCGGGCCCCAAACAAAGCTCTCAAGAGCCGCCTGGATCTGCTGCAGAACGAGAGGCGGGGGTTCCAGTGGGAGTGTCTGGAACAGGTATAGAGCACGCGGCAAGGCATTCATTTTAACTGCAGCCAATCTCCCAAACCATGACAGTGGGAGACGGCGCCAGCGTAGAAGGTCAGCGCGGATGCGGGAGAGGAGAGCGGAGTAGTTGGCTTCTGCCGTATTTGTCAGGCTGGAGTGGAGGGTCAAGCCAAGATACACAATTCCCTTTGAGGCCCAGTCAAAGGGGAAGCGGAGTTTAAGAATCCCCGCCGTCTGGGGACTGATGGTGAGATTGAGTACTTGAGATTTCAGTGTATTGATATTAAAGCCAGAAAACCGACCAAATATTTCAAGGTCCTGCATGACGGCCGGAAGCGAAGTCAGGGGGTGCGTAACGGAAAAGATAATGTCATCTGCGTATAGGCTAATTAGATGATGATCCGAGCCGAAAGAGATGCCCTGCGCCAAAGGATTATCCCAGAGCCGCTGTGCCAGGGGCTCCATATATAGGGCAAAAAGCAGGGGGGAAAGGGGACACCCCTGTCGCGTGCCTCGGCCCACCGCAAAATGGTCAGATAGTAAGCCATTGACTCTGACCGCTGCTTGGGGAGCAGTGTAAATGCTGGCAATCCAGCGGCGAAACGTGGGCCCCACTCCGAAGCGCTCCAAGGTGGCGAAGAGATACGGCCAGTGTACACGATCAAAGGCCTTTTCGGCATCGATCGCCAACAAAGGGCCTCTTCCTTGGACCGTTGTACTTTGTCCATCAGATGGCAGATGCGCTTGGTGTTGTCCCCGCACTGTCGTCCGGGGATAAAACTGGACTGGTCTGGATCTACAAGATCCAGCATACGGGGATTCAGCCTATGTGCTAAGATGCTGGAGAACAGTTTCGCATCTATATTCAGCAGGGAGATCGGTCGGTAGGAACCACAAGTGTCAGGGTCCTTGCCCGGCTTAAGGATGACAGAAATGGAGGCTTGCAGCATAGTAGGCGTGAGGGATCCCGAATCTGCAAATGAATTGAACAGGCGTGTGAGCAAAGGGGCAAGTTCCGTGCAGTAGGTTTTATAAAATAGGGCACCAAAGCCGTCCGGCCCTGGGGCCTTTTGTAGCTTCAGCCGGGAGATCGCAGAGATGACTTCCTCAATGCGGATAGGCGCCTCCAGGATGGCAGCAGCGCCCTCAGAAAGCGGCGTCACCGCGGCGTCCCTTAGGTAGTCCGTGGGATCGGACAGCAAAGAGGGGTCCGCGGCATAGAGCGAGTGGTAAAAAGAGCGAAAGGCAGAGACGATTTGGGTATCGTCGGTAATAAGCCGTCCAGATCCGTCATGTAGCGATTTGACAGAGTGCATTTCCTGTTGGCCACGCAGGCAGTGCGCCAGCATACGTCCCCCTTTATTAGAGGCAACAAAGATTTTGTGTTTTAGGCGGATCACCGCATGTTCTGCTCGGTCTAGATCCAGCCGGCGAAGCTGAAGGCGTTCCTTTTCTAGCTGGCGCCATATACGGGGCGCTCCATTGCGCTTATGTATTGTCTCCAATTCTCGGACAGTGTCCTCAAGCTCCGCGCGTTTTTCCCGCCTGGTTTGGTTCTCGTAGGCTGCCTTAGCAATAAGGGCCCCACGCGTTACTAACTTAAGCGCTTACCATATTGAAGAGAGCGGGGTATCAGGTCTGTCATTAGTTTGCTATATAGTCGATGATGCATTGTCTAATGCTCGCAACCACCTCCGGAGACCTAAGCAGGGAATCCCGCAAGCGCCAGCGCGGTGAGAAGGCTGAACACGCGGCCGGTATACGAAGAGTCAGGGTGATGTGGGCATGGTCCGAGTGGGCACGTGCTTCGATAGTGGAGTCTATGACCAATTACCACGCCGCCGGGGTTACAAGGAGATGATCTAGACGGGCATACGTTTTATGCGCGGCCGAGTAGTATGAAAAGTCTATTTCGTCGGGGTGCAGACAGCGCCAGGCGTCCCTGATCCCGACATCGCGTAACCACTCCCCGTGCACGGATAAGGCGCCAGCGCCATCAGTACGGGAACCTGAGCGATCTTACTTGCTGACGAGATTAAGGTCGCCCCCCACTACCACTGCCCTGTCTGGAGAGCGCAGTACATCTGCACATTCCTCCAGTAAAAACTTCTCCGGATGATCATTAGGGGAATATATGGATGCCACCGTGTAAAAGGAGGGGCCCACTTGGAGTCACAATGCCAGGAGGCGACCTCTAGTTTCGGAGAATGGCCCCACCACTGTTCCCTTAAAGTGCTTGGCTATCAACACAGCCACTCCTCCCCTTTTACTACCAGCAGAGGACCAAAACTGATGAGGGAAGTGGCTATGGCGCATGCGATGTGTGTCAGACTGCAGTAGGTGTGTTTCTTGGATGAGGCAAATGTCCCCCTCTGAGTGTTCTAGGAGAGACAAGATTGCCCTACGCTTGACTGGGTTGTTGAGACCCCGGACGTTGAGACTGACTATTTTAAGATCCAGGGGGGGAGGTAGGTGAGAAGTCAACTATACTGGAGCGCTCAGCACCCTGCCATAAAAACAAGCATTGGCATAGCCAATAGGTCTCGCCTTTGGGACCTTATAAGTGTTTAGCCATGCAACGGTTGATGTTGTTGCACCAAGGATATTGTGCTGCATAACTAAATACTTATAAGGTCCCAAAAGCGAGACCTATTGGCTATGCCAATGCTTGTTTTTACAGATTTATAGAGGGCAAACTCGACCTGTAGGTATTGGAGCGCTTTACATGAGCACCAGTTACGTTACACAAGTACACATTCATTTCTTGGTAGGCACGGGGAGATTAAGTGATTTCCTAGAATCACAGGATGCTCAGCAGAGGCTCGAACCTGGTTCCCCTGCTCCAAAGTCGGCAGCTGTAGCCGTGAGGCCACATCCTCTCCCCATGTGCATACTAAGCCAAAAGGAGGGGGAAAGGTCAGCACAGAGCATGGTAGGGATCAAGAACAGAACTGAAGTGTAATCCTCCACAGCTCCCATGGAGCTTATGATATTCATAATAGAAGCAATGTACTAGTTCTCCTGAAGGCTCATCCGAATCGTGCCCATTTAATATCAGAGGACATCATTTGTGTGGGATTCTTGGAAAAGAGTATGGGAGAGTGGGGAGAATCGGCCAAGATTACATGAACATCATTAGCAAACCTAGGGACTTATTTACAAGACCCTTGCGCTGCCGGTACGTCACTTTCCCCCACATTAAAAGTGACGCATCAGTGGTGCAAAGGTATTGTAAATAAGCCCCCCTAGTCCTGAATCAAATGGACTTTTTCTATAATTGGGGAACTAGGACATTTTTCATGTAAGTATCGATATGCCTCTTTAGATCGCAGCAATAAAGAATTACTTGATTTGACATGCACTAACAGTGGCGTAACAAAAGCCCCTGCAGTGTTGGTGGGGCCCCAGAGCTCCGGGAGCCCCTTCCAGTACTGGCAGGTCCCTGCCCTGAGAGCTCCAAACTGGATCCGGATTATGGGGGCCCCCCTGCATGTATTTTGCAGGGGAGCCTCTAGTTTCGTTATGACATTGTGCACTAATACAATTTTTCACTTCAGACTGTCCACCCTCTATAGTCTGCAGGAGTACGTTTGGAGGAGTAGTGGTATGCATGAAAATCCATCTCTTGCAATGATTTCCATGTTTATTCCTTGAGACTTTCGGAATCTCCGAAAATTTGGCAACGTACTCAAATTGTAGAAGGAAACCTAAAATATGTAGACTTCTGACTTTTAAAAAACAATTCTTCGTGAATCCAGCCCAGGCAGGTTCTAGGTGCCATCTTTTGAGTGGTGTCACAACGGGTCCCAAAACCCAATTACACATCATCAAACAAAAGAACTTTCTGGAATGCCTTTTATTGGTGATTGTTAGTGATGCCGGACTAGGGAAAGAGAGATGTTTGGTTTTATTCACACCAGATGGGCCCTTTACGTGGCATGCCCAAAGACCATTCACTAGTTAGTCAAATTGCAGGGCAGAGGGCTACAACTGGGACCTATTTCTTGCAAAATTGGCAACTTTCAGCATTAGCACTATCTATCAGTAGATTTCATTTGGTCTCACTATTGTTGTAGACCTGTTGTGGACAATTCCAATACTTACAGTGGAATTTGGGTCAGCCAACTGCCTGCCATTGGTTGGTTTTCTTGTTAATCTCATGTGCTTGCAACTTAACTAATGTTCTTCCTTCCTCTTCTTGGGTTTGTTCCTCCTCTGGAGCATAGTTTTTTTCACTATTCTTTATACTGGCTTTAGTGTAGCATTGTACAACTCCATATCATGGAACTACTTTTTTTCTTTTGCTTTCAGCACTCCATGGCACACAGATATTTGTTTTTTATTTAAACAGCCCCACTGATCAAACAGCTTCATCGCACCCCCTGCTGTTTCAGCCACTTTTCAGCATTTAGGTTCCTCTCCCAAGCGTTGCACATCTGTTTAACTTTTTTTCTAATTCTCCTTTTTTGGAAGTCCTAGCACCTGCAATCTGCAGCCTTACCATTCCTTTCTTTAAAAAAACACTTTTGCTTCTTCTTATATATTTTAAAATGTACCACTTGCTTACCCCGTCACTCCTGCATTGTTGCTTGTTTGCCACGCCCCTCTTGGCCCCTCCCAGATTGTTGCAATGCCCGTCTCACCCGCATAGTTGCTTGCTTGTGCTACCCCTCCCATTCCGCAATGTTACTTGCTTGCCCCGTCCTTTCCAGCACCCGCCTGTGTTGTTGCTAGCTTGCTCAGTTCCTCCCACGTTGTTGCCTACTTGCTGTCTACCTGCCCTCCTCCTGCGTTGTTGCTTGCATACCCCATCCTCCTACGCCTCCCACATTGTTGCTTGTCCCGTCCGTTCCACATTATTCCTTGCCCCCTCTCGTCCTGCCCGAAAAAAAGGCGCTATGACGTGGCCACCACTATCTGCATTATAGTGCTTTCCCCCCCTAACTTCAGCCATGCTGAACAACAGCCGTGCTGCTGTGCAATATGGCGAAAAGGCAATAAAGTCAATTGCATAGATGCGACCTATTCATTTCACCAATGCTTTTTTAAAGCGCATATTTTATTTAGGTCTTTAGTATGGTACCTTGAAGTGTTAAAAATAAATAAAGAGCGGCCTGTACAGTTTGAGCTGCATTAGAGAGAGGGCACACAGCTGAAAAGCCAGATGTCGAATGTGTGTTTCCAAGGCCCACCATAGCTGAGAAGATTATAAAGGAATGGTGCTCGCCGTCTGATGATATTGTAGTGTGCCGACTTGTAGCCCAGAGGCCTGGACAGCTGGCGAACTGACATCCTGTAAACATCCTGCACATTCCTTCTGCATTTACTTCCCTCCTTTTTTTTTTTTTTTTCTTTTTAGCTGAAGGGAAACTATTTTCAAATCACTTGTATGTGGTGCATGACCGGACCAGCGCTCCTCTGCTTCAGTGTGCGTCTCTGTGAGGAGATGATTTGAGTTTTTCTCTAATTAGCAGAAACCAGTCGCGTTTTCTGGGAAGAAGCTCCTAGCCCCTTCCAGCTCCTCCCAGCCCTGCAACAATAAAACCACAACCCAGACATCTGCGCAACAGGTTAGAAGGCAGCGCAGAATTCTTACCGAAGCTGAGAGGTAAAGCAATTTGCTGGAAAAAAGCCACTGACAATTGGGAGAAAAAGTGCTGCAACATCTTTTAATAAAAATGGCGGCCGCGCGGTAAAAAAAAATAAACAGTGGTGCGCGCGCACCACAGAGGAGCGGAGGGGGAGGAGGAGCGCGGCAGCCTGCTCAGCTGACCAGACGCTCATGCGTCATGGCCTTTGCCGGCATGTGTTTACAATTATCGCGCCCGCGTCTGGGCACGATAATTGGAAACACATGTCTGCCGCGCGTAACCATCCTAAAAAGGCCAGCCACGACGCACGAGCGTTTGGACTGCTTCTGAAACCCCCTTACTTAAAGTCTTCGCCTAGCAGCGCTTGCGCGCTACTCGAGGCTCGACCTAAAAAGGGGGAACAGAGGACCGCGCGCACACCGCTGCCATGCTGAATAACAAAAAAGGAGCACACTGAGGAGAGAACCCACCCAACTCTGTGAAAAGGAAACAACAATGACAATAACATAAAAAAACAACTGGAATCCCATGGACCCCCCCACCCAACAAACAACCCACCCTAAGACATTGTCAAGAATTAGACTCCACATGTGAAGCGTGACCAATGTTCGTCACAGGAATACGAGTCCAGGGGTTCGTGGCTGCAACCGACCCCTCAGTAAGGGGACCAAGACGTCGTCAGCGTGGCGCCAAGGGACCACTAAGGGGATGAGCCAGGCAGTCCAATCTGCCTCCCCGGCGCCCCACTACGTGCCCATCCTGAAGCCAGTAGCAACACAACTCAAGGGGTGGTCGGACGGTCTCGCGTGTGTGCAAGGGCGGACAACACCCCCCCCCTCTCTCTCTGTCCTTTGTTGCCTGGTCAGGTTTCTGGAGAGGGGATTTCTTGCCGACTCTCTGCCACCTCTCCGTGCGGTGAGCGCCCTGTGAGCTATGACGTTCGACATCCAGGGTCGCGTTGGGGTTTTCGAGGCCCAGGATCTCCAATGCTTCTTCTAGCGAGCGGAGCTGAAGCAACCTGCCATTATGTTTAAATATGAGGCGAAAAGGGTGACCCCACGAATAGGGAACCTTGTTTTCTCGCAGGTGGGTGGTCACAACTTTGAACGCTCGTCGTTTGGTAAGTGTAGAGGCCGCCAGATCTTGGAAGAGAGCCGGATGCTGGCCTCGGAATTGAATGGGGTGCGCCTCCCGCGCCCTCCGGATGATACGTTCCTTTAATTGAAAATCGTGCACACACACGAGGATATCTGGTGGGGGAGCCTTCGCGCCTTGCGGGAGGCCCACACGGTGGGCTCGGTCCATCTGTATGTCCGTATCTTCTCCTTCCCCAAGGATATGTTGAAATAAGGCTGAGACATAGGCCCGGAGATCGTCTCCCTCTTCTTTCGACTGGATTCCCCTAATCCGCACGTTGTTCCGCCTGGAGCGGTTTTCCAAATCTTCAGCATGGGCCTGGAGGTCGACATTCTGCTCCCTGAGGCGCAGCATATCTTGCTGTAGGTGGTGGATCTCCTCGGCTCTACTAATGTCGTGCTCCTCGAGGGTGGCTACGCGTTCCCCGATGTCGTCCACATCCCGCCGCACCTCCTTCAGATCAGCCACCAGCTGAGATTGGAATTCCTGGAGGTCAGCCTTCATCGCCGTGAACAGTTCGAGCATAAAGGCTTTAGTCGCTGGGGTCTCATCGGCCTCTGACATGTTTGTCGCCTTTTCACCAGCAGAAGTTGATTGCCCTGATTGTTTGAGGAGGAGATCTTTCAGGGGTTTCTCCTTCCGAGTGCGCCCAGCGGCCATGTCGACCCTTTCCGCCGCCAGGGGACCGGGCCGTTGTGCTCAGGGCGGCCCTAAAGTGTCATAAAGCCTCAGGGCAGTCCGTGCCCCCGTCGTCTGCGTCGTCCGCCACCCAGGCCCAGCTGCACCTATACGCTCCGAAGCAGAGCCGGCAGGCTCCTCTTACCAGATCCGTTTCACGACGTGCACCGATGGCTGCACGGTGTTCCACTGGCGCGCCGGGCCAAAGATGGTGCCGACCCACGGACCGCCAAATCCTCCACTACAGCAAAGCCTCCACCTCAGGCCCTCACGACGAGACAGCCGCCTCACAGGTGCGGCGGGGAGGCAATCCCGTCAGGGGGTACAACGAGAACAGGCACCAGTTCGGGAATCAGCCGGTGGAGGTCTCACTCCACCCTCGCCGCGTCCAGGCCCAGCAGCACCAATGTCTTCAGGTCGCCGGAGTCAGAGCCCCCGCTACCACCTCCCAGGGGCCTCGCCGCTCGTGCGTGCAGGCAGAACCAGAGTCAGGCCTGGGGGGTCTCCGGTCGCTCCTCCCCCAACGCGCCGTGCACCATCCGCCGACCCGCGGACCGATAGTGCGACTCCCAGGCCCTGAGGCTATTTCACTCCCCCCGCTCACTCACTTGTTGATAGGGTCCACAGCTGGGCGGGGGCAGGGTGCTGGGTCGCCTCCTGGGTCCCGCGGCTCCCAGACGAACACCGGCACCAGTCGGGGCAGGCCTCCCCAGGCCCGGCAGTCCCGCTCCGGGCCGCAGGTGCCCACGTTACACCGCTTCGGGATGCCCCGTTGCTCCGCCATCCGCTCGGAGACAGGTTCCCCGGCAGAGATCGCCGCCGACAGCAGGTAATCTGTGATTGGGGAGAGGAGGGGGGGGGTGAGAGGCTCCGCACCCCCTCACCGCTAGGCCCCGTCTGCAGCGGGTTCCGGACCTCCTTCAGGGCCCCGCAGGCCGCAGAGCGCCAGTCTCCGTCGGGCTCAGTCACAGCGGCTCCAGGCGGTTCCGAGCGCTGTGAACTATTCGCGGGGTGCCTCCAACCGTCCGCCACCTTGTTTCACGGGCAGTAGAGCACCAGGATGGGCGATGTGACAAGGCTTTAGAACGGCGGCGCCGGAGAGACACGGATTTGCGTCCTACCTCGCCGTCATCTTGGCCACGCCCCCCCCCACCACTGCCTTTAAAGGACTTCCCAAAGTGCCTAGCAGACGTAGCTGCCCATTGAAGGAGGAGGAGCATCCAAGTTTACCCAATACCTTAATCATTGACTCAAGAGCACAGAAGAGCACCAGTGCCTTAAAGATACTCGGGATACTGTCTCACTCTTATACAGCCTTGCAGTTAAAACAAATGCCAAATCCCATCTACAACGCCTTCAAGTCAAGCCCTTTATAGGCGGTGCTATTTTCCATAACAGGCAAAATCTACCTTAGTCCACAAAAGGTGTTCGCCTTCCAGCTGCTCTTACCTCTTTTTCAGCCAATTAGGCCACTCTCATTTGGAATCTTTATGTGCCTAGTGGGCATGATGGCTTCCTGCATCACCATAGTACCCCACACCCGGCTTCACATGCGCCCGCTACAACAGTGCGGAGTGTCAGTGGGAAGATCTAGTGTTGCTAAACACCAGTTCCTATCACTCTCTGCAATGGTGGCACAGCCACAATTTGTTGCAGGAAGGCCCTTCCGAGACCCCATTCCGCAAGCCGCCATCAGCACGGATGCCTCTCAAGCCGACTGGGAGGGCGCGGCTAGACCACATGACTCTACTAGACATGTGGGCTCCTCATCACTAGAGGCACCACATCAACTACTTCAAGCTCGTGGCTATACATCTTGCCATCAAAGCCTTCCTTCCCACTCATTCAGGGAATGGTAGTACTATTCAGAACAGACCACATGACCGCCGCCTATGCATCCAGAAAGAGGGCGATGCTCATTGTCGCCTCATGTCACTACCGGCATAAAGACATGGCATTGGACACTCCGCCGCCGCATTCACCTCATAGCGCAGTACCTTCCGTGAAAGGACAACAACCTGGCCAACCTGCTCAGCAGGATTCATCAAGCCCACGAATGGGAGCTTCACCTGGAAGACCTACTCTACTATTTCAGCACTGGGGCGGACACGCGCACGCACCTTTGCCTCCCCCGGAAACACAAAACGCTCAAATTTCGCCTCCAGGTACCCACACCACAGTCCATGGGCAATACGTACGCTTTTTCCGACTATACCACTCATTATCCTCGTTGCTCTCACCTGGACCAGACTTCAGCCCTGCTACTCGACACTTCTAGAGATGTCAATCATCCCCCACGAGAAGTACACCCAGCAGGCTGGACCTTCTCACCTGGAGTCACGGTCAAATCAGACATCCAGACCCTAAACCGCTCAATCTAGCAATTTGGTACCCGAGGTAGAAAAGATTTGTCCATTATTGCATCCCCAACCATCTGGAGCACCCTAAAACTAGCAGGCTAAGCATTAGGTGCTATTTGCTTCCTCTACAAAAATCAGGTCTCGCTTACACTTCAATTAGGCTCCATTTAGCAACCATAGCCTAGCCACTTGTGTGCAAAACAAGGGACATTCCTCCTTTTTCTGCATGCCAGTAGTTAAAGCCTTCATGGATGCCTCAAAAGAGTAATCCATCCCAGAGTTCCTGCCTGGACTCCTCTTGAATCTCAATATAGTCTTCACTAGACTTCTGGGAACCCCTTTTGAAACTTGCATTTTACCATCTGAGTGTGTATATGTCATTGAAACTTGTCAGGCGTTCAGGCACAAGTATACATTAACTGGTTAAATAAATGCAGAAATATACACATTTCAGCTTCATTTTTTCACAAAACCTAAAATAAATATGGATCAATACAGACGAAAATGACAAAAATATAAATACCATAAAACCGGGAGCCCTACCCTAATTATGAACCATTTAAATTAAGTCAAGTCCGCCAACAAGAAGGGGAGTCGGTAGACATGTTTTTTACGTGCCTGTGAAAATTAGCCAGCACCTGCACCAGCATCGATCAGCAGGTGGAAATACGGGCACAACTGATTCAAGGATGCCGTTCTGTCAATCTAAGAAAGGTAATCCTCTGCCAGCTGGGCATATCGCTCGATGAAATTCTCATATTGGGCAGATCGTATGAACTGGCTGAGGTGAGGGCTAAAGAGATGGAGTCTGCACTGGCCCGCAGCGCAATTGCCCTATCGCAATCGGCTCCGATGAAAGTCATAGAAGAACGTGTTTACACCGACCGCAAGGGGACTTGCAAAGGAAGAGGAAGGTCTCAGGCCGGTGCCTTCGAAAAATTGTGACAGAGCTGTGGTTTCTCAAGCCATCCCCTGAAAAATTGTCCGGCAATGGGGAAGATGTGCTTACAGTGTGGGAAAACAGACCACTTCACAAAAGTATGTCCAGGAACCTTGCGACAAAACAGTGGTGGGGGAAATTTCAAGACATTTGGAAAAGTCAAGTTTGTCACCGAGGCGGAGGAAGAGCAGAGCACGGCAACCATGGTGTGCCAACAAATGAAAAATCTTGAAGAGAACGATGAGGGTGAAGTGTTCACCGTATCCTTAGGACGCAGCAACCAAAAGATGATGCCTCCACCAATGTGTAGAGTGACCGTCGGGGGTGTACCAGTAACCGCTCTTATTGACACGTGCGCGAGGGGGGTCAGTGAACATTCTAGACGCAGAGCAGTGTCTGCGACTGGAACCGCGAACCCCATTGATGAAATCCAAGGCAAAGATATACCACTATGGAGGTGCTACTCAGATACCTCTCCAAGGAGTTATAGAGGTGGAAGTGAGTCATGGAACGGCAGCACTGCAGACAAAATTTCACGTCACGCAGGAGTGCAGGAACTTTTCTAGGCAGCCACACAGCCGAGAACTTAGGGTTAGTGCTCTTTGCCAAGCAGGTACACCTGCCCCATGCAGAAGACATCATGGAAGAATTCCCGCAGCTGTTTGAAGCATTAAGGTGTCTTAAAGGTGTCAAAGTGAAGCTACATATTGATAAAACATTACGACATAGACTGGTGCCGTTTCACCTGCAGCACTTGGTGGAAGCAGAACTGGACCGACTGAAAAGAGCCTGGGTGATTGAAAAGGTGACTGGACCGACCCCGTGGGTGTCACCCTTAGTAATGGCCCCAAAACCAGAACAGCTGGGGGCTATAAGGTTGTGTGTGGACAAGCGCTTGCCGAATAAGGCAATTGAGAGAAAGGCACATCACCCCAACAATTGATGAGATTGTGAGGGACATCAATGAAGCTAAGTGTTTTTCAAAGGTGGACCTGACCTCGGGGTACTATCAATTGCTACAGGATGAGGCCAGTCGATACAAAACCACATTTTCGACTCACGTAGGATTGAGGAGTTTCAAGAGGCTCATCTTCAGGGTTTCCTCCGGCGAAGGTATTCCAGGGCACGATAAGAGAGGCGCGGTCAGGACTAGTGGGTGTGATCAACATCATTGACTACGTTAATCTTCTCTGACACCTTGGAGGAGCTTCATGCCAGGTTGAGTGCAACTTTACAGTGACTTGTTGACCAAGGACTCACACTCGACAAGAGCAAATGCTCATTTTACACCGAGGTAAAATTTTTGGGATAGCGATTCTCGAAAGATGGTCTTCAGGTCAATCCCGCCAAAGTTGAAGCAATCGGAGCAGCAGCGATTCCCCAGAACCCCACGGAGATGCACAGTTTTTTTAGGAATGGTCAATTACTGCAGGAGGTTCAGTCCTCAACTGGCAACACTTTCTGAAACACTGAGGGTGTGATCAAGCAAGACACACCGTGGGAGTGGATGAGTGAGGCTGCCCAGGCGTTCAAGGACGTGAAGGGAGTATTGCTTCAAGGAGTCACTGTAGCTTACTTCAGGCTGGAAGGCAGGACTGAACTCATTATAGATGCCAGTCCGGTGGGGCTGTGCGCCGTCCTCTTACAGCAAAACACTGGCAGAAAGTGAATGCCCTTCACTTACGCCAGCCTGGCACTGACGGCGGTGGAAACTCAGTATGTCCAGATCAAGAGGCAAGCCCTCGCCATCAGGGGGGCATGTCAGCATTTTCATGTTTATCTGTGTGGACACAAGTTTCACGTGATCACTGATCACAAACCCCTAGTGCAGTCGTTTAGTGGATCCGCATGGAATGGATCACCACAAATTGAAAGATGGGCTGTAGACCTGCAGCAATACAACTTTGCAGTGCTTATCGGCCAGGAGTAAACAATCTGGTGATTACTTTTCACGACACCCTTTGACCGAGAATCCAAGGCTGCAGAAGGAAACTGATGGAGGGGTTGAAGATTTCATATGGCTCATCACAGAGTGCCTGCCCATGAGCACTATTGATAGTGGGGCTGGTGGTAGCGACTTATGAAGACAACTGTATTAGAAGGGTGAAAGAGGCTCTAAATGCTCATCGGTGGAAGGATTTCTTGAAGGGGTTAAGCGGGCTCATCGACACGGAGCGAGAAGTCCGAACGAGTATGTGGCGATGCCACGACCAACTGAGCGAGAGCTCGTAAGGGCTCCTACTGAAGGGGCAACACATTGTAGTGTCACAGAGTCTGTGGAGACGTACCGTGGAGCTGGCTCATCAAAGGCATCAGGGGCTAGCTAAGACCAAGGCACGGTTACGCTCAAAAGTCTGTTTTCTGGGCATGGATTGGACAGTAGAAGATATCGTGCGGTAATGCCATTCCTGTACAATCACGGGAGCCAAGTCAGCAGCAGCCCCAATCATCACTGATGAACCTTGTGACAAGCTTTGGTCCAAGGTAAATATGGATTTCGGGAGCTTTCCGGATGGACGACTAACACTGGTTATGGTAGACAGCACTACCAAATTTTCTGCAGTGGAACTTATCCGATCCACGGCTTTTGAGTGCGTCAGGCCTGCTCTAGAAAGAATATTTGCTATGCTGGGATTGCCGTACGAGGTGAAAACTGAAAATGGGCCACCGTTTTAGGGACTTGAGTTCAAGGAGTATCTACATCACCTCAACATCCGACAAAAAAATCACTTCCCAGTGGCCCCAAGCAAATGGGGAAGGAGATTTTTGAGGACATTGAAGAAGGCTCTCAGGATAGGTGTGGATTTGGAGGTGTGCCTGCAACAATTTCTGGGAGCATATCGACACACGCCCCATTCCACTACAGGATGTGCTCCGAGTGAAGAGGCCGGTAAGGGACTTGGTGCCTTTAAGTTCAGAGTGGGTACCTGCGACCCTAGGCAAGGAAGCCGTACAGAGCAAGAGAAAGGCAAACAATGAGTGGGCGAGCAAAAGAAGGAATGCCAAGTAGTCTGACAAACAACTTGGAGATAAAGTAGTGATCAAAGACCGACATCCTGGTTGGAAATTCAGGACTCCTTTCGAAAGAGAAATATGGGAGGTAGTTGGACTTAAAGGAACCACGATCACAGCCCGGAGAGATGGACTGATGGTATCGCGAAATGCTTCATGGTTCAACAAGGCAATGAGTGTGCCGTAGTCATGTGAAACCCCGGGCGTGATAAAACACCTGTGGATCAGAGCATGGAGGACAGAGAGCCCGAGGTCAGTGGTGAGGAAGACAACAACTGCGATTGGAGTCATGAGCTGGCATCTGGTCGGGATGCGATGACTATTCCTGAGAGCCTCTCGTCCAAGGTGGATGTTCCCGTATCTCAGCGTCATCATCCCTTTACTCTACGTTAAAAAAACTTCAAATTCAGTGAAAAAACTAAAGGTTAAGGTGATGTCATAGTTAGGTGAAAATGTCAGTTTAAACGTAACATTTAAAAAAAAAAAAAAAAAAAAATTCAAATCTAAACGTAACATTTTAAACAAAAAAACTGGCATCCCAGAGCTATTAAAAGGTGCCTGGGAACCCATCTCTCGGGGTGTGATGTAATGATTTTGGGGAGGGGCATGTGAGCCCCCCCCCCCCCTCCACCCAGCCAAACAACGACCCAGGGGACCCATCCTCCAGGGCCCACAGGGAGGCAGTGTCTGAGGGACCCCATCCCCAGTGACACTGTCTTGTCCTGGTATACCAGACCCGTGAGAGTGCAGGCAGGGAATACAAATCGAATTCCCTGCTTGCTGTCTTCTGTGCAGGGAACATTGCTTTGCTCTTGCCCAACTGGAGCGGAAAGAAAAGTTGCTCGCACCGGGCAGGAGCAAAGTAAAATGTGAGTGTTCCGGGTGGGACCTGAGGCACCAAACAATTTTTCAAAAATGAATAATAAGTGAACGGCAGGAGCTGATCATTCATTATTTAGTTATTCTACCCTGAAGTGTCCCATAATGCCCTTCATGGGCTTAGTTGCATATTTTTCTCTGTTTTGTGGTGCCCCAGTATGGCCAGGGGCACCACTAATATGTCACTAATGTGTTGTGGAGGGCTGCAAGGAGCACAACAACCCCCAGGATATTGATTTTTTTAAATCTAAGTCTCTTGGCTCATTAGATGTATGACCGCAGGAGAGTTTCCCATTATTATTAAAGCACTCCGAGCTGGAGCTGTATGCTCTTCAGCTGAAGTGCGGGACCTCTTGTGGTTGATTCTATGGTTGCATTTTGAGACCTGAAGAATGTTAAAGAAACTCATACATAACTTTAAAATTTGGAATAAAAATGCTTTAATTTTGAGAAAATAATTCTTATGCATTGCCAGTGTGTGTATTTATATGGATTACTTGATTTGATGAGCGCCTTGATGCCTTCGGGTGACTGCTGCGCTTTATAAATCTTCAAATTGAAATCAGTAGGTCTGCCTTACTTAAAAGTACATCTCTTTATATTGTTAGTTTAAAGAACTCAAATTCACTGAAAAAACTAAAGGTTAAGGTAATGTTATAGTTAGGTGCAAATGTCAGTTTTTTAAATGTAATGTTTTAAACGGAAAAAAAACCCCACTGAAATTCACTAGTTAGAGTTAACGGAAGTGACTATAATTCGCACCCTAGCCATGCACTGTTTATGAACTCAAATAATACAACACTGATTACATGTTTTGAGTTTCAAACGTTCTATTGTAACTGACATTTTCACTTAACTATACCATCACTTTAACCTTCGTTTCTCTCTCTCTCTCTCTCTCTCTCCCCCTCTCTTCCCTCTCTCTCTTCCCTCTCTTCCCTCTCTCTCTCTTCCCTCTCTTCCCTCTCTCTCTCTCTCTCTTCTCTCTCTCTCTCTTCCCTCTCTCCCCCCCCCCACACACACACAAAACATGGTGGGTGGCAGGAGTTATGATGCACTTTGTGTACCATAACTAAAGTCAGTGGTTTTCTATGATTGATGTAGAAGCATAACAACGTTTTAACTGTTTTTATTTCAGTGATACACACATTCACACGCATGCACTCATACACAAATGCATTCTCACACAATCATCCTTACAGTTTACGTCTAGCTGGACCACTCAAATAGCAGCTGGAGCCTTTCCATTTATTCAATGTTATTTTCTCCCAGAAGGAGCATAATGAATTTTTATATTTACAGTGGTCTGATTTCGAGCAGTAATACTACTTTACTTTTTCAATTTGCTAATCTGTGTTCTGCTTAATTTGCTTTTTAGGAGCACTCTACTCAGTAAGGAGCCAGACAGCATGCTGGCACACATGTTCAGGAGCGGAGGTCAGTTTGAAGGAGCTCTTCAGAACTAATAACATTTATGTTTACTTGCACCAACTATCTTTGTGCTGCTTAATAAAAGAAATCTGAATGGAGAAGGAAAGTAAAACATCGGAAGCGTGTACATCAGAAGCGTGTAGGTTGTCTACATTGGCTCATTAAAGTAGTAAACCTTACTACTACTACTGTTTGCTTTTTTTTTTTTTTTTCCATTCCTCTTTTTTCACAGGAGCATTTGTCTATCACTTCAGTCTCTCTCACCTTTCAGTTTTAGTGTACACTCCTCCTCTCCCCATAAGCAGTTGGGACCCCTTCATCCAGTCACTAACTCCCATGCATACAAGATTTAAAAACCCTCCATAACTAACAGCCACTAGAACAGTGTTTATGAATAATATCATTAGTAATAACACAAAACATGTATTCCCTAATTTCAAATATCTGTCTCTAATAAACAGGATCCAGATAACCAACAGTGCATATTTGGCCATAAACTCTGTCCATTCATACCGAACTCCCCACACCCCGAATTCCCCACACCTCACTCAAATTAACATTCTCTGTTCTTAAATTCTGATTCAGCCAACAGTCGGGATGCTGCTGCTCTTAATCTGCTCCAGAACATTATCTAAAAAATAATTGCTAAAAGCCCATGCACATCAGCCCTCATAATCCGAGCCACACAAAGCCTCCAAACACCATTATAAAGGCCCCTTCATCTGACAACTACTCAAGAGTTTCCTCGCCCTCCTCATTTTGAATGCTCGCCGCATCCGGCACTCATGTACGATTGTTCCATTAGATCTCAGATCCAACTGGGCCAATCCTCTGACACACCTCACTGCGTCCGTAATGAAATCCTGTCCTACTGAACTATATTCATTTTACTGAAAACTGAGACTAAACTAATGAATAGCGGATAATGTATTATCAAGCATGCCTTCAAATAATGACAATAGATAGGCAGTGACCCATCGTTGCTGTTGCTATCTAAAAGCATATAAGCATCCTTAGAGTTACATTGCCATGCAGAAATATAAACCATGTTATTGTGGTGCAATTGTGCAATGCCAACCTATTCGCCATCTGCAGTGCAGTGACCCACAGCCGTTTAGAGGTTTCCTCTGTGGTGGTGGTGAGATCCTAGCTTTGTGGTATACCTCTACTTGTGGTTCAGACTTCACGTGGCTTGATGAATTTGAAATAGTCCTCTTGCCCCTGGTGTTTTTTCTTTCATGACCTGTCAACTCAAATGTTTTAAATCTGCATTCTGTCCCAGAGAGACAGTACTCAAATCGGGTATTCTGCTCCCACCGCCAATAGAAACAGTTGTAAAAGTTGATTGTTACAGTTTGCAGGCCATTTAATGTGACCAGTAACAAACCTGCTTCAGTGCTATATCTATAACTCAGTAGTAACTTACAAAGGCTGTATGTTGCCCAGATTTCAAGTCGATCATAATTGAAGAAAATGACGTCTGGAGGTGACGTCTGTCTAAGCTTGTCTGCAATACCTTATTAATATAAGACGAACATACTCACATTATGTTTACCCATGCCAGGGTGAGGGGAAAATACTTCATGGAGGTCATAAAAAGAAGCCTGCCCAAAGTGAAACGGTTATTTTGTTTTGTTGCTGCACTGTTTGCCATCTAACTTCACAATATTTCTTGCCAATGTTCCACCAGCCTCGATTTTGGTTCATTGGTCTCAGCTGTAGTAGGAGTGATCAGTTGAAAGAATGTGAATAGAAAATGGCATCCGGGCATTGGAAAGAATCCAGAGTCATTTTCTCTCTTCTGTTTCACTCCCACTTTTCCCTCCAGATGCCTGGGGCAACAAGCAGGACCACAGAGGAGCTTTTCTCATTGACAGGAGCCCAGAGTACTTCGAGCCCATTCTAAATTATCTGCGTCACGGCCAGCTGATTGTGAATGACGGGGTGAATTTATTGGGTATGTAGCATGCAGTGCAGTCCTCTGAGACACTGGGCTTTGATTCATATACTCTTGTTCTGTTATTAGTCTTTTTGCCAGTTCCCCATTTACTACGAAAACTGAAGTCCCTGGCACCAGGGACATCACAATTTTAATTATTGGTCATCCTCCTGTCTCTAGTCACCATCACTGCCAGAGCATTTTTGTTTTAGTACCCCCGTCAGCACTGTTGACAATTTCATTTTTGTAGGTGCCCCTGATCTTCATCCATGGCAGATGTCACGGTCACTGTCAATGCCAGTCTTGCATTCACAATGGTTTCTGATGTCACTTGTACTGGTATACCAGCTTCTGTCTCCTTAAGGCCATGGACCATGTCTTGGTGTCCCTTCTGCCATTAACTCAGGAACTATCCATGTCTATGTAGTCAGTGCCTGGGTGTAAAAGCCCCATCAATGTCCGGGTCCTTTGCACCATTTATTTTCTATTTCAGAGGTTTTTGCATGCTTATGTTCATGACATATTCAACCTTGTTTTAACCCACAGTTGTCCATTTAAAATGTTCCAGCACTTAACAATTGACCAAAACCTATGTAACCTCAGGTAGTGGGAGCTTAGAGTAGTTCTGTGGGAGAATATGCATTCTATTTGAACACATCTACATTAGTAGAACACAGTGCACTAACATTTGAAACAACATATTATTCTCAATGGGGTTAAACCTTATACCAAGAAGCTATGATATGCAGAACAGTAATCCATATTTGCCAGATTTTAAGTAAAATGTCAGAGTGAGCAGTTTGGGGTGCAAGTTTCACACAAAAGCTGTTTGAATGCTTCTGTGTACTCATGCTTTGTCTTTTGGAGGCTTTTTGTTTTTATTATGGCACTGTTTTTGCCTGATGTCATCACAAACAGCTGAAACTACAGTTTCAGATCTCTCCTTCTCCCTCCATTAATATGACAATCAAAAGTCTTATTCAAGAGATATTGGAAACCTTTTATAACTAGGTAGTGTTGCCTGGCATTTCTGTAATGAGCATGTGCCCCTCATGTGGCATTGTAGCATTTAACCAGAGTTATTACGGGCAAAGCTGGTGTGGTTATGAGGGTGGGTTGTATGTCCTATGTAGAGATATTGGTTGTAATGTACGAGGTCCTGGCACATGGTCTGGCAAACTTGTAACTGCAGTTATGCATATCAATGTTGTAAAGCTATGTGAGATGGAGTAGAACTCGTTTAATGCAGTATTTTCTACATACCTGACTGACTGATCCATCTCCTTGTGGGCATGCGACCCAAGTGGCTCCAAGAACATTATTACATTTTACTTTTTTTAATGGTTTGCTGTACCTTTGGAATTTCTTGTGCACGTTTACCTCTAATGCAGCTGACCTACTTGTTCAGTAGGTGTTACTGATCTATCATTGTTGACTTGTAAGCCAAAAGTCACAATGAAATGTTTAGGATTGCAAAGGTATGCAGCACATGTAAACCTAGTATTTCATTCCAACAAGTGTTAACCCAGGCTTTCCTCCTTATGGGGTTAATGCAGAGAATACCGTTGATGGCACTGGTAGTACCAGGCCACAAGACTGTCATAAAGTGTTATATCAAATCAAGGTTTCTTTTTTTTTTTCCTCTTTCAGGCGTTCTAGAGGAAGCCAAGTTCTTTGGAATTGATTCATTAATAGAACACTTGGAAGTGGCCATAAAGGTAACTTGTAATTAATTTTATGCTGTGCTGTATGAAAGAAGTTTGAACTTCTCCTAAAGTGTGGCTACACATTTGGGAATTCTAAAATTCGCTACTCCCCTTGAAGCTACGTACTCTGGCAATTAGTGTCAAGGAGAGTACATACTGTTTATTTTGCAATAACCGAGAACGTTGGGATCAGGAGGGCTGCCTGCTTTATTTGTGTCCTTGTGCTCTTTTGCATACTCATGTTTGAATATTAGAAGTCTTTCAGAGGGGTCAGGCATGCTTGGGCTCCAGTTGCTCATTGTGGCTGCGATGTGTGAATTCCTGTAGGACACACATCTCCCCCCGAGGGTGACGACTGCTGTAGCCCGCTAATGTGCAGCATCATATGAAGACGGGCAGTGTGAGGATGGACAGCTTCATGGGTCCGTAATTTCCCTATTCTACCATCAAGTGTGTGACAACATCTTTGGCACTGGTGTGTGGATTCACAGTGATGTCATAGAATGGAATCTCCCTCACATTGTAAAGTAATAAAAGTTGACTATGCTGTGTTTAGTGTTGCCTTTCAAAACGATTCTTTATTGCCATGACATCTTTTACATGGTTATACTTACAAAAGGACTTCCTGGACATGCATGGAGGTATTGAAGGATGAAAGTCTAGTCATACAAAAACCTGTTGTCCTGGGCAACAGGCTGGTCCCATCACTGGAGATTATGAATACTATTAGCAGATCAGGGACAGTTGGGGGGGTGGGGGAGGACAGAGCGACGTTTGATTGGGGGGAGGCCGGTTTGGCAGGGTATTGGGACTAATGGAGAATTTATCGCAAATAAAACATACAGCTAGAATAGACAGTGCTGAAGCATCGTCAGGATCCTTGATGGCCGCACAGTTCATGTGGAAAAAAGCCTTTCCATGACCTACTGGGCTTTTCGTTTCTCTTACTGAGAAAAACAGTATTAGAATTTTCCACCTTCATCATAGACCTAATATCGACAAAATATTCTGGGTTGAGATATCTGCCCATACTGAAGAATTATTGTTTTTAGTAAGTAAATTTATATCTCCAATATCACGTGGTAGACCTTCCACTATACAAATAATTTCCCTCCCACTTGCTTCTCACAGCCTGCATTATTGTGTAAACTGCTTACAGTGTGGGCAACTAGACAATGCTGAATTCTGCTGATGTGGTTTTAAATAGTATGCTTTGTTGTAAATCCATTGTTATTGGGTAAGCTAAATTTAATGCTGGACTTTATCCCTCCCTTGCAACTGCTCCAGAACTCACAGCCGGCTGAGGACCATTCTCCCATATCCCGAAAGGAATTTGTCCGCTTCCTTCTTGCCACTCCCACCAAGTCTGAACTGCGGTGCCAGGTATGTAAGTTAAACAGTAGTAAAACATTTAAACATAGAGAAGACCCTCCCACTAGGGCAAGGAATATTGATAACGCAGCCGAATCCTGTTTTTAGGTCTGGGTTTCAAGCTGTCGAGTAGACCTTTTTATCTCTAATACACTTCTAGTAGGCTTTGGTCCACTCCTTTCAACCATTGTTTTCCAATATTGTTTTGAACTTTTCAAAGTATACTGTACAAATTATCATTAGTAGAGAGAAAACATATTATGCAGTGTTCATTTTGCTGTGATAGCGCATGACAGTCAGTGTTGTTTAGCTGAAATTTCTTCCAGTTTAATAACATGGTTCACCTTTGCAGTACACATGACAATGATCTCACGTGGTGCTGGGTTGTTGAAGCCATCAAGGGAGCCCCTCCCTTTTTAGCCAAGTATAAGCAAGGCGGTTTCCATATATCTCTGGACCTTGATGCTACAGGCTGCATCTTAGCATATAACTCGCTGTGGTAGTTACATTAATACAGTAAATCAGGTCTTTAATTCAGTCTGCAACCCTTGGGGATGGCCCTCTGTACCATTTCGTTGCCACCCTACACTTGGCCAGTAATAATGCCATTGCTATAAACTTGCGACTTGTTTTAGGTATGTCTACTGCACAGTTGAGTAGGCACATCAGGTGGTTCAATTGGATGGGTCGTCTTGGAAAGGTTGATAAAGATTCGCTGCCAATATGATGCAATCGCTTCACTCCTTTCAATCATTGGATTATTTTGGCCTGTCTCTTTCAGCCATTTACTTGATACTTTTTCATCCACATGTTGGCTCAAGCCAGAGTTATTGCCCTCTCGCCTGATGCAGTTAGCTTTTTGATTTTATCTTCCTGCCCTCAGAGGGTAATTTGAATTGTTTTATAACTGCATGCCTCTCTGTTGGCGTCTTGATTCTTGTTCTTACCCTTTCCACTCCCACCTCTTGCATCTGCTTGTTTTCCCGTTCCCATCTTTCTTTGCCATGTGTCTTGACCTTGTTCACCCTGCTTCTCTTTCCCAAATGTCTCCCTATTAATTTCTCCATTTGCTTTCCTCCCTTCCACCCCTCCCTCTTTCCTCTCTCATTGCTCACTCCCCCTGCATGCACCTCCCTTGCACGTTCCCTCATTTCACTTACATGACCATCCCCGTTTTCCTGCTGTCAGGCTCTTTGTTCATCCCACCCATTACCCCCTCTTTTCCCAGCTCCCACCTTCCCTTGTGTGGTCACACCTTGTTCTCCCACATATGCCCCCCCTTCTCACAACCGCCCACGCCAAAACTGGTGGCTTCTCATTGGTGTTGCTGAGTGATTTTTTTTGAGTGGATGGCATAAAAAACCTTTATTTATGAAGGCTCCCTATTCAGCTCGTCCGTTTTCATAGAAACAAAACCATGTCTGTTTTGAAGTCCCCCTTCCCTTTATGGCAGTCAGCTTTTTGTTTCTATGTGAAATGAAGTTTGGTGACGAGAGACCCATCATTATAGCCCTTGAGTTTCTTTTTCTGTCATTGAAACAATAAAAACATTATAATGAAGGCTCTCATGCTCTGGGCTTCATTTCTTTGATGTTTGGCTTTAAGGTGCTATGGTTGTGTTTCCATGCTTAATTTCACTAAACTCTGACGTAGTAGCTTTTTAAATGTGGCTATTTGTTATAAAGCATATCATTACTTTGCTTACATTTTTTTAACTGACCAAATTGGAATCACCCCAAAGTAGAACCCCCCCTCTTTGTTAAATTTTAATCTGCAGTTCATATCATTACACAATTGCACCAATCCATTTTTTTCAAAACTGTTGTTAACCCTTAAGTTCGTTAAGATTTGTTCTTAAGTTAGTTCCGGTCCGCATTAATGCTTTAAAACTTCAATATAGACCCTAGTCTGGGATCTTGAAGAATGCAATACAGAGGCCCACAATCCTTTATCTATTATGTCATTAACTTTTCAGTAGGATGGAGCTAGCTTTCACAGATATTTATAACATTCAGTGAACATTTTACAATTATGCTCCCTCTAATTTACTTTGTTCTTTTTTGATTGACAAACTAATCTTCTTGCTGGCCTCAAGTGGATCAAAATAATTTTTCTAGAGCATTGTTCATTACCTTCTTGTTGTCTGTATTTGCTGTGTTGAGGTATGTTCATACGTTCTAGTACCAACACCCCACAGCTTACCTACAAATAAAAACAAAACCTGGCCTATAGGCTCTAAATAGGGTCTCACCAACTATCAGTAACCCTTTCTGTGTTTTGTCTTACTCTGAGTCAGATGATCGTGTTGGGTATGCTAGCATGCTGAGCTGCCTACTTATTCTCCCTGTTTTTGTTTTCACTTTTCCTTACCCTCATTGCCATGTTAGTTTTTTTTTAAAGTCAAAAGTCTCCTTGTGCAGGATGCAGACCCTCCGATAAAGCTTTATACTGCCAGTGTATGACAGTGCATCCTGCTTTGGGTAGTTGCTGACAGCAGGTGAAATCAATTATCGAAGGTACTGTAATGTCAGTTATCTCAGTTAGGGACAGATTAGGGGCCTAACATCTGGGGCTTGGGAATTCAAGGAAACCCCCTTTAGTGTCTCTGTAAGTCTTTTTCTGTTTTCTTTTTCTTGATAATGACTTCTATTTTGTGGCATCTAAGGCTTTGTTGCATGTTGGGGAGTATCCCTGTTCAGATTAGTAGCTATTGTACATCATGAGAGAGGGCTGCACATTTAGATACCTACACTTGTTTCCAGCTCTCTTTTAATTCTTGGCTAACATTGCATAGTTCATGTTTTTCTGGGATGTTCCATCTAAGAACTTCAAAGCAATCTATACCTTTGTGCACACAGTCCATTTCATGATGGACACATTGTAGGGAGTGAATTACGATTTTTAACCTGGCGGTCGGGTCCTAATTTCACAGTTGTATTGGTGAAAAGCTCTTGAGTTTTTGCTTCCTGAGGTTTCACCTGTACTTCATAGAAGTGCCTTTCAGGTTAAACTCTGACCCCTAAGGTCTTTGGCTTATGGAAAGAACACAGAAAAAAACAATGAGGGACATCGAATCCAAGAAACTCCACGTAATATGCAAGGGAACACAGTGGCTGAACCAAACTCTTCGGACTCTTAAGTACTCAAAATCAGTCCACACGCCACAAACTTTGCCTACCCAAGGCAGCCAAAGTTGAAAGTGCCCCATGGGTCCAAATAAAATTACACCACAGGGCAGCAAACTCTCTGCACCGGACTCAACGCTGAAAGATGATTGAGAGAGAAAGAGCCTTGCATAAAGGAGGTCTTAACACTGGTGCAGAAGAGAAGACGGGAGATGATTGACCAGAAAGCTCTCATCTTCCAAAAAAATAAAAAATTGCACCTTAAGGCCAAAATGGATGCCCTTATGAAGAGAGAAAGGAACTTTGAGGATTCTTTAAAAAAAAAAAAAATACCGGATTTATCTTTAGACTTCACAGACAAAGACACTGCACAGGACTTGCCACAACTAGATCCTCCTGCCATACCAGAACCCCACAGGAATAAGAATTCTTTGAGTATGTGGAAGGACTGGTAAAGCAGGACGACTCCTTGGTAGGGTAAACTACAGTGGACTTCCAAGCGCTCAGTGCAGATTCGCAGGGGAGGGGGTCAATTAATAGCCTTCAAGGCCCTTACCCCATGCGATATGACAGTCTACAAGGCCCTAATAAAAAGGGTAGCAGACAGTTATGGCGTCCAGCTGAAGGAAGAGCAAGCACTGTTTCCATCCCCAAAAAAGGAATCAATTCTTGTCATGCTAAGGGTCTTGGATCAAGGTGGAGAGGCATTCAAGGAACCAGCTCCTGCAAAGACAATCATGCTAGGGTAGAAAAGAAATACAGGCACTCTACACCAGGCCCACCCTACATCAAGGGCAATGTGGCAGTAGATCCCCTGATTGATGCAATGGCACATAGGAGGGCAGATACACCCACTACATCTGGACATCATCTGGACAAGGAAAGCAAGCAAGTAAGTGGACTTGGGACAAATGTGAGAAAGGTCAATGGCAGTGCAGTGGTGTATTGCAAACTCTAATGCACTGCTAAACCAATAAGCCACCACCAATGAGCAGAGATCAAGGACCTCATGTAACATCTACCAGAGGAATATAAAAAGAGGGCAAAAACAATAGTACAAAAGCGTAAGAACGGCGCCAGTACTTGCCTTAGGTCAGCACTTGACACAGTAGATGATGCCAGCAGGCACCTGTGTGCATCTGCAACACCAAGGAGATTTGCCTCCCTAAGGATGTCCGGGTTTAAGCAGGAGGTACAGACAGACTCAGTAAGCAACATTCCCTTCACCGGGGAGAGTCTTGTTGGCAGCACAGTTGACGAGGTGCTGCAACGCATGAAAAGGGACAATATGACGGCCAAGGCACTCAGGCTTTTACAACAGAAAGTGCATTTTCCTGGTGGAATGGCCCAGACGAAGAGAACACGCACAAGGGGCGGCTTGTAACCTTCAACATTGCATGCTTCCTTCTCTTCTCCAAGTGGTCCATCAAGTACATCACTACAGCGGCAGTATTGGTCACTTTCATACCACCCCTTTCGAGTGAGACCCAGAGGTAGAGGAACTGCGCTGAGAGAGTCAGACCCTCCAGCAAGTGATGGGACAGCAGAAAATCTACACAAGATGCCAGGCGGTAGGAGGATCTGAGGTTTCATCCAGGAATGGAAGAAAAACACTTTCGACATCTGGATATTAAACCTAAATCAAATTGGTTACTGCAGAGAACTGCTAAACAGACCACCAACAGTAATACCATGAGAATAGGTAGGCAGCAAAGAAGAAAAGTTGCGCCTAGAGCAAGAAGTTAGTTTCCTCTCAATCAAGAGGGCAGTCGAACAGGTACCACCGAATGAAAGTAACCAAGGGGTTTATTCAGTTTATTTCCTCACACCAAAACCAGACAAAACACTCATGCCCATTTGAGCAGGTTTATGAAGACAAAAAAAGTCAAAATGACAACACTGCTGGAGGTCATCCCACTGTTGTAAAAAGGAGACCACATGTGAGCAATAGATCTGCCAATGAACACGAGACACAATTCCTGAGATTCATTGTGGACAATGTCCATTATCATTTCAGAGTCCTACCCTTTGGGATAAAGTCCGCTCCAAGGGTTTTCACTAAGTGGAGAAGGGGAACGTATACTGAACCATATTTAGACGATTGGCTGGTAAGTAAAGACGAAATCATAAATCATTGCCAGGACAACATAAAAACTGTAATAAGGACGCTTTGCAAGCTGGGTTTCTCCCTGAACATAAAAAAATAGTCCCCAGAGAGGAAAAAGATGTTCCTGGGACAACACCAAACTCGGTGAGCGCCAAAGCCTTCCTGGTAATAAACAGAGTCCAATAGAGCAAGCTCACCACTACCAGAAGGGTCAATATCTGACAGTGAGGACAGTGGGTTAAAATGATGGACATGATTGCATTTTACATGTCCTTAACACCCCATGCAAGACTTCACATGAGGCCACTCCAGGAGTGGCTACAACTGCAATGGTCACAGGCAACCGGGATTTGGAGGATCTAGTGTTTGGGACACAGGCAGAATGCAAACTACATTACAATGTACAGACCATTGAAACTACCAGCTCCCTCTGTAACCATCACAACAGATGCATACCACACTGTGAGGAACTCGCATCACAAAGCTGAACACCAGGGGCCTGTGGAGCCCAGAAGAAGTTGTGAAACATATAGATGTACTAGAACTCAGGTTTTTAACACTCAAAGCTTTCCTGATACACATGGATGGAAGGACAGTTCAAATCTAGACAGACAACATATCTCCATGCTCTATCTCAACAAACAGGGGACAGGAGGGCAAAATCTCACATGCTGTCCAAACTAGCACAGGACAGATGGAGGTGGGCTGTACAAAGCACGATAAAGCTGGTGACGTTATACCTTTCAGGGGTACAAAACTCAGAAGCAGACCAGCTAAACATAAAGGCAAATGCTTCACAAGAGTGGGGGCTAAAGCAAAAGGTGTGGAAGATGTTTTCTGAAAGTGGGGCACACCAAGTATAAACTTGTTTGCAGCCCAAAAAATGCTGAAGCTTCACCTCCAGGTAACCCCACCACTGGTTTACAAGGAATGCCCCCTCAGTAGAATTGTTGGTGATATTTGCCTACTACTCTATTCCCCCAATTCCATTGATACTGCTAGCTGTTGTAACAGAAATGGAAGTGGCTCACACCTCACCAATTCTAATACCCTCCTCAGTGGCCAGACAAATGATTCTCTGACCAAGTGGAAATGGCATAGGGAAAGACCATAAAGCTGCCAGCACACTACAACCTGCTGATAATGCAAGGGGTCAGGTATACCACCCAGAATCTGTTACCCTGAGCCTAACACCATTGTTCCTGAATGCTTAGAATTTGATCACCTAGGCCTACTCTCAAGGGCCTTGGATATACACAAAGGAGCCAGAAGGCCAACCACATGGAGGTGTTACACTGCAAAAGTGAACAGAATCATACACTAGTCAAATATGAAAGGCCTTAGTAAGGGATGGACACTGTACACGACAGTGGTCTGGTGCCTGACGCATCTGCTGGATGAGAAATTCTCCTATGTCTCACTCAAGGTACACTTGGTGGCCGTAATAGCATATACATGGGAGTAATGGGGAGTGTGTCTTTACCACGGCAGATATTAAACAGTTCCCAGAGGGAGCAAAGAGGATAGCAACCCCATGGGCTTTACTAACATCTATGTTGAATCTCTACCTGGTGTTGACCCAACTGATGAAGTATCTTTTGAATTCTTGCATAATGCAGACCCCTAATATCTAACATTAAAGGCAGCATTCCTGATTGCCATCACATCTTTATGGGAATTCACCCTTAAAACACAGAAACCTTATCTGCAAATACCCAAGGACAGGATAGTGATGAGAGCAAACCAGTTTATCCCTAAAGTGGTTTCATATATTTGTTACCCAAGCTATACAATTACCTGCATAAGTCCAGCAGCCTAAAACTCAGGCAGAGTTAGCCCTACATATACTGGTTATTAGAAGGGAAATCATGTATTACTTACAAAAGACTAAACCAATCAGGAAGGAGAAGCATTTTTCTCCTTTGCACAAGCAAATAAAGGCTCTTCACAATGGAACTATTGTGAAATGATGGTCCAGCCATTTTAGACATGTCACAAAACAACAGGTGTGATACTTGGTTAAAAACCAAGGGCACACTCGACAAGGAAGAAGGGAGCAACATTTGCCCACCTGGCTAACATTTCCTTAAACGACCTATGAGTGTCAGCCACATGGTCTTTTGTGCTTCCCTTCACAAAACATTACTGTGTGGACATTCAAACAAAGTGTGTTAAAACACCTGCTTGCAAATACACACTGTTAATCCTGTCATCCAATACACACTGTTAATCCCGTCGTCCCATGGAAAAATATACTCCTACAAAAATAATGCGCAAAATGTGAATCCAGAAAAGGTTCACACTGCAAAACAAAATGATTACTAACGGGTAGGAGTACTTTTCGCGCTTGAAGAATTTTATGGATTCGCATGTGACCCACTCGCCTCTCCAAATGAGGGAAATTTGCAAAGAAGGAAGATAAGCATGGTATAAGACAAGGAAACAATACAAGTAAGTCATAAATAGGGAAAAAGAGAACCTGAAGATGGCAAATACGTTGAGGGGTGTCTAAGATGTATGTCTGGCATCATTCAAGAAGGGATGCGTGATCAAATGGTCAATTACTCAACAGCACACACAGGAAACAAAGAGAGAGAAAGAAGATTAAAAGAAACCATTCCAGACCCAGCCACTAAATGGGGGAATGATGCATCGCATGTGAATCCAGAAACTGCAAGACTACTACAAGTAAGTAACTATTTTGTTATTGTTGATCCAGAATATGGTGAATTATTGTTCTGATCCATATTACTTAGAATATGACCTCTTCCAAATAGCCTTAAAATATGAGAGAGAAAGACCCCCCCTGGCAATTTTACTACTTTTATTTTCTCCTGGGCAGGGTCTAAATTTCAGTGGCACAGACCTATCAAGGTTGGACCTCCGATACATTAACTTTAAGATGGCCAACTTAAGTCGTTGCAACCTCACCCATGCCAACCTCTGCTCATCCAACCTGGAGCGTGCTGATCTCTCTGGATCCGTATTGGATGTAAGTATAATTAAAATGGTCAACCTCGTGTTTGCCACTGAGTTCATGAACTTTAATTATGTTTCATTATTGATTGGCAGCATCAACATTTTTGAAGAAAATAGGCCTTTTTTCCTTAAGTAGTGGCTAACATCTTCCTTCTAAAATGCATGATAAATTATTTCTCGATGTGCCTGTGCAAAAAGTACACAGATACCTAAGGAAATTTATACATTATTATACAGTTGTTGCAGTAAAAACAAATTAGGTAGGCCTTCCAACTTAAAAAGAAGTTCCTCTGACTTGTATCCTTCTACTTTGTCCTGCCTCATGATTCCCTTGCATGTGTTTTGCCTTTTCTGACGGTCAGGTAGCCTTCCATGGAAATTTGTGCATTTGATTAGATGTCGGGAAGGAGAGGTTTGTATTTGGAGATCAGTTGATCTGTTTATTAATCTTATATGTTTGTGAACTAATGTGCCTGTACGATGTGTCAGAGGGCACACTACCCTTTGTAGATCATGTTCCCTCTTCTCTTTACTTTTTGTGTTCAGGCCAGACTGATTTAATTTTTAATTTCTTTGTTCAATGGAGCATTTTCTTGAGGGCGGCTGCGTTATTGTTGCTTGGGACGGTCTATGAGGAAATAGAAGCTGTATCATGGGCTTCAATGAACAGATAAATTAATATTTCATCAGAAAATTACACTGAAGAGTGAAATATAAAACTCAGAATGGAAAGAAGAAAACTTGAAATTAACTTGACTTGGGACATTTAAGGGCTGATGAAGCAAAAGAAAGTCAGGAAAGTTGCAATATTGTTGGATAAATGAAGACAAAATTCGGTTTGCACTAAAATAAACTAATAAATAGTGGAGAAATAAATTTAAGTTGACAATTTTCTGGCTATACAGCATTTTATTTAAAAACTGTAAAAATTTAAATTTCAAATAGATTAAAAGTGCGTTCTGTTAACATTTTTCAAGCCTTTGATTCTCCCGCTGTCTCTTTTGTCGTTGAACTCGTATCTTGTTGGCACTACTTCATTTCCAAGGGCTTTTAGTGACACTGTTGAATAGAACATGGGTAAAATATTCTTTTCCTACTGCACTACAAAGTTATTGCATTATATTTTCTTTTTTTAGCGTTTTTGGAAAGAAGACAAGAGACATATCTTTGAACTATACCTTTTGTCTACTTTTCAGAAACTCCTTCCATTCCTTTGAACCAAATGCGTTTAAAAATGTATTCCCTATGATAAATACATTTTTTTTAAAATGTCTAGGCTCTGGGAGCATGCACATCCCAGACAGTATTGGGGCTCTTGCACCATAGGAGTTAGAAGGGTCTTGAAATTGCACAGACATGTTGTTTTTAGGTAAACATTTATTGGAAGTTACAAATTAAGTTAACTTTTTAATATTCTGTAAAAACGTGATTACATTCTCATGACTGAATTTTCAATCACACAAGCTAGAGTTGGAACACCTCAATATTAACCGGTTTTAAAGCTTATGTCAGAGTCATTTGCAGCAAGAGTTTTTTAGGTAACCTATTACAGTTGTTTGTAAAAATATTGCTGTTATCTTTGAAAATGGTTGACCAGAAAATCAGGTATGCTTGGTAGAATACTTTCTCCTTTCTATAACAAAACTTATGCTAACTTTACTTAGGTTTCCATAGTTCTTTTTTATGTTGAGCTTGATCCAGACACTGAAATAAATAATGGTTCAGCATTAAGGGGTCTAAAGAGTCTGTGGTTCACAGTTTGATTTATATTGCAATTTTCTAAATATCAATATAATGTGACTCACATGTTTATGAAATCTGTTGAAGTAAGTTCAGCTAGATCATTGGCTCAAAATCTACTTTGGCCCCAGGACTAGAGTAGCGAGTGGTGGGAAGCCTTCCCAGTCGTCTAGCTGTCCTCGTAAATTAGGATGCAGTTATCAACAGCTAGACCTAGAAGATTTAAACAAAAAGAATATTAATTTGAATATGTGCCTTTTCATGCAACATTTTGCTGTTTTATTACCAACCATGGAGCACTATTACAATATTGTTGCATGTCCACAAATGCTTCTTAATCCTCAAATGAAATCTTTTCAAACCAGTTTGTGATATATGTGCCCTTAATTAGTCATTAAGCTGTGCAACCTCCCACTTTCATGGTGACCCCATATGTCAATTCCCTGTTGAGCCTTAGATGATTGGTTTAAGAGAGTCGATCACATGCATATTATTTTATCATTGCTGTATTACACTGTGGACAGTGCCCAAGAACATGTATAGTTTACTTATCTTCCTTCTCCGTGTTTTTGTGATGTAAAAGTGCATTATGCATTATATACACTGAAAAGGTCACCACCTACTGATATTTGATTATGCTCTTTTATTCTAACCTAGTCACAGTCCAGCTTCTGACTTATTTGGCGTTATGTTTCAGGGAGCCAATCTCCAGGGTGTAAAGATGCTTTGTTCCAATGCAGAAGGAGCATCTTTGAAGGGTTGCAATTTTGAAGACCCTTCTGGTCTTAAAGCAAACCTGGAAGGTAAGTTGGTAGTAACATTTAATCTGACTGATAATGCCACCTCTCGTGAACAGGTGTGGGGGGATTTTTGAACCCTAACCCCCTTTGGGAAAGGAAAACAAAAAAAAGGAATTTGTTGAATACTTTAATGTCACCCACTGGTAATTATTCTAGTCAGTTGGTTTTTTTTTTTTTGCCCACTAAGCCATCTCAGACAGGAACCATCCATATGCAAGTCAGCCTTGGTTCTTCTCTCGTAGAAGCAGTTCAGCCCTGATGGCAGACCAGGTCCCCTCTTGACAGGAACACACGCAACCCCACACAGGTTTCAGCACAGTTATGCCTCATCAGTGAGGTATAGCTTGAGACCTATGGCACAGCGAGTACAGGACCCGTATCTGGGTATACCTGTCATACTTAGGACTTAGTAATAAGGAAAACAAAAAAATTATCACTGGAAGGCAAGCTTGCCATGGAGATGCATTATATTGAGGTGGTAAGAACCGGGGAGAATGTTAAACTAAATGTGTGTCTCACATCAGTGATAACATGGATCCTGATTGGTTCAACTATAATCATCCAGATTTCAGCGCAAACCTGCTATCTCAACTTCTCCCTCTGTCTAAAGCAGAAACACTTTGTAGTTATTGGTTACTTCAACATTCATTATGAAAATTCAACGATTCCAGGGGCCAAACACCTGGAAAATGATATGGCAGTAATGCAATTAGACCAGTGGATCAGAGGACCAACTCGCACGGCCGGACATACACTGGATCTACTTTTTTCAAATATCGAGACCACCAACGTCTCTGAGATTAAACCGTTGCCTTGGACCGATCACTCCCTAATCTCCTTCAGCCTGCCAGGTAAACTACCCCAGGTAACCACAGGGCTCGTATCGGGAAAAAGATCATGGAGCCGAATCACCCCTGATCTGTTCGCCTCACACTTCTCGTCATACAACACTAGTATGTCTCATACACATGCTCTTGCAGAAGTCGAGCACCTGCAAAAAGAAATCGAGAAAGCACTTGAACAGTGCGCCCCTAAACTAGACAGTAAACTTAACAACACAGCATGATCCGAGAAGTGGTACTCATTAGAGCTGAAACTACTGAAAAGAAAGTGTAGAGCCCGAGAACACAAATGGAGACTATCAAAGGACAGTAAGGATAGACAGCGCTACAAAGGCGAGCTGAAAAGCTACCACATCACCTTAAAAAACGCAAAGAAAAACTACTATGCCAAAAGAATAGAAGACAACGGTAATTTATCCAAAGAATTATACAAAATAGTACGAGAACTCTGTAAACCTACTAGCATGTCCCAAACCATGGCCCCCACAACAGACAACTGTGAGCTAATTAACAACTTCTTTACCAATAAAGTGGCCAAAATCTATGCATCCTTTAACGATCAACCTGAGGGCGAGAACATAGATTGGGAAACTTTGACACCTCATCCTCTGGCTCAGGCTCACCTAGGCATTCTGGCTCCCCTCTCAGAAGAGCAAGTACCAAAGGCTATGATTGAGGTCAAAGCAGGATCCCCACTTGATCCCTGTCCACACTTCATCTTCTCTCGATTAGTAGCAGTCTTATGCCCTTATGTTACCAAAATCTTTAACAAATTCTTGGAGTCAGCATCATTCCCAACCATATGGAAGGAAACCGTGGTTTTTCCACTATTAAAAAAAAAAAACCCAGAACTAGAAATCTATGACCCAGCAAATTACCGACCTATCTCGCAGCTACCGTACCTATCCAAGGTATTTGAGAGATTGGTTAATAAACAACTCACCAACTTCTTTGAAACCAATGACCTCCTGTACCCCTCCCAGACTGGTTTCAGAGCCGATAACAGCACTGAAGCCACATTACTTACTGTGTTAGGCATTATTAGATCCTGAGTGGACCAAGGCAGAGCCGTAGCACTGATCCTCTTGGATCTAACGGCGGCTTTCGATACGTATTACATAACAACTTACTACGAATTCTTCACGAAAAAGGATTAGATTCGAAAGCCCTTTCATGGTTCTCATCCTTCCTGAAAAATAGAACCCAAAAAACTCAATGGGCTCATGCTCCGCAAAACCAAAAACTATCAAACATGGAGTCCCACAGGGCACCTCCCTGAGCCCCACTCTTTTTAATGCGTATGTCTCCTCCCTAGCAGCAATTAGTAGGAAATGGGGCTTTGACTTCTGCTCATACGCTGATGATACGCAATTACTGATCTCCCTTGATGACAAACATGCTGACACCAAAAGCAACCTAAATGAATGTCTCAGCGAAATCGCAACTTGGATGATGGATCATTGTCTAAAACTAAATGCCAGAAAATCTGAGATCTTACTTTTCGGGGGTGCACACCTAATCTGGGATAGTACTTGGTGGCCCCAAGCGCTGGGAACTGCTCCCGAGCCCAAGCGAATTGCTAAAAATTTGGGTATCCTATTTGATAACGCACTATCTATGCAGGACCAAGTACGAATGTTATGCGGAAAATGTTTCGCCACACTGAAACTACTCCGCAGACTCTTCCCTTGGATTCCGCTGAACTGCAGAAAGACTATCACTCCAGCCCTTTTCTTGAGTAGACTGGACTACGGGAATGCGCTTTATATGGGCATGCCCGAGTATCTCTTCTCTCGCCTGCAGGTGCTCCAAAACGTGGCCGCTAGATTGGTCTGCAATTAAAAGCAAGTATAGCTCTGCATCAGACCGCATGAAGGAGTTACACTGGCTGCCAGTGCACCAAAGGGCCAAGTTCAAACTCCTCTGCCATGCACATAGAGCTCTACATAAGAAAGGCCCACACATCTTGCAGGACAAGATAGAATTTTACGCTCCGCCAGGAAACCTGAGATCCCGCCACCAGGCCTTGGCGAAGATCAAACGTACTACCAGAGTTAGAATGGGAGACCGCTCCTTTTCTAAATTGGCTGCTGTCCAGTGGAATGGCCTTCCACTTGACCTACGACTAACAGACGAATATCTGCATTTCAGAAAGAAACTAAAAACCCTCCTGTTTCCCAGATACTAAGTAGGTCAGCCATCATTTAAGAACACCCCACTCTGAAACTAAAACACTCTCTCCTTCACACCGCAAAGTGCGCTCTCCTAGCGCCGTGATGTCCCTCAGGATGAATGCAGCGCTCTACAAATACAAATCATCATGACCTAATTCAGTGTCTGAAATCCTACCTGTTGCAGTCCATGCAATGTTTTTGAAGAGAGCGCTCCTTTTCTACTATGTAAATTACATTTCTTCTGCTCTTGTATTCTTGATACTTACTTTGACATCTTCTCTTTCAGGAGCAAACCTGAAAGGTGTAGACATGGAGGGCAGTCAGATGACTGGAATTAACCTAAGAGTTGCTACGCTGAAAAATGCTAAGCTGAAGAACTGTAACTTGCGGGGAGCAACATTGGCAGGGACTGACCTTGAGGTGAGGCTCAATTTCTGATTCTTCTGGATTTGCTATACCAGTAAGCCTCTATGTTTTATTTACTGTTACTTGTAACCATGCAAGAAGCATTTTAAACGGCCATAGAGGACAGTAACCTTTAGTGTATGTGCCGCTAGTGGAACCCATCAGCAGCACAGCATACTGTTAAGACTAAGGTCTGATCTGTGATGTATATTGGTTCTGAAATAGATTGGTTGAAAGAGGGCTAATATGTATACATTTTGCTCATAATGTACATCCTACTGGCTGGTAAATGTGAAATCTCCAATTGGAGGTCTTAAGACATTCTTAGTGACAGTCCACCTTCCACATTATTCAGAAAAAAATACTATACGATTGGTGTATGTGAATATCCTTTTACAAGGCCATTATAGTTAGGTTCGGATTTTACACACACAAAACAATAGAATTTCAGCAGTTAGTTATTTCAGGTAACTATGGCTCATGCCCTAAGGTAGCTATAACTTGCCATGTGCAGTTTTCTCATCAATAATTTTACAGAAAATGTTGCATTGATATTCTTAATGATGTCATAGAAGATATCATGAGTGCTGTATTATGTGGGATAATTAGCAGTGCATGGCAAGGGCACGAGTTATAGTTACCTTATAGTTACCTTAGGGCACGAGTTATAGTTACTTGAGATAACTATAACTGCTGAATTTCTATGGTTTTGTGTGTGTAAAATCTGCAACTAACTATAATGGCCTTTTAACCTTTGGTTTTTCAGTGAATTTCTATATATATATTTTTTTACGTAAAGTGATATTTAATTACTATACATTAATCCAACTGCCGCCGCAGACAGCCTTTGGCCGTGCACAGTGGGGGGGTTGGCCACAGCCAGGCCTAGCAGCCAACCCCCCCCCCCCCCCCCCAAGATGCAGCCAACCCCATGCGGCCTTTGGCCGTGTGCAACCTGAGGAGTCATGTATGGGAATCATTGAGTTTGATTTCGGATGAGAGGGTGAGTTCGGCGCACTGCCAGAACCACCGCGACCGGAGGATGGACTAATGAAATCCAGACATTTACAAATTAGATGGCGGCTGAGTTGAGTGTTGCTCTGTCTAGTGTAGGCTGATATGGGTGAGTGGGATTGTGCACTTTCACCCAATAAACAGCCAAGAAATTAACTGTTTAGACTGAGGCGGCTCATGCAGAGTTTGATTGGTGTGAAAAAGACTGAAGGATTAAGCCAGTTGGGTGAGATTGCAAATTTTGGATTCCGGTTCACTTCGCGATTTACTCATCATGGGTTGAATTTTTAATTGTGTGATTTCCTACTTAATTTTGAAATACGTTTTGAAGTCAATCGGATCATGATTAACAATGTATTAAATGTTACACCCAAGATGGCGGCCACAATATGGTATCGTACCAAGACGGCACAGACTTTTTCTAACGCCCCAGTTAATCCATCAATAGAAACATCCCTGGAAGCTTTAAAAATCATTGTTTCCCAATGTGTTTATTGTGTATCAGCGATTGAGAAAGGCATAGATGCCAAAACGCGTGTTGCTGAATAAACCATTGAATCGCAGTCAGAGCGTACCTGTGAGTGCCCGTTTCTCTTTTTCCCTTCTCCAGGGAGACTGTTGTTTTGTGGATATATATATATATATATCTATCGGGTAGAAATTCTGTGATTTTTTTTTTTTTTTTTAAGGTGGTCTGCTTTCTAATCCTAATTCTACAGGAAAGTACACACACTGTGAAGCATATTTGACCTGCAAGATCTAACAGCTCTTTCTTTAGAAAACTTACATTACTTTAACTCATGGTCAGCATAACAGAACTAATCAGTATAGAAATCTGCCAGTGTACTGTTAAGACACCAGTAGGCAAGCCCCCAACTTGGGACTTGACTTGTATTCCATCCCCATTGGGTTTTCAAGGAACTGGCTTGCTAGCCTGATTTTGTTGTTAAGTTCATCCCTGGTTGTGATTTTACTGCGTTTTCACCACTTTCTGGCTCTTTCTTTTAGTACTCTGTCTTTATGCTTCTGTGGTGCACATTCTTCCACATGGATAGTTTTTATCAGAGCACCTATTCCCAGCCATGGGGTATCGAACATTACAGAACATAGATGTCTTTGGCAGGTACTTTAAACCACTGTAATATGATAATGTGAAAAATTGGGGCTGGGGAGAAACATGATTTCTATTTGCTTTTACTGCAATTTAATTAATCTTCAAACTTCTCATCTTTTTATAAAACATTAATCGGGTGTTGCCATCGTTACTGAATGCTTCTAATTTGACATTTTTCTTCCCTGAGGATGCAGTGATGTGTTATATAGTTAATCGTGAGCCTGTCATGTTTTTCTTTTTCAGAATTGTGACCTGTCTGGTTGTGACCTGCAAGAAGCCAATCTAAGGGGTTCGAACGTAAAAGGAGCTATCTTTGAAGAGATGTTGACACCTTTGCACATGTCACAGAGTGTTCGATAATGTCGCTATTGTCAGAATTTTTTTTTTACAAATGCCTATTTTTTTATTTCTGCACTCTCACTATATGCAGCTCATTCAAACCTGTATTTTAAACGACACACAAATACCAGAGAATAGTATTTGAGTGGCGTTCTGGAAGATTTCCACTCAGTTCTCTGACCGGAGAAGGTTTGATACACAGAGACAAGAGAGCTTTATCCATGTGGCTAAGCCACTGGGAATTATAGTCTTTAGATAATACCCTATTTCCCCCACTTGACACACAGTGTTATCTTTGGCAGTATTACTTTATACTCTTGTGCTTCAGGTACTCTGCTTCGATGTGGGAGCTCTTAGAAGTGGGGTCTTGAAGGCTCTCTACTAGTGCTCTTAAATTATTTCAAATAATAACCATGTATATGTACAATGCATGGCTCCTAGGGACACCGTCGGGCAGAGAGCTTTCAAATAAAAAAGCAGTGGATTCTATTTATAATGGACTGTAGGGATTTTGCATAGAGACTGCAACTTCCATCTCTGTTCAAATAGTGTTTAAAGATTGCCTTTGAGACATAGCTTGCTAAGAACTCTTTCCGGGGAGCCTCTGGTGGAAAAATTTGAGTAATTCAGAGGAAACCAGATCTGTGGCCATACTACACAGTTAAGATAAAACATTTAGACTACCTATTTCCTTTGACTGACAGCACCTTACTGAGAGACTCTTTGAAATCTGCCATTATATTTTTTATAAAGGTGCACAACTGAGTTGTGCTTTTAATCTTCTTTGTTCCAATTTTGTTAAAGTACAGCCTCTTCTTTCCATAATCCTATAACCGCTTTTCCCACCTTTTGCTCTTTGCAACTATTTTTATTTTCATTTCATACCATTTGTACACATGATGATATTAAAAATAATTTTCATGCTTCCGTTTAGTGCACCTGAGGAAAAATGAGCCTTGTGTGGCTCAGGGGCATCCTAAAACATAAATCCTCTGTTTGTAAAACCATGAGGCCTCCATACACGGAGAGATTGATTTGTTCTGTTGAGTTGCTAGATCAAAGCTAAATCTGTGTCATGTGATGGCACTAAGTGGAATGTCTCTCTTGCCATCCTTATAAGCAGAATCCACTGTAAACAATAACTCAGCACTCAAAACATTTTATTTATTGCCTTTGTGCTCTGATCTGAAAGGGTGTTTTTCCTCTTTGTGCCTTTTTTATGAAGTGAGGGAGAAGAATGAGGATACACTTTTCAAGGGGAGTAATAATTGTGACTTTCGGGTACTGTGTGCTCCTGTTCTGGAACTTCTGGTAAGAACCAGTCATTTTACTCCAGTCACTGCAGTACCTCTATGGGTGTAGTATAGAAATTGCACTATGAAACTTAACTGAACTCTTCCAGCTCTCTGTGAATCCTAACCCCAAGGTGCAAGCTTGTGGTAAAGCACATCATTACTTGAATTCCCACATTAGTTACTTGCACTTTGTGATTTTGGGAAGTTCATTATTCGTGTGCCTTAGTTTCTCCACTGCAAATGCAAATCTTTGGAGCTTTGGGTACTGTTTATTATAACAGTTTTAAAAAGTTGCACATTGTTGTTAAAATACATATGTTTTTCCTGATCACACATATCCTTTCTTTGGAACTAATGAGGGCTGGTCACAATCTTTGTAGTATTTATTGCATTCAGACCAAAAACAGGGGGACCGGTCCCCATCAAAACGGAGTTGGAGAGACTCACATAGGGCACTATCTTTTTTGAAAGTTGGTTCAGTGCTTATGAGATATTGAGAGTTTAAGTGTTTGAGTGTAGCTATAAGTAGATACAAAATGTGTCACCTGTACCACAAGCTTATAACTTTTAGCAAGGTCTGTGGTAACTTGATAAACCACCAGTACTTTCTCAATGCAACCCCACATTCGTATTACAGGAAGAAAATACAAGATTAGCAGTTATATATTTTTATTTTACATGAAGTGATATATTGCGCTTTTACACTTTTCTTAATGTTTGTATATCTGTACGTCATTGAAGTGAAGTCATCCAATTGAGTTATAGGTGTTGTGAGGATTGCTGAATTCAAAATGAAACAATATATCAGTCTCAATCCTCACGAGGGACATGTTAAAATATGAACTATCTCACAGTACCTGACCACCATCAATTGCATGCAATTGTAAGTCAGAAGGGGGGAGGTAAACTTTTTTCCTCTGGATTTATTTTTTATTATAAAATTATCATAGATATAAGGTATATGGGATTTGTAGACATTTATGGAAGTTACATTCCGTGTATTCTCTAGCCATCTAGAATTTAAGATTGAGAAGTTACTTTGTATGTCTCATAGTTTAAAATGGTTACCGTTGACACTGAGCCTTTCTGTATAGGGACTCCCCTCTAATATCAACCAGTGCTTCGTGCATTAGAGCTATCTTTCCACTGCTTAGTTAATAGAGTGAGAGAAGAGCTGCAGATCAGCTTTGTGATGAGAAGAAACACTTCAAGATTGACAATGCAAGTAAATCATAGTATTATTGAATTGCTTAGTACATTTTCTGCTTAACAGCTACTTAAACTCCATTTCAGATTTTGTGAACAGTTTGATCACACGTTCACATGGAGAGACCACCACCTGTTTGCTAAACCCTGTTTGCCGCAGTGTTGTGATGACTGATGATAAATGGTGCATGTCTTGTCAAAACCTTCATCCTAATACTCAAAAGTTGCACAGGCCAGAGTGTTTTATACCCTGTGACAAGATAGTCGGATAGATCTTGGACCTTGGAATACATTGAAATAATTGAGCCTGTAATGTATATTGAAGAAATCGAATAGGGTACTGAAAACCTTGAGGGAGCTAAGTGTCTTTAGATTCTCAAAGAAGGGAAGGGTACTGCAGGTAGAAAGCCCAGTAAGTTGTTACCCTTGGAGAAAACCACCACCGCTAAGCATGATTGCTCTTCAAGAATCCCAGAGAGTGAACCTAAGAAGCACAATGTAAAACAGCTGTAAGGAGACAAGCCCTGAATTTCAGAAGAAAAAGTCGGTACAAGACATGAAAAGGAGACTTTCGATTTGCAAAACATAAGGCACAGATCTTTGAAATGATCACCAGAACTGCTTTTTAATAAGTAAAGGATTCAATGTCTTTGAGCGCCAATAAATCTAGCATCAAAGATGTCGAAAGACTTACCTGTTTGGATGCAAAAACAACACCAAAACAACTCACTTTGCTGAAGTGTTATCAAGTTTTGAAAAAGTGTTTTAATACTTTAAAGAGACAGCAAAATTTAATTTAAAAATACTAGTGTTAAGTATAGCTAAGGCACTAAACTACAACTTGCAAAAAGAATCCTGATCAGTTCTGCAACAAAGGAAGAGATGTATGTCCAAGAGTAATCAACGACTTGAACATGAGGAAACTGCAGACACAAATTGTCTTTTTCTGTGAAGGAGGATCAGCTTCAACATGAACTTGAGAGTGGCTTGCAAGACTTTACTCCTAGCTTGTGGATGACCGAACAAGTGTTAAAGAGGATAGCTGCCAAATTTCACTTTGGAATGGAAACAGATTTTTCTTTTTTTCAGAAGAAATTGGGAAACCAAGCTCATGCTCCTTGTAACTATCTGTGTATGCTGGCAAATGTGATCAAACAAGCTAAAGGGGTTTTGCCAAAGCCTGCTACAATTCGGCCAGCCAGCCTCAGAAATGCTTAAAAGCATAAGCCTGCACATCAAGAGCTTGTATATGTGCAGCCTTCCTAGAGGTTGATTCAGTGAGTATTATCATAACAGACGGAATCTATGATCACTAGGCTCAATGGGGAGCATCCTTCAGACAAAGAAAGCACAAATGCTAACTGTGATTGGTGTCTGTGCCACCACCGTTATGGTACACAGTATGAGAACTCCAAATTTTAGCAAAATGCAACAGAAGTCAATAGGGTCAAATGGAGTGCATTATAACCCGTCTTCCAGAGAGGTATTGCAAGAGAACAAAGGATATTTCAGGAGACAATTAAAAACGTGGTTGTTTTCTCAGGTATACGAATGAATGATCTAACAAGCAGCTGGCTACCTCTCCTTACATAGCGCCAAGAAACCGTATGGTGAACGTGCGCTCTATAAATATTTTTTAACATAACAATAGTTCAAGAAGGCCAAACAATTGTCAGGGAAACCTTGAAGACATGCCTTGAAGAAGCAAAAACATTGGCCACACAATACCACTGGTTTCCTACTTGTACTCCAGTCATGATTGAGTGTGTTGGGCATTAGGCATGAACCTAAGGACCACAGTGAAATTTTGACTCATGTTGACATATCACTGTTTGGATAATTGGGGAATGACTCATTAGAAACTGTAACTAATGAATCTGATGCAGCAAGGTCTAGGAGTATTGCAGTAGTATTTCCATAGTATGCCCACCACATAGATAAGTAGATGACATTTGAAAAGAAATGGTATTTTCAGGCACAGGAATAGCATTACTGGACTAAGCCTTACCACAGCAAAAGACTAATTTTGTCAAATGAGAGACTTGGAGGATGTCAGATGAGTACAGTGGTTAATCTCCATTCCTCTCATCCCTGTCCTCCACCACTCCTGTATTGTGAAGAATTAGGGACACCTGAAAAGAGAGAAATATTACCCCTGGCAAACAAGTACTGGGTACAGCAAGTAGAGGTTATTCACTCAACCAAACTGCTGCACAATCTACCACACAAAAACAAATGTATCAAACAAGCATTTACTTTTACTGCTAGAGGAGGTCTTCAGAAAAAAATAGCTCTGGAATCAATCAGCACGTCTGCTGCTGCAAATAAATAAATACAGAGAGTACAAATATATTATTCCATATATTTCTTAATCCCCAAGGTGTATGGCATTTAGACCTGTGCCAAGACCTCTCCACTGATGAAATAAGCATTAGGATGACGGCTTCACAATGGTATTCTGCTGATCACCACAAGAGACTCGAAGGATGTGTCATTCCACATTCTAATGTGCTCTAGACAGTAGAAATTCCTCTGGCTAACGCTAGGTGCCAAGTATTACAATTTTATATTTTGCCTTTCGTCATAGTCACACCCTGGAGTGATAATGGCGTTTTTTTACGAAGTGGCTGCACAGCTCACCAGTATAGTCAGTTGAAGAGTTTGCTTTCAAAATGTTACTGAAACATCACAATGACATTTTTACATCATCTTGGGTTTTAAGGTCATTTAAGCATATTACTAAAATATGAGGCTTTTCTGGTGGTCGGGTGCTGTGATAGAGACCCACAAGGCAACTGCTGATCCCACATAAGAGACGATCATACCATCCCAGGGGAAAATTCACCTTTACCAGACTGCGCTCTCTTTGTATGTGAGGTAAAGCTATGAAATTGCTTCTGATGATGGCATCAGGCATTCATGTGTTATTGAATGAGAGTTGCATGTAACATGAAACCAGTGCACAAGTGACTTTCCATGCAGTGGTCATGATCACTGGGGGATTATTATGATCTAGAGGCTTGATCTGTAAAAGAAGTACAGTCTTTCCTTAGGCAGAAAAAGCACATCGTCAGAGTGGATTGAATTCAACTGACTATCAAGATGCATCCCTAGCAGGGTTGTGTACTGGGCCTAACTGGTCTAGGCAGATGGACTAAAGCAGAGATCAGACTACACATAAATATGTTGGAGCGAAGAACAGTCACTCTGATACTGAAGTTATCCCAGACAATCCTGTGAAAACAAAGTTGGCCCGATCCAGCTGGCAACAAACGCCACTAAGGTTTACATACTAAAGACAAGACACCATTGCTGTAACCATCACGAGAGGCCCAGGGCGTTTTACACTGAGCCATTGTAAGGCGTGGGGAGTCAGGCTAACAGCAGCACATGTTCCTAGAGTCATTTGAGGTGCCCACTATTTTGTCCTGTATCTAAAGATTCAGGTAACTGGGCATTAGAACAGGTCGGTCTTAAAATTATTTTGTGAGTGTGGAACACCACATGTTGATCTTTTCACCACAATGGCAAACAAAACATATGAGACTTTACATCCAGGTACCCACGAAGTGACCCCAGTGGCAATGCACTGTTGATAATTTTTTGCAACACATTTTCATAAATGTTTTCACCAATACATTGGTATACCAAATTATCATGCTGAAATAAAGTTTATCCATGGAATTGGGTTTCATAACCTCCTCTTGAGCTTGACAGATGTTGCACCGCACAAGAATCTACCTATGCATCACAGTTTGCTAACCATGAAAAAAGAGCTGTTACATGTGAATTACAAATTGCTGATCTTACCAGCTTTGCACCTGATGTGATAAAGTTAAGACGTTTGCTGCTTTCACAAGAATTTATTGTGAATCAAAGCCATGTGAGGATGCGATTAAGAAGGATGAGCTTTTCACTTAAGGTGAAAAGAATTTGTGCAATTTAGACTATCTGATTTCCCGAAAACATAGTAAATTACAGGGCATTTGTCCTACTGATCACATTCTGTGGGACACAGGATTGTTGATGCCCTGTTACATTTTAAACACTGAGGAAAACAAACTTCTAATCAGTCGAATGTGAGAAACTAGCCGATCCAGCGGCACAACTATGGCTGCAGCTTTTCAGGCCAAAATGAGTAATATCAAATTGGGTTGTGATTCTAAGGTACAGTGTGTATCTGAAATCCTTTTCATGCCCACTCTGTTTCCACTAACTTGCCCCCCTGTTAATCTCAGTAGTGGATGTATTTGCAACATTTTGGGACTCACAATTCTGTAATGAGGACTGAAAAATCTGGGATGGAAAGATTTATTTGAAGCATCTTAAATGGCTTTGTGCTGTTTAAATATTGCACTTGCATTCTAATTTGGAAAGCACTACACAAGAATACTGTTAAAATCATTCAAATAGCTGATTACATAGGATTACTGAGTAGATATTAAAACTAGTGAAATACACACCATGAAAATCGTGTGTGCAGCATTTGTCTATTGCAGATTCGCCTGCACTCTCTGCGTGATTATGGTATGCATACTATAAGATGGGAACTTGACTGCAGGGAGTGATAACATGTTTGTCAATAATATATTCCCATTCCAATAGTAATGATAATAATTTTGGGACAGCACTGATATCACAGTTTGCTAATTATAGATAATGTGTGTTTGCACTCTTAATGGATATATATGTGTAAGCATTAAGGCACATGTGCAAGTCCCTACCATTAATCCATGGATTTTGACTGGTACCTGGAGGCCATGAATGCTCTGCACAAGAGTGTAAATGTCCCCTGACAAATCTTACCATTGTCCCAATTTGCCGTTTATTGTTTGAGTACGTATATTTTCATAGACTTACTACACCAAATTTGGAGCCTTACCTCCTGTGCCAACATCAGAACTAAGGAGAACTTTTTTATTAATCTAGGGCTGATACATTTTCTCCTTTACTTCAGAAGTCTGTTCCTTTATCTAAAACTAAGTAGAAGTTCCTACTCTTTTTTGTAAATGGTGGTTGGATCACTGAAGATGATCTGAGAAATTCTTTATCATGATAGACTGTCACAAAAATGTACTTCTCAAGATAAAACATAAAGGGAATTCTTATCATTGATCTTTGAAGCTTCAATTGTATGCTTTTTCCCCCCACAAAAAGATGAAGGTCGGAATGCCGAACAGCTGTACATTGTCAAACATTCACCCCCAGTCACAGATTTGGATTAAATTAATCGTTTTTTTGCTCACCATGCCACCCTAGTTTAGACCCAGCCATATGCATATAATTCTTGACCCCGCTCCCCATGGGAACAGTCCAGCCTGAAATGCCAAGCCAGGTCCTCCCTGAACCGGAAAACAAGCATCCTGGAACCAGTTTCAGGGTATCACCCCTCATTAACCAAGCTAGCTTGAATTCAGTGGCATAGTGAGCATGGGACCCATGTCTGGGCATACCCTTCCCACTTAGGGCGACTTTAGCAACACAAAAAGATGATGGATGGAATGTTGAACATTGTCCAACATTCAGCCCAATTCACAGATCTTGGTTAAATCCATCATTTGTTTGCTCACCATGCCACACCAGTTTGGACCTTGAGCTGGGTCCAAACTAGAATGGCATGGTGAGCAAACAAATGATGGGTTTAGGCACAGATCTCTGTACTAGGGGGGTGAATGTTTGACATTGTTCAGCACTCCGTCCATCAATTGTTCTTTTTGCATTTGTTGTTCTACGTGGGACAGGTATGCCCAGACATGGGACCTGTGCTTGCCATGCCACTGGAGTCAAGCTAGCCTGGCTGATGAGGCTTTATAGACCGTAACCGGTCCCAGGTTCTTGTTTCCTGTCCAGCTCGGGCTGGACTGTTCCCATGAGGAGGAGGGTCAAGACTGATATTCATATGGTTGAGTCTAAACTGGGATGGCATGCTGAGCAAAAAAAAGATGGATTTAGCGAAGATCTCTGTACTGGGGTTGAATGTTTGACATTGTTCAGCATTCTGTCCATGAATTGTTCTTTTTGCTTTTTTCCCCAAACATTGAAAAAAGGTATCACCAGAAAAGCAAAGCTCTTGCGCAGAAATTGCTTTCTATGCAATGGCACATTTTTGCCACATCTGAGTGTACCCCTGCACTCTGGTGAATGCACCTAAACTTGTTTTGTACAACCATTTTATCAGACTCCGCATGTTTGGTGGCATGTCTTTTTCAAATATTATTGAACACTTTGGTAATGATGGAGAGGATAACTACAAAGTTAAGTCCCTCTTATGTGCTTTTGAAAAGGTTTAACTACTGTTGCACGTAAGGTCAAATTACTCTTCTCGTTATTGCAAAGGTTTCAATATCTTTTTGCCAGAGTACTCAACCAAAGAAGCCAAGCACATAATCCCAGTGCTAAGACAACTGTGGAGGATCCTACCTAAAGCTTACATTGCCTTTTAGCTTCTCACCATCGCCCATGAAACCAACTATGTTTCAGCATTACAGTTCAATAGAGACAGTGCATCTTTTTGACAATTCAAGTGCAATTTAATCTTGATTCATAGACTGTCCTACAGATTTGCTACTTCTTCCAGTCCACATCATGTTTCCAACATTTCTAGCACTTAGACCCAGCCATCTGGGACACTGTTTTCCCCGTTGCCATAGCCCAAGACTTCTGACTCCTTAAATGAACATTGAGTTCAACACTTGTTCCTCCACATTACATAATAATGAAAAATCAGAGCCTAGGTCCCCACACACCAGTATTGCATGATGCAGTTGTCCTAGAGCCTTATTTGTCATTCACATGTGCAAATATTATGCATATATATATATATGTGTATGTATGTTAGAGATGCATAGAATGCAGATCAACGTTTTAGCTCCATGCAAATCAGTCTTTGACAATCTCCTTAAATGCAGTCACTTTTCCTCGAGCATTTACACTCGCTGAAAATCACACCAAGAACTTTGTAGCTCCCACTGCCCAGTAGGAAATACCTGCTATTCTCAGTGCGAACCTTAAGATTGCTTGCCTTGAAATGACATTGTAATCTTAAAGAACAGTACAACCCTTGAGCACCCCCCTTAGCTTCCAAGTAGCCTTTGCCTGTCTGAGCTGTATTCTTGCCTTTGTCTTTAGGAGAGCATGTTTTGTGAGCACTGCAACCTCACTTTGTACTACGTTCTATAAAATGTTATTTATATATATAGTATTATGCATAAACAAATGTTATATTTCTTTAATCTGCAAAATGCAATATGAAGGCCTAAAGACTGTTACGTTCATGCACCAAATAAAAAAACAAACTTAAAATGCAGTTGTATTGTTTAGCTTTTTTGACTTTAGCACTGCCTCTGTATGTGAAAACTGTTTTTGTCTTCTCGTTACAATGTCTTTAGTGATTGAAATGCCATAGTTAGCCACAGTGCCTTATCACCATTACTTGTGAGTTTAATCATGTGTAGAGAAGCAAGCCAGTGTGTCCATGTCAAGTTCATTAAAGTGGAAGGTCCACCCGAAAAGGCTTTTGGATCACTGAAAGATTCACAGCTAAAACTCATATCTTGCCATCTGTCATTGTTCTTCCTCTTCCTATTTTATCACATTTGTAATGGAAGAGAGACACGTGTAACTTTGCTGCTTTACGTGGATGCTTTGGTACACTGTTATACGTAAAGTGACAAAGTAACATTTGCTTCTGTTTCACTTGAAATCTATCAGAGAATAGCAAGGAGGGAGAAAGATGAGTGTTAACTTTCAGCTAAGTTTGGAAAAAAGTGACCGATTGTTACATTGGAAAAATAAAATGGATGATTGAGATTTTATACTGCGTGTCATTCAGCACCCAATAAAGTATCCTGATTTACCTTTTCCTGTTAGATCTTTTTTAGAACTTCTTTTGAACCATGTATGTATGTGTTTCGGAATGGGGAGGAAGGGTTGTTAAGGCTTCTTTGGTGACACACCAGTCATGTGCAGACCCCAGAGAGCCTATGTTCTACTAACTTGCCCCCCTGTTAATCTCAGTAGTGGATGTATTTGCAACATTTTGGGGCTCACAATTCTGTACTGAGCTGGTGACTGAAAAATCTGGGATGGAAAGATTTATTTGAAGCATCTTAAATGGCTTTGTGCTGTTTAAATATTGCACTTACCTTCTAATTTGGAAAGCATTTCTCTTAAAAAAATTCGGCCTCTTGAATTGATGGCGAATGATTACCTACATTAATTTTGGCCACCAGTATTGTGATAAACAATTACGTAGAGCTTGTTACCTTGCAGTAAGCACCAATGTACTTCACATTCATAGACCATTTCTAAGGCACAATAACCGGAATTAAATTGTATGTTTAAAGTGCTCTTTTCATACCATATTTGCGCATCCATTCCCTAAATGGTATTTGCATGAGTAAAACGCTGCATGTTGAAATCTACTGTTACTGATACGCCGTGCACCTTTTACTGCTAAACACAACTAGTGTGAAAAAATGTTGTATTTTCAAAAATTCAATCCCACATTCATGTAAGTGTGTTTTTACAGCAGTCGTTAATTTGGAAAAAAAGTTACATTGTTCTGAAAATTTAGCCTTTGCGACAGTTACCTACATGTATCTTTTTCCTGCACTTCTGACAACTCTTTTAGTTTAGCCCACCAAATGTCTAGAATGTTTCCATAATTTAACGATGTTCATTATGACAAAACGGGTTCAGTGCTACCCGGTTCTTCCTTCCAATACTTGATTGTGTGGCTCCCAAACAAAACCTGCCAATATTTTATATAATTATTTCTTGACATTTATAAGAAACCATTTAAAAAAAAAAAAGCCCAATACCAGAAGATGAACAGCCTGAGATAGTCAACAAATGCAAAAGATCTAGTGTATTCACAATAATGGCAACCAGTACGAAAACATACATTGCACTTTCCCAACTTCTGTGGTATTAGAGTGTGCATATAATGAAATGCAGAGAGTTATCGTCTATTTGGGACTATCAAAATGAGTTTGCATACCTCCGTAACGTCACTTTCTATCTCTCAGGAATCTCTTTAGGCACCGAGAAATATTAAGCATTAGCAATGCCAATATGTCTGGTGTTGACTGCTGACCTTTTAGCTTCGCCAGTGGTTATTTTGTTTGTTAATGGTTTTTGTATGCAGGCACGTGTTGTATAAAAACAAGCACTGTCTAAATGTCAAGATGTATATTTTTGTGTAAAAGCACACATTGCACGAGTAGTTGCTGGCACTGAAGGGGTCTACTGATTGTGTGGATGTACACATTGTGCCAGAGTAAAATGAGGTCACTCCCTGTCAGGCAAACCAATAGCTGAAGTGTTCTGACCCTGTGCTCCAAGCTGTATGCTGTGGTGAGTGAAAGTAAGCTGTGAATGACACTATAGCAGAGCAATGAGTGAAAAGGTTCAACTGGAATCCCTGTAAGTATGTATAGTATATATATCTTTAATAAAAACCAAAGGGCTTTGCTAATGAAAGATCAAAAATTACGTGAGGCAACCTCTTGCCCAAAAGCTGAGAAATCGTTAAAAGCAAGAATGCTGAAATTTTATAGATTACTCACTAGATACGGATGTTTCACTTAAGTGTGTATTTTTTTTAATGATATTAGGCGGGGGGGAGACTGAATACCTAGTGATAATTCTAAAGGCCTCTACCATGTTTGAAGAAGAGAAGGAAAACCTCCCATTTTTGTAAGAGGACCAAAAACAAACATTATTAAAAGGTGACCATTAATAAAATCTAAAACTTAGAAGGCCTCAGCCTACCTTTAATTTCTGATGGATACATCTGCTTCTGGATTCCTCACTTTTTGAATTATCCCAATGCGCAGCATTCCATGGAAACTTTTCTCCTCAGCTCTCCCACGTTGACCAGGACGTCACAATGGAACGGCTCGGCACGCGACTCCGCGTGATGTCATTGGAGCCATAAGAAGACCTTGTCGGCGTGCTCATGTCAGTTCCCTTTTTTCCACGCTGTCGACACATAACCGTTTCCCCCTAGGCTCTCCATTTCTGGGAGTTTCTTTGTTGCAGATTGTTGTGAATTTGTAGACTACTCTGAGAAAATCAGGTTTCAAGCCATGCAGACAATGTGGGGGCCAGATTTCCTTCACTGACCCCCATGAAGACTGTTCATGGTGTCTTTCATCGGACCACGACGTCGGGACATGTACTTCGTGCAAGTGCATGAATTCTAAAGCGCTGAAGGAGAGCGGGCCAAATTATTTATTGCCAAGAAGCAAAAGGGTCGCAGGAGGTCGAAGGCCCGCTCGAAGTCACCGACTCCACACACTACGAGGTCGTCTAAGAAAAAGCGGTGCCATGGTTCTCTGCATGGCTCATCGAAGGAAGCGACTCCAAAGTCGGTGTCTCCGTGTCCCAGATGTCATCGCAGGGATGAGATCTGACTCCTTTACCTGAGGTGACTCCGGCCCCGTCTCCGAGAGCAGTGACTCCACTGGCTCCGAGAGATGCAACTCCACCACCGTTGCCGAAGTCGACCACTCCACCCCTGGCTCCGGGGTCTCCGGTGCCGCAGCTGGAGCCAAATTTAGTGTCACTCTGAGCGGCTCCAGAGCCTGTAGTACCGGATCAGGTGGATCCTGCTTTCCCGACTCCGGGTTTGGATCCGTGACAATTTTTTAATGCGATGTTTGACTTGTTCGCCAGAGCAGCAAACCCCACTGGTGCGCATGTTGGCCCATTGGGTCCGTTGGCATATTCCCTGGTAGGTTTGCCACCTCACTTTCCTTCGGCACCACTCATGCCTTTCATACTAATCGCTTCAGGGAGTTGGCCTCTTCTAACGCCAAGATTTTCGATGCCGTTGAAGTCTTTGGAGGGACGGGTTACTCTAGACGGTTACTCCCCGGCGCCATCTGGTTCTGAACCGGCGCCGACTCGACCTCGAACGGCTTAGTCTCCTGTTCCTGTGAACCTCCCTTCAATGCCAATCTCGAAGTCACCGACGCCGCGGATGACGCCTGTTCCGAGGATGAGGTCTCGGAGCGAGGCGCAAAGACTATTGGAGGAAGAAGAGTACCAGGAGGAACCTGAAGAGGCTGAGAAAGGAGAGATTGGGGACCCTGACCTGGAATTTGAAGGTTTACAGGAGGCTAGTGGCCTGGACACTTCTCCTGAATGGGAGCTTTCATCTCCAAAGGGTCTGACAACGCAGGAGGTGACCACTTATCACGCTGTAATCAGAAAGGCTGCGGATCTCTTGGAATTTCCTCTTCTTACAGCAGAGTTAAAGTCTAATATCCTGATGGAGGTGCTTCATTCTCCTTCCTCTATTTCAGAGCCTTTACTTCCCTTTAATGAGGCATTGGCAGAGCCCATTCTCGATGTCTGGCAGAAGCCGATGTCTGCTCCAGTGGTTTCCAGGAATGTAGCAAGGAGGTATAAGGTGGCTCCGGGGGATCCTGCTTTTCTGTCCACCCATCCTTTGCCAGAAAGCTTGGTGGTCCAGACTTCGTGCTCCTTGAGGCATTCTGCAGGTTCCTTTCCATCTACGCCTGCGGATAGGGAGTCAAAATGCATGGAGCAATCCGCAAAGAAGGTGTTCTCATCAGGCAGTAGGGCCCTCAAGTCCATGAATGCCAAATGCCTTTTGGGTTGCTACATACACACCTTCATGGACTCAGCCAGGGAGGTGGTCCCAAAATTGCCCGAGGAGGTACAAGAGCATTTCTCAGAGGTGTTGTTGGATGCCCAAGCTGCTGCCTGCCAGGTGATACAGTCTGGTCTGGACACTGCTGATTCGGTAGCCTGGGCGATGGGTTCGTCTGTGGATCCTAGGAGGCACACTTGGTTGCGTGGTACAGGGTTCTTTCCTGATGTCCAAGCTACATTACTGGATCTGCCATTCGATGGATCTCGCCTGTTTGAGGCTAAGCGGATTCGGCGCTGCAGCGCTTTAAAGACCGTAAAGCCACAGCAAGGTAATTGGGACTTCAGTCTCAGCCCAGGAGCTTTGGACAGTTCCGCAAGTTTTGTGGCTTTGGAAGGAACTTGTCCTTTCATGCCAGGCAATAGCCGCTGCAGCAGCAACAGCAGGTAAATCCCTTGTACAGATCCTATAGGGGAAAGGGCAGAGGTCGTCTGCGGGGTGCTGCACGACAACATGTCTCCTCCTCTTCCTCTTCTGCCCCTCCAACTGGTGTGGCAGGGAAGCAACTGTAGCTCCACCATCCTAGAGCATACTTGTCCCGTGGGAGGACGAGTGTCCCATTTTCTACAGCATTGGAGGTCTGTTACTACAGGTCTCTGGGTGTTGAACATGGTAGAGAATGGGTATGCCCTACACTTCCAGGAGTTCCCCCCCTCCTTTCCCTCCCCATCAGGGCTTGTGCTCAGAAGAGCACCTTCTGCTTTTCCAGCAGGAGGTTCTGTCATTGCTGCAAAAAGGTGCGATCGAGGTGGTACCGGAGCAGGAAAGGGGTTAGGATGCTACTCCCTGTACTTCCTGGTTCCCAAAAAGGACAATCTTTTGAGGCCAAACCTCGACCTCAGGGTTTCTAATTTTTACCTCAAACAGGAGAAAGTCAAAATGTTGACCCTGGCTTGGGTTCTTCTTGCTCTGCAGAAGGAAGACTGGATGGTGTCGATCAATTTACAGGATGTGTATTTTCACATTCCAATCCTAAAGTCGCATCGGAAGTATATCCGTTTTACGGTGGGTTCTCAACACTACCAGTTTGCGGTCCTTCCGTTCGGCCTTACTTCCGCACCTCGGGTCTTCACAAAGGTGATGGAGGTAGCGGCAGCACATCTCAGAAGATTGGAGATTACTGTTTTCCCCTATCTGGACGACTGGCTGCTCAAAGCAAAGTCACCAGAGATGGTGTTACATCATTTGCAAGTAACAACACAACTGTTGTTTGACTTGGGGTTTTCGATAAATGTACCCAAACCTCACCTGGTGCCCTCTCAGTACAACCTGTTCTTAGGGACAGTACTGGACACTACTGTAAGTCCTGTCTTCCCGCCTCTACAGAGGATTCAAGACATCCAGGCTATGATTCAAGTTTTTCAGAATGAAGCAGCTGTTCCAGGCCTGAAGTTCTTGTGTCTGCTCGGTCTGTTTGCTTCCTGCATACTGTTGGCCAACCATGCACGCTGGCATATGAGGGCCCTCCAGTGGTGCCTCCGCAGACAGTGGTTTTAACACAATGGAATTCTCGAGGAAGTGGTCAGGATCTCCAGAGACACTGCAGCAGAGCTGATATGGTGGAGTGTTCCAGGCAGCCTGTCTCAAGAGAAGCCTTTTCAACCTCCTTCTCCGGTGGCCACAGTGATAGGGAATGCCTCCACTCTAGGGTGGGGATCCCATCTGGGGGATCTGGAGGTCAAAGGTCTTTGGTCTCCAGAGGAAAGGTTGTTTCACATCAATCTTCTGGAATTGCAGGCGATACGTTTGGCTCTCGAGGCCTTCCTTCCCTCCCTTCTCCAGTCGGTTCAGGGCCTAACGGATAACACTACAGCGATGTGGTACATCAACAAACAGGGAGGAGTAGGGTTGTATCTTCTTTGCAGAGAAGCTCTGCGACTCTGGTCCTAGGCTCAGGACCATCAGATTTGCATAACCGCAAATCATCTGGCCGGAGACCTGAATGTGCAGTATTCGGCTGATCACGAGTGGCGTTTCCATCCGGAGATGGTCCTTCATCCCGAAAATATGAAGGGCAAGGATGTCCACAAAAGAACGCTGTCCAGGTGGATCATTCTCTATCAAGATCTGCTACGCCTTGGCCAAGAAGGAGCCTCCTGAAGGTATTCGCGCTCATTTTACCAGAGCGAAGTCGTCTTCTGCTTTAGCTAGAGGTGTCCCTGTGGTAAACATCTGCAAAGCGGCAATTTGGGCCTCCCTCCACACTTTTGCAAAGCACTATTGCTTAGATTAGGAAATGAGGAGGGACGGCCATTTTGCACGCTGTGTGCTGCAGGATTTTTTGGTGCAGGCAGGCACCCTCCGCTGGGAGCGGGATTGCTTGGGGATTCAATTCATAAGGTGAGGAATCCACAGGCAGATGTATCTATCAGAAGATCAAGTTACTTACCTTTGGTAACGCTTTTTCTGGTGAATACAGTATCTGCCTGTGGATTCCTCACTGACCCAACCGCCTCCCTGTTGCCTGTCTGCTTATACCAAAAAATAATCAATGTATATCATATGTGATTTATTATTGGAATCATGTGATGCTTGGCACTAGGAAATGTCTATGATGAAGAATTTACAGTTTTGACTGTGTTTGTATACTGTGTATACTTTTGAAAATGTTGTCGGTTCACCCGTTCGCCTCGAAGGCACAGAAAAAATGGGTGGAACTGACGTCAGCACGCCGATGAGGTCTTCTTATGGCTCTGATGTCACGCATTCACATGGGGAGCAGTTCCAGTGTGACATCCTCATCGACATGGGAGAGCTGAGGAGAAAGGTTTCTGTGGAATGCTGCGCATTGGGATAATTCAAAAGGTGAGGAATCCACAGGCAGATACTGTATCCACCAGAAAAAGTGTTACCGAAAGTAAGTAACTTGTTCTTTATTATCCATAATTTATTATTCCAATTTTGTGGCATAAATTTTAGAGCAGCAGTTAGAGCAGAAAGGTAATATTAGGAAAATGCAGTTTCTCTGCCACAAAGGCATTGAATATAATCAGTACAGTGGTATACATAAACACACAAGGAAGAAGATCCGGGGTTACAGCAAGTGTACAGAAGATTTATGGATATGCTGAAACCAAGCTGCTATTTGGAAGTCATAGAACTCTTTCTCCACGCCCTTTATTTTGATATTTGTGTTACTTTGAGTTAATTGTCTCATAACACAACCTTTTGGAAGCTAGTCTCGTACAAAAATTAACGTTTACATTTGTAAAGGCCTTGCTTTTATGTCTTTCTTCTGCTTTTATTAGATTGGTGGCATCACCTAATAATTGGCAGATCCTATCGATTCTTCTATTGAGAGTCAAAATGTTGATATTTGGGTCACATACGGTAAGGAAACAATAGAGAAATTACTGTACCACAATTGCAATGTTTTGCTTTTGGAATCATTGGCGTTTGAAAGTTTGGATTTTCTTGACACTGTTGCGTTAGTTTGTACGCCTATCACTACTTAAACTGATCTGTCCATTGTTTCACAGTGATTTATGCAACAACAATGTTACAAATACCCTATTGAGAAGGCCTCAATAAACGGATAACTATCAGTTTACATCTCAGGTGTTAATTGCACCTGTTAAAAAAAAATTTATTGTTTTTTTCCAAAACGTATACATAATGCATTCAAGAAAACCGTCTTGTAAGGCGTCATAAAAATGTAAACTCAGCCTTGGCCAAATTTTATTATACAATATCCTGGTGCCGAAGTTTTTCTACCAATACTGTCTTTGTGTTAACAGCATATGTGCCGAGTATAAGGACAGCATTAGCAGTCCAATGTGGGTGGAAATGGGAGGAGGGCAAGAGGATAGGATCATTCATACCATAATGAGTAGGCATACCTGTATACCTCCCCAAGGCCAGCCCCACATGCTCCATCCACGCTCCCCACATTTTACGGACTACCTGGGCTTACGCAAATCCATATGTTGCAACATGTCCTCTATCGTGGGTGGAAGTGCGCTCCCTCATTGCTGTGCTATCTCTTGCCATTGTCCGTCCCTGATTTATACTGTTTTGTGCTCTTTAATACCTATACAGGTGTCTAGGTGCTTGAGAATAAACCTTTATAGAAATCAGTGAGCCAGATTCTATTATGACTAAAGCCAAGCTTTCAACTCCTTCTGAAAACGTAACTGATCCCACGTTTTGCGCTGTGAGCTGGGAGTGAGATCCACATATTAGCAGCTGTGACAGAAAATGACCGGCCTCCAAGTTGTTTCTTCTTGAACTTAGGGACCACCAGTTGGTAGGCTTCACTGGATTTTAGATTTCTGCTAGGAGAATAGTGGCTAAATTTCTGCTTGAGATCGCTGGGACCTATGTCATAGAAAGCTATGTGTACACAGCATAGTGATTTGAAGCTAATCGTTTTAAAATTTGGAAACCAGTGGAGAGCAAGCTATGTGTACACAGCACAGTGGTTTGAAGCTAATCCTCTTAGCATTTGGAAACCAGTGCAGAGAATCTAGCACAGCCGTTGAGGAGGCATGTCGTGGCTGACCCAGAGCCAGCTTGGCTGCAGCATTTTGCATGCGCTGGAGCCTTGTCGGTTGTCCCGTAAGGAAGCCCAAAAAGAGAGCGTTGCAGTAGTCCAGTCGACTGAAAATGGATGCCTCGGCCACTACCAAATACACTGAAAACAGGTGCAGCGGCAAAATATTGTTCAGGACCCGGATCAGAATAATAGCAAGTGGCAGCAGACACGTGATTATCCTGTTTGGAAAGGGATAGGTTGCCACCCAGCATGAAGTCAAGGTTCTGTACCACCTCGGAAGGGCTGGGGGCACTGGTTCAGGATGAAGGCCAAAAATCCAGAGGAAATGGATTAGGAACCTCCATTTTCTAAGTTCTGAATTTCAAATCATTTTGCCTTAGCCAGATGGTTACTGTTGACATACAAAGATGTATCAAGGGCGGCTATGTCCTATTTGTCTATAGCTTCTTGAGCTGCATTATGGTGTTATATATCCTTTGTAACTTTCACTTGTATCAGGCAGAGCCCTTCCCAATAACCCTCCTCAGTTGGACTGATATCCTACTCCCACCTTGCCTTGAGACTCATTAAATCCTTCTGTGTGTGTATCATTATGATGGGGAATGTGCTTGAGGTGTTTGTTTGTGTTACCTCTCTTCTAGCAGTTTTAGTTCCAGTGGCAACTCCTCAACGGCTTCTAGATTTCCCCCATGTTTGGATGCTGAGCAAATTTTAGTGGGATGTACCTAAATACGTGAGTCATGCAAAGCATATTCCTCTTTAAGTAGCAGAAATGTAATGTCATTTTCTCCCAACAAATATCCTAAAGTCTTTATCTGGATGGCATTTCAGGGCGTAAACCTGTTTAGGGATGGCACCTCCTTTAGTCTGCCCTCCAACCACCAACCAGTACTGATTTCGATGCTAATTTCCCCATCCAGCACGTTTCCTTATTTAGTCGTGTCCATATTTTCACCACCCGATCAATCTGAGTAGGTAGGCTATGGGGTGCATTTCCGCCATTTGAATATAGATATGTGTTCTTTCTATGAATGCAGAGGTCTATCAAGGCAAAACACTGGCTCATCCTGTGCTTAATGCCCGGTTATTTACTGTCCCCAGTTGTGCAGCCTCATCATATTTCTGAATAATAGGAAGTACTACCCCCCATGCACAGATGTTGGGAGTGTGGCTAGTGCTAGAAAATCCCCCAGCCCAAAGCAATGTTCTTCTCAAATCATCTAACCGGTGGAAAAATGTTTTATGTACCATATGAGGTGCATTCTGCAAATCATATGGAAAATTTGAGAAGGCGACCATTTTAAACAGCGCCGCTCACCCTAATAAGGATAGTGATGGTTTCCTTCAGAGTGCTAATGTTATTTACATTCTCACTGCAGCATCTTTAGGATGGGTACATAGAACTTCTGATAATCCATCAATATGCAAATTCCCAAACATTTAAAATGCTCTTTCTAACATAGATGGCGTAGGTAGGTCCACTGATGGTGTCCAGCCCAGCAGGAACAAAAGTGGTTGTGTCTAGCCCAGTTAATATAGAATCATGAATATCTTCCATAAGTTTCAAACAAAAGTTTCAGTCTATGCAACGAGTCAGTTGGTTCAGCCAGGTATTATTAAATATCATCTGCATATAGCGATACTCCTGCATTAAAGTTGGCACATCATTTCCAGCATCTAACCTGTGTATCTGTCCCTGTCCATTCACCCAGTAGTTCTATTAGAGCAAACAGTGGACACCCCTGCAATTGGGGATACTCTTGACGTTGTGCCTTTTAGGCAAACATAGACCTGTTGTACATTATATAGCATTTTTGCCACAAGAGGAAGGCACTGCCAAAGCCCATCTCTGTAGAATGTGGATTATGAAGGGCGACCTACCGGCATTAAAAGCCTTGTCCATGTCTGATAATACTACTGCCACTAGCTTTTTAACACCCCCTTCCCAGTATATGTCATTATGAAGCCTAGGCATTTTTAGTCTGGTCGACCTATTAGAAATCTATTCTGATTGGTCCTGATGTATCAAGGTATGTAATATCAGCATCAATCTGTTCACTAGGATGTTTGCTGGTACCATCATGTTGCTATTTATTGAGATCAGCTGGTACGAGGCACAATCTTACTTCTCTTTTTCTGCTTTGTGTATCATGACCATTGTGACGAGTCCAAGGTTTTACCAGGAGTTTTCCTTCTTCCCTTGCCACCTCAAACCTACCGAACATTGGCCCAGGTATGGTTCTTGCATTTCTTTTGTGAAAGTCTATTGGTAACTCATAAGGACCAGGTGCTTTCCTTGAATGTTATTGATTTTAAGGCAGTTTCAACTTCCTCCACCGTACTTGATTCTTTTAGCAGAAGTCGATGATCTATCTGTATTCGTCAGGGGCCGTCTTACAGTTTGATATAAACTCCACCATGTCCCTGTTTTCACATCGTAACCTTCGTTTATATAAAGATTGAAAGTATATTGAGAATGTGTCTGCAATTATATAAATATCTTCTACCATGTCTCTTCTATTATTTCTCACCTTTAGAATGTGTGCTATTGCATCCTACACACGCCGATCATTTTTCGGCTTATCCCCTCATTCATAAATACATTTTGGGTGCAGAGGTGGTGGGTGTGGGCCTCTTTGAAGAGTATTGTTTAACGGGCCTATTTTTATTTTTTTTCTTCCCTGCAGGCATCTTATGTTTGCATCTTCAGGATGTTCGGTTTGTGCCCCTTCCATCATTAATACATCTTTTTCCATGCTAATGTGTTTTTTTTTCTCCTTTCTCTTTCCTTGCCCACTGTTTTTGATATGAATTGTCCCCTAATAATGGATTTATGTGCCTCTCACACCGTCACTGCAAATTTGACAGAGCCAGTTTTAAATTATTGTATTGTCTCTTTCCATATCCCCTTCACCAATTCTCGACCAAAGAGATTCCATGAGTGCAGTCTCCAATCTCTTCTGGTCTCCTTGCTTGTAGATCATATTTTCATTATCCGGGGGAGAGGTCAAATATTCCTCTCGCCATGTGGGTAGCATCTCAGAATCTGTCCAGGTATGGGACTGTTGTGAAGAAATAATCTATTCTGGAGTATGAGTCACGCACTCCTGAATAATAGGAAAGGGATTCCTGTGTAGCATTCTGATCTCTCCACATATCATTTAGCCCCATTACATAAACGAAATACTTCAGGATTGACTGCTGTTGTGTCCATGTGTACCTGTTAAGATAAACATCCATTATTAAGTTAATATCTCGTCCCAGGAGCAGCATTGCCCATGGGAGCTCAGGTATCCGAGAACCCAGAAATTTTAAGTTTGAATACATTTTCATTAACATTTGCTGCCATGTTTAACTATCCATTGTACAGTAGAACTGGGTACATTGAGCCCTGTAGCGAACGACAGGCAAGCCCCAATAAACTCCCCCCTCAGCTGTCTGAAATCCCTCTAACCACCCCGTCGTTCCCACTTCAAAAAGACATTTGAGTTGTCGTAATGTTCAAGGGTTTGTCCCCGTAAGTGCCTGTTGTGGCCATGTCTGGGCTCCACAGGTCTTTGTTCTGTCGGCAAACCGTTGCATGATCGCCATCTAGCTTACAGGTTCTAGCAGTTTCAGGGCTCGGTGTCCCTTTGGGCAAGATAGTTCCTTGAAGTTTCTACTGAAATAATCCAGCAGACGGGCCCATTGTTTAGTAAAAGCTTTCTCCTCACCTCATGCCAGTTTTGACAATTTCTCCATGCTTAGAATCCACCAAAGTCTTTGTAAAACTTGATATCCCATGGACCTAGGATGGTTTGTTTGGCTACCAGAAGGAGGTGGGATATTAGTTTGCCTAGCTTGTCATAAAGTGGATAAATATCCAGCATTGAGCGCCCCAGTAGAATTATCACTGGACATCTAGTCAGGTCTGACCCAGTGATTTGTTCTATCGTAGTCAATATCGAGGTCCAAAAGGGTTGTATTTTGGAATAAGACCAGAGTATGTTGGTGAGGGACCCCTTTTTCATGAACCCCGTCCAACAGAGAGGACTGCCCTCCTTCATTTTAGCTAAATGCGTTGCAGTATAATACCACTGGTACTGTATTTTAAGTAGGGTCGCTCTCCCTCCCAAGTGTGATGCAAAAGTACTAGCCCGGTAAGGATCTCCTCCCACTGGTCATGGTCCAGGGTAAAGTCCAGTTCCCTTTCCCAAGCCTATTGAAATGTGTTTGACAGGGCTTCGTGTAGTGTTAAGCATATTATATATAATGGAAATTGCATGTTTATCGTTCATGCAGTGTAGGAGTTAATTTTTTAAAGGTGTAAGGGCTTTTGCCCCCACCCCTGTTTAATTCTTAGGTGTGATAGCCAGAGGCGCAACTGTAGGTATTGGTATTACTCGGTTTCTGGGAAGCAGCTCTCCTCTTTCAATTGCTCAAAGGATTTGATTGACCTTTGTAGAAACTTGTCTCTCAACGTCTTTAACCTCCTTCTAGCCATTTGCCATATGAGGATCTGGCTAGGCCAGGCGAGAATTTGGGATTCTTGTAGAGAGGTGTAAACACGGAGGGTAAGTAGTGAGACTATATATGATCCCCACCTTATGCCAAACCTCCAATTTCATCCTTCTGACTGGTGAGATATACAACATTTTCATCTGGTCTGGACGAGGTCGCCAGATAATCTCTCACAGGGGTCCCTCTGCCATCATGTGTTCAGTCATGCACCATCCCTTTTCAACTTCTCGGCGCGTCCAGTGTGTGAGCTAGCGGAGGTAAGCTGTGGCATAGTAGAAGGTAGGTTGGGGGCACCCGGTCCTCCTTATCTTGGACACAAGAAGCCCTGCTTCTGACTAATCCTCTCCACCTTTCATTGCCATATGAAGTTGGCACAGGTCGATTGAAGGCCAGCTTTGAATTTGACTGGTTGTCGAAGAGCAAGGTTCTGGAGCACATATAATATCTTGGGCAGTATAGTTATTTTGTATGCAGCTCTTCTACATAAGAGAGAGAGACATTTATATTTCCTGCTGTTAAGTTCACACCTTATTAGTTTTAGGCGTTGCAGGTTGATGTCTTGAGTTTTAGCTAGCATGGAGGCTAACGTGAGGCCAAAGTAATCTATGTGCGAGAGACATATTGTAGGGAGCTGAGGGATTGCATCTGGTTTACCACCACCCGAGGGGCAGACAGATTCAAAATGTCAGATTTAGTGACGTTGATTTTGAACCGAGGGACTCTCTGATAAAGATGAAGCTCCTTGAGCTCTTGGGGGAGGGAGGCAATGGGTTCTCTCAGGGTCAGGAGGACATCATTGGCAAACATGGTCAATTTCAGCTCCTGTTGGCCAAATGGAATCCTTTTAATCCGGGGGTTAGCCTGAATGTGATGTGCCTGTGGTTCTAGTATTAGGGCAAGGGGGCATCCCTGATGTGTGCCTCGGGCGATGTCTATCCAGTTAGAAAATAGACTAATAATTTAAATCCTGACCCGTGGAGCTTGATAACCCTCCAGGACATAAACATGTCTCCCATCCCCACCTCCCTCAGGACATCCGTCATGAAGTCCCAATCGACCCTATCAAAAGCTTTTTCAGCATCCAGGGTGACCATGATAGACTGCTTAGTCCCCGTAGCTCTGATATTGAGAAGATGAATGGCCGCCTTCGTATTGTCGCCAGTTCCTATGACGATTGCCCCCAGGAACACATGTCAGTCAGAAAGCAGGGATGTGGTCAAAAAGTGTGATGTGTATTGAGTGGATTCCGTCAAGTTGGGGGGCAGGCACTTATCTAAATGCATATAGTATGTTTTTTGGACCCCGAAAAATAAGAGTAGCTTTGTGTGAGGATGACATGTCCTTCAAGCATCTACCAATCCAATCTCCTCCGACAGTAGTCTACCTGCAGATCATATGACCGTTGAGCTTCCCCTCCGTGTATGATTAATGTGGGCCTTTGGGTCAAGACCCAGGTTGAAATCACCCCCATTAATCAGAGGTGTATTTCACCTGGCTGAGAGAGAATGGATGGCATCTGTGAGGAAGGGTTCTTGTTGATGGTTTGAGCCGTAGACTGAGGCTAAAGTGAGGGGTTTCCCTCTCGGGGAGCTTCGTATGGCCACCCATCTCCGACCAACATCTCAGAGGGTCCCCTCTGCCACCAGTGGGCAGTGGAGATGGGTTAGGATTCCCACCCCAGCTGCTTTCTTAAGACCCGAGGAGAAATATGGGCCTGTATAGTCCTGTGATTTCAGGCAAGAGCGGTCTAATTGTAGTAGGGGGGTTTTATAAAGGAGCCCTATGACTGCTCGGAGGAGACAGAGAATGGAGTGCCTCTTAATAGGGTTAAGGCCGTTAGCGAACAGAGTTGCATCGCTTGGTGCCGCTTACAGGAAGGGGGGTGTGGTGTGGTTATACAGTAGGGGCAGGTGGTTGTTCCCACCCAAAAACCCCATCGACAACATAAACAGGAATATGAAACTTTAAAAAATATAACCTCAGCAGAAATTAATACCGCAGAATGGATAAACACCCGAGGGGGGTGGGGGTGCTTATAGAGTCAACTAGAGTGCTCATGTTTGGAAGGAGGTACCGGACCTGGAAGGTGAAAAAGGCCACTGTCAATGCAAGGCCGGAGTGGCACCCACCCAAGTCGGCTACCTCCATTTGCAGAGCTCATTGTCTGCGAGGATATGGTGGCAGCAGGGATGACCCCTTTTTTTCAGCTCAGTCAGTGTGTGGGCCAATCAACCGGTTCAGTCATTTTATGTCTCCAGTTCCAGAATGAAAGTCTGCGACGGCAGACCACTCACTTTTTGAACCTGTGCCAGAGCTGATTTCCGTCCTGCTAATATTTCCACCTTCTAAGGGAGATTTCGTTTTCTCCCTTGCCACGGTTGTGTTCACTCAGGACTCCTCTGGCGCTGCGACTCTTATGGTACATCCACCTCGGACTCCGGGACAGGGAGGTTTATTAACTCCCTACAGGACCTAAGGGACCAGCATTTACCTTGCCACTCGAATAGGAGGCGGAATGAATGCCCCCATCAATATCTGATCATGCTTTCCCGCAGGAATGTGGTGACGGGGCGAAATATGCTGGCTTGATCAAAGTAAGCTGGGAGAGATACTGGAATATTGAATGTCATCTCCATTATAGCGTGTTGGGCCACCTCGCCGCTTCTAGGATTGCTTCTTTGTTCTTGAAGTGGGAGAAGCAGACAAAGATGTGCGTGAGCAACTTGGAATTCGGGGCCCCTGTGAGCACTGTTGATGCCTTGGTGGGCTGGTCCATGTTCGTCAAGGATTGTCTCTGCTAGGCCCTAGGCAAAGCGTTTCATGTCCTTACCCTCCTTGCCAACAGACACACCTCAAATATGTAGGCTGCAGAGGAGAGAGCGATTTTCCAGGTCCTCATGCTTCTCCTGTAGCGCAAACAGTTGATCGTTCATTGTCACCAAGTGGGAGCGGTATTCCTCAAGGTCCAGGGTGCGCTCGTCCAGGGTAGTTTCTAAATTATCTATCCTAACCCCCAAGTCCTATAGGTCTCTTTGATGTTCCGAGAGGTTTTGATTAAGGTCTGCTGAAGAGATGGACCATGAAGCTTTTTGTAGGGGCCACTGTGTCCTCCCCTGGTGTCGCAAGTTCTCAGTTCGGGTCCACGTCTGGTTGCGCTGAGAGTGTGGTGGTGGGGTCACTTTTCTTGGAGGTGGGGGAACTACAATAAGTCCTTAATAGTCAATTATCTCGGGGCACACAGTGGCCTTGGTCCCTTTGTCAACAATTGTGGGGATTCCTAGCAATCACTGAGCCTCTACCCCAGCCAAATGTAGCTCAAACGGGCGATTCTCCCCAGTGTGTGAACCATGTGAGCCCCGAGTGAATTGTGGTTAGGGTCTGCCCACATACTATTCTTTTGTAGGACTCAGATTGTGGGGCTTCGGGCAGCTGCGGGGCCAAGCAGGACTCTAACGGAGGCAGGAGCACCAGTTCAGCATAGGGGTGGTCTCGGTGTTGTACCCTGTGTCCCCCCTAGTCACAGTATATTCTCCCACTACAAGTGTTGGGTTGGATACCCCACCTGATTGAAGGCAATGTTTGCTCACATCAGGGGAAAAGTGATGTCCTCTTTCTCTCCCTTCCCAACTGTGAAAGCAGAAGTCTCCGGTCACAGAGACCCCCTCAGTCCCCTCGATAGACCTCACCGTCTATTATTGGGTCTCATATAGGGGAACAAGCTGCCATCTATCTGGGATCCACTTTCCTTTTCTCTGAACAGCAGGCGCGTCACCATTTCAAGAGCCAACTGCGACCACGTCCCCGCAACCCCTCCTCCTCCGGTCATCACTGCAAGCCTTTGTCCGTGAGGCGGTTCAATGGGGCCCCTTTCTAGCGGGGTGCAGGCCGCCACACAGCCAGGTTCACCTTCTGTAATTGTTGGAGGGGCGCACTGTAGGCTCTCAGTGCGCCTCCATGTAGCTGAGAGGAGGGGGTGGTGGGGGGGGTGGCGGCATCCGGCAGCCCACTCAGGCTACAAGTCTTACTTGCCATGTCATTCCTGGCTGCAAGTTAGTCATTGGTCCATATCAGGGGTCTCAGGATCCAAATTCCCCTTTTCGTTATGCCATTTTTTTCTCTCATGTTTCCTCTATTGGCCATTATTCTTTCATTGTGGCCGCCTCCAGCCCATCCCACTCATCCTCCAGTGATTTGTAGTGCCAAGACCTACATTCAGTGATAATGCATTGAGTTGACCGGAATATCATCAGGTATTTAATGTCCTTTTGCCCAAGAGCTAGCTTCAGCAGATCAAAACTTTGACTCTGTTTTTGTTCCACCCGAGTGAAATCCAGGAAGATCCTTATGGTAGAGTATTCATATCTCCGCTACCCTTGTCTTCTGCAGAATTGCATCCTGCTCTCTATAATTAAAGATACAAGCTATAAAATCAGTCTTGTCTTGTAGGAGATACTGGGCCCCTGTGTGCCCTTTCCACCAGTTGATGCCCCTTTTGTTTGCATCCCCGGTTTCAATCTCTGGTTTCCTGTCGGGTTTTCATTTTCTCACTATCAACCACTGGGGCTTTCATCAATTTGCATAGTAGATCCCAGCCCTTTTGAGACATCTTGCCTGGCTCGGGGTCAGCATTGCTTATTCCAACCAACCCATGAGCCCCCACTGGGAAGGAGATGTGTCCTAAGGGCAAGAGCAACTTGCCATGGAACGGAGGTACCAGGTTCAAGTCCCATCCCAGCTTCAGATCAATATCCTGTGATTTTAGGCAAATCACTTAATCTCCCCATGCCTAAAAACATTTGTTATGCAAGCTGGTGCTCATTTTAAGAGCTCTAATGCCCTTGGACCAAATTCGCGATATTTAAAACTGCAAAGAATAGATTAAAAAATGGAAATCTGTCCTTGCATCTCCTTGCGGCCTTTTGATTTTCCTTTATCGTTCCCTTCTTCTCTATGGGCACAACTAATTATCGCAGCTTTGTCACTGCCGGTCCCCGGTTCTCTCACTGTATCCTGATGTCAATTCACCCTCAGACCTTCCACTCTGTCTTTATTGTGGTGGAGAGGGGAAGGGTGAAACCCAGGTCCATGCTTCTACTGTTTCTGCAGCACACCGTCAGTGTTAGTCGTGGATTACCCAGGACAGCATGAGTGCAAGCCTCCTCCAGTTCTACAGAGTCTCGGTTATGGTGCAATTCAAGTATCGGGGGTCAGTCGGCTGCCTGTCTTGAATTGATGTGCAAATGACCAACCATGATGATGTGAGACCTGCTGCTGTACACAGATCCCAAGTGTTAAAATATATATTTTGAAAGCACTTGTTTTAGCTCAAATAATACACTAAGGGCCAGATGTACGACCATTTTTAGCGGTCGTAAATTGAGCATCGGGCCGTTTGTGACCGCTAAAATGGCTGTCAGCATGTACCAACCCTATTTTGCGAGTCGGTAACCTATTACCGACTTGCAAAATAGGGTTTGCGAGTTGGTATTAAGAAAGAGCGTGCCATGGGCGTCCCTTCCTAATAGCGAGTCGCAGGGGCATGTATGAGTGTTCTGCAACCAGAATGTGGTCGCAAAACATCCATATTTCACCGACTCTTCAAAAGAAGTGGTAACCTGTTCGCAAATAGGAAGGGGTCCCCAATGGACCCCTTCCCCTTTGTAAATGTGAGCACCACCATTTTTTTAAGAGCAGGCAATTGTCCCACGGGCCACTGCCTACTCTTATAAAAATGAAAAGGTAGCTTTTGATTTGTATTTTTGAAATGCATCCCGTTTTCCTTTAAGGAAAACAGCCTGCATTACAAAAAAAAATTGCTTTATTTAAAAAGCAATCTCAGACATGGTGGTCTGCTGACCTCAGCAGGCCACCATCCCTGAGAGTGCAGTCCATTACCAATGGGTCGCAAATTGTGACCTGCCTCATGAATATCAATGAGGCAGGTAATTTGCGACCCCATTGGGAATCGCTAAATGTGTGTGACACATTAGGACATTTCATTTTGCGAGTCTCTAATTGCGAGTTGCAAAAAATCACAATTAGCGACTCGCAAAATGAAATGGTCGTAGATCTGGCCCTACATCATTTTGCAGCAGCCTAACTTATATTGTGTGTAACACTATTTTAAAATGTTGACTTGCATATTCACATTGCTTTCTGTCACAGGCTGGGCACTATTTACACTATAAATCCACAAGTCACTGTCCACACTCAGCCAACCAGGAATCAATTCTGTGACTTTCTGGTCTCACACACACAGACTTGCGCAGTGATCACATTAACCAACTGAGGTTTCACATTTCCCACAGATTTTATTGCCACTTTTGTTTAGCACGAACTTGACCTGAAGGTATTGGAGTGCTTTACATGAACACCATTTACCTTACACATGTTCACATAAATATTTTAGGCATAGTAAGATTAAGGGCCTGATTATGATGTTGTGCGGTCCGACCACCAACATCACTTCAGTCCGACCACCGCATTACGATCGTGGCGGTCAGAAGCACAACTACCGCCTCTGCCAGGATCGGAGATCCCGATGGGGTGGCAGTCAGAGCTGCGTCCTACAATGGTGGCGGTGCCGAGGCACGCACCGCTGTCGGGATTACAAGATCCTTTTCCGACAGCCTTTTCATGGCGGCAACACCACCGTCATGAAAACGTTGTCGGAAAGGGATATGGGGCCCCCCAAACAGGGCCCCCGTCTGTCGTGGGCCACTGAAAAGTGGCCCTAGGGGTGCATTTAGTGCCCCCATTCACCTCCGTGCACCATGCACGACATGGTGCGTGGCACGCGGTGCACAGACGTGCAGGATGTGCATGCACAGTGTCGGCATGTGCTGTAGCACTTTTCCATGGCTGCAAGCATGCCCCTGCTGTTCTCCCGACCGCCAGCCCAGCGGTCGCATCCAAATAGGGCAGTCAGACCGTCCGCATGCTTGTCAGCGGTCTCCTGACTGCCGCAATAGCAGCCGACGGTCCGACTTACCGGCATCAAAATGATGCCCTAATTGATGTGTAAAGATTCACAGGATGTTTAACTTGCATTTATTTTTCGTTTCTCTCTGTATGGATTATTTTATATGCAGTTACCTGATGGCATAAAAATAACAAAATACTTATTGAATATTTTGTTCTTTTTAGCCCCCTCTTTGAACCTGCCACCACATACTTTTTATATAATCTTCAAAGGCTGTTTGCAAATGAAGACAGCCTAGAAAACATGCCAAATAAAAGGTGGTCGCACGTCCAAGCGATCTTGATTTACATGTCTTTGCTGAGGCATTTGTGCCCCCCCCCCCCCTCTTGGGAATGCAGCAATGTACTCCCAAGGGGTGCGTACCCCATAATTCGAGGACCAGTGCCCTAGGGCATTTATAAATTATTTATTTTCATGCTTGTGGTGCCCGTAGAAGGGGCAGGGGCACCACCAAACATTTTTTTTTTAATGTTGTGAGGGACTGCAGGGAGTGCACGAGCCCTCACAACAATATTTTCTTTTAAATGCATTGAGTCTCCTAGGTCACTGAATCCATGACCCCAGAAGAGCTTACCGTACATTTATAAAGCACTCCAAGCTGGAGCTATATACTCTTCACCTGAACAGCAGGGACCACTAGTAGATGGTCTGTGGCTGCACTTTGTGGCCTTAAATCTGTTAATGTTTTCTTAAAAAATGACTATCATTAAACATTGCAGTGTGTGAATTTATTAATTATACATTTCATTATGGTTATTGGTGACTTTTTGACAAACCCAATAGGTTAGCTTTATATGTATTGATATAGTTACTCCTTGATAAAACCAATCGGCCCTGCCACTATTATTTTGGCATTTTGAGTCTTTGGCAAATCCAGTAGGTCTGCCTTACTTAAATGACACCTTTTATATTTTTACGTGACATAGGCAGCCATGCATTAATGGGATGGTATAGTTAGGTGAAAATGTCAGTTCTCAGTGCCTCTCCATCCCATTCCATAATACAATGAGAGCACAGAGGCAAAGTGTTCCTTATTTACATGGGGACACGACCCCATGCAAGTGAGGGAACTCCCTCCTAAGATAGTGTATGTTCACAGAGCGCTGTCTGTATTACCGAAGGTGCCGCATACGCCCATTCCATACAAGAGTGTGGACAGAATGCACCTCTGGTAAAGCCTCAGCTTGGTGTTGTTGCTGTACTGAGATGACCTACATTGTTCAGACTCCTGAAGGCATTCCTGCCCATGTTTAGTCTGCACCTGATGTCACTGCCTGCCCTTCCATGTCTGATAGTATTGCCTAGGTAGATGAACTCTTCAGTCAAGGCTAGGTACTCTCCATCCGCCTCGATTGTTGAAGGGCTTGGGATGTTTAGTGGTGCAGCTTCTAACTTTTTTTGTTTGATGATCTTCAGGCCCACTTGCTGCATAGATGTTGAAGTGAGATGTCTTTTCCCATATATTCTGGTATGTATGAGAGCAAAGCTAGGTCATCCACAACTCCACTGCAGAGAATAAGGTCCATCTGATGCCGCTGGCTTCTTCTGTTGTGCATAGCATCACCCAGTTGATGACTATATTGAAGACCAACAGTAACATCATGAATCCCTGTCTCACATCGATCTTGACTTCGAAGCTATACTCACTGTGTCCCACCTTGCAGGTAAATTTATCATAGAAACTCTTGATGAGGATGACTGTCTGTTTTGGTATGCCATAAGCTCTCAGTAAACGGCAGAGGCTCACGATGGATACTATCAAAGGCTTTCTAAAATTCAATGAAGTTGTCTCTGCCACTCCGTCACTGCTGTGTGATGTTGCATAGAGTAAGGATCTGACCAACACACTCTTAGCCCTTGTGGAACCTAGCCTGTTCTTTTCTCTACTGTTTGTCCACAGCATCAGAAATGTGCTGTATAAAGTTTTTTGCCAAGATTTCACTTGGGATTGACAGAAGGGTGTTTTGGATGGCAGTGACGATTTCTTCTTTCTGTGGTGGGGTGGTGTTCACATCCAAGCGTGTCTCTGCTTCTTGGATGTCCACTTCACTTGATGGTACTCATCTGTTCAAGACTTCTTTGAAGTGCTTGACCCAGTGTGCTTCTTACTCTTTCTCTGTTGTGCATAGTCTGCCTTGCTTGTCCATGATAGGTGTGTTGTATGCTGCTTGAGATCTACCACCGACTATCTTTGTGATCTTGAAGACCTTATCCCGTTCTCCTCTGCTTGGCTGCTTCCTCTGCTTGGCTGGCAAGGCTATCCATGTACACCCACTTGTCTCCTCTTGTCATTCTTTTGACTGCTCTCTTTGCTTCTGTGTGGTGTTGCTTATACTTCTCCAACCTCTCATATTTGGCCTCCATGAGTTTCTGTTTTTGCTGCCTTCCTATCTTCAATAGCTTGTTATGTGTCTTGTCTTATCCATTCTTTACCAGAGTTGCATTCTGTCCACACTCTTGCATGGATCAGAATGCTATCAGATGACGAAAAGCAACGTCACCAAACTGTCAGCCTTCCAGACCAGTAACCTGAGAAGAACCTTGCACATTTTCTGGCCGTGAACAATCTCCAACCATGAACTGCTCAACAGATGCAAGCAAGAGAGTTTAGGAGGCATCATTATGAGAAAAAGATGGAGATGGATAGGACACACTATAAGAAGGGAACAGGACTCATAAGGACAGCTCTCCACTGGACCCCGGAAGGCAAACACAGGAGAGGCAGCCTAAAGAACACCTGGAGGCAAACCAGGGAACCAGAAATGAAGGCCCTGAACCACAGTTGGGGCACTGTACATAAACTTGCCCAAGACAGACAGAAGTGAAGGTCCTTCATTGCTAACCTACATGCCAGTAAACCTAACGGCACTAAGTAAGTTAGCATTCGCCTGTTGCTCCCGGAGGCACTGTATGTAATATGGCCTTTGGTGAGTTCCAAACCTTGAATTATTCAGTAACACTTTTAAAACATTAATTATATTCACAACCTACATCCAAAAATCATTTAAGAGTAAAACATAAGTTTACACTCCAAAATATTTTTGGGAATTTATTTAATGATTTCTTTTTCTAATGCATGCTAAAAAATGTTGCATTACATCATGTAGGGTTTTCCTTGAAACTGTACTTTTCCACACTGCTATGAAAACGATTTTTTTGTATAAAAGGCAGGATCTAGTGCTTCCAGCAGGGGTTGTTTGGGTTTACACATTTGTATAGCTAGGAAGTTAAAACAAAAACAGCCATTTCAATTTGGGAGATTCTAGATTCCCCACTCTAACCATTAATAGGCAGTCAGTCCCTCAGGATTAAACATTTTTGGAATGAAAACACTACAAAGGTGGACTTCCACAATTTACTTTGCTTATGATAAATAACATTTCTTTGGTAAACGGGGTCATGGACAAATAGGATGACAGAGGGATAGAGTCCAGGCACATCATTCCCCTTTACCTGAAATCCGTTTTGCAGGAGGGACCCTCATTCCTCAGGCCTCATAAAATAGCGGTTACAGGGCTACTTACTGTTCACAGAAGGAGGACATTTGAGGGCAGAGAAATTAAAGACTGGCCTGGGGTGTGGAGAACTTTTAAACAGGATCCCTAGAATGCTTCATAGCTGTCCTATGGACTCCTGTCTTTTAAAGTAGCAGGTTGTGTCATCTCCGAGAGCGGGCTTCACCTAAAAGCTCCCTATGCTGTGATTTTACATTAGCAATGATACGTGCAGATAAATTATTTCTCCTTTACTCTGCAAGTGGGAGAACTAATCCTGGAACAATCTTTTCTTAAGAAAAACGTAACGTGATTTAATTCAAAATGGACAAGGGCTTAAAACAGACCTCATGTTTCACCGTCATGTTATTGTGTCCTGGTTCACTTAAATCAATTGTGCTTCTAGACTCAAAAGTCGGGTATGAGTTAGCATGTACAAATATATTGAAATAACCTTTTCTTGATTTGTCTATGGCACATGCAAATGTAAGGATATGTTTGACTCCTGTGTAAATCAATTTCTGATAGAGACTTCTAGCTGCAGATTCCCCACCTTTTGAATACACCCCAGGCTTCAGACTGGGTCTAGAAACCTTTCAGCAGTACCTCTGTGTGCTGTAAGGTGGCGCTTTGTGGCTCCAGACAGATGCCATTCTGCTCCGGAAATGGTGTGCGAGGCCTATGTAGGCGCCGCACCTGGTCGCTTACGTCAATTCCTTTCTTGCCATGCTTACCAGAGGCTGATCTGGAGCTCCTTTCATGTGTCTCAGAGACATTTTCCCTCTAAAATTCTTCAGTGTGCAAGGGATGTCACCTCCAAAAACTACAGGTTTTAAGCCCTGTAGGGACTGTCCTAAACAAATGCCTTGGCCAGATACCCCACCAGTTGGTCTCTACTCTTTCACGCCACTCTCTTGCCTGAGCAGGCGCTGTGCCACTCTTCTCTTTCTCACTCCGAAAGTCATCTGGCTTTGGAGCCAATCCTGTAACCAGTGCCAGCGCGACTCGAGATTCTAGGGTCGAATGCCATGTGGCTTCAGATCAAAGAGTTCCACACAGCCATGCTCCAGCTCTTAGGATCCCTACTGACTCCATTTGGCACGCTTCAGGCCCCCAGAAATTGAGAGGCCATACTTGTGGAGTACCTACAACAGGTTCCCCCATGGTGACAGTAGGACCTTCTGAGCCCCTCCTGCCTCCAGCTACAGTTTTGACCCTGCTTCCTGTCCTAAGAATTGTGCTGGCCCCGGTTGCTTTGAAACCAATGCCGACTCCATTGATACTAAAGGAGGAGGACCTGATTGTTCTTCCCAACGTCGAGTCAGCAGCAATCCGACCACGACCAAAGCCACTTCCAATTCGCTCAAGGCGCCTCTTCCTCCATTGGAGGCAGTCCACTCCGCATTCCCTCTTTGACACTGACTCTGATAATGACTATGACCAGGGTGATGAATTCGCGCAACCCTACCATAATGACAATTAGTACGAGGGCTTAGAGAAGGCTTGTGGCCTCGATGCCTCCTCAGACTTGGCTCTTTTTTCTCCCCCAGGACCAGCCACAGAGGAATCTGCCTATTATGATAAGGTCATGCATGAAAGTTCTTGACCTCCCCCACCTTGGTGGTAAAAACCAATGTTCTTACTGAAGTTCTGCACCAGGACAGACTTCTACTGAGCCTCTTCTCCCAATGAGGCGCTAATGGACACCTTATGAGGGGCCTGTGCCAAACCTTGTTCTGGCACCCCTGTCAACTGGCAAATTGCCGGATTCCATTGCTCTGCTCCAGGCGACTCAGATTTCCTTTCGCAGCACCCTTCATCTGAAAGCCTCGTGTTATAGGCCTCCATGAGTCGGTCTAATCTGAACACGTTCCCTGCCACTCCCCCTGCCTGGGAATCTCATCAGGTTGAAAAGTTCGGCAAATGGGTAAATCTGTTAAGGCCAGCTGCTTCATGGGCACGACTCTCATGCCCTTTGTGTGCCTGACAACCTTCACTGTGTTCTGGCTCAGCATTCAAGATTCAAGTTCACATCTTTCACCATCCACTCCAGTGGCTGACGGACGACCATCTCTCAATTTTGAGGCTAGAAGGACAAGCCCTTTTGGCCAAAGGGGCTGTCTAAGTAGGGAGTGGTTATTATTCTCGCTACTTCCTGGTGCCCAAGAAGGATGGAGGCCTTTCATCTATTGTAAATCTGCGCCCTCTAAAATGCCTTTCTCCAGAAGGAGAAATTCAAGGTGCTCACCCTGGCCCAGGTCTTGTCTACCCTGGAGACTGGATGGTGGTGTTGGACCTCCAGGATGCCTAGTTCATATTCCTGTCCTGCCGGCCCATCAGCTCTATCTGCATTTCTTGGTGGGACAGGAGCATTTCCAGTTCTCCATGCTCCCCTCTGGTCTTACCAGTGCCACTCGGATATTCAGGAAAGTGATGGCATAGGTGGAAGCTGATCTTCAGAGGTCGGATGCCAGTCTTCCCCCATCTTTGACTGGCTGTTGAAGGCAGGCTCACCCCAGGCAGTTGTCAACCACCTCCAGACTACAGTGAACCTCCTGTCATCTTTGGGGTTCACTATCCTCATGCCAAAGTCACACCTGACTCCTTCTCAGGCGCTCCCGTTCATCAGAGCCATTCTGGACACTGTTCTGTTTTGTGCCTTTCCCCGGGAAAGAAGGTCCAGGACATTCAGACTATGATCCCGATCTTTCAGCCTTGGTGCTGGATTTCAGCGAGGTTGACTCTGACTCTGCTGGGACTGATGGCCTCCTGCATCCTGCTGGTTAAGCATATGTGGGCTCTGCAGAAGGTTCTGAAGTCCCAGTGGGCCCAACATCAAGTGGACCTCTCCAACCACATTCAGATTTTGGAAGAGGCTGTACAAGATCTGCAGTGGTGGTTGCTGGACCTAGTTTGGGTCAGGCGCAGACCTCTCTCCATTCCCCACTCAGAATTAACAGTAGTGGCCTATGCATCGCATCTTGGTTATGGCGGCTGTTAGACCTGGCATCCTTGGTGTGGTTTTCCCTGACTTTTTGCCTCTACCTTCTGTGTTTTTGATGCTGTGCTGGTCTTCGTTGTTGCTGGCTTAGATGCTTTGGGCACTTTGCCACTTCTGATCAGTGTCAAAGTGCAAGTGCTACCTGGGTAAATTGATATTGTGATTGGTTCTCCCTGATTGCCATATTTGCTTTACCAGTAGGTCCCTAGTAAAGTGCACTGAGTGTGCCAGGGCTGGTAAATCAAATGCTACTAGTGGGCTTGTAGCACTGATTGTGCCACCCACATGAATAGCCCTGAAAAGAGGTCTCAGGCCTGCCAGCGCAGTGCCTGTGAGCAGTTTAACTGCCATGTCAACTTGGCAAGTGCACCCACTTGCCAGGCCCTACCCTTCACTTTTCTTAAACATAGGACACCCCTATTGTAGGCCCAAGGTACCCACCTAGGTGCAGTGTATGTGAAAGGTAGGACATGTACTGGTGTGTGTAACATGTCCTGATAGCGAAATACTGCCAATTTCGTTTTTCACTATTGAAAGGCTATCTTGCCCATAGTACAGAATGGGGAATGCTTTGTAACATTTTACAAGCCTATCTTCCCATAGGGATAAGATAGAAAAATGGAGTTCAGTATCCCTGAACTCAGGATTTAATAACACATCTTTTAGCAAAGATGGTTTTTAAATTGTGTGTTTGAAAATACTACTTTTAGAAAGTGGCTATTTTCTTGTTCAACCTTCCTGTGTGCCTCTGCCTGTTTGTGGATTTACTGTCTGGCTTTGGAGTGACAGGGGCTGGGGAGGTGCAGTGGCTCCAGGAGTCTGGATGAGTCGGCACTAGGCTAAATAGGCCCGATCTGCATTTGGAGTGATGGGAGGAGTAGCACCTGTACCTGAATAGGGCTGTGCCTGCCTTCCACAATGTTGGCTCCGCCCCCCCCTGTGGTGTGTCTGAGGCCAAGGCTCACACTGACAATGGATGTTGTTGTGCACTTGCAGAGTGCCCCCAGAACTGGTTTGAACTGGGCTCAGAGCCCCTTGCACAAAGAGAACAAAGACATTTTGGGGTATAAGTATTAGACCTAAAACCCCTTAACTTTAGACTACTTCTGGAATCAAGAGGAACCTTTGCCAAGGAGAAGAGCTGGAGAAACTGAGGAGATGTACTGCCCTTGCTGTGTGTCTGGGGTTGGCCTGCACATGCTGTTTCTGTCAAGGAAAGGAGAAGGACTTTGCTGTGTGTTGTGTCCCCTGCTTGAGGAAAGCCTCCAAGGGCTTGAGTAGAGCTTACCTCCTGTTTTGAAGTCTCAGGAACACAAAGACTTCACCCCCAGCTCCCTTGAACTTCCTTGCTGGGAGTTCTGACCTGCCCGGAGTGCATGTGACTGTGTGGGGCCTCTGGAGGTTGCTTCCGCTGCTGGGAGCTGGAAAGCAATGCAACAACAAGAAAATCTGCGCATCGTTCTTCTTGCGACAGTTTTTCCGACGCAACGCCATGGTGCGAGAAGAATCTCCCTACACCGCCGCTGCTGAAACCGACGCAGCACCTGTCGCTGCTGCAAGAATCGAGATATCGCGGCTGAAGAAACCGACGCAGCGCCGCTCGACGCCACCGCATCGTTCGCCGACACATCCCGGATTTCCACGCATCGTCCCTGTGCGGCAAGTTTTCCTCGACGCATCACCTGCGGATCGGAGTCATCTCAGAATCGACGCATCGCTTCCTCCTACAGACCGGACCCGAAGCACCGCTCCCCTGTGTCCATCGCATCCAAGAAGGTCTCAGGACTCAACGCATCTCTTTGTTTTTCGACGCTTCCCATCGCTGTGGCTGTTTGGCTTGGTGAATTTTGTTGCAACGACAGGTACGTTTTCTATGGACTCAGTTGCTAAAAGCTTTTGAAAGTCATTTTTCTTAATACTTGTATGTTGGATATTTGTCGTTTTGGTCTTGTTAAGTTTAGATAAAGATACTTTATTTTTCTAAACCGGTGTGGTGTCCATTTGTGGTGTTCTCACCGTGTTACTGTGAGTGTTGATACAAATACTTTACACATTGCCTTTGGGATAAGCCTGTCTGCTCATGCCAAGCTACCAGGGGGGTGAGCAGGGGTTATCTAGAGTGTGTATCCCCCTTCCCTGACTAGAAGCAATGGTCCCTATTTGGACAAAGGTACCTACCTCTGCCAACTAGAGACCCCCATTTCTAACAGCGGCCATCTTGGAAAGGTAGAGATCAGAGACTCCTGGTCTCTGGCAGTCTTGGCTTTACATCAACCTTCTGGAATTGAGAGGAACCTGCTTGGCATTGAAAGCCATCAAATGGAGGTGGGTACAGGTGATCACGGACAACACCACCTCCGTGTGATACTGCAACATATAGGCCAAGGTGGGGGTCACGGGCCCTATGCCAGGAGGTCTTGTGCCTCTGGAAATGGCTGGACCACCAAGGAATTTTCCTGGTGTTGAACTGCCTGGCTGGCTCCTTGAATGCCATGGCGGACAAGCTCAGGTGTGGAGGCCTGGTGGATCACGAATTGCAGTTAAACATAGAGGTGGCACATGTCTCCTCCGCGAATGGGAAAAACCTTGTTTTGTTCTGTTCACCACCACCAATAATGTGCAATGCATGTATTTCTGCGTGTTGGAGTTTTCAAGGCGTGCTCACATGGAGGCGCGTTCCACCGCAAGTGGAACTCTGGACTCCTGTATGCCTTCTCACCTGTTCCATGAGTTCTGAAGATGATCAGGACAGACCGGGTCCAAATAATCCTATTGGCTCTGGGTTGGTCATGGAGAGTAAGGTACTCATAATTCCGGGGCTTGACCATATGTCCTCCCATTAGGCTGCCATCTCCAGGTGAGCCTGCTGTTGCAGGAATAGGGCAGGTTCCCGTACCCAGGCCTTCGTACTCTCCAATGTCATGCTTGGAGATTGAGCGGTGACAACTGAACACATTTGACCTTTCTCCGGAGGTGGTTGGTGTATTCTTCGCATCCAGGAGTCCCTTGACGAAAACTGTATGTCTGTTGGTGGGGCAAATTTATGGCTTGGTGCAGCATACACCAGCTTGACTCCCTCCAGGTCAAGTTATCAGATGTTCTTTTGTTTGTTCTGTCTTTGCTATGTGTAGGAAGCTGGCTCTGTATATACTATATTAAATCAAGGGGGGGGGGGAGAAAGAAGGAACTGTGATCCATTCAGCTTCCTTGTTCATAAATTAGATATCAAAAATGGGAATGGATCACTTGACCTGAGTAACCAGGGTTTTGCAAAATTCGTGCAGTGTACCGATAAAAACCCTCATTCACGTACAAAAGTCGGAAAGGCGGTATATCTTGATTCTCCGCCCTGCTCTTAAAGACGTGACAGCATCATCATAGGGTTAGTTTTTGTATGCTTCCTCCATCCAGGAGGAAAACCACTGGTTATTACAGTAGTGATCAAAGAAAGGTGAAAGTGTTTTGTAGTGAAGTGAATCTCAAAATGTGATGTAAAAAACTCGTAGACCCCGATTTGTTAATTTAATCAGTCTGGGTTCGAGATGTATTAAAATCTGTGTCGTGCGTGGGAAGACTAGTTAGTGGTCTAACGCACTGAGTGTCCATAAAAAGGTTGACATGTTTCAGCCCCTGTGGTTGCCCATGTGGGTCAAGTGGGCTTTCTTCAGGACCTAAAAAGAAGAAAAAGTGGTGGAGACCGTATTTTGTTTAGGTCTCAATGAATCAGGGGCGTTGACCCGATTCTCATGCGGTCAAATAGTACCTGTTCAAAGTAAAAGAGGAAACAGAAAGAAAAGAGATGCGAGTGTCATTTAGCGCATTCTCAAAAAATGGCGTGCTGTCTTTTCTCAGAAGAAATAAAATTAAAGAAGAAAATTTAAAAGCAACTAGAAAATGGCAATTCTTTCTCTCCTGCGTGATATAATGGCAAACTTTTTAGGCAAAAACATTTTTTCTCTTATGTCTCCCATACGGTGCTCAGTATGGAAATTCATTACCATGTGTTGTCTTTAAACTCCTGGGGTGTCGTGTTAAGATTTGTCGTTATACAACAGACAAGGAGAAACTTGGGTTAGTCTAATAGTTCTACACCTTATTCTTGGTGTTAGTTTGAACCCCTTTGGGCTATGAAGTCATATATGCAATATACCTATAGTCGCGAGTGTTCCTCAAAGAGAGCGACTTTGTAAGCGGTCTGTGTAAATTACTGGTGGTAGACTAATGTGTGTTAAAGGAAGGTTAACTGAAATTGTGGCATTCAGGGTAGAAACATCCTTATATGTTCGCATTTCTAATGGCTAAATATTTTGCCCGTATACCGTGCAATGTGGTGAGATGGCTCAAGTGCGCGTGGTATTTCCAAACAGCATATATGACTTCATAGCCCAAAGGGGTTCAAACTAACACCAAGAATAAGGTGTAGAACTATTAGACTAACCCAAGTTTCTCCTTGTCTGTTGTATAACGAAAAATCTTAACACGACACCCCAGGAGTTTAAAGACAACACATGGTAATGAATTTCCATACTGAGCACCGTATGGGAGACATAAGAGAAAAAATGTTTTTGCCTACAAAGTTTGCCATTATATCACGCAGGAGAGAAAGAATTGCCATTTTCTAGTTGCTTTTAAATTTTCTTCTTTAATTTTAATTTAATTTAATTTCTTCTGAGAAAAGACAGCACGCCATTTTTTGAGAATGCGCTAAATGACACTCTCATCTCTTTTCTTTCTGTTTCCTCTTTTACTTTGAACAGGTACTATTTGACCGCATGAGAATCGGGTCAACACCCCTGATTCATAGAGACCTAAACAAAATACGGTCTCCACCACTTTTTCTTCTTTTTAGGTCCTGAAGAAAGCCCACTTGACCCACATGGGCAACCACAGGGGCTGAAACATGTCGACCTTTTTATGGACACTCACAGTGCGTTAGACCACTAACTAGTCTTCCCACGCACAACACAGATTTTAATACATCTCGAACCCAGACTGATTAAATTAACAAATCGGGGTCTACGAGTTTTTAACATCACATTTTGAGAATCACTTCACTACAAAACACTTTCACCTTTCTTTGATCACTACTGTAATAACCAGTGGTTTTCCTCCTGGATGGAGGAAGCATACAAAAACTAACCCTATGATGATGCTGTCACGTCTTTAAGAGCAGGGCGGAGAATCAAGATATACCGCCTTTCCGACTTTTGTACGTGAATGAGGGGTTTTTATCGGTACACTGCACGAATTTTGCAAAACCCTGGTTACTCAGGTCAAGTGATCCATTCCCATTTTTGATATCTAATTTATGAACAAGGAAGCTGAATGGATCACAGTTCCTTTTTTCTCCCCCCCCCCTTTGATTTAATATAGCCTTAGCAGCGGACAGCTGTGGGATCGATTCCTAGCAAATGCACCTTACCCACACACACCCCTAAATTAGGAGTGAAATATGGCCGAAAATCTAGGCCTCAGTTATTCTACAGAAGAAATAAATGCAATTCTCTCTCTTCCCTCACTACTACAAGACAAGGACCTGACACAGACTCTAGCGCAAACTAATGACTGGGACGAGCTCTCAGAAATGAAAAAGAACAAATAAGAACGGCTATCCATGGCATTATAATGACTGAATATCTCCACGCTAATGCGGCACCCAAAGGACTTTGGGTCAGCAATGCTCCACGCATCTTCCTCCAAGACTTGGTCTTTAGAAAGGACTGGTCAGCAATCTCGTGGAAATGTACTAGGGATTATCTAGTACTAATAATAAAAACAGCCACAAGACTAACGGAAGAACTCACTATCAAAATCCAAGTGAGTGAAGCCAAACTGAGAAACATGGTACACATCACTGTGTACAAAAAGACTGGAGGAGATCAACCGGGAAATGAACGAGACAAGAGAGTATATTACACAGAACAAGATACAGAAACTGGGAAAGATCTGAAGAGGTTCTCAATGGAATGAATGCACCCTTATGCTGCAGAAGACTACAAAGCTCCAGACAACATGTCCGACAACAATTCCAGTGCGGGGACCTCTACAGATGGCTCAGACTGGAGTGGGGATGATTCTTACACACCTAGGAGAAACAGGGGACAGAACAGACGCCAAAATCGTCGTAGACCAAATGCCTGGCATACACCTTACTATGGCAACCAACCACAATCCGTTCCTTTCCAACCATTTAATCCCAACTTTCATGGGTGGATGAACCCGTATTTCCAAGGACTGTCAACAATGGGACCACCAATGCTACCACAGATGGGCCCTAATTACACACAAAGGCCACCTTTTTTAGGAAGAGGCCAGATCAATCAAAGGACAAGACGAAAAGGAGCGACAGGTCCACACCAGGAGCGACAGGTCCACACCAGGAGCATGACGGAACGAAACCCGGAACAAGCGCGACACCCTCATAATCAACCTAACAGACATAACCATAACCAAGGAACAAGAAAACATCCTCAACAAAGGACTTGGGTATGTTCCAACACCCCCCCTTGACACCTTCAAGCTACAGTGCGAAATGGCTGAATTTTGCAGGAAGCTGAAATTAAAAGCCTTCTTTAACAATCAAGAAGAACATGTCATGGATGGAGACACGACACTCTGTCGCAAATCCAACTTCTGTCCCATGAACCACCAAATCCCTATCGAAATACTAACTTTCGAACAGGCAGTGATGAAGGAAGTGGATGATTTAAAAGACCACACCAAAAGACCCTTCATGAACATATCGAACGCAGAACAACAGGCACTGGACGAACTACGACAGAATGGAGACCTAGTAATAAAGCCGGCAGACAAAGGTGGAGGAATTGTCTTGCTTAGCAAAGAAAGGTACGACCAACAGTGTTTAGAACTACTCTCAGACGAAAAATTCTATAAAAGGATCACGACAGACCCTACCAAACGATTACAAAGAACAATCGAGCTCATGATCAATGAAGCAGAATTGAACGACTGGGTCTCAAAAAATGAGCCTGAAGTCTTAATAACTACAACACCAAGGGTACCGTACTTTTACTCTCTTCCAAAGATTCACAAGGAACGGAGACCCCCACCTGGACGACCTATCGTCTCAGGGATTGGTTCAATTCTAGAACCACTCTCTCAATTCGCGGATCAATACTTAAAACCACTGGTACAACAAACACCAACATATCTAAAGGACACCAGAGACCTGTTGAATCTCCTGAAAGACCAAACATACTCAAAAGAAAGCATGCTACTTGTAGGATTAGACGTAGAAAGTCTTTACACAAATCTCCCCCAACAAAAGACCTTAGACACACTGGAGACTCTACTCTTTAACAAACAATGGGACTTCAAAACACCTAGACATTTCGTCTTGGAATGCTGCAAGTTAGCATTAACAGAGAACTATTTTGAATATAACAACACCATGTACCAACAATGTCATGGGACTTCCATGGGCAGCACCTTTGCCCCGAGTGTGGCAGGGCTGTACGTCAGCGAGTTCGAAGAAACACACATACAAAACATCTCGAACCCCTTTCTAAAGAGGATTCTTTTTTGGAAGCGCTATATAGACGACATCATCCTGATCTGGGAAGGAGACATGGAAAGTCTGAGTAACTTTCATAGATGGATCAATACAAGGGATGAATGGCTGAAGTTCACCTACACAGCTGATAAGACAAAATTGGACTTCCTAGATATAACCATCTATGTTGAGAATGACACAATCCAAACGAAAACATATTTCAAACCAACATCAAAGAACAGCTTACTTTCCTATAAAAGCTTTCACCCGCGACCACTCAGGGATAACCTCCCTTACAGTCAGTTCCTGCGCCTTAGACGTAACTGTAGCAACATCCAAGACTACAAAAGTCAAGCAAAGGACCTATGCGACAAACTGAGGAATCGTGACTACCCTGAGAAAACCATCAACAGATGCCAAAAGAGGGCTAGAAACCAACCTAGAGAGAGCCTTTTGGAGACAACACAAAAGGAACAAGAAAGGGATGTGGTAACATGTGTAAGTACTTACAATACAGCCTCAAACGATGTCAAAAAGATTGTTAACAAAAATTGGCGGATCCTGACTTCAGGATCCCTGAATTGGCCAAAACCAAGATTCGCAAATAAAAGAACCAGGAACTTAAAAGATATCCTGGTCCATACCAGACCACCACCACAAATACGAGAGGAACCAACCCCAAGACTATGGGATAACCCCCAGTGGTGGGCCACTATCCATGCGGTTCCTGTTCTGTCTGCAATTTGACAACCGCAACAAAAACCATTCAACTTTTGCCGAACTTGAAGTGGACGATTAAATACCACACGAACTGCAACACAACACACGTGATCTATATGATCACGTGTCCCTGTGCCCTACGCTACATAGGGATGACATGTCGGAAAGTCAAACAAAGAATATGCGAACATAAGAGCAACGTCAAGTGCAAAAGAAGCACAACAAAAATGAGCAACCACTATATAGAAGCAAAACACACCACCAGTGACTTAAAATGGGTAATTTTGGAAACATTGGCAACAAAAATCACAATGCAGAGAAAATACTCTTCGAAAAAGAACAGAGATGGGTCCACCGCCTTCAAACGAACATCCAAGGGCTCAACGACAATATTCCGTGGCTGAGCATAGGACTTTAAAATATAATCTGTACCTCAGAAAACCACCCTACAAAACTCTTGGGTTGGATAATTATACTAAAATTGCCATACTTGTCTACCTTTCTTAAATGAAAGAGTTACACAAAGTCTGTTTTTCCCCTTTTTTTCCCTTTTTTCCTTTTTTCCTTTCCAAACCGGCTCTTTTTAACATCAGAAGCCGAAATCTCTTTTTTAAACCAAAAATCGACAACTGAACACATTAAGGAAGAGTCAACGCAAGTCATATTCACACTGGGCAGCAGGTATTCATTGCAATAGAAAAAACCTCCCAACTAGAACTTCTTCTTTATTCTTTATATTTTATTGTTTATTTCTTTATTTATGATAACACTTATGAACCAACTGGCTAGACCGCTACAACCATTTTTTGATAAGACTCCCATTGTTAATGACATACCCTCTTAACAATGGAGTCACGCATAGTCCTTTCTTTAGTTCTATCCCCGGCTGTATAAAACATCACAAGCCGGAAGCTGAACACATCCAGGCAACCAGAGGAAGTGTCAGCACAAGTCGCACAACACTGCACAGCAGGTACGGAGAAGAAGCCACGAGGACGGAAAGCTGTAAAACCGTAACGTATTTTATTCAACAGAATCTAAATTGCTTTATACTGTTGTCCCTAGCAGGTAACAAGCTCCCTGGCCGCCTGTTGGAGTCCGTAATTTAGGACTTAAGGTACGAAACCATGCCGTTTAAGAGCTGTTGATAATACTTTAACCTGGTCATTAGCACTTATTTAATAAACGGCTAGCGCACGATACAGTAATGTTTATCAAAATGTCCGATGAGAATAGGCGGCGGACATCATTTGACACAGTATGGATCAAGCCGCAATAGCACCACGTCTAACCAATCAATGGCTGACACTCGCCCAGCGTCCTGCTATTTCCAAACAGCACGCGCACTTGAGCCATCTCACCACATTGCACGGTATACGGGCAAAATATTTAGCCATTATAAATGCAAACATATAAGGATGTTTCTACCCTGAATGCCACAACTTCAGTTAACCTTCCTTTAACACACATTAGTCTACCACCAGTAATTAACACAGACCGCTTACAAAGTCGCTCTCTCTGAGGAACACTCGCGACTATAGGTATATTGCATATATGACTTCATAGCCCAAAGGGGTTCAAACTAACACCAAGAATAAGGTGTAGAACTATTAGACTAACCCAAGTTTCTCCTTGTCTGTTGTATAACGACAAATCTTAACACGACACCCCAGGAGTTTAAAGACAACACATGGTAATGAATTTCCATACTGAGCACCGTATGGGAGACATAAGAGAAAAAATGTTTTTGCCTAAAAAGTTTGCCATTATATCACGCAGGAGAGAAAGAATTGCCATTTTTTAGTTGCTTTTAAATTTTCTTCTTTAATTTCAATTTAATTTTATTTCTTCTGAGAAAAGACAGCACGCCATTTTTTGAGAATGCGCTAAATGACACTCTCATCTCTTTTCTTTCTGTTTCCTCTTTTACTTTGAACAGGTACTATTTGACCGCATGAGAATCGGGTCAACACCCCTGATTCATAGAGACCTAAACAAAATACGGTCTCCACCACTTTTTCTTCTTTTTAGGTCCTGAAGAAAGTCCACTTGACCAACATGGGCAACCACAGGGGCTGAAACATGTCGACCTTTTTATGGACACTCACAGTGCGTTAGACCACTAACTAGTCTTCCCACGCACGACACAGATTTTAATACATCTCGAACCCAGACTGATTAAATTAACAAATCGGGGTCTACGAGTTTTGAACATCACATTTTGAGATTCACTTCACTACAAAACACTTTCACCTTTCTTTGATCACTACTGTAATAACCAGTGGTTTTCCTCCTGGATGGAGGAAGCATACAAAAACTAACCCTATGATGATGCTGTCACGTCTTTAAGAGCAGGGCGGAGAATCAAGATATACCGCCTTTCCGACTTTTGTACGTGAATGAGGGTTTTTTATCGGTACACTTCACGAATTTTGCAAAACCCTGGTTACTCAGGTCAAGTGATCCATTCCCATTTTTGATATCTAATTTCTGTATATACTATACCAAAGTGAGGTATAGTGTGCACAGAGTCCAGTGAAACCCCAAAGGTAGGCAGAGGTAAAGTTAGATAGCACCTCACACTCTATTTGTGGTAGTGTGGTCGAGCAGTAAGGCAGTATCAGAGGACAGTGTTAAGCATTTGTTGTACACACTCAGTCAGCAAATGAATTCACACACTCAAAGACTGAACTTCAGACCAATTGTTTTTGTATCAAAAATATTCTTTCAGGTATTTTATTTCCTAGAACCAAGCAAGCCTGGCACAGGTAAGTGATAAGTACTTTGCAGTAAATATACAGATTGTAACACAGTTTGGATTGCAATTGTAAATGTACTTTGATTTGATTTACAGTAGTGTTACTAATAATGCAATGCTTTTCAGAATACAGTACATATACTTTGAATTGGATTTTCAGTAAGATTACAGGTAAGTTACTTTTGGATTACTTTTCTTACTCAGAGTAGTATACCTGGATACTACTCTGGGACATTTCCTGTAAACGGGTAAGTAAAATAGTTTTTGTTAAACAGTACAATTTTAAAGAATTTCTTTAGGTTTTCAAACTCCACACTTAGAAACTTTTCACAGAGAAACAGTCAATGTTATCCTATGGAGGAAAATAGTGTTATCGGTTTTGAGGTAAGTATTTGGTAGTGGGAGTTGAGGTTCTGGGGGTAGACTCAGGGGTCCCCCAGGGTCAAGGATGCACTCTAGTTACACCCTCAGCGGCACTAGGGCGGCCGGGTGCAGAGTGCTGAGGGCCAATGTTATCCAATGGGGGATAGGGGGCCTCCGGTTGGTGGCTGCTGGCAAGCAGGCCTCTTGGTTGTAGAAGCAAAGCTCCTGGACTTTAGCTCAGGGCAAATGGGGAAACAAAGTAGCACCAAAGGTGCACCCTCAGCGGCACTAGGGCGGCAGGGTGCTGTTTCGACGTCGAGCGCCCTGTTGGTTTCAATGGGGAACCTCCGGTTTGTAAAGGCACTGCAGGCTTGGGACGAAGGTCTTCTGGGTGCGACCACCACTTCGAGAGGTAAGTTGGGAAGTTAGGGGTTGGTTAGGCACCAACGGTTTGGGCACCCAAGGCCGTGGGGCGTTGGGTGCAGGGGTGTCTTTTGGGGTCGGATCTTCTTACCAGCTCCTGGTTGCGGTTGGGGGGACCTTCCGGATTTAGGCTGCAGGCGTCGGCTGGAGGCTTGAGGCAGGTCTGGGGTCACCGGATCTTGGTTCAGGATCGCCGGGGTGACCTCCTTGTGGTGTTTGCCCACTCGAGCTCGGGCCGTGGACGGCAGAGTGGGGCGGATTCGCGGTGTCCGGCCGGAGCCAGAGGTTGCAGATGAACAAATCCGGTGTTCACGGGAGACAAAGTCTTTGTGGTTGAAGGCAGGCAGGTCCTCTGGGGTTTTTGAGGTTACTGGCTGCAGGACACACTGGGATTTTGCAGGAGCAGGTTCGAGGTGCAGACAGGGCGGTAGTGCTGGGGCCAAGTCAGTGGGCGTCTTCCTCTTGTTAGCTGCTGCACGGCTGTTCGGTCCTTCTTCTTCTTGTAGTTTCTTCTTGTCGGAGGAAGAAAGGTTCAGGGTTGCCCCTAAATACTAGATTTATGAGCGTTACAGGTAGGTAAAAGGCAGGGACCAATGGGTCCCTTCCCTGGGGTGGGTACACCCCCTATTATGCCACCCTCCAGTGGGAGGGGGGCATGAGCCTGTCCCTGGTTGGCTGAGTCCCCCACATCTGCAAGATTTCGGGGACAGAGTTGTGCTTCACCTCGCCTCCCCACCTGTGGGGTGGAGTTGGCAGAGGTGGGCACACCTCTCTTCCTCACTTGTTTTTCCCGCCGGTTCTCCCGCCCAAAGTGGGGGTCAGAACCAGTGGGGACCAGTTGCTGAAAGCACCGAGTGGCCTGGGGAAGCTCACAAAGGCGGCAAGCCTTTGAAGCTTCCCCTTCATGAACCCTGCCCATCCTGGGGTAGGAGGCTTGGCACCTCGTCCCAGGATGTGCATTGTTTCAGGCCCCAGAGAGCAGCAGGCTCTCGACCCAGGGGTCCAGAAACATGTCTGGTGGTGGCAGCTGAAAGGTGCCACTGAGCCTGGACACTAGTGGTAGGTTAGTTTTCAGGGGGCATCTCTAAGAGGTCCTCTGTGTGCATTTTTCTTTAAATCCCACACCTGCATCAGTGTGGGTTTAATGTGCTGAGAAATTTGATACCAAACTTCTCAGTTTTCAGTGTAGCCATTATGGTGCTGTGGAGTTCGCAATGACAAACTCCCAGCACCATATACTCTTAATGGCAGCACAGCACTTACAATGTCTAAGAATGGACTTAGACACTGTAGGGGTGTAGGGCTCATGCACCTGTACCCTCACCACTGGTATAGTGCACCCAGCTAGAGGGGTGACTGATCTATGCCAGGGCAGTGGGTTGTAGGCATGGCACACACAGGTGTGTGCCATGTCGACTCTTCACTTTGTTCTGCACCAAAACACGCAGCCTGCAAAGGGGGGGTGTGTGTGTGTGTGTGTGTGTGTGTGTGTGTGTGTGTGTGTAGGTGTGGAGGTGTGGAGGTGTGGAGGTGTGTGTAGGTGTGGAGGTGTGTGGAGGTGTGTGGAGGTGTGTGTGTGTGTGGAGGTGTGTGGAGGTACAGGGCCTCTAAGGGTGGCACAATAAGTGCTGTAGCCCTTAGAGGTCTTCCCTGGTCACAGTGCCCTGGGTACCTGTGGTACCATTTACCAGGGGCTGACCTGTGGCCTGAGATGCCAATTGGGTTAGTTTTGGGGAAAGAACACAGGCCCTGGGAACCTGATTGGCAGGGACCCAGAGCACATCAAGTGAAAGTGCATCAGTAGCCTGGCAAAAAGTGGGGGGGGTTACTGCAACAGAAACCCACTTTCCTACACAATGGCCACATCTTTTGGCCTTCTTAGGGCTGCCAGACCAGCCCTTACTGTGTAAGTCACCAATTGCTATGTTATTTCTTTAAGGGCTTCAACATATGTTTCCCTCTTCTCCCTTTGTCATGCCCCAATGGGACCTTAATCTGGTCCAGACTTACCTGATGTGCACCTTGTTCGAGCCACTGCCCAGTTGTCCCTTACAGCTCCTTAACATTATGACTGTGTTCCTCGTCGCCATCACCTCGGCACAGTGAGTGAGCTTCAAGCTCCGTTTCAATCCACCATATACTACTTTCTACCCAGAAAAACTGCTTCTGTGGATTCTGTCATCCTTCCTGCCAAATATGGTGACCCCGTCCCACATCGGTCAAACCATCACCCCCCCTTCGCCTCACCTCTCTAAGGAGGAGAGACTCAAACAATGGGACCCCAAGAGACCACTGAGCTTCTACATAGATCAAACTAATGACCACAGGAGGATGTTCAGCTCTTTGTGGGGTTCACTGGAGTGGAAATAAAGGCAGGGAAGTGCAGAAGAGAATCATCTCCTCTGGATCATGCTTTGCATAAAGATCTGCTATGCATTGACAAAAAAGCTGCCTCCAGAAGGACTATGCTCATTCTACCAGGGCCAGAGCTGCTACGACTGTGTTAACACGCAGAGTCCCTGACCTAGACGTTTGCCAGGCAGTTACATGGGCAGTCCTCCATACATTAATGAAACACTGTTGTCTGAACAGTCCAGTTTGCCGAGAGGGGCATTTTGTCCGCTCTGTCTCGCTGGAATTTCTGGTTTGAGTCCACTCACAGTCCCACCTCCACATAGGTACTGCTTTGGTGTCTCTTCAAATGGTGAGGGTTCTATGGTTAGACGTTTCTATCAGAAGAACAAGTTACTTACCCTCTATAACTCTCTTTCTGGTAGAGAATCTATCTAGTTGCAGATTCGTCACCGCCTCGCCCATTCTCCCCATTCTGTCATTGGACTCTGCCCATTAATAAGATCCCAAGTTTAGTAATCTGCACACTGTCTAACAATTTGCTTTTGGGGATCTGCTTCTGGGGGCGCAGACATTCTTGAAAGTAACTGACATCAGCATGCAGGAGTGGTGCCTATATAGTACCTGCACGTCATTCCCGGAGCAGAACGGCATCCCTGCAGAGCTGCAAGGCGCCACCTTTCAGCTTGCAGAAGTACTGCTGAAAAGTGGCCTGATTCATTCTGATGCCTGGTGAGCATTCAAAAAGGTTAGGAATCTGCAGCAAGATACAGTCTCTACCAGATACTGTTATCAAAGGTAAGTAGCTTGTTCAGTTAGTTTATTTAATAATTGTCTCAGCTTGAAAAGCCATACAATTACAATTAAGAAACAATTGGAACATTGAAATTTGCTATACACAAATGCCATTCGTATTAAGAATTTAATCATGGGAACATTAAAGTCTAAACAAGATGACGGTCATTATTTCTGCTCCGTTTCTTGGTGTACACTATAACCGGTGAAATACCCAATCTAAATTTAACATAAAGACTTCTCTTTTATGGTTTCTGGCTGTATTAGGTCTGGGGACTATGCATTTTAGGAACATTAAAGTCCAAATAAGATGACAGCAGATTGCCTTCCCTTGCTGAAATTATACAGGAGACCAATGTAGTTTCCAATAATTTTCTTTAATCATTTTGATATTTGCATTAGTCATTGAGGAAGACGTCTTCCAGTATTTTCACACAGCCTATTATTCTCAGATTAGATTTTACATGTTGCATCTACTGGATTCCCTTGATAGTTAAAATACCAAAGGCTAAGTTTAGATGGGGAGTGTGTTAACAATGGGGTTTCTGGTTGGCTAAGGTATGCAACCAGGCCAGGCAGAACCCACCACTCTAGTCCGGATAAGGTAGATCCACAACTAAGATGAACTTTGCTCACCCTCTGGTAGCTTGGCAGAGAGCAGTCAGGCTTATCTAAAGAGGCAATGTGTAAAGTATTTGTGCAACACACATACACAGTAACACAATGAATACACCACAAAAAGACTCCACACAGGTTTATAACAATAGGTTATTGTATTATAAACAAAACTACTAAAACGCAATGCATACTTTTCAAGTTATCATATTAAATGCCCACAGTGCTAAACAGAACACGTTTTGCAGTCGTTCAGGTAAACCCTGGGTCAGGACTCACGGGAGGTTTCCTCCTTCTAACTCTATGCTGGCTACCATTTTCCCCCTACAAACTTACCAAAAGTCAGATAATCCCACAAGCTGGAGTGCTTGTTGGCACCGATGGAACTCCAAGATGGCTGCCAACATGCACATACTGCGACAGCACACCACTGTTAGCAGTCTAGTCTTTTAGGTTTCATGACATCTGGTGAAGTGTGCTTCAACATTCCACTGCGCACTTCACTGAAGAAATAATTTGAAGAGCACCTGTTTTCCCAGCGTCGTGGAAGTCAGTTAGGGTAGTTGCGATAAAATCGGGGTTAGCTTCGTCGGAACTACATTCCCTCACTAATCAGGTTAGTGTTAAACTATGTAGCTAATATAAAACCTTCTGTGAGAAAAGGTTATTATCGGAGGTAAATTTCTATTTAAAGAGAAAAAGGAAACGAAGTCATTCGTTTGAAAACTGGAAATACTTTTCAGTAATTGCTTTCCTTAGCTGAGCAGATTAAATAAAAAGCTTTTTGAATCAGCTGTCTTTTTCAGCTGTTCCAGAATCTGTCAGAGGCAGGCGTGACCTTTCAACACGCAGTGTCTTCTTAGACTGAAACTTGTTCACTCTTCTGAGAATTAATTAAAAGGTGAAGTCAGGGTCAAAAGCCCGGCATATTTCTTTCTCATGCCATGTGTTAGGTTTGAAGATAAATAATGTGAAGGCTAGTTAAAGAACTCCAGTAATGTTCTCCTCACGTATGGCAGAATAAATTGTGCTTCCAGCAAACATAAAACCAAAGGCCTGAATAAAACGAACGCTTCCTTTTAACTACATTTAACCTAAGTTCTGAAGCATTGTTTAAAAACTAATTAAAGACAGAAAACCAGTCATCCTACTCCAGAAACCCCAGTTCAAGGCCCACTCCAGTCTCTTAACAGTGAGTTAATAGAAAGAAAGAGAAACCCAAATAATACGTAAATTAGGAATACAGAAATAAATACTTACCTTATCTTTCTTACATTAAGGAATAGCAGGATCAAGTGCAGATTGTACCTGAGAACGAAAAGGAAAGATCTGAGTGAAGACTTCTCATACAACCTAGCAAACAATACATGAGAAGTAGAAGAGAAGTAAGCTTCAGTAAACATTCTGGTAAGATAAGTTATTTATACACCATAGAAAAAACAGTAAGTTAAAAGGCACAGTAAATAAAGGTTTTTACATGTTAATGTTGCAGTCCAGTAAGAAGAAGAAGACGTAGCTGAACAGGCAGAATATTGGAGCAGTCTCTTCTCTGTCCCCAACCCCTTTTCCCTCCTTAGAACTTACCTGCAAGGAAGTTCAGGCAGAGGAACATGGCGGCCGCTAGCTAACGGCCGCGGTCACGCTCCCTCGGGTCTCTTGTCGGGACCGATGCTGAAGCCCTGATTTCTTTAGCTTAAACCTCCCCCCGGAGTTTCTCTTACCAGCTGGGTGGTATGCGGGGCTCCTAATCCCCTCCCTTCAAGACGGTGAGGCGGCCTCGGGCGTCAGCGGTGTTTGCAGTGTCGAGGCGGAGGGTCGGCGCTGGAGATGGGGAGAAGCCGCGCATGAACGGAGACGCCGAGATATCGCCTGTCTGCTGTTCCGGTTTGTTGGAGGCAGGGTCAGCACCAGTTTTGGTGTGTACCCGGGTCTTCGGCTTGCGAAATTTTTCGAGGTGGACAGCAGGCGGTTTGAGGGGACACAGCGACCGGCACTCCGGGATAGTGTCAAGGATAGTAGGTGTGGCTTAATCTACCTACTTAACGGTAAGCCAGAATCTGAAGGTGTCTTTGGGGAAGAGAGCCTTATTGACACTGGTGGTGCCTCCACGCTTCATGCTTGGCTGACTCAGAAGGGGAAGATATCTTTCTATTGCATGGAGAAAAGTGATGGGAGTAAAGTGGGTATTTCTCCGCCCAAAATAAGCAGGTATACCCTACGAGCTAGAGCAGCTCATCTGTCTGCAAATACTGCTATTACTCAATCGACTTTGCCTCCTCGGGTTTCCCCCCCTATCTCTGAGGTCAGGATTTTAATCAAACAACGTAAGCAGGGTGGAAATATCTGATAGTGGGACCCCAGCTAAAGGGAAATTGGCTAACAAAGGCAGAGGAAGAGGCAAAGCCAAGAGAATTCCTACTGTGAATCCTAAAATTACTCCATCCCTAAAAACCTACTATCAAGTTATGTCTCAGTCCATATCCACATCTACGTCCACACTTACGCCCAGGGTCCCGGGTTGTCCAACTACGAAGGCACCAATTTTAGTAAGTAGTGAAATTTTGACCACGAGCAGTATTACGCAGCCTAGCTTAGTGGGAGGGGAACTCCAAGACTCTCCTGCTGCTGTAGCCGCTAGTGGAGTCCCCGAAACTATGATGGATTCCGTGGTCCACCCTATGGTGAACATCTCTAACAGATATTCAGTCTTGGGTTCACAAGACAAGCTGGAGCAGGAGCAGGTACAGGTACAGGGGCTGGAACTGGCCTACAAGAACATTAACAGAAGTCTTGATACTCCTGTCTCCGAGGAGCATATAGTTCCAGCTTCTAGCGCACATTCACTAGCCGATTTACTTATGGCTATGAAAGAAGAGATGACCAGCAGGTTCATATTCTCGGAGATGAATCAAGCAGAGTTAGCCAGCAGGTTCTCTGTATCTGAAGCAAATCAAGCTGCGATTCGTTCATCCTGCGAGGTACTGGCTCAGAAATTGGAGGAAGTCACTCTGAGGACTGACGTAATAGAGTCTGAGATTCCCAAATTAAAAGAATCGATTCAAATGACCTCTGCTGACTTAGCAAAGTTATCAATTCAGAATAAGGAATTGAGGGCCGACCTTGAAAGACTTGAAAATCATTCTAGGAAAAACAATTTGAAGATTTTAAATATCCCGGAAGCTCTTGAGGGGGATGACATTAAGAGGTTCGTGATTTCTCTACTAAAAGGTTCAGTTTTGAAAGATTCTCCAAATATTGATTTAGTGCATGAAATTCAAAGAGTGCATCGGGATCCCTACAAGAGAAATCCGGGAAGACAGAAACCTAGAAAAATCCTGGTGAATTTCTTGTCCTACTCAGTCAAGGAGATGATTTGGACTGCTGCACTTAAGGAAGGAGTGATTTCTTCTCCACTTCTAGATATGTCCTCTTTTTCCTTCTCTATTAGATCTGATATCTCCCACATAACTGCTACACGACAGTGGGAGTTGGGGAAGAGGTTAGCAGAGTTAAACAGTTTAGGGGCAAAGGCTCAATTGAGGTTTCCTGCTACACTACGTGTGATGTGGAAGAATAATATGCAAATAATCCGTACAACTGATGAGGTCGATGCCCTTATTGTAAAAATTCAAAAAGACAAAGAGGGAGGGATATGAAGGAGGGATTAGAGTATAAGGAGGGCTCAGCTGTAAGGTCCCAAGTTATTAGAGTTAAGATTTAGTTAAAAATGTTACCCGAGGGAGAGGCGACCGAATAGGCTTGCCTATTGGAAGGGAGGGTTCCTCAGGGTGTTGGGGGGGAGGGGGGAGTCTGGTGGGGTTCACTGGGTGGGGAGCAGCGGGAGAAAAACAAAAAAAATATTTCTCATCTGTATTTTAAGAAATGCTGTCTAAATTTAAGGAAGGGACGTACTAGCTGATGGCAGGTATTACTAAAGGGGACAATAAAATCTGTTTTATTCGTGGAACGTGAATGGTTTAAGATGTCCACGTAGGCAGAGGTTGATACTTAAGTACTTAGAACTCTCCTCGGCCCAGGTTTTTCTTCTACAAGAGACACATTTGACATTTGAAGAGTCACGTTCGATTTTTTCGAAAATCTCCTGGATAAATTGTTTTTGCTCTTCGCAGCAATCAATTAATAGTAGAGGGGTTGCAATTCTGGTGAAAAGAGGGATCCCCTGTGTAATTAAATCTGTACAGACCGATCAAACAGGAAGATGGATATTAGCTCAGATGGCGTTTGGGGGCCTGGAGTTAGTTTGTTCTTCCTATTATGGTCCCAATGTTGATGATCCTTCTTATCTTAGTAAATTGCAAGATAAACTGATGCAGGTGACCCCCCCCCTTAATAATAGGAGGTGATTTTAATGTCCTCCTTGATCCAATTAAAGACAGGTCCAATTTGAGCCGTGCAATAGGGGCCCCGCGATCTCGCCGGGCCATGAAAAATCTGTTACATGACATGGGCTTGGTAGATGTTTGGAGGGCCAAGAAGGGAGATCTCCAGGGGTTTACATTTTATAGTAAAAAATACCATCATGCGTCTAGAATAGATTATATTTTAGCTAACAGGGAAGTGTTAGACAATCTACGTGAGACATCTGTCTTATCCAGCCATCTCTCGGACCATGCTCCTATTTCCTTTTCGTATTCCAAGGAGGGTAACATTCTACAAACTAGATGGACGTTGAATAGATCAATGCTGTTAGATCCAGGAATAGCTCAGTCTATCAGAATATCTTCCTTGGAATATTTCTCACTAAACTTGGGCTCCACGACTATAGACTATGTATGGGATGCTTATAAGGCTAGTCTGAGAGGCATGCTGCATGGTCTAATAAGCTCCAAAAACCGAGCTAGGACCTTGGAGTTACACTCCATCGAGGGGAAGATAAAAGAATTAGAGGTTGTGAGGCTTTCTCTCAATCAGGTAAACTCAGATAGACGAACACAGGTCCAGGTCGATCTGGAGGCGGCTAGGCAGGAGCTTAGGAGCTTGTTAGATCAGAAATGTAGAGCACAATGGCTTGTGAAAAATATGGAAAATTTTGAATATGGCGAAAAAGCAGGTGCTCTCTTAGCATGGAAAGCCAGGACTGATTCTTCAAAAAACATTAATGAATTGATAATCAATAGTAATGGAGATAAATCTAGCAAGGTGGAAGACTTGCAAAAGTGTTTCCTTTCTCTTTTTCAGATTTGTATAAGGAAAATTTGGCTCCTTCCCAGGACATAATACATTCCTGGATAAAAAGTAAATCCCTGCCTACTCTAACTGAAGCTAGTCGGGTCTCTCTTGATGCCCCTATTACTATGGAGGAGATTAGGGATCAAATAAAGAGGTCTAAAAATAGCAAAGCCTCTGGTCTAGATGCTCTTCCGAACGAGGTTTATAAACTTCTTTCGGATGAGTTGATCCCGGTACTCTATACTCTTTTTAACTCAGTTTATAGTACAACAGGGGTGGTCCCTAGATCCTGGAAGGAGGCTACCATTGTGTTAATATTGAAGCCAGGGAAAGATCCATTACAGGCTGATTCTTACCGTCCGATCTCCCTGCTAAATGCCGATTATAAGATCTTTATGGGCATTTTGGCAGGGAGGATGGCTAAATTGGTTCCTAGTCTGATTAATATAGACCAGAAGGGCTTTATTGCAGGGAGGTACATTCAGGAACAGACCCAGTTGTTGATGGGTAATATTGATTTGGCTGTGGTGAGATCTGATCCTTTGGCAGTGGTGTCTTTGGATGCTGCCAAGGCCTTCGACAGGGTCTGTTGGAGGTATCTCTGGGGGGTTCTTGAGGGTATGGGCATGGGCCCTGTCTTTGTCCAGACCTTGAGGTATTGTTATCAGGGAGCCTCCGCGAGGATCCTGTTGAATGGTACATTGACTTCCAGCTTTGATATCCAGAGAGGGACTAGGCAGGGGTGCCCCTTATCCCCCCTTTTATTTGATGTTTATATTGAGCCCTTGGCACAGGCTGTTAGGTCAGACGATTTAATTCGTCCTTTTAAATCACTAAACTATTATTGTAAAATAGCATTGTATGCTGATGATATCATTATATACACTAGTGATCCGGAGACAACTATTCCACGGCTTGAAAACCTGTTGGAGGAATTTGGCTCTATTTCTGGTTATCTTGCCAATTCCTCTAAAACGGAAGTGATGTGTTGGAACATCGACTATAGGGAGGTCTCACCAGCAACGAATTTAAGTACCTGGGTATCAAAATTGTTAAAGATCTTAATAAAATTCCCATGATCAATCTGGAGAAAGTTATTAAGGAAATCGATCATCTCTTCGCCAGATGGAGGAATCTCCCTTTGACGATCTATGGGAGGGTGAATCTGGTGAAGATGAGTATTTTACCTAAATTGACCTATTTGTTCAATGCAATCCCTTTGATCTTCCCAAGTAAAAGTATTAGTAAAATCCAGGGGAAAATTGGGAGTTTTATCTGGGGCGATAAAAGTGCTAGGATGTCCTGGAAAAAGCTGAGGAGGAGGCTCTCGAAAGGGGGTTTAGCCCTCCCCGATATAAGATGGTACTTAATTGCTTTTCAATTTAAAGGTATTAGGATGCTGCTTTCAATCCCAGATGATACAACATGGGGTAGGCTTCTTGGTGAAATGGCAATGGTTGAGGGGGGAAGTGGAGGAGAAGGTTTTCTATATAAGTTCGGGGCTCCAAGATTTTTTAAACGTGTCCGTCTTAAGGTTCTTAAGGCTGCTTTGGAGATATGGTATAAAGTGAGACGTCGATGGGGTATTGGATATTGCTCAGATTTTGCTCCCATATGGGACTCTCCTGGGACCCCACTCTGCCTTAGAGATAGCTTGGCGTTACCAATTAAAAGAGCAGGTGTGGTTAAGTGGTCTGATTTGATGGATGTAGACGGAATCTTGCCATGGGAGGTTTTAAGAGCTAAGATAGGCCCAGCACTCTCCAAGTTTAAGTATTTTCAACTTAAATCATGGCACGAGGCAGAAGGGGCTGAAATCAAGGGCAATTGGGAGCTTGAGTGGCCATTGCAAAATGTTCAGCGGAAAAAAAAAAGAGATATCCATGTGGTATATGAGGCTTCTTGAAGCAGACGATACAGACCTTCCGTCTCAATCATCGGTTTGGAACCAATCTCCATTTGAGCCAAATATTGAAGATCTTTTGAGCCATCTTTTAAACTACTTTATAAATATATTAAACCAGCTAGTTTAAAAAAGAATCACTTTTTTGTTCTCAATAGACTTTATTATACCCCTGCCAAGATAGCCAAGTTTGCTCCGTTTCCCTTGCCTAAATGTCCTAGATGTAAATTAGCAACTGCGGACGATATTCACATCTTCTTTGAATGTCCAGAGTTAAGATTATACTGGTAGGATGTGAGAGATTCTTTATCTATTATCTTTGAAGTTAATATTGAGATCAACTGCCAGTTGGTGTTTTTTGGGGGTAATGATGTGATCAACTTGACTCTATCTCAGATCTACAGGGGTCTGTTGCTATACCTCATATTGCTCGCTCGGAGGGAGATTTGTTTAAAGTGGAAAGACTCTATCCCCCCGAACAGAGAAGACTGGCTTAAAGCTTCATTTGCAATGGCTCGATTAGAGCAAGGAGGGAATAAGGAGGCATTGACTGACATATGGCAACCTTTGTTAAGATGGGGTCGGGACTTGCGTTGGGTTGTTTCTTGATCTGAAAGCAGAAGAGTGATGGTCTCCCCCCCTCACTTCCGGGTCCTATGATTACACCAAGCCCCTACTGCCCGGGGTAGGTCAGGTTGACCTAGGCGAATGCAGTTAGCCGTGGGGCGCCTAAATGTAAGATATGACGGCTTTTTTAATCTGCTGTTGTCTATTGGTGAGATGAGGACAAAAAAAAAGAACAAAAAAAAGAACTTGCCTGCAATGGAATACTAAAAGACCTAGCAGGGTTGGTTCTGAGAAGGGTATTGGGACCTAGCGTCATTCTGCTCCTGTGTGGTTCAGACAGCAATAAGTATTTAGACCCTGACAGAGTGAAGTGCCCACGTTGGTACAAGCACCTGAGCAGAATGGCAGAAGGACTTGATTTAAAAAATGTGGGCGAGATTTTGAGTAATATACAAAGGGACTTAGAGGCAGTCAGAGAGGAAAATAAAATACTAAGACAGGAGATAATAACCTTTAAAACGGAAACATCAGCTTTGGGATCTAGGCCAAGCACCACATCCTTTGAAATCCAGAGTCCTAACATCAGCACTTCATCCTTTGCCCCCACACAAGTAATCCACTCATTATCCCCAGTAATTCCTCTTGCCCCTCCAGAGCGATTCAATGGAGACCCGCAGAAAGCGCAATTTGTTTTGACCCAATGCTCTCTGCATTTTATGTGCCGTCCAACGATCTTCCCCGATGCTCAATCCCGAGTGGCGTTTATCTTGTCCTACCTTAGTGGGGACGCCGCCTCATGGTCCATGCCACTAGTAACCAAGGATGACCCAATTTTGTACAGTTTAGATGATTTCAAGAAGGAATTTCTCTGAATTTTTTGATAGAAGAACAGCATTTCAAGCTTCAGACAACTAACTGTTGGAGTTAAAGCAAGGAAACCGAGAACTTGTGTCTTACCTAGCCCAATTTAATAAACTAGTGGTCGAGACCAACTGGCCCGAGGATAAAAGAACAGCAGTATTCTATAGAGGATTGCGAGAGGAACTGAAGGACGCTCTATCTCAAATCCCTAATCGACCCACCGATATCTCTGCCTTAGTGGATTTAACCTTAGAGATCGATTATCGGCGAAGTGAGCGGAAAGGAGAACGGCGGAAGGAGCTTAGACCAAGTGTTCCTCGTTTTGACCGTGTCAAAACAGAAACCACACGAACAGGAGAGAGTTCTTCGGGAATTGAACCCATGCAAATCGGTGTAGTCAGAGGTCCACTCTCTAAAGAAGAAAAAGAAAAGAGAAGTCTGAACAAACTGTGCCTATATTGTGGAGGAAGTGGACATTTTGTCAAGAATTGCTTAAAAAGACCAAAGTTGCCTGCTAAGGAGAAGGAAAACTAGAGGCACCACAGGTAAGGGGAGTTGGACCTGTGGATGCGAATGGAAAAACGACTCCAACAAATCACCAATTGGCAAACACACTACAAGTCTCCTCTCCCCATTTGGTTATGACTGTGACTTTAAGGTTTAGAGATGTGGTTTTGACAGGAATCATCGTCATGGTAGATTCTGGGGCAACAGGTAATTTCTGCGACCACAAATTCGCTAGCCTGATCAGTTTACAAGCTATCAAGAAGGAGAAAAGTGAGAAGGTCAGAGCGGTGGATGGTACGGATTTAACTTCAGGGCCCATAACCAGTCATACTGAATTGGTACACATGACTACTGTCGAAGGACACCAAGAGACCTTGCAATTTAATTTAATAGACGCCTCCAATTTCAACTGATTCTAGGTCTACCATGGCTAACGGAACACAACCCGTTAATTGATTGGGGAGCCCGAACTATTCAATTAAATTCAGACTACTGCACCAAAAATTGTTTCGACGACCAGACACATTCTTCTGTAATCTGCGCTGCCACCCAATTGTGTGAAGGTGGAGGTTCGGTATGTGTGATCCAAACTACCATGATACCAGATGAATACCAAGACTTTGCAGACGTCTTTGATGAGATTAAGGCAGAGACGTTACCCCCCCACAGGCCCTATGACTGCAAAATTGATCTAGAACCAGGGGCTAATCTACCATGCAGCAGAGTTTACGCATTAACGGAGAAGGAAAACATCCATTTGAAGGAATACCTAGCTAAGAATCTGGAGAACAGATTTATCCGACCGTCTCAGTCCCCTGTCTCTTCCCCACTTTTTTTCGTGCCGAAAAAAGGGGGAGATCTCAGGACTTGTATTGACTTTAGAGCGATTAACAGGATAACTGTGAAGAATCGTTATCCATTGCCTCTCATTTCAGTACTAATTGATCAAGTGAAGGAAGCAAAGATATACACTCGCCTAGACCTACGAGGAGCGTACCACTTGATTAGACTCCGGGAAGGCGACGAGTGGAAGACTGCGTTCAGGACCAAATTTGGCCGTTATGAGTATCTTGTGATGCCATATGGTCTCTGTAACGCACCAGCGGCCTTCCAGTACTTTATCAATGATGTTTTAAGTGAATTCATTGACCGATGCGCTATAGTCTACATAGATGACATCCTGATTTATTCCAACAAGGTTGAAGAACATCACGACCAGGTCAGAGCAGTTTTACGTCTACGAGAGAACTCTCTATACGTTAAATTGGAGAAATGCCTCTTCAACACAGATACAGTAGAATTCCTAGGTTTTGTGTTATCACCTGCAGGAGTTCGAATGGATGAGCAAAAAGTGAAGGCGATAACAGACTGGAAATCTCCTACCAGTATCAAAGAGGTTCAAAGCTTTATCGGATTCTCTAATTTTTACAGACGATTCATTAATGGATTCTCCAATAAGATACTTCCGCTGACTCGTCTTCTGAAGAAGGGAGTTCCGTTCCAATGGTCAGAAGAAGCAGAAGAAGCTTTTCAGTTGATGAAGGACAGTTTCACCACAGCACCGGTGTTGCTTCATGCAGATCCCTCTGAGCCTTTTTATTTGGAGACAGACGCATTGGACCTAGCCATCCGAGGGATACTTTCTCAGAGGCACAAGGACACGGGACAGTTACACCCGGTGGCATATCGGTCCCGCAAACTCAACCCTGCGGAATGCAACTATACGATTACAGAAAAAGAACTCCTGGCAATCAAAGATGCCTTCAAAGATTGGAGGCATTACTTAATGGGGGCAAAACACACCGTAACGGTGTTTACGGACCACCGCAACCTAACATTTTTGCGATCTGCTCAAACTCTCACACCACGTCAGCTGCGTTGGTCTCTTTACTTCGCGGACTTTGATTTTGTTATCACTTTTCGTCCCGGATCCAAGAATGGAAAGGCTGATGTCCTCTCTAGACTCAACACAGAAAATCAAACTTCAGTCATTGAAAACCAGCAAATCATACCTGATGGAAAATTCATTGGAACTATCTCCTTAGAACCCTTTGAACATCACGTTCGAAATTTGATGACCGACCTTGAAATGGAGAACTGGGCCACAGAAGATCCACAACGTTTCATTCCCAATGGCCTCCCCTATTTAGGTACCACCCTGTATTTACCCACCAAGGAGCTTCAGCTGAAGGCAATGCAGGAATGTCACGACAACCCTCTGGCTGGCCACAAAGGTGTTGTGAAAACCGAAGAATTACTCAAACGTCGTTTCTGGTGGCCATACATGTGCCGAGACGTCCGTCAATATGTGTTAGGCTGTGAAATTTGTGCACGGGGAAAATCGGACAGGCAAGCTCCTAAAGGTCTCCTACAACCCATGCCAACCCCCCCATATCCTTGGCACACAGTCTCCTTAGATTTGATTGTTGATCTACCTTCTTCCCATGGGTATGATACCATTTTTGTAGCTGTCGACACTTTTAGTAAGATGGCACATTATATACCCTTCAAAGGTACACCCACTGCTAAACAATTGTCCCAACTTTTCAATCAACATGTTATTCGCCTTCATGGGATTCGTAGGGTCCTCGTATCAGACAGGGGCTCTCAGTTCCTATCACGATTTTGGAAGGCTTACATCAAAGGCCTTAATATTGACCATCGTTATTCCACCAGTTTTCACCCAGAAACTGATGGTCAGACTGAACGCATTAACCAAGACCTAGAACAACACCTCAGACTTTATTTGTTAGATGAGGAGGGTGACTGGCCTGACCACTTATGGACTGCGGAGTATGCTCACAATAATGCTCTAAATGTATCCACTGGCCACTCCCTTTCTTTATAAACTCAGGCAGACATCCCAATTCTCATGCTAATTTTGATGATATTAATGTTCCTACTGTTCAAGATATCGCCCGACAGTTAACTAAAATTCATCACTCAGTAACCCAGAATTTGTCGATCGCGAAGGATCGTTACAAACATTTCGCTGACCGAAAACGTAAAAAAGAACCTGAGCTTCATGTAGGAGACTTAGTCTGGTTGAGTACAAAAAAATCTCAGACTCAAAGGTCCCCGTAAATTTCAGCCTCGTTTTATGGGTCCTTATCCAATTGAGAAGGTCATAAATCCAGTCACTTATCAACTATCTCTTCCTGGTTCTACCAAAATTCATCCAGTATTTCATGTTTATCTCCTTAAACCAATTCAACCGGGGTTGCGTAGGGTTTCCCTCCTGATCCTCTGATGGTTAATGGTGAGGCGGAGTACGAAGTTAAACGAATTTTGGACTCAAAACTCATCCGCAATGAAATTTTCTACCTCATTGATTGGCAAGGTTTTGGACCTGATGAACGTTCCTGGGAAAAGAGTACTAATGTCCATGCCCCCGTTTAATTAGAGCCTTTCATGCCAAATTCCCTGCCAAACCACGACCGGAGGAAACCCCGTTGGGAGGGGGTACTGTCAGGACTCACGGGAGGTTTCCTCCTTCTAACTCTATGCTGGCTACCATTTTCCCCTACAAACTTACCAAAAGTCAGATAATCCCTCAAGCTGGAGTGCTTGTTGGCACCGATGGAACTCCAAGATGGCTGCCAACATACACATACTGCGACAGCACACCACTGTTAGCAGTCTAGTCTTTTAGGTTTCATGACATCTGGTGAAGTGTGCTTCAACATTCCACTGCGCACTTCACTGAAGAAATAATTTGAAGAGCACCTGTTTTCCCAGCGTCGTGGAAGTCAGTTAGGGTAGTTGCGATAAAGTCGGTGTTAGCTTCGTCGGAACTACATTCCCTCACTAATCAGGTTAGTGTTAAACTATGTAGCTAATATAAAACATTCTGTGAGAAAAGGTTATCGTATCAGAGGTAAATTTCTATTTAAAGAGAAAAAGGAAACTAAGTCAGAATATATTTTCCTTCGTTTGAAAACTGGAAATACTTTTCAGTAATTGCTTTCCTTAGCTGAGAAGATTAAATAAAAAGCTTTTTGAATCAGCTGTCTTTTTCAGCTGTTCCAGAATCTGTCAGACGCAGGCGTGACCTTTCAACACGCAGTGTCTTCTTAGACTGAAACTTGTTCACTCTTCTGAGAATTAATTAAAAGGTGAAGTCCGGGTCAAAAGCCCGGCATATTTCTTTCTCATGCCATGTGTTAGGTTTGAAGATAAATAATGTGAAGGCTAGTTAAAGAACTCCAGTAATGTTCTCCTCACGTATGGCAGAATAAATTGTGCTTCCAGCAAACATGAAACCAAAGGCCTGAATAAAACGAACGCTTCCTTTTAACTACATTTAACCTAAGTTCTGAAGCATTGTTTAAAAACTAATTAAAGACAGAAAACCAGTCATCCTACTCCAGAAACCCCAGTTCAAGGCCCACTCCAGTCTCTTAACAGTGAGTTAATAGAAAGAAAGAGAAACCCAAATAATACGTAAATTTGGAATACAGAAATAAATACTTACCTTATCTTTCTTACATTAAGGAATAGCAGGATCAAGTGCAGATTGTACCTGAGAACGAAAAGGAAAGAGATCTGAGTGAAGACTTCTCATACAACCTAGCAAACAATACATGAGAAGTAGAAGAGAAGTAAGCTTCAGTAAACATTCTGGTAAGATAAGTTATTTATACACCATAGAAAAAACAGTAAGTTAAAAGGCACAGTAAATAAAGGTTTTTACATGTTAATGTTGCAGTCCAGTAAGAAGAAGAAGAAGACGTAGCTGAACAGGCAGAATATTGGAGCAGTCTCTTCTCTGTCCCCAACCCCTTTTCCCCCCTTAGAACTTACCTGCAATGGAATACTAAAAGACCTAGCAGGGTTGGTTCTGAGAAGGGTATTGGGACCTAGCGTCATTCTGCTCCTGTGTGGTTCAGACAGCAATAAGTATTTAGACCCTGACACCCTGTGCTAGTAGCATGTACGATTGTGTGGTTACTGAGAATTATAACTTATGTGGCGGGGCAAAGCAGTGTGTAAAGCGGCACCAGAGGTTCATTGTTATATGGGCCCTTCTGGACCGGGGAAATTCAACAAAAGGCTGGAACCTTTTGGTCCAACTCCTCAGTACCTTTCAATCGAGTTGTGGGTGGGCCTTGTTAGTGGGGCCTGCGTCGTCTGCTGATCTGGGTCACAAGAGCATGTGTACCGATGGCTGATGAACCTCGCGCCCCTGCTCACCTGGGCAACGCGTCACAGTAGAGGTGCGCAGGAAGGCGCTGCAGCTGGTGGGAGTGCGTCGGTGACTTAGATTGGCACAAGCACAGCCCGAACAAATGAGCCTCGTAGAAAACACTGGTTGTAGAAAAGCAGAGTGTGGAGTCCTCGGCAAAGCGGAAGCGCTGGTCTTTGTGCTAAGAACGAGGCAGCGAACAGCTCACAAGCTGATAAGTGTCAAAACTCACTCGCCGAACTCGCCAGTTATGGAGTCCCACAGCAGTGGAAGGGGGTGAGGTCTTTGATCCCGAGACCTCCTGAACAGGGGGCAAGCCAGCAAGATCTTGGAGAACACTTGTTCAGCACAGCACAAAGGTAGTAGGCAGCAGGCCAGCACAGCAAGGCCGGTCGCAAAGAGGCAGTCCCTCCTGCAGCTCAGCAAGCCAATACAGCAGAGCAGTTATCAAAGATGCAGTCACTCCTGGCAGCACAGCAGTCATTCTGGCAATTAGCACATGTAGAGTCTGGTTACAGGTTCAATGAAGTGTCTACCTAGAGGGGGGTCAGAGACCTAGTACTTATACCAAAAAGTGCCTTTGATGTGGGGGTGACTTCAAAAGAGTTCTCTGAAGTCCATAGATTTCCCTTTCAGCCTAGTCCTGTCTGCCAGCCTAGCGATGGGGGGGAGGAGGGGGAAATCAGCCTTTTATGTGGGGACAAGACACTACCTATTCAGATGAAGTGTTAGCTCCTCCCCTCACTCTTGCCTAGAAAGACCCATCAGTATGCAGATGCAGTGGAGTGTCCTGTGTTGTGGCTGTCTGGAGGGAATGAACAAATGTAGCTGTCACCCAGCCCAGACGTGTATTGGAGACAGGCTGTCAGGCACAGTAAGTGCAAAGAAATGTCCACTTTCTAAAAGTGGCATTTCTAAAATAGTAAAGTTAAATTCAACCTCACCAAGAAGTAGGATTTATGGGCGTGGCTTGCAAGCTGATGGAGGCAGACGCAGGAGCTCTGAGCTCCGCGCCGGCCCCGTGAGTTATCCGGCGATAACGACCGCCGCATCCCTGGGAGGTCATGGCGGGGGGCTGCCGCAGTAGTGCGGGGTCCCGGGCCGCTAATTAAGACCCTTTCCTGCCAGGACTGTGGAGCGGGGCTGAAGCGGAGGCTCTGAGGGGCAGCGGGTTCCGGAGACCAAGATGGCGCCGATCTAGGTGCGGGGCTCGATTGGACGGACCTGCGACCTGGCGCTGGAGCGCTTGCTGAGCACCGGAGGTGGGCGCCTGATTACAGGACCCCTGTGCGCATCCCGCGACTGGGACCCGGTCTGGCAGACTTGCAGCGGGGGAAAAAGGGCCCCCCCCCGATCGCACTCCGGGAGAGCTGGGTGACGCGGCCAGATTCCGCGCTGCTGTGGTGCCCTGGCGAGGCTTCCGGAGCCCCTGGTAGGTCGTACTGGGCGGCGGGGAAGCGCACTCTGCACAGCGGAGGGCCGCAGCGGTGGATGTAGTGCTGGGCAGCAAGGAAAGGCCCACTGAGCTGTTTGGCCGCCGGGCTGTTCGGAGAGGCCCATGAAGCCCTGACCTTGGCGCCTGAGAGTGGTTGCTGGTGTGCACTCCCGTGGGAGAAGCGCCGCCTGTGGAGAAGGCCTGACCCTCTGCCTGAGACGGCCTGTTGGAGAGGCTGATCGCAGAGGGCGAAGGTGGCCGTGTCGGGGGCCGCTGCTGGACGGTGTTGTGCGGTGAGAGACCCGGGGGTGCCACACGGAGGATCCCGCTGATACACGGGGGGCTCCTGAACGGTAGAACGACTGCTGCGGGCCCCTGTGCGTGAACGCTGCTACACCTGGGCTTGATGCTGCGCGGCGCGCTGGGCCTGGCAGTGGCATTTCGGCCTACGCACTTGCAACACTGGGCCTGGACGTCGCCTGTGCCCGTGCGGGCTGGGGGCGCGCTGGACCTGGGGACCCTGGGCATGCTGAGTGGATGTTGATGCCCTCTGGGACAGTTGCTTGTTGCCGCGGACCGCTGCCCAGTGGCGGATCTGGAGAACTCTGGGCCTGAGTGGCGTCGCTGCTGCACTGGTGGAACGAGGGGCCTGTGACCTTTGCGACGGCAGTGGCTCTGCCCCGCTGCCGCTTTACTAACCGCTGAGAAGGGTCTGGTGGCATTGCCCGCGGGGGGCTCGGCCTTGTGGCCAAGAGTGGACTGGTCCCCAGAACTACCTTATATACGGCCGAGCTATGGGGAAGCCTAGAGAGCGGCAGCAGATGGCTCCCCCGGGCCAGGAGGACGACGAGCAAGAGGCTAAGCGACCGGCTTCTCCCGAGCCGGCAGGTGACGCGGGGGTGCAGCAGCAGCTGGCCCGCATCCTCCAGGCCATCACTGATACACGTGAAGCTCTGCATCAGGACATCGCTACGGTGTCGGTGGGTTTGGGTTTACTGCGAGCCGAACATACCAAGCTAGCAGACAGAGTGGAGCAGGCTGAGACCTCCCTGGCGACTTTTGAGCCGGCTCAGAAGGCCATTGCTGATCAGATGGGAGACGTTACCCGCAGACTGTTGACGCTGGAGAAGCGAGCCGAGGATGCGGAAGGGAGGAATCGGAGGAACAACATTCGTGTACTGGGCCTCCCGGAAGGAATTGAGGGATCCAGCATGGTTCAATATCTGGAAGACTGGCTTCGCGACAAGGTGGCACCGGAGGGGCTGACGCAGTTCTATACCCTAGAAAGGGCTCACAGGGTGCTGGCCCGCCCGCTGGCGCCGGGTCGCCCTCCGCGCCCGGTGGTGGCCAGGCTCCTCCACTACAAAGATAGGGATCACTTATTGCAGACGGCGCGATCAGCTGGTCCGTATACAGTGGGCAACAACAAGGTTTCCATCTTCCCCGATTATACGCAGGAGGTTCAGCGTCGCCGAGCATCTTTTCTGGCTGTCAAGCAGGCTCTGCGCGATGAGGGTCTCCAGTATTCGCTGATGTTCCCGGCCCGGCTGCGGATCATCCTCGATGGTACTACGCATTTTTGTGACGAACCTTCGGAAGCATGGGACTGGTTGGAAACGTATAAAACTGGCAGAAAGCCAGCCCGGGGTGATGTAACTCGGGAGCCCCCGGGACGATTGCCGCAGCGCCGGCGGCGGCAGCGGTGGCGCCTTGTCACAGTGACAGCACCCGGCTCTTCTCAAACAGCGAAGGAGAGGCAGGAGGCGTTGAGAGCGGTATCTGAACTGCTCAGAGACCCTGAGAGGAACTCGGAGTCTGGCCCAGAGGCGGATAAATCCCTGGCGGACACAGGAACAGACACATCCCAGTCGTGTGGCCTGCAGCTGCCGCATGTTACACCAGGCACAGCTGACGATATCATCTGATGTTATTTTACAGGCCTTATTGATTGTATTGTTAGCAGGATTGTTGGGCGGGATGTGTACAATTGGATAATTGGATTCTTGTTGGTGTAGGAATCTTGATTCTGTCATGTTATTGTTTGTCTGCTCCAGCCGGGCAGGTATTGGGAGGGGACTATTGGAGCGGTACCTTCTGGGGATGGGAGCGAGTAGCACGTTCGGGGCATCGGCGTGGTCTACTCCTTACAGTATTGTTGCTGGTGATTGGCAGATTGCAGCCGCCTTCCCCATTCCAGTTCCTCTGTAGCCACTAGAGGGAACCCAGTTTAGAGTAGTTTGGATGGGGGCTAGTTCTTTTTCGTGCCTGTCCTGGGGTGGGGTTGTTGGGGCTGTTTTTGTTGTAGTAAGAGAATGTTTCAGGGAAATTGGCGTAACCCTTGTCATCAATGTAATTTGTCTGGGGGTACTTGGTGTAACCATTTTCAGCTGATTAAATATGCTCAATGTGAAGCACTGTCATGGGATCGATGTCTGATTTGAAATGCATATCCTGGAACGTCAGGGGCATGCACACTATGCAGCGGAGGCACAAATTACATGCGTACTTAGTCCGCAGAGGGGTCCAGTTGGCTTTCCTGCAGGAGACTCATATAGCCCCAAAAGAAGATGTGGCATTGCAGCGCAGGTGGAGAGGGCAGGTCTTTTGCACAACGTACTCTGCTTTCGCCCGGGGTGTATTGATATGGGTTCGAGCGGGGGTCCCTTTCCAGCCCACTCGTCAGCTGAAGGACCCTGAGGGGCGGTACATATTGGTTGCGGGCAGGCTGAATGGTAGAGACGTGGTTCTGGGTAGCATATATGCTCCAAATACGGAGCAAACGGCATTTTTCACACTGCTGTCTGGGAAGTTTGCACCATTTTTAACCGGGCCAGCCATCTTAGGTGGGGATTTTAATTTGGTCACGGACGTCCTATTGGATAGGTCGCACCCTCCTCTCCCTGAAGCGCCTGCCCATAATCTCTCCAGAGTTAGGCGGGACTGGCAAGATAGATGGGGGCTAGTGGACACTTGGAGGGCACACCACCCGACGACACGGGATTATTCATATTTTTCTGCTGTACATGACCTACATGTTCAGCTTGATGCGATGCTCTGCACTCCTGACATCCACGCTGAAGTGCAGCACAGTGAGTATCTTGCCAGAACACTGTCTGATCATAATCCCTTGCTACTGCGTGTGAACTTGCTGCCCGAACGGCCTAAGATCCCGACCTGGCGCCTAAACCCGGAATTGCTGGAAGATCGGGTATTTCGGGAGGTGGTGGGGACTGGCATCACTGATTATTTTCAAGTCAATACTGGCACTGCTTCGTCGCTGATGGTGGAGTGGGATGCCTTCAAGAGTGTGATAAGGGGACTCTGTATCACGCAAAAACTGGGAGTGCGTAGAGTAATATTGCAGGATCTAGAGCGCGTAGAACAGCAGCTGCGGGACGTTGAACGAGAGCGGCCTGAGCAGCCAGATCGCCAACAAGAGCTAATAGCCGCAAGGGAGGGGGTCGCCATGCAGGTGGAGCGGCTGCGTTGTTTTGACTATAAACAATATATCACCCGTGCGCATGCAGAGCGCGACAAATCCGGAACGCTGCTGGCATGGCTAGCCAACCCAGCGCGCAGGGAAACGGTGATTCTTGAACTTCACAGCCCGGCTGGAGAGGCCTGTTACACGCAGAGGGGGATAAACGACTTGTTCCTTGCTTACTATACAGACCTCTACCAAAGCAAGGTGGTCCCTGATAGGGAGGCCATTCGAGACTTTTTGGGGGCGACGGATCTCCCAGAGCTAGATGGGGAGAGGGCGAAGCTGCTGGGCAGGATATTACACTAGGAGAGGTACGTGGCGCGATTAAACATATGGCCAGGAGAAAGACCCCGGGGGTGGACGGCCTCCCGGTGGAATTTTACAGTGCATATGTCGACCTGTTGGCCCCCAGGTTGGTTGCGCTGTATAACACGGCAAGAAAGGAACGACTGTTGCCTGCTACCACCCGCGAGGCGTTAATCATACCATTGTTAAAGCCGGGGAAGTCACCCCAGGACATGACGGCTTATCGCCCGTTGTCAATGCTGACCACGGATTATAAAATCTTGAGTAGGATCCTGGCGACCCGACTTCTTCCCTACATGACCCATCTAATACATGCGGATCAAGCGGGATTTATCCCGACCCGGAATACGGCCCAGAATGTGCGGCGCCTCATTAGGATATTGGAAGCGGACACTTACGACAGAGCATCTGCTGCTGTCTTGGTAATAGATATTGAGAAGGCTTTCGACAGTCTCGAGTGGCCGTATTTGATCCAAGTCATGCGCCACTTTGGGCTAGGGGAGGGTTTCGCTGATTGGACCTCTCTATTGTACTCACAATCCACGGCGCGAGTGAAAACGGGACGAATGGTATCGGCTGCTTGCACTGTGGGTCGGGGGACGAGGCAGGGCTGTCCCCTTTCCCCATTGCTGTTCGCCCTGGCCATGGAGCCGCTGGCGGCACGGGCCAGGTCGGGGCTGCATTTTCCTGGGCTACGTATCCGTGAGCAGATTCATCATATAGCATTATATGCTGATGATCTTCTCATGTTCCTGTCGGACACGGAGGGAGCGCTTAACGGGGCGAAGTCTCTAATGGCCGATCTTAGTGCGGTTGCTGGACTCCGGGTGAACTGGGCAAAGACTTGACTGTTTCCCGCTGCACCGCAGACTGAGGGCCCCGCAGCTACGCAGGGGGTACGATGGGAACGACAATGTGTGACGTACTTGGGCACCCGTATCTATCATAGCCAAGCGGACCTATTAGAGGGTAACGTGGGTAGGGCCATTAGAGCGCTTAAGGGCTGTATGGCGTTCTGGAGTACGCTTCCATTATCCGTGGCTGGACGGGTAGCTGTTCTTAAGATGATAGCGCTCCCCAGACTGCTATACTACTTCGGGACGCTCCCTATTTGGATCCCTGCCTCGTTTTTTCAGCAACTACGATCGATGGTGATTGGGTTCATCTGGGTCGGGGGACGACGGTGAGTGGCTATTAACACACTGATGAGGCCACGATCGGGGGTGGCCTGGTGGTCCCTGATTTCGAAACGTACTATTTAGCGGCGCAGCTGCAGTGGCTCACTCAGGCGGTGGCGCGGACGCTCCGAACTCCTGTTGGGGTGGCGGGAACTCGGGTGGAGAAGCAGATGCTCTCCAAACTGCTGTTGCAGCTACCGCTCTCGGCCTCTTCCCTCACTCGGGAGATGGGGACATTTAGGCTATGCTGGAACAGAGCACACCGGCGCGCGCAAGTGGTCAGACCTTATGCTCCTGAGATCCCTCTGACGGTGTGTGCTGCTCTACCGCACGGGGGTAATTGGGCGGCCTTGGATGGTTGGGCAGAGAGGGGGCTGATTACCATGGGAGATCTTTATGACGATAGTGCCGTGATCCCTTACGAGGTATTACGGGATCGGTACGACTTGCCCCGAGGGGACTATCTGTTGCACTTGGCGCTGATAGCGGCCATCCAGGCGCATTGGAAAGCGGGGCTGAGTGAGCCTCCTACATCGATAACTTGTCAATATATAGTCCTGGCTGCCGGCACCTTTAAGGCAGTGACCTGCTTATATCGCCGAATGACGAGCGAGAGACTGACCCCCTTACTAACGCTCTGGCAGCGATGGGAGGAGGACCTGGGTACTGAGATTCCTGAGGGAGCATGGGACGGGCTAGTGGAACGCGCGTGGAAGAGTACCCGGAATGCGCGCTTCCAGTTAGTGCATTTTTATATACTTCATCGTGCCTATCTTACCCCTGCGAAAATCAATAAGTACTTTAATACGAACTCAGCAATGTGTCCGCGCTGTAATACTGTGGGGGCAGAGTTTGGGCACATGTTGTGGGAATGCCCCCAACTTGGTACATATTGGGAGGAGGTGGTCGCGCTATTGCAAACTGTTACGGATAGGGACATAGAACCCACTATGGGCCTGTGTTTGCTGCATTGGTTCCCACATACATCTAGAAATAAAATAACGAGTAAGTTCATAGATTTGGGGCTGCTTTTAGCGAAGAGGAAGATCACAGCGCACTGGAAGACAAAGCAGGGCCCTAGTTATCGAAGGTGGCGCGCAGAACTGGTTAAGTGGGCGGAATGCGAGGGATGCGCGAGAATGCAACTAGCGACCCGGAGTAAGAGCGATAAAGCCTTAGATCTGGCAAGGGCCTGGGAGGCGCTGGTATATCTCCTGAAGACCCCGGATACCGATTCAGACATTGAATCGGGGGCGCCAGGGACGCCACCTGAAGGGGATATTTCCTTTCCAGGGGACTGATTTCGCTGGCTGCCTGGGTGGGGCCTGCTCCTGACACTCGGAAATTGCAGCATGGCTTTCTATATAGCATTTGTGCACCATTGGTGTAGCTGTGCCCAAGTACCACTATCGATCATACATAGGGGTTGCGCCTGGGGGGAGGAGGGGAGGGATAAGTGGGAGGATTCTAAGGGTTGTTTGTTTGTATTTGGTTTTAATACAGCAAGAATAGATGCAGTATTAATATACATCCTAGTGTTTGAGTAGACAGGGCGGTTGTTACCTAATATGACACCATGCGTTCCATGAATGGCACTGTAGTGTAATGGGTTATGATGTTTATAGTTAATTGCTGGGTGAGGTAACCCGCAGGCATTGCCCAAATGGCTGAATCTGTTAATGTCAGAATACGGATGCACTGTCATTGCATATGTTTGTTTTATGTGAATAAAATAATAAAAAAAAATTTTTTTTTTTAAATGGAAAAAAAAAAATGATTTTACGCCCTGAAGAAGTTCATCGTATATGAACGAAACGCGTTGGCTGGTGTTTATCCCTGTTGGATACTTATGAAAAATAAAGGACTTTCTGAGACAATTTAAAAAAAAAAAAAACAATAAGTAGGATTTATCACTACCATTCCATAAATATGAAACATGAAAAAGCTACTCCTCTCTGTTCAGGAATTGCAGCTTAAAAGTGTATTAAGGAATTCCCAATGCTAACCTATGAGAGGAGTAGGCCTCACAGTAGTGAAAAACGAAATAGGCTGTTTGTCACAACCAGTACATGTAAAACATAACGATACAAAGCCTACCTTTTACTTGCATAGCACCCTGCCCTTAGGGCTACCTAGGGCCTACCTTAGGGATCACTTGCATGTAATAAAAGACTAGTTTAGGGCTTGGCAAGTAGTTTTAAATGCCAAGTCGAAGTGGCAGTAAATTGCACACACAGGCACTTCAGTGGCAGGCCTGAGACAGGTTTGAAAGGCTACTTCTGTGGGTGACACCATCAAAGCTGCAGCCCACTAGTAGCATTTAACTTACAGGCCCTGGGTGCGGGGGTACCACTTTACAAGGGACTTTCAAGTAAATTAAATATACTAATCAGGTATACACCAATCACAAAAAAGTTTGGGGTAACCCAGCAGAAAGAACCATTTCCAACAAAGTTATTGCTATGTTCACCTAGAGCCTGGTCCAAAAAAAGAATGGGTTTTAAGTATATGTTTGACTCAATATTATGCATGCACAGTTCGAGTCTCAAAACTGCCATTGGAGTGCCATGGACAAGGTGCAACAGTGACCAGAGAAAACGATTTTAGGTCTCATGAGAATGTGTGGCCTCTCTAAAGCCCCATAAACAGCAGAGAACATTTTTCATATTATAAATTTCAAGGTCTGACTTTATAGAGGGGGATCCAATGTTCCTCTTACAACACAATAGGGTATTTGCATTTTGAGTTACAATAGGGACATTCCTTTCCATTTGTTTTTTTCACAAAGGTTTATGATTGAAACAGATTCACAAGTAATCAAAAATGCTCACCTGTCCCAGGAGCATTCTGTTAATTTCAAAGGTTTTACGCAACATATTCCTTTGGTGTATGATCATAAACTTAGTTTTAATAACATTAATAGTAAGTTTTTTTATGTTTAAAAAGGGATTGGAGATGATCCATTTCCAGTTTGTTCTTGTTAAAAGAACAATGTTGTCCGCAAAGAGGAGTATGGGAAGTTTTTTTTCTCCGCTAATTATTTGGGTATCCAAAATTAAGTCCTGAAGGAAGTTGCCACTATCATTTATAAATAGATTAAACAATGTAGGTGCCATGACCCAGCCTTGACGACTATCTGCTTGGATGGGAAATTTGGTTATACATTCGCCCTTCCTACCATATACAACCGTAGTGAAGATGTTAGAGTGGAGGTGCTTCAGAGCAAGAAGTAAGTTCCTGGGCATTCCTTGGTACTCCATAGTGGACCAAAGAAAGGCTCTGTTGACCAAGTCAAAATCAGTCTTTAAATTTATAAGGGTTAAGGTCTTGGACAGTCTTTTACATGTGAGCACATCCATCTGAGGACCTGTGATATGGTTTCAACACTAAATTGTAAGAAGCCAGATGATACTCCTGACTATTTGATGACTATTGGATGTGAACTCCAGGCCTGATAACAAATTTTGAGTTAAATGGTCGTGATTAGGTATACTGATTAAGATGTAGTTAATTAGGCCGCTTCGATTCTTCACCCTATAAGTTTTATTAGCTGGAATGTCAGAGTTTGTATGGTCATTTAGGGTCCGGAAGCCACAAGATGTCCACCATGTGGCGAAGGATAGGTCTTCTTTAGTATTCTAAGGCTGTCTGTTTACAAGTTCTGGTATACCCCAAACATTTTCTTCCTCAACAAAATCTAGCTGAAGCATCATTTCATGCAGTCTTGTGTTCAAATCACCACAGACTAGAAGTCTTTTTTTGTATTTTTGTTATTATCAGACCCATTTTTGTGTAATGTTCTGTGATCCAGGTTTATAATGGTTTCAAAATCTTTTCAAGCTGCAATCCTACTGTGGTTATGGCCAGGAGGTAGATAAACTATAAGCCCCTATCGCCACCAGAACGTCACTTTTAGTGCAGTTGTGATGGCAGCTTTGCCTTATTTACAAGGCAGCGTTAAGCCACTTAACATGGCTTAACGCCGCCTTGTAAATAAGGTCCCCTTTTATGCTACACTTTGCGTGAAAGGGGATGGCAATGGGTGTTGTAGTGGGCGTTTCACCGCAACACCCCTTGATTTTGACGCTGCCACCTATTTACAAGAGCAGCGTAAATAGGAGGCAGCGCCAAAATTAAGACCAGGTAAAACCTGGTCTTAAGCAGGCGAAACGAGGAGAAATGTTTCATTTCTCCTCGTTTTTGCTGTTTCCATGTGTGCTGCCTTTTGCAGCACACATAGAAACAGCAAAACGCCAATTATTATTATCAAAAAAATGCTGTTTTGCAATTTCTGTGTGTGCTGCATTAAGCAGCACACATAGAAGTTACAAAACGGCATTTAAAGATTGTTTATGTGCAGGAAGGGAGACCTTCCTGCACATAAATAATCTTCCCCTCAACGCAGTCACCCTTGCACTATGGTGCAAAGGTAGGTGCCTGCGTTGGCGCTAGGCAGCTTAATTTAGCGCCATTGCAAAGGGAAACGCAGGGCTGCATTATATTCTAGTAAATATGGTGCAGCCCTGCATTTCTAAAGTGACGAAGCGTGTCGTTAGCCTTCTTGGCTTAAGGACACGCTTTGCCACTTTCTTGTAAATATGCCCCTTGGTTGCTAGCCTTGCCTCGGAGAATTTCCGTCTTTGAGACACTGCAGTACTTGAGTTGCAGGCCCATAAAAATCTGAACCAACATCCTAGCCTTCATTGGATAATTCACGGGTTCACCAAGCTCATTGTTCTCACGATAACGACCAAATGTCGGAATATGAAAACTACAGTAGCTTAAATCGAAGGTAACCGGTTAAAAAACGGGTGGTCATTACCTCACTTCACTTAGTTTCTGACCACCACCAAAAAGTGTAGGTAGATCTAGGTTTGGTCCTGAAGAATTGCCATCTAATTGATAATAGGCAAGAAACATGTTGACCCATATCACAAGCGTATAACCTCACAAACCTTAGAGTGAGCATACGAGTCTTTTTCGTTTTAATCAGGGTGGTGGCCACAATTCATTAAATTTGTTGCGAGTGGACCACCATTTCTGTTTTAAATTTCACATCCCTACACATCCCTATCACCTACACTGACCTAGGGCCCTCGCACGCACTACACCCTACGGCTTAAGGAATAAAGATCTCCGCCAAGAATGCCCCATCACGGGTGCCGATCGGGTATTGCAGCGCCGACCCGATAAGGAGCAGACCTGATGATGAAGCAAGACACCTAGCTGGCTGGGTGTATGAGGGTATTTTTCCGAAAGGAGGAAACTTTTCTCCTGTTTATTGACTATACACTGTCATGTATACCCCCAGATCACATACAACTACCTGCTTTGTACAATAGGAACTGCATACCACTACTGTAAAGATATATTAACGGGTGTTAGAACTGGGGGTCTCTAGTTGGCAGAGGTAGGTACCTTTGACCAAATAGGGACCCTTGCTTCTAGTCAGGGTAAGGGGGTACACTCCTGAAATAACCCCTGCTCACCCTCTTGGTAGCTTGGCACGAGCAGACAGGCTTAGTTCAGAGGCAGTGTGTAAAGCATTTGTGAACACATACAGTAATCCAGTGACAACACTACAAATGGACACCACACAGGTTGTATTATAAAAATAAGTATCTTTTATATAGATTTACCACAAGACCATAAACGACAAAAATAATCCACAATACTGTACTTTAAAGATGGTAGAATTAGCTTGAGTCTCTTAAAATGAAAATGCGACACTGAGTTCAATGTACCTTAAGATGCGTAACGCAGGGCAACAAAAAGTGTTGCAGGGAAGGTGATGCGGTAGTCCCTTACACGCAAGGACGGTGATGCGTTGAAAATCTGGTACAAAAGAAACAAAGTGGCATCTTCTTGGTGTTGCGACAACGAAGAGGTGATGCGTGCACGCCCGACGGCCGTGCAGCGATTTCGATGAGTCTTGGGAGCCGCGACAGGCCCTGCGACACGCTTCCCTGGCGATGCGACGGCGTCTGATGCGAGGTCGACTATCTTCTCCTGGGATGCGGGGCGCGCCTCGTGTTGCGATGCGTCGGCGTCTGATGCAAGGTTGATGCTCTGCCCCGGGATGCGACGGCGTCTGATGCGACGGCGACACTCTTCTCCGGTGCTGCGAGGCGCTCGAAGGATGCGGCGCGCTTCGAGGATGCGCCGGCGTCTGATGCGACGGCGACACTCTTCTCCGGCGATGCGAGACTCAGCGGCTGCGGCGACACGCTTCTTCGTGTTGAGTCGCGCTTCCAGAGACACGCAAGTGTGTCAGAAGGTCCAAATTCCCAGCAAGGGAATACAGGGGGAGCTGGTGGATGAAGTCTGTTGTCCCTGAGACTTCAGCAGGAGGCAAGCTCTAAAATCAAGCCCTTGGAGATCCTTCACAAGTTGATGAAAGTACACACAAAGTTCCCGTCTCCTTTCTTTGGCAGTCAGGCAACCACTGCAGGCAGATCCCTCTCAGTTTAGGGATAGTCTTCTCCTCAGTTTCTTCTTGGTTCCGCTCCTCAGCAAAGGTTTCTTCTTGTTTCCCAAAAGTGATCTAATTTCCTAGGGGTCTGGGTCCCCTTTTTATACACCTTTTCTCTTTGTTCTCTGGAGGCAGAGAGGCCTTTGCCTAGTCCAAAACCAGTTCTGGTCAGTCCTGGAGCACTTTGTTTACATGACTCCTTCTCTCCTTTCAGAAAGTGGGGCAGAGTGCTCAGCCGCCCAGCAGGAGGTGGAGCCAGCATTGTGGAAGGCAGGCACAGCCCTATTCAGACCCAGGTGCAACTCCTCCCTCCACTCTGGATGCAGATCTCTCTATTCAGCCCTGTGCTGACTCACCCTGTCTCCTGTAGCCAACCCCAGCCCCTGTCACTCAAACTCCAGACAAGGAATACACAACCTAGCAGAGGCAGGCTTGGATAGTTAGGCAAGAAAATACCTACTTTCTAAAAGTGGTATTTTCAAACAAAGAATGTTAAAACCAACTTCACTAAAAGATGTATTTTATCATCCTGAGTTCAGGCATACTAAATTCGTTTTTCTACCATGTTCCCTGGGTCAGTTAGGATTATAAGGTGTAATAATGAAACTGCCCATTCTGGCCTATGGGGAGCAGGTAGCCTTGCAATAGTGAAAAACGAAAATGGCTGTAATTCACTATTAGGACATGCCACACACACCAGGGCATGTCCTACCTTATACTTACAATGCACCCTGCCCTAGGGCCTACTTTAGGGGTGACCAACATGCAGTAAAGGGAAGGTTTAGGGCCTGGTAAGTGGGTGTACTCACCAAGTCGACATGGCAGCCCTAGGCTGCACACAGGCTCTGCAATGGCAGACCGGAGACACATTTTACAAGCTGCTTCTGTGGGTGGCACAACCAGTGCTGCAAGCCCACCAGCAGCATTGGATTTACAAGCCCTGGGCACACTCAGTGCACTGTACTAGGGACTGACAAGTAAACCAATCATCCAATCATGGAGTCACTAATACATACATCAATTTACAACAGGGAGCACTTGCACTGTGGCACTGAATAGCAGTGGCACAGTGCCCAAAGCATCTAAACCAGCAAAAACAGATCAATAACATTGGAGGCATCATCAAAAAAATGGAAGGGAGACCCACGCCAAGGATGCCAGGTCTAACACCGGGCATGTACGCTGGACCTGGATAAAAAAGCCCTAGTTTCTCTTCCTTTGGATAAATTGACTGCACGGGTTCCTCCCGCGGGAACATATAAATAAGGTTACCAGGAAGTTACGATTGGTTCTCCTGGCCCATTTCGAGAGATAGGGGGAATAAGATTATCCTGACTATCCCTAAACAGTCCACTAGGACCTCTGACCATTAGTATGGAGGACTACCAGGGACGGAGCTTCGGCGACGAAGCAGCAGCAGAAATTCTTAGAACACCGTCACTGCTGGGGCCTGATGGCAGTTCAGCCTCTGGCAGCCAGTCAGAAGATTGGACTTCACTGTCTAACATGAAACATGAATGGCTGAAGGTGACTCTGCATGGTGCAATGATGACAGAGTACCTAAGGGCTAATATTGCCCCGAACGGCCTGATTGTTAAAAACTTTCCATGTTTATTTCTGGAGGATGCTGTATTTAAGAAAGAGTGGTCCCTAGTAGCATGTAAGTGCACTAGGGACTTGCTCATCCTCATAATCAATACGGCAAAAAGAATTGCAGACGCTCTGCTCATAAGGATACAGACAGCAGAAGGTGCAATCAAGGTCATTATCCAAACAGCAGCATATAAAAACAAACTAGCTGAGATCAATGCGGAAATTGAAAGATATTCAGAAATTCTCCGCAGAGCAGATCTACCCTTATCTGAAGGCAGACTATACTGCATCAGCAACAGGTTACTCTTCAGATGAGAGTTCCAATTTATCGAGAAGAGGCTCCTCATCAAACAGTGACTCCAGCACTGGGAGCTGGAATACCAGAAAAACAAGACCTTTCCAACAACCTATGTATCCTCCCTACAACATACCCAAGTACCAGGGACCCCAGTTCTGGCAATACCCAATGTACCAACAAGGCCCTCCTCCCTTTTTCCAACATGGGGCTGAGCCACCTTTTTTAGACAGAGGCTGGGGCAGAGGAAGAGGGCAGAAGAGGGCAAAAAAGAGTACAATGGCAGGATCAGCCAGCACGATCGGTAGAGACCAGGAGCCAGACAAGGGGGAAGAGAGACTGATTATCAACCTCTCCTCGAGGGCCCTTTCACCGCCAGAGGAAAGGGTCCTCCAAAAAGGTTTAGGTTATGTTCCCACACCTAAAACTGACAAATTTCGTGACATCTGTGAGGTCCAGGGTTTCTTCTGCAAAATCCGCCTACAAGCCTTCTTTCAGGACCAACCGCCACCACCCACTGGCGACTCTGGTTTACACAGACCATCTACATTCACACCGAACAGTAGCGTGATTCCCAACGAGGTGCTGACATTCGAGGAAGCAGTGTTGAAAGATCTGAATAAAATGACCACCCCTACCACAATTTATCCTGTAGCGAAACCGCTGCCGTCAAGGCCCTGGCAAATGATGTGAACATTACAATCAAACAGGCAGACAAAGGTGGGGCCACGGTTATCATGTCCACAGTGGACTATGATGTGGAATGTCGTAGACAGTTGAGTGACAGGAGATACTATACTCCTGTGAGAGAAGACCCCACTCCCAGATTGAGTAGGACTATATCTTCTATGGTCTTCTCTGCAGAGACTGAAGGTTGGATTACTAGAAAGGAAGCTGAATTCCTAATAACTAAAGAGCCCAAGACCCCATACTTCTACTGCTTGCCCAAGATCCACAAGGGGGTCACCCGGTTCCCGGACGTCCCATTGTGTCAGGGATCGGGTCTATCCTGGAACCCCTTTCCAGGTTTGTTGACCATTTCATACAACCACTGGTAAGAGCAACCCCCTCCTTCCTCAGGGACACCACAGATGTCCTACATCTACTTGAGGGGGCCCAACATCCAGAAGAAGTGGATCTACTGGTCACCCTGGATGTTGAGGCCCTCTATACTAACATTCCTCAAAGGGCGACTCTTGAAGTAATTGAGGATGCACTTAGCAACAGTGATTGGAACTCACCAACCCCAGTGGCCTTCATATTGGAGTGTGCCACCATAGCGTTAACAGAAAATTTCTTTGAATACAACACACAACTCTACCACCAAACGCAGGGCACTTCAATGGGCAGCACGTTCGCACCGAGCCTGGCGTGTATGTACATGTCAGCGTTCGAAGACAGGGAGATCCACAACCCCAGGAATCCATATAGAACTAAGGTGTTGACGTGGAAAAGATTCATTGATGATATTTTGATCCTATGGAAAGGAGAACGCACAAAATGTGAGGAATTCTGTACATGGATCAATACATTGAACACTTTTCTGAAATTTACCAACACTATTTCAGAAACTGAGATTCCATTTCTTGACCTGTTGATCAACTAGAGGGTGACAAGATCACCACCACTCTCTATCGGAAACCAACCGACAGAAATAGCCTTCTGCTATTTAGTAGTCATCACCCAAGGGCCCTGAGACAAAGCCTACCCTTTGGACAATTTCTTCGTATCAGAAGGAATTGCAGCACGCTGAGTGACTACCAGAAGGAGTCCGACACTCTGATGAAAGATCTTCTTCATCGGGAATACCCAAAACAGGTTGTTACTCGCGCTCGCAAAAGGGCTAAACACAACAACCGTGAGAGCTTGTTGGAAAGCAAAGCTAGAGAACCTGACAATACCATCACGTGTGTAACTACGTATACCCCTGACTCCAACCGGATGAGGAACATCATTCGAAAACATTGGAACATTCTAAATACAGGGACACTAAGCTTACCCACACCAAGGTTTGCGTTCAAAAGGACCAGCAACCTAAGGACATGCTTATACACACGAGACCCAGGAAACAACAGAGTAATATACAAAGAACATTGTGGGATCTACCTCCTATCAGGGGGCATTACCCATGTGGGTCCTGTTCAGTGTGTCCCCAAACCAGAGTTACTAAAGAACTGACGTTCCCAAACGGAGTCAGTTGGAGAATGACCACACATACCAATTGCAATACTTCTAATTGCATTTACATACTGAGTTGCCCATGTGGACTCCTGTACATAGGAATGACCTCAAGGCCGGTTAAAGTCCGGATAACGGAACACAGAAGCAACTTCAGATGCCAGAAAACTAATACAAAAATGACTACACACTTCCAACAGGCAAAACACCTTCCTAACTCGTTTAAATGGGGCGTACTTGAAACGCACCCGGGGATGCCCAAGAATTCTCTGTTCCGTTTAGAACAACGTTGGGTTCTACGGCTAGCTACTGATAAGGAAGGGTTAAACGAAGATATCCCCTGGAGCCTCTTGACTTGACTCGCTCCATGGGCTTATTCCTTATATGTCCATCTGTTACCTGTCTTCCAACCCTCAGCGATACACCTCTTGACTGCACTAAGAGAGAGCTCCTACACACAGTGGGTTTCATAGAAATCCCTTTGCCTTAAATGAGATGTTCTGACATGAGACCAGGCATATTCATTCAATACTGACATCAGAGTTACAGACTCTATGTTATTTTCAAGCCTAATCATATCAACATTGTCGCTGGAGACTCGTATAGGGTAGACGTCTATCCCCCAGCATGTAAGCTTGTTTCTCCACATTAACGATCCATACATAGAGCGCAGACTGGGCACAAATTGTGGGCACCTTCTATATACATCAGAGTAATTCAATTGCCATGATAACCCGACTATGGCACAGTTTTCAGCCAGTAATGGTCCCTTTAGAACACACACTACCCTTTGAGGTTTTTAAATATTAACATGACGTGGCTTTGAATATGGTGCTCCCGGTTACGGTTGACCAGCATTGTGACATCATCATTACACGGGGTAACTCCAACATGGCGCCCGAGACAGGGGTTTGCGCTCTAGCCACGCAACATGGTTTCCCCGGAAGTACCGCCCCTTTCACTCAGCCGGCCGGGGGTATAACTAACCGAGCCACAACGAACTCGGACCACCCGGACCGGCAGAGTGAGGGGTAGGACAACCGCCAACTCGTCTTCGACAAAACTGTAAGTATTGCGGTAGTGCTGAGGCAATCTCCCTGAGTGACTCGAGTCATGCGGATGTAGAGGCTATTCGAAGGGCTCCTCTCCGAATCTGAATTGTGCAGCCTGGTTCTATGTGGTTTTTATCATAGCACAGACGCGTCCCAGCACACCCGACTGCCTCCGTAAGGGTGTTGGGATTAGCTTCTGCATTTTAAATTTCCGCGGTGTAACTATGGAGCATTTGCTCAGCGCGGACTGGTTGTTCTGGAGCACTGCGTGGGCAATGAGGAGCATGCGCTGATTTATCTCCCGCGGCGTACGCCGGGTACTGATCTGACACTAACCCTCGGTTGGTTTCGGAGGAGCCACCGGTTGGCGCTGGCGAGGGTCTTTGTACGAAGCCCACATGTCACCATGACAGAAGGGGAACATAGAATCTCCCTTTGAGGCGCTTATACCTCACCATGATGAGACACAGCAAAGGAGCACCGTTGTTGTGTTTTTTACCTCTGTTCTTGATACTGCCCACAGGTTACTGTACCTAATTATCCATATTTCAACTCTCCTTTCTCTTATTCATCAGGACACTACACCTTAGTGTCTACACCTGCCGGTACACGATGCCGTGCGTTTTTGACCCAAATAGGGTGAGTTCCACGACTGTGCCATCAGCACAATAATGCTCTACTTCGCTGCTGCTTTTTAATGTGTTTTTAATCGTACCTAGTTCTCAAATGACGCATGCCACCGCTCACCTGTGTTCAGCATGCGTGTGATGCACCTTGGATACTGGATGGTGCACCAACTACAGTGTAAAAAACTAGAGTATTCTGACATGATATAGTAATGTTTGTTATTCTGTTTTGTTGCAGGTTATGTTGTAGATCTACAGGTACCACTTTTTAGGGTGCTGTATGGGTGGTCATTACTTCACTTCACTTAGTTTCTGACCACCACCAAAAAGTGTAGGTAGATCTAGGTTTGGTCCTGAAGAATTGCCATCTAATTGATACATAGGCAAGAAACATGTTGACCCATATCACAAGCGTATAACCTCACAAACCTTAGAGTGAGCATACGCGTCTTTTTCGTTTTAATCAGGGTGGTGGCCACAATTCATTAAAATTGTTGTGAGTGGACCACCATTTCTGTTTTAAATTTCACATCCCTACACATCACTATCACCTACACTGACCTAGGGCCCTCACACGCACTACACCCTACGGCTTAAGGAATAAAGATCTCCGCCAAGAAGGCCCCATCACGGGTGCCGATCGGGTATTGCAGCGCCGACCCGATAAGGAGCAGACCCGATGATGAAGCAAGACACCTAGCTGGCTGGGTGTGTGAGGGTCTTTTTCCGAAAGGAGGAAACTTTTCTCCTGTTTATTGACTATACACTGTCATGTATACCCACAGATCACATACAACTACCTGCTTTGTACAATAGGAACTGCATACCACTACTGTAAAGATATTTTGAAATGTGATATACCTTTTGAATAAGGGAAAGAATGAGGAGGAGGGGCACCTTAAGTCTATTGAAGACATTCAAGGTATAGAATTAGAGCACCTATGTAGAGGTAATTGCTACAAGAAAGGCTGACTCTGACGCTGAGAAGTTAAAACCAAAGGGAGTGGTGGTCAAAATGAGGGTATAATATGTATGTAAATCCATCAAAGTGTCTGTCATTGTATTGAACCAAACTCAAACCCTTTCATGTAGTATCTTTGTAAGCTGCCAAACACATCATACTGGTCTCAGCTTTTTGAAGCTGAATGCATTACACAAGACAAAACATTTCCAACATGGCAACTGAGATGATTGATTTCCCTGCCTCAGGCTATTTATTTTCATACTGAGATCTTGCAGAATTCTTGTTGCAGTTTTCAACTCTTCAGTGTTGGAGACTGACACATTTGGAATACAGAATTTCCTTTCAAACATGAGAGTTCAATTGCAGTAAATCAAGGGAAGGGTTAAGGGTGATAGTGTCTTTTTTAAAATTGAAAATGAGGCTTCTGGGGAAGTTTGGAATGTCGACCCTGGTCAATAACACGAAATAGTATCAACAGTAAATTGGCCTATAAGAGAAAGAGCTATGAGATTTACCTCCATTGTTATTGTGGCTCAACTTCCAAACCTCACAGCCCCAAACACAATCCTGTGATGAAAGTGCATCCACCTATGGGACAGATATTTCTTCATCACTTTTGAAATCCCATCAGGCCACCATAGGTTTTTGTTTTGCCCATTCTGCATATTTGCTTTTCAGAAAAAAATCGGGAGTTTATATATGACAAGCAAAATGTAAATGGCCCTGATGTGTACAGAGTTATCTCTCTGTATTGTGGCCATTTCTTATATTCTCTGCCTGGTTTGGCCTAGCTTTGCATGGCGGCCAGAGCACGGAAAACGAGTGTTGGTTGCAAAATTCACTGTGACCTGGTGGTGCAGTGGCGGATGGGCTGTCAGGTCAAGGGTTACCACCAGAGGAGCCAGTTGGTGGATAGGGCATCAGCCATTTTTGTGGTACATGCTTCATATCTGCCAACCTCTAGATGATCTGCTAAACAAACAAACCTTCTACTTTGCCTACTACAAAGCAATAAACCCCGCTTCACTGAATCCGATTCAAGTGCAGTGGGTCAAGTTCTGGTAATTTTACTAGTTGTCAAAGCCAGAGTGGTGCTGACTGGAATCCCAACATCCATACAAGCACTCTCTTATCCACTACCCATGCTCTGGTTCATTTAATCACAGAAATCGGAATAGACAACCACATCTCTCTGAGTCAGACAAACTTTGGCTTGTTACAACTGCAGGCCAGAATATAATGTAAATCTGCATGTGGACCACCTGAAGCTTTTAATTTGGATTCCTCTTTGAAAGTGGGAATTTCAGGAACAAACATAGCACTAAGCATGTGCAGCATTCCCAGGCCTGAAGGCCCAACCCTCCTTCCAAATACAAGGACTCAATCTTTGTCTGACGTTGGCTGTGCCATCAGACATGTCCCCCTGCCTTCATCAATCTCCGTTTACAACAAATTTTCTGAAAGTGTTGCCGCAAGAAAGATGCCGCTGATAACATTTGGATGCTAAGACAATCCAAACTACTTTTTATCGACTTAACAGCCTATACCGTAGGTGAACTCGAGATCTTAAACCTTATTTCCTGAGACAATTTCTTGAGGGGCTCATGTTGCGCAACGCTATCAGGAACATGATATATTCTCCTAAAGGAAATGTCATGCTATATTCTGCTTTAGTCATGTCTGTGAAACTCTTTCGGTTTCTCAGTATGACAATAACACCAGGTCCTTTGAAATGAATCTATTCTTCTGTTATGGGTAGGCATATCTGAGCATGTATCAAAGAATTGAGCTGGACAAGCTGGTATCTGAGTAACGTACCATACGGAAAGCATGAAAGATCACATATGCAAATACTGTTACCTGTGGAACTGAGTATCATTTGAGATGAGCATGGTGATTTTAGATGCCACACAACGTGGTGGCGACCAAAGAAAATGAAGTTACAACCAGTCATAAGGACATGCATACAAAAATGTGTGGTGTGATCTTACTCCAACAAACCAGCATCACTGCCTTTCAGATGTGAACTTGGCTTTTATAGCCATTCCTCCCCCTCTCATACCCCAGACCATTCGTAACACTGTAGCAGAATATTTCACAACTAATCTGTCGCATCACACCTGTAGCTTTCAATAACCCAGGGCATCACGCCCCTGTGCATTATGGCCATTGTAGTTATCCACGTGGTAAACATTTCCTCACACTTTGATAGAAAACCTCAAACCTTACGTTAAATACACCCAGATTGTGAAAGCTCTTTGGCCCCATAACAATAGTTAAGATCCTATACAAATGTTAATAACTGTTTCTTTCAATGAAGCTTCTAACATGTTTTTGCTCCGTTTGAAGCAAATCAGAATAAAATATGTAGCAGTACTTACTTGTGAGCAATTAAATATTCACACGACGTAATGCTTAAATATCTGCTCAAATAAAATGTTGTGCTGCAAAATGTTCCCGGTGTGTTGAAAGGAGCACTAGGGAGTAAAATCTTGAATTGGATGTATTTTTGACTTGCTCATGGTAGGTGGTAGCCACGTTTTTTATTAATTGTCAAAGTAAGATCAGACACGTCTGCCACATCCCACCGCGGAGCTCCTGAAGTGCATCTGCACTTGTAGGAAGGTTGTGGGCATTGTTTCTCCCTAGAACACTTCATGTTGGTGCTGTCTCTGCATGCTAATGTAGCCAGGCAGGCTGAGTGCCGGAAGGCACCCTGGGCTGCGTTGTGGAAATAGCTGCTTTTAGTTTGTGTCTCTTGTCAATGTAGCACAAACTGCTTCTAAGCACTCGAGAAAGTTAACCGTTCCTTTAGAGCTGAGAACAAAGAATTTCCATATCACTCAGAGGAGAGCTTCGTAGTGAGAAGATGCGGCCAGGGGTACATTAAATGTAATGTTCTCTGCATTTCCAATGTATATTCATCGCATACATTGTGTGGTGCATCAAACTGTAAGCTGGATCGTAATACCATTCGCTTTTGAAACTGCCTGGAGGGGTGAGATTTAGAAACTGGGTGGTCCAATGTCATTGATTTTGTTGAATCGGGGCATATTTTCCAGTGCAGCTGTCTCACCTTGGCCGATCACTTAACCAGGGCTCTTGCTGTAAAACTGTGTACGTGCGGTCATTCCGGAGTCTGTGATGTCATCATGGAAATTTGTTCTAGTTGGACTGAACAAGTTGCTCAGAGTTCGGATTTGGCTAATGATTGGCAAGGAGCTGTTTCATTCGCTCTTCTGAAGAGCTTTCTTCCCAGTAGTCCTAGGGTATTTTTTGGTTTAAAAACCTACCCATGCCCTATCTCATGATTAGCATGAGACCTGTCCCAGGCTCCCAGATTATTGACTATTTGATAGAGCCAAGCACTTACATGAACGTGGCACTGACGCGAGAGCTGGACCCTGCTTTCGCAACTGCAGGTGAACCATCAGTCGCAGTGATACATGGTTATCGCCAGATGTTGGCACAACTGGAGACAGTAGTCCAGTAAAATCAGAGAATAAGCCTTGTTAAATGCTTGTTCCAGTCAAAACTACCAGGTACCAGAATATAATGGTAGGGAGAGCCATATTCAGTTTATTAATGCCCTCCCAAGTGAGATGTTATGCTTGAGAAAGATTAGGTTGCATTTAATTAGGCGCTATGATCCACAGAAAGGTCTCTCACTTATCCAACAGGAATTTGCTTCTTCTAAAGGAACCCCTAGATCTGCCGCCCTTTACGGATTTCCTGAAGGTAGATTTAGATTAGAATCATTTCAAATGTTAGAGGATAAACGCAGAATGATACAAATAATCAATTACTGTTGAGAAACCCTTCCTCGGGTTGATGTAGTGAGTTGTGAAAAATTAGGTAGTTGTTTGCACTAAGCTGAATAAATGTTTCATAATAAAAGTGCTATTTATTATCTGGCCTAGACCTACTAACTGACTGTTGATGATGGGTCAAACGAAGGGTTGTTGTAATACGTAATTAAGAGGTTTATGATGAGCTAAATATGTCTGCAGGGCAGGAGTGAGTGGCACCCTTCAGGTACCCCTTTGTTAATATACTTGTGAATTTACCTTAGTGTTAACTGAGTTTTCCTCAGAGTCTAACAGATCACAATATGTCGGTAACCTGTGAGAAGGGTGATGGGTGCTGATGCATAGTGATAAGCGTAAGACACCTATATAATGCCAGTACTGTGAGAATTGCATGAGAGGTGGCACACAAATAACTGGATGATTTTGGTTGAAGTAATGACTGGGTCAAAATATATATATGATATAATATATATATATATATATATATATATATATATTTTACCTACTGGCAAGTAGGTAAAGTGGTAGTTCTAGTTAGAACCTAGTTTCCATAGGAAAAGCATTTTTTGACTTGCTTATAACTTGGTGCTGTTTGACAAATCTTCACTAAATGTTCCCAAAAAGTGTCCTCCTGATTCTAGTTGTGCGTGGAAAGTTTCGCGGAGATCTGTCAAGAGGGGGCCGAGAAAAAGGGGGGGTCAAAACCAGGAAGTGTTGGCAGCCATTTTGGGACTTGGCCTCAGCTGAGCCCCCCCCCCAAAAACCTGTAAAAATAGAGAAAAGGGGGCTTAAGTAAGAATACCCTGACCACCTATCCCTGGGGCTGGGGTCCCCCAGGGACCTCGCCAGGGCCAAAAAGCATTTTAAAAAGAAAGAAATTGCTGTGAAATAACAAAGCTTCACAAATTCATAGCAAAAAAAAAAAAAAAGGCGCAGGCTCCAGCGCGTGTTTAATGATTAGCCTCCGGGTGGACCAGGTCTGAGGGGGCTTCTTTATATATTTAAAATGGGAGGAGGCATGGCCCCCTTCCAAATGGCCAGTCCTGGCCTCGGGGAAGGCCACTTCCCCGGGGCAGGCTGATGTAATTTTAACTGGAGCAGAGCCGCATGCCCCCCCCCCCTCTTAGGGCACATCCCTGGGCTTTAAAAAAAGAATTGGAGGGGGGCCACACGGACCCTCCTCCATTACCTTTTAGGGCCCTGGGGACCACCACCTCCCCGGGGCCACAAATTAAATTTGAGGGGGGCCACGTGGCCCCCCTCGTGGGCCATTTACTGCCCTGGGGACCAGTAGCGGCTGCTACCTGGAAGCAGCAGTGGAGCATGGTGGGGGAAGGGACGGGGGCATTGTGGGTTAAAAATAAAATTCACTTACTTCCGAGCCGGCCAGCTGGCCGGCCGCTGCCTCTCCTACGACCTCTTCCTGGCTTCTTGGGGGAGACAGGTAGCAGGAAGTACTAGGGCTCCCAGGCTCCCTGCAGCCATTCACAATGCTGCAATGAAGTGTTGTGATTGGTCTGAGCGCCGTCACACAGCGCTCAGCCAGGGGCTGGAGGGGTGGGCATGTTCTCCACGCAGACTGAAATGCAGCCTGCATGGCCAACACTATATGTGCGCATGACTGTTTTGGGAGAGGGCCGGCTAAGCTCTCACGCTCACATAGGGAGTGCAAACCACTCCTCCCCCTGCTCTGAGAGCAGCCCGCCGCAATGGGGAACACTAAAATGATAATAATATCGAGTTATTATCATTTTATTTTTCCATTTTTTTACACTGCATTAAGCAGTGGGGCGACGCTCCACCGCCTTAGTGGAGGAGCCACCACTGCCGGGGTCCACCACCTCCCCAGAGCTTTAATAGTTTGCAAGAGGTGGGGGCCATTCTAGGCCCCGGGGACCACCACCTCCCAAGGTCTGGCCCTAAATAAAGGAAGGAGGGGGGCTGTGCGGGCCCCTCCTGGAGCCATTACTCCCCCCCCCCCCCCCAGGGCCAGCTCCCTATATCCCGTGGTGCCCACCCCCAGGACATAGCTGTTTGCTTTCGCTTCCGCCAAGCAAGAGCAAACAGTAACTCAGCTCCCAGCAGGCGGGAGCAGCAAAACTGCTCCCGTTTACTGGGAGAAGAGTTTTCATCTGTTTTCCTGCCCGTGTCAAGCAGGCAGGAAAACAGATGAAAGAATTGCCTGCACATGCAGGGTGCAGCATTTTTGGCTGCTTACTGCTTGTGGGAGCAATGTTGGCTCCCACGGGGAGCCGGCTGGGACCATGGGGGCATTGAGACTCCTCCTGCAGTCCCCAATGATGGAGACTGGGTGCCCTAGGTGGGCTCTAGGGCACCTAGAATGAAGAGGCTTGGCCCCGGGGGATGGCGTCCCCGGGGCCGAACTCAGCCTGGGAAGCTTTCCTTGGGCTCTCCTGGTCAGAGCAGAGTCCATGGTACTCCCTTTACACTACTACGAGTATGCAAATGTTCAAATCACCTAGAAGCACTATCCATTTGGCCCCGCCCGTCCACCTTAGTAGTATGCAAAAGTCTTACTGCCTTTTACCAGGATGATGGGGAGCTTAACAAAAGGGCACACAGCGGGTTTCCCACCAATTTTGCTGTCTCTTTTTTGATGCTGAGGAATACGAGTACATCTCCACCAAACAAAAAGGCGCTTACTTCATATAGTTAAGAGGAATTACCCTTGTTTGGTGGAGATTTACCTCTTTGTAGTCTCGTTGCCTTCTCTATAGGATGATTCATGTTATCACAGATTTCTGGATAAAGAAGCACAAGGAACAATCACATTGCCGAAACGCACACAAGGTCACTGGAGACAATTCCTTGTGGTCCATTACACAGATGTAGTGTAGAATACGCGCTGGCCATTTACCCAAGGAGGTAGCACTTAGTTGTTGAGCATTAGAAAGTTCTCCAGTTGAGAAGATATTTTGTGCAAAACTGGACTGTTGGATAAAGGGGCAGGTGAGGTTCTGTTCTGGCCCAGTCACTCACACAGCTACTGACAAACTCACACAGACATTCATGCAGTCACTCACACACCCATACAGCCAGTCACACACCCACAAAACCACTAACACACCCTACAGACCCATGCAGCCACTCACACACCCAGTCACCCATACAACCTTTCTTACACCACTCACACACCCTGAAAACTATTCACTCACCACTCACTCACCCACTTACAGATCCATACAGCCACTCACACACCCATTCACAGACCCATGCAGCCAATCACACACCCACACACAGACTCTCCACAAAACCAGTCACACCCATACAGCAACTCACACAGTCATTCACAGACCCATACAGGCACTCATACACCCATTCACAGACCCATACAGGCACTCATACACCCACTCCACCGACCCATACAGCCACTCACATACTCAGTCTCAAAGGTTACAGTTAGGAATTAAAATTAAAAAAACCTTACAAATTCACAAAAAAAAACCCAAAGGTTACAGGGACGTTATAGTTAGGAAATAACAGTAAAAAACTTCGAATTTCACTAAAAAAACAAATATTATAGGGAAGTTATAGTTAGAAAACAGCATTAAAAAAAGGAGAAATTCACTGGAAAAAACGAAGATTACAGAGACTTTATAGTTGGGAAATAAAAAAAATGTTAAACTTAAAAATTCACTGAAAAAACCCAAAGGTTACAGAAATGTTATAGTGATGAAATAAAATGTAAAAAAGCTTAGAAATTCACTAAAAACCAAGGTTACGGGATGTTATAGTTAGGAAATACATTTTAAACAACCTTAAAAATTCTCTGAAGAAAGAAATCAGATCGAGCGCCCAGATAGGGGAATTCCTAACCGATATACCTCCCCAAAAGCTCTCAGACCACGTACACGACCAACTAGACGCTCCTATAACTGTAGAAGAACTCAGAGCCTCGTTAGTTAGTATACACCCAGGCCCCAATGGCTTCCCCAGTGATTTCCTACGGCCACATATGACAATGCTAGGTCCACGTCTGTGGGAGGCACTCCATGGGGCTCTCCAACACCACATCTTACCACCTGATTGGCGCCACGCCGAAATCGTTGTATTCCTCAAACCTGGTCGCCCTCTGGAAGATCCATCTTCTTACCGACCTATTTCCCGCCTTAATTTTGAACCCAAACTCCTGGTTAAAGTCCTCGCAGACCTCCTCCGCACATTCATCCATGACCTAATTCACCCCAACCAGTCCGGCTTTATGCCACATCGGTCCACTTGGCACAACATCCGGCGAGTCCACAATGCTATCGCGGCGGCCCCAGAGCTAGGCCGTCCCGCGGCCATTCTCCTGGCCGACATAGATAAGGCGTTCGACTCCCTAAGTTAGACGTATCTATTTCAACTCCTCCGATCCCTTAATTTAGGCCCTCGCTTTCTGGCATATGTCCAGTTACTGTATAGTGCGGGTAGCTGGGTACAGGTCGGCACCTTTCCCTATAAGCAGCGGCACAAGCCAGGGCTGCCCCTTGTCTCCGTTGTTATTTGCCCTGGCCGCCTGGGTGCGGCGCGATCCACTGATCCGGGGGTTCGACTGGTCGCAGGAACGATCTGATAGAATCTCGCTGTATGCAGATGATGTGCTGTTCTCTATGACCGATCCTTGGTTCTCTGGGCCTGAGTTCTTCAGATTCTCCGGTGTTCGGGGAGACCTCAGGCCTGGGAGCCAACCCTTCGAAATTGGTGCTATTTCCTGTGTGCGGGGACCAGGGACGTGAAACCTGGGCTGTGCAGTTGTCCCACGCGACAGGAGGATTTAAATATTTAGGAGTTTTTACCTCACCGTGCCCCACGGCATCGTGGACACATAACATTAATCCGCTGCTCTCAAGTATACGTGAAGAGACCACAATATGGTCACACCTACCGCTGTCCCTGTATGGGCGATCGGCAATTTTTAAGATGGTCTCCTTGCCTCAGATACTCTATCGGCTGCAAAATTTCCCATATAATATTCCTCGCACATGGTTCGCCCAAATCAATGCAATCCTGAATAAGTTTCTATGGAGTGGGGGCGCCATTCGAGTAGCACTACGTACTTGCACACAGTCGACATACTGCGGAGGGATTGCAGCGGCTGATGTATACACTCATTAGGCAGCATCCCATCTATTGGTCATTAATGAGCGGTGGTATAGTTCGCACACAGACCCAGCATATGAGGTGGAGCACCTGGCGATGGAGGGCATACCCCTCTGTGGCTTCTCTACAGCCACATGAACCTAGACTTCCTACCGCACGCCAGCAGAACGGTCGTCCAGCTCTGGCAATACACTGTTAAAAACATTGGGTGGTCTTGGTGCCTGACACAGATGACACCACTGTGGCAAGGTACATTCCTGCATCCTGTTGCTGAACATCCGGGCTTTCATATATGGGACCTCCTTGGAATCTCTACCCTAGGGGATATTATGCAGGGTCCCACCCTCAAGTCATTTCAGCAACTGCAAAATGAATTTCAGCTGCATCGGACACGGTTCTATAAGTACTTGCAGTTGAGACATGCTTTGACTCCTCTTATCCGCCCATTGAACGACCTACCGGAATTTCATTCCTTGGAGGGCCGCTTACTGATGGGTGACTTTGGGGCGCACAAGATACAGCAGATTTATCAGACATTGACACTCCCTCACCCATAGCCACTGAGTCACTCTCCCACACAGCCACTCACACCCCACTCACTCACTCATACAACCACTCATGCACCCACTCACACACCCACACAACCACTTCTATACCCATTCACACATCCATAGAAGCACTCACACAACCACACTCACCCATACAGTCACTCAGACACTCATTCTCCAATACAGCCACTCACTAACCCTTTCAGCCACTCACACCCACCCACTCACTCTCTCACCCATACAGCTTCTCACACAACCCCTCACACACGGATACAGATAGTCACACAACCATTCAGATGACATATGTCAGAAATAGTATCACTCATTAGTAGTACAGGAAGAATAGTAATTTAACTTATGCAGTAGCTTAGTATCTATCTTTTAGTCTCGCAAATTTTTACGAAACACGCTCACTGGATGATATCAGTGATGTCAATGACCATGTTGTGAGTAGTGCATTGCAGGGGCGTAAGTTATAGTTAGCTCAGGTAACTAGACTGCTAAATTTCACTGGGTTTGTGCGTGTAAAATCTAAGCCTAACTATAACATCCCTGTACCCCCTGTTTTTTTTCCAGTGAATTTCTAGGGTTTTTTAAATTTAATTTCCTAACTATAACATCCCTGTAATCTTTGGTAAATATATATATATATATATATCGTGTAATAAGCTTCCAACTCCCCGTTTTTCCTCTCATCAGAGACCGGGACCCAAGGAGACAAGTGGCACGTCCCGGTTGCAGTACCGTTTTCTTTATTTCAATTTATTTAACATACAGGGTAATAGTAGACCTATGCGTTTCGGCCGTAGCCTTCCACAGGGTCATTACATATAGTTTACATGGTCAAAATAGATATATTTATAGTTTTGCTCTAAAGAGCAAATTATTGGGGCATTACTGTATTTAATTTGAGCCAGTAGTTTCCCGTGCTCAGCACCGGCACTTAATTGTCAATATTGTCACTGATGACAGTCTACCACATGGTGGCGTTGTTTGTTTAATTTTGAGATTAGCACAAAAACAGTTGTTTAATAATTCAATATATATATTTTTTAAAGTGACTGTCTGCCGTCCAAGCCATTCTTATAGCTTTGGATGGCCTGGAATTGTCACACTTGTAGGAGTGTGATGGTTAGTAGTTGTGTTGGTACTGTCATTGGCAGTGCTGGCAGGGGCAGTGGGCAGTGCAAGATGCACTAGCCCCCTGACAAAGTCCCTGGCACTGTTTTATTTTTTTAACCCAATTAAGCACTGGGCCTGTAGCACTTGTCTAGTGGAAGACCGAGTCTGTGTCCCCTGCTTTTGGACCTGATTCTAGTGCACATCAGGAGGTTAGCATGGTCTGAGCAGTGTCCGTAAGTGTTCATTACATTAAATCTTTCCTGAAAGTACCTGAGTGCAGAGCTTTCAAGACATTTGTAAATGAGGCAGAGAATCTTGAACGAGATTCTGGCTTGCAAAGGGAGCCAATGCATGCTTCTTGCTTGTGAGGCAATTCCTTACACTAAAGTAAGCATTTGAGCTTTTTTTGAAGTCTTTTTGTTTATTAAGTAGGCTAGCCGGTGAATAAGGCAACGCCTTTGTGCAGGTGTGAATTGACTACTATGGGTTGCTTTTAAGCAGGGATGAATGGGTGGTATTGTTTAGAGTTTTAGTTAGCACAAGGTAGATTTTATGGCAACTCCAATTAGGGTGTTGAGCTCTGTATCCCATATAATTAAATGGTTCTTTACCTCAGTTTTTATGGGGACTGTGTCGCCAAAGAGGCTGGTAGGAGCTAATTATTCATTTGAGTAGGTGGTGTACTGCATGAAGAACAAATAATTTACCTTCTGTAATGATCTTTCTGTTGGATAATCTATCTAACGTGTGAGAAAACCCTTAGGAAACTAATAAATTGGACCTTCAAAATTTCAATAGCAATATGTAAACACCCAGATGCTTATTCTGATCAAAAACATTTATTAATACAAAAATGTTTTTCCTTTTTAATTAATACATCATCATTATGTGTATGAACAAAACTTTTTTTTTCTTTTTGCCTAATCCATTCTAAAAAGCATAATTGGTCTATTTCTACAATAGTCCCTGGTACATATGTTCAGGCATACTCCCCCACCCACAAATGAAAGCAGTAATGAAATACATCCCTGCACCTGTGTATAACATATCTTGCGAGGAACATACAGCGCTACAGGAGTTAATTCAAAACAAAAATGTAACCATCAAAAATTGCGATAAGGGTAGTGGGATAGTCCTGCTGGACACTAATCAATATGTCCTAAAAATGCAGGAAATGTTACAGAATGTACAACACTATACACCCATTAAAATTGACCCCACCAAAGGTGTCAAAAAAACAGTTTTTGAAATAACTACACAGGCACTCAGACAGAACTATATCTGTGAAAAAGAATGGGAATACTTAAATGTTGAAAAACCCCAAATGCCAGCAATTTACGGAATCCCAAAGATTCACCAACATAGTATGGATCCGCCCTACAAACCCATAGTTACCACTATTGTGTCTGTTACGAGCCCTTATCAAAATATGTGGACGTTATACTCAGACCCCATGTACCTAAAATACAATGATATGCCCGGGACGCACGAGACATAATTAATAGAGTGGAACATCTACCATTTAATGCCATGATACATACCATGGTGACCATGGACATAGAAGCCCTCTACAACAACATCCCTCAAGTAGGTGCCATTGAGGCAGTTACATGGTTCATGGAGGTCCTACAGATTGATTGTCCCAGGATGTTCATTGTGGAATGTGTAAAAGTTATTCTACAAGAGAACACCTTTGAGTTCAACGGGTCATTGTACAAACAAACCAAAGGAGTAAGCATGGGGGCATCTTGTGCCCGCACGGTTGCAAATATATACATGGCCCAGTTTGAATCTAGATATGTCTACAATGAGATTGCCCCTTTTAGTGAATCCATCAGTAACTGGTCTAGATACATAGACAACATCTTTTTATCTGGACAGCCAACCAAGAAGATCTTCCGGAATTTGTATCCTGGTTGAATCTTTGTGATAGTAATCTCCACTTTACAGCCAGCTCTAGTAACATCAGTGTAGATTTCTTTGACATCATTATCAAACACAAAGCACAGCATCTAGAAGTGGACCTCTACACCAAGCCCACGGCTCGTAATACACTCCTACACTTTAACAGCTACCACCCCCAGTCACAAAGAACAAGTATCCCTTTTGGACAGTTCCTGCGTCCCCGCAGGAACTGTACCAATTTAGCTTTGATACACAAGCCATCGAAATGAAAGCGAAATTCATTGCCAGGGGGTATTCGAGACGGTTAGTACGTGACTCTTACAAGAGAGCACGTTACTATGACAGGCAACATTTATTGAGTCAACAAAATCCTAAACAGAACTTAAATTTGGTGTTTGTTACACGTCATTAAACCATGAATGAAAAAATTCGCCACATTGTCAATTCCAACTGGCATATTCTAAATCCAACTAGAGAAAAAATGAACCATATACCAAAACTCCTCTTTGCGCACAGGAGGAATACAAATTTAAAAGATCTTGTAGTGCGATACCGAATGACAACCACACAAAAAGGTACCATTCAGACGTCTGTGTTAGGCAGTAAGTGCCCGGTCGGGAATTACAAATGGATGGCGTGCGTAGCATGCCAATTTGCTGTGGAAACCAACGCATACACCTTCAATGGAACCAATATTTCACTTAAAACTCTTACCAACTGTAAAACTACCAAAATGGTATATTTAATTTTGTGCCCCTGTAATCAGGGGTACGGGGGGGAAACCTCCCGTTCCATGACAACTAGGTTGACAGAACATAGGTCAGCCATCCGGACAAAGTAAAGCAATGCTCCGCTAGTAAAACATTACATTGCGGCCAACATACCACTTAAGATATAAGATGGCTCATTCTTGAGAAGATACACATTAATACAGGCAGCCTCAGCACTGAAGTACGGAAACGCAGAGAGGTCCACTGAATTTTTACGTTAGACACCTATAAAAATGGGATGAACAGCAAAATCCCATGGGACCAGGCAATTAAGTACAATAACATTTAAGTGAATGTAAGAACAAGTCTCTATTCTATTATAGAGATTGTCTGTGGTTCCCCTAACTATACAGTAGCTAAGCGGATCTTTCGAACTAATATATCCTGAAACAATACATGAGTTTAAAGATACACCCAAACCCATGATCCAATTAGTAACTATAGGGATATAAAAGTTGTAAAAGATGCCCAGGAGGTAACAACATGTGCGCATATCCCTTATACACACGCACCATCCATGACACATTGAAGTATTATCATACATAACAGAAACAGTAAGAGTTTAATACTGTAACTTATTAATTTCGCATAAGAATAAACAATACTAAGGTTTTTAAAGTACGGAGATTAGATAATATGATCCAATAAATCCGGAGATATTGAGTGGTATTACAACCACGCTAAGATGGCCGCCGCTGCCTACAAGGCACTTTGTAGAGATGAAGGTGCAATTGAGCACCGCCCACACATCAAAGGACTAGCCAGTCATGGCAGGTCTGTCCACCTCACGTGGTTTTCCTTTAAAATGGCGAGCAGACGCTTGTAACTCTTCCCCATAACGGAACTATGCTGCATGTCCCTGTGCACGAGCGCATAACACCCACTCGGCAGACATGAAAGGATCGTCGGGTTATTCTCAACGCCGTGTATACATAGTGTCTGTGAGCTTGGGCCGATTGAGACGCTCCATCCGACGCTGCGGCTCGTTGAAAGACATGGACTAAACATACGGGTAAGAGCCCATAAGGAAATAGTAGTTATCGCTAGCTTTAAGGTAACGCAAGGCGGTAGAATAATGGAATACATACTGCATTAGAGCCTCTATTAAACCTTCACGGTTTTCCTCATTACTTTATACTTCTTTTTTAGGGGACATTTCAATGTGACTCCAACCCCGGTGGGTGCATCTCATGTCGAAATAACGGGTAAGCTACTAAGTTGTGGCTGAGAATTAATTAATTTTTAAAGACAAATGAAGGTCTCTAAAACCATATTCTTGTCAGGTTGCAGATAACCGCCTAGAAAAGTAACGGTCATCAATCTTTTCCATAACTTATGGAAAGTGTACTACTATAAGGTAACTGCATGTAGAGACTGTGTAGCATGCGGTACATATAAACTGGGATCACTTGCCGTCACCTCTAGCCTATACTCTTCTGATAGAAGCATTAATGTCAGTATAATCCTGCCAATAGCATGAGCATGGTCTTTACACTCATTTGTTCTCCATCTAAACATCTTTCCCGACTCTTGACGAGCACAATATGGGTGATATCTGACTCGCTTTTCTCACGCTTCAGCTTATAGAGGATTCTAAACTATAATCTTTTTTCTGTGACACACCTTGTAGTTTTAACATATATTCTTTTTGGTTAAGTATAAGTTAAAGTAGGACCTACACATTGTAACCCAGATGTTTCTCAATACATTTTTAGGTCTCAAATTATTCATGGCTTCCTGACGAAGGCTCAAAGCCGAAACGCGCGTAGGACACCATTTTCTTCAGCCATGGCAACGATGAATGTTTCTCCCTAGTAATATAATGTTCCGACCCCACTTTGTGGTACTATATCATCAATAATCGACTGGAGATTCTCTATCAATGAGGACTCAAAATAACTAACATGCAATAAAAATTTAGAGACTATGTACATAGCATGTATTGAAGAACTATTCATGAACTATTAATGTACCACCTTAAACAAAAGTTTGTACATAACTTCTTAATTTCTTCTTTTATAACTCCCCATGAAATGTTAGGCACTGGATGAATGTGGGAGTATGCCTGAACATATATACTAGGGACTATTATAGAAATAGACCGATTATGCTTTTTAGAATGGATTAGGCAAAAAGAAAAAAAAGTTTTGTACATACACATAATGACGATGTATTAATTAAAAAGGAAAAATATTTTTGTATTAATAAATGTGTTTTTTTTTTAATAACAAATTTTATTTGATTTTCAAGAGAAATCTGGGCGATTAGCCCCATAATACCAATAGATGAAAGAGGTATACATATGCTCTTTAAATCCTCATTTTGTACATATATAAATGCCTGCGAAACATGCAGGACAATCAACAATACAAAACAGCAGACATCACAATATCTCACGGTTGGTTCACATAACACCTTTGGCTGGGCATCTATTTCCAGCCTATAGGGGGGCATCCCATAACTGCAGAGAGCAGGCATGAACACGTTTACGGGTCTTCGGGTGGCAACGGGGGGAGCTCTATGCCACAGTACGTGGCCCAAAGGGTCCAAATCTTCCTGTGTTTCTTGGGGCAACCTCGGGCTACAAAGACCACCATCTCCGCCCCCATACAAGTGTCGAGTTCCCGTTTCCATTTACCAATCGGCGGGGGTGACGTTCCCTTCCAACACTGCGCTATGTCCCGTTTAGCGACCACTAGTGCCAAGAACAGCAAATGTTGCTTATATTTATTTCCCCCTATGTCCTCTGTGGCATGTAAGAGAAAGAGTCGCGGGTCTAAGGGGAGTCCCCACGCCAATACCTCCTGAAGGCAAGACCTAACCCTGCGCCAGTAGGGCTGCAGCGCAACGCAGCTCCACACCGTGTGTATGAAGGTCCCTTTGGCGCGATCGCACCGTAGACACAGAGGGGACTGAATGACACCCATCTTCCACAGCCGGACTCGTGTAAAATAGGCCCGGTGTAGGTACTTAAACTGTATCAGGTGATATCTGGTAGAGACCGCCGCCCCCCGTGGGCTAGCTATGGCTTCGGCCCAGTCATCGTCTGTCAACTCAGGGATGTCGGCTGTCCAGGCCGCTCGTGTCCTGTTGATCGTCGTCGTGGCATGAGTGACGAGGGTCTGGTAGATTTGCCTGATTTTATGTTGGCCTAAGTCACCCATCAGTAGACGTCCCTCCAGGGGGTGGAACTCAAGGAGGGCGTCCAGAGAGCGAATGAGGGGGGTGAGTGCATGGCGAAGTTGAAGGAATCTAAAAAATTGCGATTTGTGAAGCTGGTACTCAGTCTGCAGCTGCTGATACGTTTTTAGGGTAGTGCCCGCATCACATCGCTTAGGGTTGATATCCCCACCGTGTCCCAACCCTGAAAACCCTGTAGGGCCGCCACCGGGCGAAGGTATGTTCCCTGCCATAGTGGGGTCGCCTGGGTAAGCCCACCACCCCAACCCATCTGCTTCACCGTCGCCCGCCACAGCGAGATCGCCACTCTGCCAGCCGGAGGTAGTGTATCCAATCGCGCCGTGCTATATAGGAGATGTAGGAGGGGGGTACGCGCCAGAACGACCTGCTCAGCAGCGTATGCCGGGTCAGCAGGGGAGTTATGCCACCACTCGTTTATTACTAGAATGTGGGATGCCACATAATACGCATATATATCTGCCGCCGCGATGCCCCCGCAATATGTGGATTGCACACAGGTGCGAAGAGCGACTCTAATCGCACCGTTATTCCAAAGGAATTTGTTCTGTACGGCATTAACTTGCGCGAACCAGGAGCGCGGAATCGGGTATGGGAAGTTTTGAAGACGGTAAAGAAGGCGCGGTAATGACACCATTTTAAAAATCGCTGAGTGGCCGTAAAGAGACAGCGGAAGAGAGGCCCAGACCGCGGTCTCGGTCTGGAGGCCGACTAGTAGAGGGGTGATGTTGTGTATCCACGAGATCTTTGGGCATGCTGAGATATAAATCCCGAGATATTTAAAACCGTCGGTCGCTCGGGTGAGCTGCGATGCCCAGGCGTCGCGGCCCTGAGGGCCGCAGACTGGGAATAAGACAGATTTAGCCGGGTTCGTATGCAGCCCCGTGGTTTCCCCAAAGACTGAGTATCTGGAGCACGCGTGATCCAGAGAACCATGGGTCCGGTATGAAAAATAGCGCATCGTCCGCATAGAGTGCAATGCGATCGGAGCGCGAAGTCGACCAGTCAAAGCCCCGTAGGACCGGGTCCCACCAAACCCATGCAGCTAGGGGCTCGATTGCCAAGGCAAACAGAAGAGGAGACAAGGGACAGCCCTGTCGAGTGCCCCTCCGGATAGGAAAGGGGGTCGAGCGGTGACCGGCTATGCGCACTGAGGCCGTCAAGTCCGTATACAACAGACGCACATACGCAAGGAATTGGGGTCCAAAATTGCATGCCTCTAGCAGTTGTAACAGATAAGTCCAGCTCAGAGAGTCGAAGGCCTTATCTATGTCGGCCAGAAGAATGGCCGCCGGCCTACCGAGAGCTGGAGCTGCGGCCAGTGCATTATGCACCCGCCGGATGTTATGGCGCGTGGCTCTCTGCGGCATAAATCCAGCCTGATCGGGATGGATTAAGTCCGGAACGCAGGATCACAGCCGGTCGGCGAGAACTTTCCCCAATAATTTGGGTTCAAAATTTATGAGGCATATGGGGCGATAAGAAGATAATTCCGGGGGGCGCCCGGGCTTATGGAAGAGCACGATTTCAGCATGCCGCCAGTCGTGGGGCAGGATAGCGGAGTCCCTGGCCTCCCGGATCGTTGCCAAAAGGTGGGGCCCCAATCGATGTGCGTGTGGGCGCAAGAAATCTAGCGGAAACCCATTAGGGCCTGGAGCCTTCCCCGAGCGGAGCGCGCCCAGCGCACCCGTCAGTTCCTCCACCGTGATCTGTGCCTCGAGCTGTTCCCGCAGTTGATCAGGGAGCCTCTTCGGCGGAATATCACGTAGAAACTCGGCGATGAGTTCAGCTGAGATTACTTCCCGCTCGGCGTATAGGGCTGTGAAATAGCGCGCAAACTCCCCGGCCACCTCTGCTGGCGCCGAAACTAATGACCCGTCCGCACCCCGGATTGTAGGAATGACCGCCAGGGATTTGTCAGCCTGACAAAGCCGATGAAGCATCTTGCTCGACTTGTCTCCCCATTGGTATACCCGATGTTGGGATGCTTCCCAGATTTCTTTGGCCTCCCCCAATAGATATTGCCGTAATTCTTGTTGTGCGAGAAGTAAATTGCGCCTGAGACCGGGGCTCGGGTCTATAGTCAGTTGCTGTGCAAGGGTCATTTGATGCGTTTCGAGAACCGCTAGCCGCTCTCGTCGCAAGCGTTTTTCATTGATACAGTAGCTTATATCCGCGCCGCGGAGAGTGGGCTTTAGGGCTTCCCATAAAATACTACCCGAGGGGGCGGTGGGGCCATTTAATTCTATGTATGTGGAGACAGCCATATGGAGCATTTCCTGGTATTTGGGGCATCGCAGGCGCCAGGGAGACATGCGCCATCGGAAGGGAGGTCTACGGGATCGTGTGTGGAACAGCAGCGCCACTGGGGAGTGATCAGACAATTCACGAGGGTGATGTAGTACCCGTGAAAAACGGTGAAGTGAGGCCTGGGGAGCAAAAAAGTAGTCAAGACGGGATTGGGTCCCGTGCACTGTGGAAAGAAATGTATAGCCCCGTTCCGCGGGATGATACTCCCTCCAAACATCCGCCCAACCCAGTGTGTGCGCAAGGGAATAGAGTTTAGATGTGCCAGCGGACTGTTGGGGGTCTGTGGATCGCAGCCGGTCCAAGGGGCCCATTGTGTCATTCCAGTCCCCTCCCAGGAGCGTAAGGTCTTCGTGTATGGCGCCCCATTCGCTGTGATCTTGGCGATGAAGGTCGAGCCCAAAGGGGGGGGGGCATACACACTTCCTATGGTCACCCTCTCGCCACCAAGCATGCAGGTCAGAAAAAGGTATCTGCCTCCCTGGTCTACCCAATGTGCTAAGTATTGGAACTGGACTCGACGATGAATCAGAATTGCCACCACCCTGGAGCCCCTGGTGAACCCAGCATGATAAACATGATAGAAACCGAATCGAGCTAAACAGGGGGCCTTGGTACCCAGGAGATGTGTCTCTTGGAGCAGAAGGAGGTCTGCCCCGTATCTCTTTGCCTGGCGCAAGACGGCGCCTCGTTTGACTTTACTCTGGAGGCCTCGAACATTCCACGAGACCACTGTAAGGTCCCCGAGGGGGGGTTGTATCGTCAGGTGCCATCTAGCCTGTGTCACGGAATCTGTGAGAAGAGAAATGCGATGATCTATGTGTGTCTGCAGAAAACAAATATAACAAATGAACTGAAAAACTTCCCTCGGACCCCCCACCCTACGCTGCCAAAAACAAGGAGCACCTGTCGCGGTGCAGGGGAGGCCAGGCCCCCAACAGGGGAGACCCGGGCCCAGGCGCCAACAATACCCAACCCTCCCACCAAACATGTCGAACTTGGGGGTGCTCAAGAAGAGTCTGTGGCTTGGAAGTCCCATGGCGTGTCTACCACGCTACGCGGAGAAGGAGCGGGCTGCTGTAGGCCCTCCCGGCCCGAGAATCAGAGGTGTCCCTGCGGGTACAGGCAGTACAATGACCGGATGATCAGGAGAATCGTGGTGGGCTTGCGGAGAGTCTGTCAGGTCCTGAGCCGAGATGTTTTTTGGACTTTGTGCGCCGGGACCCCCGGGAGGAGTCCGAATCACGGGAACATGGCGAGCCCGGCCGTATTTGAGGGCACTCCTCGGCCCATGCAAGAACAGCCTCCGGGGTGTCGAAGAAGAAAGATTTGGAGTTGAAGATAATTCGCATCCGGGCCGGATAGAGCAGCATGTACTGCAGGTTCATGTCGCGTAGCTTGCGCTTGGCCGCCGTGAAAGATTGGCGCTGCTGTTGAACCAGCCGGGTGTAGTCTGGGAACACCATGACAGGTCGGGAAGCGTGTTGGAACAAATCCTTATGCTGCCGGGCACATCGGAGGATCGCATCACGGTCTGTATAGTTCATTACCCTAGCGATGACTGGCCTAGGGTTTTCACCCGGGGGTGGTTTTTGGGTCAGGGCCCGGTGAGCGCGCTCAATTATGAAGCAGGGGGAGAGCTGATCAGCAGGCATGCGGTCGGTCAGCCATTTTGTAATGAAGCAAGTCATGGAGGCCCCTTCACATCCCTCTGGCAGGCCCACAAATCTCAGTTTATTTCGGTGTGCCCGGCCTTCCGCAGCTTCGACCCTGGAGGCGAGTTCCCTGGACACCACTGTAAGCTTGTTTACCTGCTTTTGTAGGGTGGAGACCGTGTCCTCGACTGTGGAGACCCGAGTTTCCGCCTCCGTAATGCGGTCGACAGCCTTGCGGAGGTCTTGACGGAGGAATGACACCTCCGAGCCCACAGCTCCTATCTTGGCCTCCAATGCGTCCCTGGCTCCATTGATCGCCACCAGGAGGGCCGCGTTGTCGGGCGGCGGACTCGCCCCCCCACCCGCCGGGGGGCTGCCACCAGCCGGTGCAGTGTAGTGATCCAGCGTAGCCTGTTTTGGGCCGGCGCCGCCTGGTTTGTCCTTGCCCATCGTGCGACTGAGGGTCGGAGGCAGCCCCTCACCCAGGGGGGACCCGGCGGCCCCCGAGGCCCTGCAGCAAGGATCCGGTCCAGCCAGCCGCGAGGTCCGCGCCCCAGGCCGGCGCCCGGGCCCCAGAGGCGACGCAGGCGGTGTTGGGGTCACCACCCCTCTGCACACAGTCCACCAGGCTCAGCGCCAGGCCCCCCAGCGCAGCACACAGAGCCCCGCAGCCGCAGGTCGCCGGCGTGCCGAGAGCCCCAAGAGTCCTGCCGGCTAGCGTGTCCCTCTAGTGCGGCATATAAGAGGAGGCCGGCACCGATCACCCGGGGGCAGCAGACCGCCTCACAGCAGCCGGGGGGCTAGGGCCCAGCCCCAGGGCCCAGCAGAGGGGAAGCCGAAGTCCCGGGCCGCGGGGAGGAGGCGCCAAGAGGAGGGGGGGGGAAAGACGTCAGCTGCCCCCCACTAGGCCAGTCCTCAGGGGCCGGGAGCGCAGAGGCGCCCCCCCGCCCCACTCACCCGATGCCCCAGGCAGCCGAAGTAGGACAGGTCCGTGCGTCGCAGTGGCAACCCGATCGCCCAGCCGGGCGCCACCGCCGACCAGGAGGAGCAGGTCTGCAGCCCCAACCGGGCCGCCGCACAATCAGCCGGTCAGCAGCTCCACACCTCGGCGGCCCGGCAGCGCAGCGTCCCTCGGGTCTCGCCGGCAATGTCCCGCACAGGCCTCAAACCCCGGTGACTCCTGGCGCGGCAAGGGGCGGCCGCTCCGGATTCAGCGCCCAGTGGCGCCGCACAGTCTCCGGCGGCGCGACGGGAGAGCTCGGCGGTCACTCAGGCTCGGTCCAGTGGGGCCCAAGGCGGTCCGCCGCAGAGCCGGCTAGTCTGAAGATCCTCCGCGAGGATATTATGGCGGATATTGGCACAGGTTTGGCGTGGCAACGCGGAGCGCGATTAACTTGCGTCCGCCATGTTGGCTCGCCAAGCCACGCCCCCTTAATAAATGTTTTTGATCAGAATAAGCATCTGGGTGTTTACATATTGCTATTGAAATTTTGAAGGTCCACCAATTTATTAGTTTCCTAAGTGTTTTCTCACACATGTTATTTATGCCCTGACTTAGGAAGTATTCTCATTCTCAGGGGTACCCCTTTATTTTTGCAATTGGATAATCTATCTAACTGCAGCTTTCTCACCTTGTGAATATTCTCCAGGCATCAGACTGGATCCAGTAACTTTTCAGCAGTACCCCTGCACTTGGGTTGGTAGCATCGTGCGGCTCAGTTCTCTGCGAAGTGACGTGCAGAACTGCACATAACCACCACCCAAGCACGCTGCAGTCAGTTGCTTTCTAGGCTGTCTGCACCCCAGCACAACAGCATCAGATTTATTTGACCAATGTCAGACTTGCAACCTTTTCAGATGGACAAAGGGTCTAGTTTGTAGAAAGGGGAAGTGGAAGGATTGGTGTGAAATCTGTGGACAGACAGAGTATTCAACAGAACGATTGTTACCAAAGGTAAGTAATGTGTTCTTCTGATGGATACTTATAACCACAGATTCCTGATCTTGTGAACATTCCGCAGGACTTAGATTGGATCAGGAAGCTTTTCAGAAGTACCCCTGCGCACCAGTAGGTGGTGTCATGAAAGCTCCGCCCTGATGTCGTTCTGCTCCAAAGTGACGTGCAGAGTTTCATATAAGCACCACCCAAGCGCTCTGACGTCAGTTTCTTTCTAGGCGGTCTATGCCCCCAAACACAGAGCATAACAGCAGCAGATTGGTTTGACCAGTGTGCATATCTCTAGACCTGCAACCTTTTATGAAGGAAAAAGAGTTCAGTTCATAGAACGGAGAGATGGGAGCATTGGTGAGGAATCTGAGGTTAGAGTATTCACCAGAAAGATCATTACCAAAGGTAAGTACATTGTTCTTCTGATTAATACTTCTCAATATAGATTTATCACCTTCTGAATAGATATCAAAGCAATATCCCAATTGCTGGTGTATACTGGTTTTGTGGAAGGGTGCCTTGCTGCCAAGATCACATCTACGATTTCGGGAGGAAGGGCAAATGCAGTCAATTCTATGTCAGGACCGGAGGCTCTGACTATGCTTTTCTATCTTTACTGCATATTTTTCACAGCAGCAATTACAAACAAGAAAACTTGAAACTACATTTCCCATGAACAGTATAATTACATCATACATCTCATGCTCCAGTTCTTATGAAGCTGGCCCTTTTAAGAATTCTCACCACCATTTTGGATCCTCTCTCTTTGGTGCTGTGCAGCCAGTTACGTTTATTTTACCTTCATCTATGGGGTTATTAATTATATGTACGATGATGGGGCTTCAATGTTTTAATAAATTCTGGCTTGGAGCCCGTTGCACTTCAAGTGAAATTCCTGTTATGCGGGTGTGAATTTTTTTACGCCTTATGTTCATTTAGATTTTGCTTACATCCACAGTTTACTCTTTCATAGTAGGTTTTATGTGCCATAAAACTTGCACTGTAACTTAAATCATAAAGTTGAATGTAATACTCTGCTTCGGTCTCCGTCATATTATGAGATTCTCTCTTTGGCCCTGCAGGATTCTTCAGCTTTTCCTAGATTTACTGTTAGCATTTGTTTTCTGTGACTGCATTCCAACAGACTCACTTTGACCATATCAGACCATATCAGTGTGGCCCTACCGTGCCATGCCCTTACATGCCATTGTGAGTGTTTTGTAATGTCTCTTTGTGGTTCCTGACATACAGCGGTCTTAAGTCCCACCCATTTACTAAGGTTTTGAAGTCTCCAAAGGGTTGTGCTGTGCTTTCTTTCTAAGACTGTTTGTGTTTTCTGAAGTTTTAGACTGTGATGTCCCTATTTCTAGGTGTACAATTTCTACCTGTGTGTCATCACAAAGTGTTGCCTTGGTAGCCGATACACTACAGCGTTTCTCATTATATAACCCCTTCTGGTCCAGGTATATACACTTTTAGTCTTTCCTCCAAGTTACCCTAAAGTAATATTAGTGCTTTTCTGGGCATGATCCCTGATTTGAGTTTTGTACCTGAACCCTCTTGTCAGAACTCTCACTGGTGTTACCTCTCTCATTCTCCCCGCACAACATTCCCTCCTTTGATACTAGGCTTTCTCTGGACCTCTTTGTGGTTATAAGCCTCTGTTTCAGAGTGACATCTAGCTTGTAGACCCCCAACTCCTTCAGACACTTCTCAGTGAAGCCTTTCTCCCAGAATCCCCAGACTCCATGGTCCCATTCAAGAATTCCCCACTCTCAATGCCCTCTTAATTTAGCCTCCTTTTGAAGCCAGGACGACACCAGTTTCCAGTCAATCCTTCCAAAATCTGCACTGATCCTGGCTCCCTACTGATTTCAACCTGCTTCCCTGGTTTACCTAGGATCAGCTGTCTTCTTTGTTCGGGTACTCCTTTGGTCATCCTGAATCTGATCTTATGACCCTGGTCACCACTGCCCTGATCCTCCTAATAGTGGTCCTGCTGGGGTCTCTCCCCCTTGGCCCTCTTGGTTGTGATAGGGCTGCCTATGTAATCCCTGTAGTCCTGGTATAGGGTCATTCACTGTCTGACCCTCTTGGACCTTCTAATTCAGATCACTGGGCCTGGAATTCTCTGTTTCCTCCATTCTGGCCCTGGTGATCTAGTCCTAGTTATCCTCACCCTGTGCCTTCTAGTCCTGGTACTGCAGAGCCTGACGGCATCTTGGCATGTCTGGTCTCCTGTGTCCTGGTCTTTCTAGACCTGGCTCTCCTGGTAATTGATCCTCCTGAGCCTTCATCCGCTGGTACTTGTCCTCTTGATCCGGTTTCTCCCTGTTTGGGTGCCCCTGAGCCTCGTTATTTTGATACTGGTCCTCCTTACCACCCTTGTACTTTACCAGTTGCTCTTTCTTGTTATTGCTGTCCTTAATGCCTCTGCTCTTCCTTACCCTGGTCCCGGTATCCTAGGTTCTGTTCGATCAACCCTACTCCATGCCCTGGTTCCCTAGGTCAGGATCTTCATGGCCCTCCTGGACATGTTTGCAGTCTTTCTGGTCTTGATCTTTTTGGTTTGCTTTGTCTTCCTTGCTCTGTTCCATCTGTTTTCTTCAATCCTGGTCCCAGGGTCCTCCTAGTCCCTGTCTTACTTATCCTGGTCCCACAGTCGATTATCCTCCAGGTCATTTCTATTCCTCCTGATCCTCCTCACACTAGTCCCATTACAAACTAATTTGGTTTCTCCTGGCCCTGTTTTTCCTCATCAATTATTTCCTGACCTCTATGGCCTTGGTCGCCCTGGTCCTTATGGATTAGGTCACCCTGGTTCTAGTCCTTCTTTTCCAGGGCTGCATGGCTCTGGTAATCTTAGTCCTCCTGGTGGTTAACCTCTTGGTCCTTACAGAGTGATATGAGGGCTATCTCCTCCTAAATTCGCTTTTTCTAAAGTAGTCCAAAGAAGGATCCCATTCAGTAAATACAAAAAATCTTTGTTTTCTTTTTCTTTCTTATGTTTTCATTTTGAGCAAACTTTATCGGTTACATCTTCATTTCTCCAAATTGTTATATGGAATACATTATAAGTACTGTAGCAGCCGACACGTGTTTCGCCCTGTATGGTCTATGCGACCAGGGCTTTCTCAAGGCTTCATGAATGATAGAAAGATTCCTTTTATGGATAAAAACTGGATTTCTTTCAGATGAGCTTCTTTGATATACAGTATTATACAATTTTGCATTTTAAGTTTAACGAGCGGCAGTCCTGGGTCAATCCCGTAGTCGGTTTCCGTGCGTGGGTGTTACCACCGTATATCAAAGAAGCTCATCTGAAAGAAATCTAATTTTTATCCATAAAAGGAATCTTTCTATCATTCATGAAGCCTTGAGAAAGCCCTGGTCGCATAGACCATACAGGGCAAAACACGTGTCGGCTGCTACAGTACTTATAATGTATTCCATATAACAATTTGGAGAAATGAAGATGTAACCGATAAAGTTTGCTCAAAATGAAAGCATGAAAAAGAAAACAACGATTTTTTGTATTTACTGAATGGGATCCTTCTTTGGACTACTTTAGATAAAGCGAATTTAGGAGGAGATAACACTCGTATCACTCTGCAAAACTTACTAAGAGAGGCTGGAAAGGTCCAGTGCCTTGAGTGAATCTCCTCCACCCACTTAAAACCCAAATTACTGGGCATTCTAGCTGGGACCAGGTACCCTGGACCTTCTGTATCCCTGGGAACATACCTCTTGGTCCTTACCCTCCACCTATCTCTCCCGTGATGTGGGTTCTTACCCAATTTCACAAATCATCATCCAGTAACCATGAAACTCACCTTACCTGATAATTACCAAATCCATCTGGTCTTTCAGGTGTACCTTCCCCTCCCTCGTTGGTTCCCAAACACAATGAATAAGAGGTCCACAAAATGTTAGACTCAAAAATGGATAAGAGGAATCTAATCAAGTGAAAGGTTACTGCCCCAAACACAGGTCCTGTGAACCAGCATCACATATTCATACCCCTCATCTGGTATGCAACTTTCCTACTCGTCATCCAGATGAGCCACACCAAGTCAGTTGGCCTTTTAGGGGGCGGGGGGAGAACTGCCATAACCTGGTCTGCCTGTGCTGTTTGTTCCCCATTGTTGTCACTATTTTCTATAGTTTGGCAGGTACCGTGTATTCTGCTATGCACTCTTCTGTTTCCTAGTTGAGCAGGAGCCATGTACTCTGCAATGTCCTTTTCCCTGTTTTCTAGTTGGACAGATGCCATGTACTATTCTGTGCACTTTATTTTATGTACTTTAGTTTGAGCACAGTTTCAATATCTGTTTACCTCAGAGCTAATGCATCTATCCTGACTGAAGGAGTGTGCCTTGCCACTAGAACTTGAAGGGTCCTGCACAGAAGAAATAACACCTACCTGCCATTCATTTCATGGGAGCTCCAAGGTACACCAGAACCATCGTTCTCTCTCCACCCATCGTCCCCACAGGGTTAGTCACTGGTATCAGTCATCTCTCCTGATGCTAATGATTTACCTCAAGGGGAAGTGGTGGAAGATCTTTGCTTCTGCAGAAGTCCTGGGAATTCAGGAGAGTGGCCTTTGTTATGACAGCACCTCTTGACACAGAAACCACGACCCCCACCCTGCTTGTTGCTTTACCATATGTTGGTGGTGTTATCAATGAGCACCTGCACCAGCCTCCCCCTGATGGTGGGCAGGAAGGCTTTCAGTGCCAAGTGAATGGCCTGCAACTCCAGCAGGTTGATGTACTGATGTGCCAGGCTTTCGAAGGAGACCAAATGTTTCTGATCTCCAACTCTCCCAGATGGCCTCCTCAACCAGAAGTGATGCATTCGTTACCACTGTCAGCTCTGGGTGGGTTAAGCAGAAGGGTCTACCATTGACGCAATCACAATCAAGGAGCCACCACTGCAGGTCTTTTGCAGTCTCCTCTGAAATCTGGACCTGATCGGAGAAAAGGGTGGGGAACAAAACTGTACAATGTTCAGAATAGGTCAGATGAACAGGAGCATGTGCGAAGGAGTCAGGTGTTACTTTGACCTGTTGATAATGAACCCCAGCAATGTTAGGAGATTTGCCAAAGTCTGGAGGTGGGTGACAACTGCCTGGGGCAAGCACCCCATTAGCAGCCAGTTGTCGAGGTAGGGGAAGATTGGGACTGCTGACCTTTGAAGATGCACCCTGACCTTTGAAGATGCACTCTGAGCATTGCCATCAATTTTGTCGAGAGTGACTGGTGAGGCAAAAGGGGAGCCGTGTGAATTGAAAATGCTCTTGCCCCACCGTGAAATGCACATGGTATCTGTGGGCATCCAGGACGCTGATGTGGAAATAAGCATCCTGCAGGTCTAATGCTACCATCCAGGGTTGAGGGCAGTCAAGACCTGGGCCAGGGTGAGCATCTTGAATCTCTTCTTTCGCAGAAAGGCATTGATAGGGCAAAGATGTCAAATAGGATGAATGCCTCAGTCCTTCTACAGCACCAGAAAGTAGCTGGAGTAACAACCAGAGCCCGCTTCCAGTGCTTGGATTTTGTCTATGGCCCCTTCGGCCAGAAAGGCCGGCGCTTTGTCGCAATATAGATGGGTGCCTCCGTCAGTCATTCCAAGGATGGTGGAAGGTGTGGCAGAGAGGAAATGAATAGAAGGGTGTAGTCCCAAAGGACAGTTTGTAGGACTCACTTGTCGGAAGTAATTGCTTCCTACCCTGAGAGAAAGTGGCAGAACCGGTCGCCGACAGGATGGCTGTGGTGTTTTTTTTATTGGATGCAGCAGATAAGCGACATGGAACTGGGCTGCATGCTGCCCTTGTTGTCCATAGGATCTGTGGGGTGCATGGCCTCAGTCCTGAAATGGCTGGGAAGCTTGCTGGGTTGGCTGCATAGGCTGTTGCTGATTCTATTGGTAACACCTACCATAGCCATGGAAGAGGCAAAACTACTGGTAAAACTGTTTCACCAGAGCAGACAGGCCAAAGGAGCATGCTGTGGCCCTACTATTCTTAAATCGCTCAAGGGCCAAGTCTGCTTTCTTGATGAAGGAGAGAGATCCGTCCAAGGGCATGTCCATTAGTGAGGACTGAATGTCACCGGAGAAGCCGATAGTCCTCATCCAGGTATGTTGTCTGTGTACTACACTGGTGTATATTTCCCAGCTTAGGCAATCAGTAGTGCCCAGCCCACAGAATATCACAAACTTTGCCGTATTGCAGCTAACTTGAATGGCCTGTGTGAGAGCGGCCCGAAGGTCCTTTGGTACAGCAGGCAAAACCTGGACTACTGAATCCCAAATTGCGTGGGAATAGCAGCCTAGGAGAACAGTTGGCACTGACTGAGTGCAGGGCAAGGCTGGTGGAGGAAAACATGTGCTTGCCAAAGATCTCAATACACTTTGACTGGTCTGCTGGAGTAGTTGGTAAGGCATTTGGGTTAATCCTACTGGTAGACACCTGCACCACTAAACTTACATGGGTCGGGTTTTGGGTTAGAAAAGCCAGGTCGACTGGAGCAGGACAATGGCACTGAGCTATTTGCCGGTTTACTGGGGACCCTATGCATATTTTCACCCATAATCATAATAAGGTACCCCTGAGGGCATCATTTAAAGGGGGAAGAGGCTCTGTGTGTATTTGACCCAGTTGGGGGACCTCAGTCAGTACATTTGTCTTTACCTCCATAGTTGAAGTTCAGGTGCACCAGCACCCTCTGCATTACATCAGCGAAGGAAGCACCATCCTTAGTAACAGGGCCAGAGGGAGAGACCAGTCTGGAGAAGTGTCCAGACTACTGGCATCTTGCAATTCCTCATACAAATTGCCATTGGTGTACTGAGATACCAACTCATCCCAACAACATATTCATCATTATCTGAGTTTGGCCCTAAAGGTTTTTGGATAGTTTGAGTCCTTCCTTAACGAAAGGGCAATGTGTCAGAGACTGATTAGTTGCTAGAAGGCTGCAGCCTCATGGGATCAGGGCACGGCCTCGTCGAGTTTGAGAATAGTTTGACTCAGAGTCAAAGAGCAAAATCGGTTGCCTCTCTTCTTCAGGCACTGGCATCGATGCTCGAGCGTTCAGCACTGGTCGTGGTGCTGAGACCGAGGCAGCACCAAAGCCAATGTAGAAACCACAGTAGGCTCAGAGGGGAGTGCCCCCTGAATATCGAATCAACAATATCGATTTGACAGAATATCAAAATAAAATAGACAGATAAGTAAGTCTAGACTTTTTATACCTAATTCCATATATAACTAGCTATGCAATACATATATTTTCAAGGTATGTAGAATTGGAGTTAGAAACAGAAAATCTATACTTTCCAATATGCACTTACTCTCGATATTTTGTCCCTCGATTTTTTTGTCCTTTATAATAGCATGCCACAATATTTTTGTTGTTGATATTAAATAGTTCACAGGTTCCAGCTGGAGCCGAGATTGCAGTTTGAGGTCCTCGTGGTTCCCTGGAGCTAGGAGGAGCACCAAAGTGAGCCGGTGGGGTGCCAAAAAGACAGAGCAGGACTTCACAGAATTCCTCTATTTGCTCCGACGTCACCCATGACTTTGGGAATTTGTGTTGCTTCGGCACGAGGATCGGAATCGGCTCTGAATGTGATTGAGTTGGGATGCGAGAGATAGTCATGTTGATGCCCTTGTGTGGCTTCTCTGGAGCTCAAGTGTGGCAGAAAGGGACTGAGTCCCCCTTGGACTTCTTGTACTTCTTTTTTGACTTACCTGATGCTTTGACCGCGACAATGATCTGCTGTGGGAACAACTTTGGTAGCAAGAATGGGAACTCCCTTTCGACCTCGTCCTGCCCACAGCGTGGAGTTTTTCAGTGTTTGTTTACGTAAAGCTTAACCTCACTCTCCCTTATGGTCTTTGGGTTCATCTGGTGCAATCCCTACATGACACTGAGCCGTGTTCTGACCCCAATTACCAAAGGCATACCTGATGGTCATCTATCACAGACCTCTGTTTGCGACAGTCCCTACAAGGTGGGAACCCTCTAATGTTAAGGGTGACATTTCCCTTGCCCACTGGTATAATAATTTTGAGAGAGAGAATTGTCTCGTCGAAGTGAAGACGGTAGCGCTGGATCTGCATCTGGTAGCGCTGAAAGAAAGAACTGACGTCAGCATGCTTGAGAGGGGCTTAAATGCGACTCCACGTCACTTCCGGAGCGGAACATCTTTGCCGTGGAGCCTTGATGCCATTTACTAGCGCACAGGGGTACTGCTGAAAAGTATCTGGATCCAATATTATGTCTGGGGAATATTCACAAGGTGAGGAATCTGCAGTTCTATACACCAATTCTCTTTTTCTAAACCAAAACAGGATCACAAACGGTCCCTTTTTGGACAAATTTACAGCCATTTTGTTTATATAACCTCTTTCTCAGGATTCACAATCATTCACCCAAAGGAAAGACTTTCCCGCCCTTACATATAATTAGGGGATTACAGGGGATTTGAAAGCATACCTCTTTCAGATTCCAAGTGTGACCTGGTCAGTGCTTGCCATTGTCACAGCAGGGAGGCACACTGTTCATTTGTCATCCTGTAATCCGTGTCTGGGTCCCATGTGCTGGTCAGCAGGGAGCAGTTCCATTAACTGCTAAGTGCACTTATTACTAAAGCAAAGCAACGACCAATGGCCAGTCCGATTCATATAAAACAAAGAAAGGCAGTTCCCAGACACAGGCAGGGAAGGCACTCGGCAGTACAAGAAGACTGGCGGACTTGGTATTCGAGCATCTCAGCCTGTCTCATCAACAAGGTGATGTTGTCATTTGAAAGCTTAAATCCGGACATGGCATGCTTTTATAGGCAGATTTGCTTCAGATACACAATCAATACCCTCTTAAGTGTGTGTTAACAACCATTAACACCCAAGGAAGAGGTCAATACTTAAGTAATCTACGCTTCTGACTGCTTGGGTTGGTTGGCCAATAAACTGCAGTCTCGCAACTGCTGAAGTTGTGTTGACAAGAGCCCAAATCCACCAACTTTGATTATATTTCATATGTCATGATAACCTTTGCATAACTGGGTATCTGACCTCTATAGTAGATCTTGGGGGGCCTGCCTTGTATTTCATCCAGTGTATTTTTTGTTTTTTATGTAGAATGCAAGTTTGTGGGAAGTATCTTGCCGGCCTCCTGTTCATCCTGTCTCTGGAGCTCTGCCACGCCCAGCACTGGTCATACGGCCTACGACCTGGAGGCAAGAGGGATGCGGAAAACCTCATTGACTCCTTCCAGGAGGTGAGTGTTGTGTACAGATCTGTGAAAATGTCGAGGTGGTTGTAGAAAGATCGTAGAATTACAACCCTGACAGTGATCTTAATTAACTTTAGTCCTAATGAGTCCTTGGCTAATAGCCGAAAATGATAGGTATCAGAATACAAATGTCGTTCACCTAAAAACAAAAAGTTAGTTTGAAGTATCAACGATTCAAATTTACCTCTTTAAAATCCATCAAAACCGAAATTGTTCCTAGTACCGCAGCCTAATGAACAGCATTTGTGTTTCAAAAGCTACTTTATCAACTAAACTACAAATATGTGCACCACTAAACAATCATATGATACAAATTCCAATCCAATGATTTTACCCTGAAATATCAATATCTTAATACAATAAGCATTGTTAAAGCCAATAGGTCTGGGCAAGGCAAGCGGGCATTATTTAAAATTAGTTTTTGTTTGCAAACAAATGCAACAGACATTAAAAGCAGGAAAAAGTTAAATTACCGCTGTCTTAAGGTGGCAGTCATGTTTGCAGAAATAAAAAAAAAGTTAGTTAAAAATGAGCCATTGCAAGAATAAAAAAAACATTTCATGAAAGCTGAAATTAGCCTGCCAGCCCTGATACTTCTGAAGTGGACTACTTTTTAGGTGGATGTGCAAGAGCTATATTATATATATATATATATATATATATATATATATATATATATATATATATATATATATATATATATATATATATATCCACATACATTTTGTTTGGAAAACATGAGGCTAGTGGGGCAGCTGTTTCTAGGCCAGATCCTTAAACAAATCTTTGATTTGGTCACTTTCCTCATTTTCCACAGCAAAATGTGCCACTCTTGAGTTTCCGATTTTGTTGCTCATGTGGAGTGAAAGTTTTATGTGAAGATTTACAGCACTCGTCTTCTTTGTGCTTTTGTCAGTGATGAGGAATTCATTGACCGTTATTACAGTTAAACGGTGTGAATAAAATAGTCCAGTATTAATCTGGATGACACTGGAGAATCACGAGTTAGTATAGTAACAGGAAACTGAGCTGTACCAGTCTAAAATAAACTCCGCAGATTGCTTGGGCTGAATGAACCCTTTCTTTTTCTAAACTGCTTCCACCAATCGTTCCCCCATTTTCCCCTCGTTCCCCCATTTTCCCCAGATGGTGCACTGTTGTGTCAGAACAGGCCAAGGTGCTTTCTGCTGGTTCATGTCCTTGAACAAGATTCCTTAGCTCGAGAAGCAGCTCTTGAAAAGTAATATACCTGGATAATCATGAGCAGGAACTAACTACTAGATGTCCAGTGTAAAAGTATACAGTACTAATGATGCATTTCCATGACCAGTCTGATTTCCATGGCTCCGAACACTGGTGCTAAGATTTACAAACGTTTGCACGATGCAATGCTGTGTGAAAAAATGCAGCGATGCATAAACAGGATAAAAAGAGTGCAGTGCCATATTTACAACCTGTAATATACTAATGAGGTATCAGGGATGCAGGTGGTAGAATGCTAATTTGGTGTGAGCCTAAACGCAGTTTACCAGAAAATAAGCTTAGCTTTTGGGTGTGGGGTCGGGATGGTTACCTGTTGATCTGATATTGATAGGATAGGTTATAGTAGTATTGTATTGTAATTGCATTTTATATAGCGCTTACTACCCTTGACGAGGCGTTGAAGCGCTTTTTCGACGAGTGGCATGCTACTCTGGAACCCATAAAGTACTAGTGGTGAATTAGTATAGTGAAATATGAAAGTAATTTGAGTGGTGGATAAGTTAGTCAGTTATTTTGATTGAGAAGAATAGCGGAGGGGTAGATGAGGGGAAAAAGGTTTGCATTTATATAGTGCTTGCTACCACTGAGGAGGTGTTGAAGTGTTTTTTCGGCGAGTAGGACGCTACTCCGGAACCCATAAAAGATTAGTGGTGAATTAGTATAGTGAAATATGAAGTAATTTGAGTGGTGGACATGTTAGTCTGTTATTTGGATTAAAAAAGGATAGTGGAAGGATAGAAAAGGAAAGGAATTGGACATTTTTGTTTTTTTGTTTTGGAGCTCAGAGCAGTAGGAGGAGGCTTGGGATGAGTAAAAGGGAGGTGGAGGGGGAAGTGTCAGTGGAAAGGGATTAGAAAGGCTTATTTTGGTGGATCGGAATAGTAAAAGAGGTATGAGATGATACAAGGAAGGGAAGAGAAGAGTCTAGAAAGGGTTAATTTGGGGGTCGTAGTAGTGGTATGGGGTTTGGGATGAATGAGAGAGTAGAGGTAGAGGATATATTGATAGAGGTATAGGGTGAGAGAGGTGGAAAGTGTGGTGGAAAGAGTAGTAGAAAGAGGTTTGAGATGATGCAAGGAGGGGTAGAGTAGGGAAGAGTCTAGAAAGGGTTATTTTGGGGGTCATAGTAGTGGTATATGGGGTTTGGGATGAATGAGAGTCGAGGTAGAGGATATATTGAGAGCGGTATAGGGTGAAAAATAGGGTAGTGCATTGGACATGCTGAATTAGAAGAAAAGTAATACATATATAGATCCATAAGTACATGGAAGGTATATAGATGCATAAAGGAAGGTAGTATATGCAGATTAAAGATGCATTAAATAAACTCCAGCTGTCAAGTGTTGTACTTAAAAATAATTTTACTTATATATATATATATATATTTACTTATTTATGCAGTCACATATGCATGTTAAAAACATAGAATAATGTAACTAACAGTAATGGGTACATTTGTTAAGCAGAAATAATTAATATCTATATTTTGTTTAAAACATAATTCCACATGTTTATACAAAGCAATACACATATATAGGTACATATCTATAGTACAAATAAATGCTTATATACAGAGAGATATGCTGTATATTTCTGTTTGCGTATGGTGGTTATGTGGGGAAGAGCCAATTCTTGAGTAGTTTTCTGAAGATAAGGTGGTTCTCAGTGGATCTTATGTTTGGGGGGGGGGTAAAGAGTTCCATAGGTTGGCTGCTTGAACAGAGAATGATGTGCCACCCATGTTTTTTTCTTGTATCATGGTATTTTGAGGCGAGGTGCCACTCTGGAGCGGAGGTTCCGTTGTTGAATTTGTTTAGTGATTTTATTCCTGATGAAAAGCTGTCCCGTTCCATGTATCGCTTTGTGGGTGATACAACGCAGCTTGAACACAGTGAGATGTGGTCTTGCGGTTTTATATATAAGAGTAGTCTGGCAGCTGAATTCTGTATCCGTTGTAGTCTTTTCATGGTCGTTAAAGGTGATCCATGTTAGAGGCTATTGGCGTAATCGAATTTGGACAGAACAAGGGAGATGGTAGCCTGGACCTTGTGTGGAAATCTCAAATGGGGGAAGATTAGTTGCAGAGTTTTTATAGTAACAAAGCTTGATCTGGCTAGTTTGTCCACTTGGGCATTCATCAATAGCTTGGAGTCCTTGGCCATTCCAAGGTTTATTACTTCCTTCGATACTTTAGGCAGTGTTCCCAGATCATCAGGCCACGCAGCGAGTGGGTCATAATGTTCACAATTGCCTCACGTGAGTATTTCCGTTTTGGAAGCATTCAATTTGAGATGGCTCCACGTCATCTATTGATCCACGGCTCTGAGACAACTGAAAATTGGCGAGTCTCCAATGTTTTTAGGGCATTCCAGTTAAAGTAGTATTTGTGTGTCATCTGCATAGTTATAGCATGTGAGGTGAAATTGCTTGATCAGTGCTGGTAATAACTTCATGTAGATGTTGAAAAGCATGGGTGAGATAATAGAGCCTTGAGGGACCCCTGCTTTTGTGAAGTACGGTTTGGACAAATAAGGTGTGATATGGATGACATTAGTTCTGTTGCGAAGGTAGGATGTGATACAGTCTAGAGCAGTTCCCACTATGCCGGCTTTGTAAAGTCTTTGTATCAAAGTGTCATGGTTAACCGTGTCAAAGGCAGCCGAGAGGTCCAAGAGAAGTAGCGCAGCAACCCCGTTGTGGTCAACTGTGTTCTTCAGGTCATCCCAGATGGCAAGTAGGGCAGATTCTGTGCCTCTTCCTGGACGGAATCCCATTTGGAAGTCTGAAAGTATGGCATTATCTTCAATGAATTGTGACATCTGGGTGAATGCTGCTCTTTCTATCAGTTTGCCCAGGAACGGTCTATTTGTAATCGGTCTGTTGTTGTCAGGGTTCAGCGGGTCCAAGTTTGTTTTCTTCAGTAATGGGCGTATGTATGACTTTTTGAGTTCTTCTGGAAATATTCCGGTAATTAAGGAGTTGTTGATGATTCTTCTTACTGGAGTGGCAGCAGTGGTTGTTAGATGAATTGTCTTGAACGTTTGTGGTGGACACGGGTCAGAAAGGGCTGCTGGCAGGCCTGCTTGCTTTGACCAGGACCATAAATCATTGTGTGAAATGTGTTGGAAGGAACAGAGAGGCTGGGTTAAAGTATTCTTGGATTGTTTTGTAAAAGGGTTGGCACTGATGCTTTGTCTTTGTTTTAAGTATGAGTCCAATGTGTCTGCTTTGTCCGTCGAATGATTTGCCAGTTTGTCTGTGAAATCTAAAGATGGGATGAGCTCTTTCTAGCCAATTTGGTTTATGAAATTCATTGAGAATTTTATAGAATTCTTTATCTGCACATTTAGCATTTTGTCTGAATAGTATCTTTTATTTGCTTTTTTGATAGCTGACTTGTATAAGCTGTTAATTTTCTGTTGGCAAAGTTTGTCTTGATTTGCGTTTGTTTGAGCCAGGCACATTGCAGCTTTCTAATTTGTTATTTTATCTCTTTATTTCTCCAAGGTGCTTATTTTCTTTTGTTCTGTTGTGTGGTTTTTAGTGGTATTATTATATCAAAAGCTTCCTGTAGCCACTCATATCGTTTTTGAACAGAATGTATTGTTTCTAGATCTGTACTGGATGTTAGTTGTGTTTCTAAGTGTTCCAAATTGAGTTTGTTCCACGGACGATAGGTGGATGCAAGTAAGGTGGTTTTAGGTGTGTCGCTTAGAGTTGTTTTATGATAGAAGGCAAGCAAATGGTGGTCTGACCATGTGACTGGAGTCATTGTTTGAAAGGTAACTAGTTCTGTATTTGCAAATATTACATCTAGGATGTGTTCAGCGATGTGTGTGGGTTTGTGGACAATCTGATGCAGGTTCAGTGCGTCTAGGCCAGCGGTGATTGTTTTGGGATGAGGCATATTGGGTTTTTCAAACCAAATGTTGAGGTCAGCCAGATTGCATAGGTTGGAGTGTAGTGTTATCAGGGTTGAAACCGTGTCTAGATGTGTGTCTGGGAATGTTGCATTGCTAGGTGGAGGCCTGTAAAGGAGCAGGTAGTTACAGGAGGAAGATGGTGTAGGATTGTATCTGGTGGAAAGGGCCTCACAATTTTTTATGGAGATGTCGTCAACTTTAGTGATATGTAATGTTTCCCTGAACACAACAGTTAGGCCACCTCCTTTTTTGCCTATACGATTTTGGGTGATCGTTTGATAGCCTAGAGGAACGGCTTCATGCAGGACTGGAGCCATATCATCTCCCAACCATGATTCAGTTATGAATAGTATGTCTAGTTTTACGTCAGTGAGAAGGCCGTAGATGTGATGTTTGTTTTTAGAGAGCGAGCATTTATTAGTAGACAGTTTAGAGAATGTGCTTTGATGATAGTGTGACTTTGTTTTGTAGAGGAGTCAGCAGTATTTTGTGGGCTTGCAGCAGGTGTGTCCTTAGTGTTGGTATGAGGTATACGAGGATAGCAGATGTGTAGCTTTTCTGTATTGTGTTCTTCGTATAGCAGGCTAAGAAGACATTTTGATGGGTTTGCGTGTGTAGGTGGTGGAGACGGTGTTTGAGAGTGAGTTGGTTCGCTGTGATGTTTTTTTGGAGTAACCTTGTTGTGCAGTAGACATGGAGAAGCAAAGTTGTGAGGTGTGGCACGTTGCTTATTTTGTTTGCATGTGTTTAGGGCGGAAGGTGTATGAGTTAGGGGTGGTGGTACAGCACGTGGGTCATGTAGTAAGGTTCTAAATTGTCCAATGGATGAGAGGCGGTTAAAAGAGAGTTGCTATATATGTGTTAGGTGTGGTGGAAGAGAGAAAGCTCGGTGTTGGAGTTTGTTCATTTGTGTAGTTTGAAAGGTGGGTGTGTTAGTAGTTTGTGATGGTAAGTAGTATGAGGTGTTGTGCTTGAGAGATTTTGTTGTGCTGGTGTGTGTGATGTGTTTTGTTTTTGAGGAGTAGTGGAAGGAGGTGCTGATGTATTTGTTTTATGAGATGGATTTATTAGTATAGTATTGTTTGTGAGTGAAAGTTGTAAGGTAAAGGGGGTGGTGATGTGTTTGTGAGTAGAGTGTATGTTGTGTGTAAGAGGGGATGACGTAGAGTTAAAAGTGTTTGTCTTAGACTTGTTTGCTGCAAGAGGCAATATGTGTGGTGCAGTGGAGTGTAAGTGTTGTGTGGTTTGGTTATTGTGGTAGAAAGAAGAGGAGGGTGTTGGTTGGAGAAATGATGGAAGGCCGAGTATAGGTTTGTTTGTGAAAAAAAGGGGTCTGTTAGGAATAATTAGAGCAGGGAGTGTGTGTCTGGCTGGGATGTAGTTGAGTATGGTGTGGATTTGGGTTGTGTTAGTCATGAGTGGATTGGTTAGTGGTATAGGATAGAGTTGTGTACTGTTTGTAGGTGATGGTGGAAATGTGCGGTAGCTGGGATAGAAGGGTGTATAGGTTTGATTTCTGGAGTTTTGTAGTGGGTGCTGAGACATTGAACTTTGTCATGGGTTAGTTTGTAGTGAATGAGTAGCGTACATGTGCTGTGGGTGTGTTTCTCTGGTTGTGGATGTGGGTGGTGTAGGGTGTGTGCTGGTGTATGTCCATTTTGGCAGCATTTCTGGCCCTAGTCCCGACCAGTCTCGAACAGGCCAAACAAGCACTTGCACTTTTCCTCTCCGCCCTTAGTCTCGACGCCCTAAGCCCTGGCCTTATATAGCCCTACTAATCAGGTGACCGCTTCAGCCAATGGGAACCCTAACCAATCACAACACTAGCTCTAAGCCCTACAACCAATAGCAGGCCAAGGGCCAGATGTACGAGCCTTTTTTGCGGCCGCAAACAGGAGATCCTCCCGTTTGAGACCGCAGAAAAGGGTAATGGCATGTACAAATGCTATTTTGCGAGTCACTGACTCGCAAAATAGCATTTGCGACTCCCGCTATTAGGAAGGGGCGTCCCTTCCTAATAGCGAGTCACCATGCCATGTACAATTGTTTTGCGACTGCATTTGCGGCCGCAAAACACTTGCAGTTTACCACATACTTCAAGTAGGTGGTAAACCACTCGCAAACGGGAAGGGGACCCCTTCCCCTTTGTGAGGATGTGAGAAAATATTTTTCTCACATCCTGCCTGCCCTCAAAAAAATTAAACTGAAAAGTTTCATTTTTCTTTTTTAAATGCATCCCGTTTTCCTTTAAGGAAAAGGGCTGCATTTAAAAAAAAAGACTTATTTAAAAGCAGTCCCAGACATGGTGGTCTGCTGACCCCAGCAGGCCACTATCCCTGGGAGTGTTAACCTTTCCTAATGGGGTCGCAAATTGCGCCTGCCTTATTAATATTCATGAGGCATGCAATTTGCGACCCCATTAAGAATCGCAAACAGTGTCTGAGACACTGTTATACATCCCAATTTGCGAGTCGCAAATGCGACGCAATTTGGGAGTCGCAAATTGGTGGGTCGTACATCTGGCCCCAAGCCCTTACAACCAATCACAGCCCTAGTCCAATCACCCAATCAGGCACAAAACCCTGAGCCCTACATCCAATAAAAAGCCTAACCCCAACCCTAGTCCCAGCAGCCAATCATACAAGAAACCCTAAACCCTACGTCCAATAGAAAGCCCAGCCCCAGGAACCAATCTGAAACCCTAAACCTATCCATCAATCAGATCACTATCCCTAAGCCCTACATCAATAGAATCACTGACCCAGGTACCAATCAGTACCCTCAAATACCCAACCAATAAGAATACTAATCCTAATCCAATAGAAACACCAGATGCAACCACCAATCAGTGCACACAAGTAGCATCCAATAGCAGCCTATATAAGGTTCCTGTGGCCACAGGCAATGTTTGCTGGCCAGGGAGTTGGAAGCTGCTCCTCAATTAAGAAACTCCTAGGAGACAGACAGGCTCAATCCACACTTTGGATTTCTACAGGTAAGGGCCTAACAAACTTTGCCCTCTAACAGTACTTTTTGTACAAAACTTTACTCACTCTCCTAGCCAAAAAAACAAGTGCACAATCCCTAAAAAACACAGCTTAAACAGCTAACCGTAGATTACTGCTGTCTCAGAGCACCCATTGTTCACTCTCTTATGTATAATATCTCTGTTGCTAATGGGGAAGTGGGGTAATCTGGTTTCACTCGCTTGCTAACACAAAATGGGAGGTGGGGGTGGATTGCTTAACACACAGGTCTGAGCACAGAGCCAGGGAGAAATTAAGAGGAAAAAACAGGTAGTCACGGGCAATGTGAAAAAACAACAGATTTTGGACTGCAAATCCCACAATTCAACAGGTAAAATGGAACCGTTATGGGCAAGTAAAAACCACAAATTTCTAAACAAAACAGGTGAAAAATGATGCAATCATGAGCAGGTAAAAAACTTCTATTTTTAAACTGGAACAACCACAAGCAAAACAGGTGAAAATGATGCAATCACGGGTAGGAAAAATCGCTTTTTAAATTTCAAGAAAGAGACAGCACTAGTCTGCCTTCTTACCACCTCCTGGTCCTTGGTTCACTGCAATCTTGGGCACAGGGAAACTGCAGCTCACAAAATGGAGGTGAATGTTTTTTAAATTCACCCAACAAACCCTTAAGGGGCCTGGGCAGGTGTGAGAGGGAGGGCTCGGGGTTGCCTGGGAGCTAGGGAGCCAATCGGCAAACTTAGGCTGCTGCCCAGGGGGGCTGGAAAGGTGCTCCTCAATTCACAATCTCCTAGGAGACAGACAGGCTCAATCCACAATTTGGAGTTCTGCAGGTAAGGACCTAACAAACTTTGCCCTCTAACAATATTGTTTGTACAAAACTTTACTCCCTCTCCTAGCCAAAAAACGAGCGTACAATCCTTACAAAACACAGCTTAAACAGCTAACAGCAAGATTACTGCTTTCTCAGAGTTGCAGAAATATGTTACAGGCTACTAACTGTAAGGAATGGTATGACCTCCCTTTCTTGAAGGGATAGCTATTGCTCATGAATGCACAGAAAGGCAGCAAGAAAGAGTAGAGTGCATGTGGCTAGTTGAGAATTTGATATATGGGTTGGGAAATGGACACAGGTGGGTGCCCAGTCGCTTAACTACACATATGCATAGCAACCAAGTTTCCCAAGTTCATGTGTGATGTTCTGCTTCAATGCAGGGTTTTTCTATGAAGTCTGGGACTTGTACTCTGGTTTTCTAAGGAAATAAACAAGACTACAAGTCCCACATTAAAAAAAAAAAAAGAAACTCGATTGGAGCAGCAGGACACATGGACCTGGGAAACTTGGCAGGGCTGCAAATAGGAATTAGTAGTGCAGCAGAAACTGGTGGAAGGGTGAATGGTTTAATGTTTCAGTAATTAAATATCAAAGAGGGCATTCATGTTTGCTAATGGGTCTGATTTTTCCTCGTCAGTTACAATCATTTGGGTCGCCTATCATGTTTTAAAACGTATGGGTATCATGTAACATCATACAGTGATCCTACGCTGGTGCTGTGAATGGAAATGCATTTGTAAAAGTCTGTCTTTGCCCAATACCCATACTGTGCTCTTCCTTTTTCCAGACTGGGAATGAGGTGGACCAACCAGCAGAGGTGCAGCATTTTGACTGCACAATTCCTCAACAGAACCCACGCCTTGGACTCCAGAGAGGGTCCCTTGTAAGTATGACTTAACTTTGGAAGAAGTCCTTCTGTAGCAATAACTCTGGCAGCTCTAAGGTTGTGTGACAGACGCCGGGTGTTGGTTCCTGGCAGGGGATGCGCCTACATGACAGGTCGTAGATGCAGATTAGGGCTTCCTGCTAGATATCAGCCATGAATGTGGGTGGTTGGCAGTGGTAAGTCCTGGTTGTCAGTACCTCTGACTGCTGTGAAGTTGGTTTGTGTGCTTCTTAAAGCTATCAGGCAGGTGTTTATGCCCCCTCACAGCTATGGAGCAGGCAGGCACGTACTGGTGGCAACTATCTTCCAGGTGCTACTGATAACGCCGATTCTTATCTAATTATCTATAAGAACCTTCTGGCCGCCAAGATCTTTTTACCTGTTGAATAGTGTAAAGGAGAGAATCTCATCAGGTTAGATATCAGCATTCATTTTGTCTGAAAGGACCACTGACTCCGAATTCAAGTTTGAGAATTTATTATCGCCAAAAATAACTGAACGTGCAAGCACCTCAACACGAGGTTAAAGAAATAGATGGGCACTAATACAAATAATAATCTACGCAAGAATCTCATCCGACTCAGGATAAGGAGAATAGAAAGTTCTAGAAGGATCAACCAGACTATAATTGCTCCAATTTCTAAGTTGCTCTTCATTGGACTAAACAAGCTTAAAATCAATTGCTGTCCCTACACTAATGCTAAGTGACATCCCTGCATAACGATTTTTCCAGGCAAGAAAGAATAAAAGGTGTCAGCTGTGAAGACTTCCTAAGAAGTGCAATCACTTAGTACCTAAGCTCAGCTCTGTCCTTCTCTCAGATCTCCCCTACCTCTTCTCTGGCCTCCTCCCTCAGGGCACTATCCCTAATACAAACCCCAATACAATTGTACACGCCTTTGTCCCGCCTCCTTGGCCAGGTCTTCTTTCTTGTGCTTTTCCACTGAAACGGTGACTTCATCCTGGACGGTTTCGTTGACCTTGAGTCCCGGGCACCTTCTCCGCTGAAAGTATCATCCCTAAATTCCATTGCACTCCCCGTACCATGCCTCCCATCTCTCTAACTTTTGAAAACAAAGAGTTAGTCTTTACTAACGAGACATGTGTCCTTGCACCTGCAACAAAAGATACGTTCAACAGAAACCTTCTACTGTGCTAATTAAATCTACCGTTTGTGCCCAGAGAGCCTTACCAAGAGAATCTTTTCACTGCCTACAAAAATAAGCTAACATAAGAATAAACCAGGCCTTCCCTAAGCATATATGTAGTCAGGCCTTTACATATAACTTTTAAACACACATCTTATGTTTCCCTATAAGCATTTTCATTACACTTCATATGCAAACAATGAATTACATGTGCAACTTTAATATGGTGCACGTTTAAACTACTGCAATTACATTACATCCACGAACTAATTTCTCTATGCATTATGTTCACACAATTTAATAAGCATTACATTACATCAATATCCTAACACCATTATGCTACTGAGTTCACTTTGTCTCAGCGAACTATTCATTCTTTACTAAACATACATGAATATGAAACTAAATATACGAATATATGTCTGAATACATGTGGATGCGGCCTATCAATGATTATGATGCACCCCTACAATTCACAAGAACATTTCGCTCTATCAGTTCCCCCTTTGATGACTCCTGTCATCACATCTCATTCTACTCCCTCGGAGAAGGAACCGACCTAAACAGAACTTGTTCCCATCTTCCCTGATCTGAAGTTCTCCATGCTCTTGAGCCTTTTATACTGATTGTCCTGCAGTCTTGCCAATCTCATGTCATTTTCCCTCAAAGCTCTCTTGACTCTGCCTGCTCGATACCACTTGTAGGCCTTGATCATAATCCACAAGCCAGCCACACAAACCACCAAAATAAGGAGTGGTCTCAGGAAGTACCCAAGGAATCCCTTTCCTAGGTTCGCAAACCAACCTCCCACTTGACCAAAACCCTTTCCTACCTTTTCCCAGGCCCCTTCTTCGGTCAAATCCGCTATCTTTGTGTGGATCATAGTGATGTTACTTATATATTTCTCCAGATCCTTGCTAAGGTCTGGTATATAAGTGCAGCACTCTTGAACCTTCAGCATTTTACAGACTCCGCCCTCTTTTGCCAATAGGACATCCAAAGCAAGGCGATTCTGCAAAACCATACCCCTTATCGACAACATCTCTCCTTCCACCAACACCAACGACTTTGCTGTGTTCATCGAAAATTCATCCACCACAGTCGCTAACCTCCGGATCTTCACATCATTCAAGACTACTCCTAGACTAGGTATCATGGCTCCAAAGATATCCCCCACAACGATTCCTGCACTTGCAGCTCTTTTCGTTCTTGAATGCTCTCCACCCTCCAGAAGATTTAAGTCTTCTGTATGGTAAATCTTTGGAAATATTATTGATAAATAACATGTTCCATACCAATTTGCAGGCAACCTCACATAAGCATTCTTTCCACATACGTAATACACCGTAGGTATCACTTGTACAGGACCTTGGAGAAAATCTTTTGCCTCATCTGCCATGGTGAAAACGTGATCACAAGTACTCTGTCCCACTGGAACCTTTTCGTAGTAAGTCTGATAACGCCTTATACACAACTTACCCCTCTGCTCCTTATCTAACGCTATAGGACCATAGCTTCCCCTGGTCTTATGCAACCGTTCTTCCTCCGTCCAATCTGTCCTGTGATGCCCTAAATCTCGGGATTCAGTCAGCTTTCTATACCTATCTTCAACCTGATCTACAAACTTTCTCTCTACATCCGACATCAAACAAGTCAGATTGTGTCTGTGTGCGAATGCTGTATCCAATTCCAAACTCGGTATGAAGTACTTCCTCAGTCTGTCCTCGGTCTTATAATAATCATACTTATTCAAATGCTTGTAAGCTGGGACTTCAGGAAGCACTGCGTCGAAATTGGAAAAGAAATACTCGAACTGCTCTCTCTCATAAAACAAACTAAGCAAAAGACTACAAGAAATACCATAAGTCAGTGGAAGATGATGATACCTAATACCCTCATCCACCGAAGTAGGCAACTGCATACACACATAACAATCTTTCGCATCCATCACGTCAACATACTCATACAACAACTTAGCATACGCATTAAGCTTAAAATCACCCTTAGACAAATCTACATGTAATCTACGACTTTCTTCTAATATCATAGCTCTATCAGCTGCCCTGTCTACCCCCTTCTGACTAGGTGTGATAGGTGTGGGTGTCCCTGTCACTGCCTCTACTTCTGGCTCATGCGAACCAGTATATGAGACTACAACTACTATGATTATAGAAATTATCACACTACTTATAAGAATGCCTATAATCCATTTTGCTCTACGATTGGGATTTCCCGGTTCCATGATTTCGAAAGTTCTCAAAAGTCTTGGTTATCGCAAAGAACTCAGAAAAGTCTCTGTCCTTTATTTATGACTTGCTTAACCAGCTCGAGCAACCATGAAATTTCCGGGCTTTCCCTTTCCGATCACAACTTATTTACACAGTCCAGAAAAAGACTTCCCTAGTTTTCGTTCCTCTTCTTGTGGAAAGTCCCTAAGTTTATTCTTCTTCCACTCGGACCTAGGTTATCTTCTTCTTTTAGACTTTTATTTACAGTTCTTTACTGATCCATAATGAGATCCTCATTGAGCACGACCAGAACGTGATACAAAAGTTCAAGACGCAAAACCAGCACTTCGTGTGAAAACGGCTCAGCTCCGAAAGGCGGGAATTCGACCCGATGCAAAAGCAAGTTTCGGACTTCACTCAGAAGTGGGGGATTCGGAATCGTGAGTGTCAGTGTTCCGTCTATCTCGAACCCTGGCATCCGCAGCACCACTTTCACCACCAGTTTCGGGCTCCGACTGAACACTTCCACTGACCTCAGTCTCCCTGTATTCACCACCCCCTGCATCAAACACAGTGTAAGTCCACTCAGGGGTAGAGTATCTGCGACAAGGCACTCTTGTTCTCTTTGACCTTCGCCGACTGTCTTGTGCTTGGTCTTCGTCACTTGCTTCTGTTTGAGATACTTCAGACACTGGAGCAAGGTCTCTCTCAGGTGCTAACCTCAGGTTCAGTCGCCTCTGTCTTTCAGGCCAACTTTCTGCACGTCTGTTCGTTTGTCTGCCTTCCCCTTCTATACCCAGTGCACTACTTCCTCTTTCTTTTGAATTTGACTCTTCTCCGCCCACTGCACCATCTCCTTCTTCGGTGTCTGAGTCAGGGTTTGAACTGTGGAAACCCCCTTCTGTTTGCTCTAGTGCACCACCAGCTGTGTCAGCGACCCTTACAGCTTGACTTGTCCTCTCATGTGGCCTTGCCACATCAGCTGGATTTTCATTTACGAGAGGAGCTGTTTCTTCCAAGGGTGCTGAAACTCTGCGGGTATGGGAAGCATGCACCCAGTTCGGCAATCCTCCACACTTTACTGCTGTGTTCGTGATCAGAATCACCTGATACGGACCACGCCAACGGGCATCCAAACAACTCTTCCTCACGTGCTTCCGGACGAGCACCCAGTCACCGGGACACAAGTCGTGGCACAGATCACTCGAGGCTGGAACCACAGCTGCTTGCACCTGCTGGGATACAGAACGGACCACATCAGAGAGTCCTTTACAGTAATCGAGAATCAAATCATCAGTGATGCTTATCAAGGCTGTAGCTGGTACTGCTGGCAGTCTCATTGCCCTCCCCATTAATATTTCATGGGGGGACAACCCGGTCTTTCTGTCTGGGACACTTCGCATGCTCATGAGCACCAGTGGCAAGGCGTCGGGCCAATTCAGGGATGTCGAAGAACACATTTTTGCCATCCGGGCCTTCAAAGTTCCATTAACTTGTTCCACCATCCCAGAAGCCTCCGGTCTGTAGCTACAGTGGAGTCTCTGGTCAATGTTCAATGCTGCACAAAGTAACTTCATGATTTCGCTATGGAAGTGCCCACCTCTATCTGATTCCAAAGAGGTCGGGATCCCGAATCTAGGGATGAGCTCCCTCAACAGTAATTTAGCCACTGTCAGAGTGTCACACCTGCGTGTGGGGTAAGCCTCCACCCACCGTGAGAATATACATACTATCACTAGAATGTACCTCAAGCCATTGCACCTAGGCATCTCCACGAAATCCAGCTGTAGTCTATTGAAGGGCCCTCCTGACCTTCCAATATGACTCAGTGTAACTACAGTTTTCTTTCCAGCATTCATCTGTTGACATGTAACACACCTCTGACATACCGTCTCAGCCATTGCTCGGAACCGTGGGTTATACCACGTCTGTCTGAACACTCTCATCATTGCGTCTCTACCCAGGTGTGCCTGTCCATGTATCAATCTAGCCATCGGACTCAGCAATTCCTCCGGCAACACAGCTCTCCCATCGTTTGATACCCAAACATCCACGTCTCCTTTCTCACACCCAGCTTTGATCCATCCCTCTCTCTCCTGGTTAGAAACTTCATCCTGCAATCGCTTAAGCTCTTCCCAAGTGTCTGCCATGGTCAACATTATGCTGAGATCGGTTCCCTCTTGGCTCTCTTCTATCTCTCTTCCTGTGAATACGCATCCTTGTTCTGCACAGAAGCGGGCTACCTCATCTGCGTAGTTATTACCCAAGGATACAAAGTCCTCCCCCTTCCCATGGGCTGAACACTTAACAACAGCAATTTCTTTCGGATGCTGTAATGCTTCTAACAATTGTCTTACATATTCTCCATTACGAATGGGTGAGCCAGATGATGTCAAAAATCCCCTCTGAGACCATAACTGCCCGAAGTCATGCACCACGCCAAAGCCGTATTGGCTGTCTGTGTAAATCGTGATTCGAATTCGATCAGCGGCCAAACAGGCACGGGTCAAGGCAATGATCTCAGCTACCTGCGCGGAGCGTACTCCTTCTAGGCAAGCGGCGTCGACCACTCCTGAAATAGTACATACAGCAAACGCTGCTCTCAATTGCCCCACACTGTCTCTTAAGCATGAACCATCGACAAAGAAAATTTCATCTGGGTCATCCAATGGCTCATCGACAATGTCAGGTCTCGGTTTGGTGCAAAGTTCGGTCACATCGAGACAATCATGGTCCTCACAATCTTCATCATCTGTGTTCGGTATAGGCATCAATGTCGCAGGGTTCAAGATGGAGCACCTTTTCAGAGTCACATTCTCTGCGGCAAGTATGACTTGCTCGTACCTCGTTAACCTATTGTTCGTTAGGTGCTGGGTCTTGGTCCTGGTCATCAATAACTCGACCGAATGTGGCACATGTACAGTCAATGGATGTCCCATTACAATGCTTTCACATCTTTCAATGCTGACACCTGTTGCAGCAACGGATCTTAGACATCCGGGCAACGCAGAAGCTACTGGATCTAAAGTAGCTGAAAAATAGGCAACTGGTCTACGGACACCTCCATGGTTCTGAGCTAACACTGCTAATGCACATCCTCCTCTCTCGTAACAAAACAATGAAAAGGCCTTGTTGTAATCAGGCATTCCCAGTGCGGGAGCCCTGCACAAATCATCTCTCAGCTTCAGGAATGACATCAAGCACTCCTCGTCCCATGGTACCGGATCACTCACATCCTTGTGCGTAAGCCTCTGCAGAGGCTTTGCTCTCAAGGAGAAACTAGGAATCCACTGTCGACAATAGCCAACCATTCCCAGAAACATCCTAACTTCCCTCTGTGTAGTGGGTACCGCCATGCTCATTATTGCCTCAATTCGATCTGGTGACACCTTCCTCTTGCCTTTTTCTAATCTGTGTCCCAAGTACTGTACCTCATTCAAACAGTACTGCAGCTTGTTCGGGGACACCTTATGTCCATTCTCTGCTAAGTGGTTCAACAAGGCTACTGTGTCAATTCTGCAAGCATCTTCTGTTTCTGAGGCAATGAGCAAGTCATCTATGTACTGCACGAGAACTGAGTTCTGCGGCAACACAAGACTCTCAAGGTTCTTCTTCAGGATCTGGTTGAAGATCGATGGACTTTCCGTATACCCTTGAGGGATACGACACCATGTTAACACGCGATTTTCTAGCCTGAACGCAAAAAGAAATTGGCTTTCCTCGTGGAGCGGTATCGAAAAGAAGGCTTGACACAAATCGATAACCGTAAACCACTCGGCTTCACATGGGATCTGGAACAGTATTACTGAAGGATTCGGTACCACTGGACAACAAGGGACAACTATCATGTTGACCTTTCGCAGGTCTTGCACGATCCTGTATTTCCCGCTCGGTTTCTGTAGTCCCATTATGGGTGAATTACAGGGACTACCTCTGATCTCCTTCAAAATACCCTTCTCAATGAAAGTCTCGATCACAGGTTTTATTCCTGCAATCGTTTCTGTCGACAGGTTGTATTGAGGTGTTCTGGGGAAATCAACATTCTGTTTCACCTCAATCCGCACTGGTTCAACCCCTCTGATTAAACCTATTTCATCGCCTGCGAAATCCCACACCACAGGCGACACTGCGTCTCTCAGATCATGTGGAAGTTCTTCCACAGTCACCATTGGGTACAGATCTATACACAGAAGCGGATTGGTAATTTTAAAGTCCGCATCGTCATCTATCGTCTGGACCTCCACTCCCCGTGGTGTACAATAAATCGTGCAGTTCAACTTGCACAACAGATCTCTTCCCAAAAGACAAACTGGACTCGTATCACACACTACAAACTGATGTCTAGTTTGGAAAGTACCTATCTTTACTAAGATCGGTTCTGTCAATGGGCTGCTTATTTTCTTGTTCGCTACTCCAACAACCTGGATGGATTGTCCCGAGAGGGGTAGGTTAGGGACTACTGCAGATCTTACAGTAGACCGGGTAGCTCCAGTATCAACCAAAAGTGTTGCAGGATTGCCCTCAATCTCTGCCTCCACAAAAGGTCCTCTCTGGTCTACCTCCAAGACCGCTCCAAGTGTGCAGTCTTCCTCCCCCTCAGGCACCGTCAGGATAAAGGGTCTAAGCTATCCTCATCATAGCGTTCGAACAGGGGCATCTGTTGGTACGTTCGTGTTCCTTGTGAAAACCTTGGAGCTTGGGGAATCTGAGCGTGAGAATTGTAAACCCCCCTTTCATCGTCCTAGGTCTCGTTATTGTGTTAACTACCTCTTGCGCGGGTGCCTGAGCCCCCTCTTCCTCTTCCTGTACCTGATTAGCTGGGTTCAAAGGACACTCGCGTTTCCAATGTCCGACCTGGCGACACAGATGACACGCAGTGGTCTTCTTTAGTGTGGCCACGTCCACTCCTGTCTTGGGGTCTACTGGTTTTCCCTTTCCCTGTACCTGCCCATTCTGGTTTCCCTGGAAATTTCCTTGCTTTCTCCCCAAGGTCCCTCCACTAGGCTGACTCTGTGCTGTCTGCATCTGGACAAGCATTAGTTTGTCTTTTAGCTTTCGGTGTTTCGAATCCACCTCATCACTACAGTATCTCGCGTACCGCAAAATTTCATCTAGTGGCTTGTTCTGCCAGCAGATCAAATGGTGCTGTATCATGAGGCTGATTTCCACTCTCAGACCCGTTACAAACTTTGAGACAAACTGTCCCATATCCTTAGGGTCCAACACATCCAACCCACTATACTGTTTAAAAACTTGCAGAAGTCGTTCATAATATTCATGCACAGTTTCCTTGGGTTCCTGTACAGTCCGATCTATCTTAACCCAATCTATATCCTGAGGTGAAATCTTCGACTTCAACCATGTAATCACCTGCTCATACTTTTTCATGACATCAGGTGATGGACCATTTGTAACCGCCTCTCTTTTCGGTTCCGAAGTCGGCCATTCAATAGCGACTTTACATGCTGTCCACAAATCTCCTGGTACCACTATGTCAAACAAAGTGTTCAAGTCAATCCACAATACTTTTGAAATCTTCACAAACCGCTCAACCTGCTTGTACCACTCCACCGGTTTTTCCCTCAGCCGAGGAAAATCATTAGTAAATGCAGCCAAATCACCTCTATTCCACGGCACATGCACGTACCCTCCATTCTGTACTTCCCGTAAAGGAAAATTTCCAACACCCGTCGCCCCCCTCCTGGCGGCGGCGTTTCCCCTTCTACTCTCTTTACTGGTTTCTTTTTGGACCACCTTTCTTCCCATTTGTCCAACAAAATCCATATTCTCATTCCTATGATCAGGTCTCTGGTGTGCGTCTTTAATCCTGTGATTCTTTTCTCCTCCAACTCCTGATCACTGTAATGCAATCTATGTGGTCCCTGCAACGCTTTAGTTTTGTTCAGGTCCACCTCATATCTTTTGGCCAATTCCTTCAATCTATCATGTGCCATTCTAGCTTTTCGAGTCACATCTTTTGCTACAAACAGCAGCTCATCTGATCCATAAATTTCTATCCTTTCCAAAGGCAGACCCCCACTGATCATTTCGTCTACCTCTGCTTTCAGCCTCACTACGTCTAGCAACCTTGCCTGTACTGCACTCCTCAGTACATCTCGACAACCTGAGCCGTCCCGCTCATCACAGTCACTATTCTGTCCTTGTGACCTATTCCCTTCCATATTCCTGGAACCTGGTCTGTCTTCCGAGACATTTTGTGCCCTATCTCTTTGCATCCTATCCTCTTGGTTCGTTACTGTTGGTGTCCACTCCCTCAAAGCTGACTTAGATTCCCGTAAAGACCTCGGTCTTTCCGGTCTCTCCTCTTCTCGCCCACATGAAGAGTCCGCAGTAGCCGGTAATGGCGTACTTGTGTCTATTGGTCTTGGGAAATGAACCACTCGTACTCCGAACCCATTCCCACTCTCGCTGTTTCCTTCTTCCCTTCTCATCGGTACGGAGCTCCCTTCTCTCACTCGGTCTGGGTCATATACCGGTACTAAAGGGCCAATGGTAACCGGTACTGTCAAGGAGTCCGGTAATCTTGTGTTCCCCGCAGGAGGCTGTGTTATCATAGACGCCGTAGCCCCCTCCGTTCCTGTGGAATTTCTTCCCACTACTCTCATGCTAGTCTGGTTCTGGCTCTCATCAACTATTGCTACTGCTGGGGTCGTCTTTCCCTCTTCTGAATCTGGGTTAAATGGTGGTGGCCTCTCTGCCAACATCCTATCCAACAAACTGTCATCTAGATCACTGTCGTCCTCATCGATTCTTGTAATCTTTCCATTTTGTATCAGCAGTGGGTATAACTTATCTCCTTCGATCGTGTCTGCTCTCCACCTTTTCTCCAATGCATCCCACCTTGCATCTTGGAATGCCCTGACCGATTTCTTCACCCTTTCTTGACATCTGTCCTTCTTCCTATCATACGCTGCCCTTATCCACGCATGTAGTGCCTCAAACTGTGTTGGTCTGGGTAGTGGTCGTAATGAAGCCATTACGCTCTTGAGCTGGTACAGCACCTCTAACCTGAAAGTACCATATCGAGGGAACGACAATTCTCCTTCTGCTTCTGTCATTTTATGCCAATTCTCAAGCCAAATTATGGTATGCAATCCTACATTCTTTGCCATATAATGTGCTGGTGTATCCTCGGGAGGAGCTTCCTCTCCCTCCCGAACAACCACATGTCTATCACCTCTACAAAGTTCCCTTAAAGCTTTAAAACATTTCATGATGAATCAACTTTGTATTTGCACTCAAAATGTCCGCTTTTACTTCCTGATTCCAATCCTCCAATCCCAGCGTGGTTCACACCAACCGGCCTATCGCAGCGCGGCACTTGTCTGACGTCACTTTTCCTCCGCTCGCAGCAGTTCCCCTCCTTTCTAATTCACTTGTTCTCACTCGCATCTGTCCCAATTATACTCTGAAATAATGTCCGTCCTACCGAACAATTACCTCTCTGACCGTCAGTCTTACCAATGACCGATCAGCCTCTTGAGCTTGTTGACCTCAATCTGGCAATCGTCTGTCCGCGAAACGACCGGACAATCGCCTTTAGCACACTCGATAGGATTCAATCACTCGATGTTCTGCACACAATAACCTACGACCTGCGTTGGTTATTCACACACTCACACATGTGTCCCTATCTTCTGTGGGTCTGTCAATGACGTCTCGTGACCCCCACAACTCTGGTCAACGTTCTCAACTCTGGGTGTATTCTACACCACAATAAATCTCCCGGTCCCGCGCGCGCTCACGGTCCGTTTCTCAATCACACAACTCTCGTTCCAACTCCGCTAGACATCACACAACAATAAAACACCGCAATCTACCAAACATCACTCTTTTCATACTCACTCTACTACGAACTGCTACTTCCGCCGCACCGTCACTCTCCGTCAGTTTTCCACGACCTCCGACATCCTTCTCCCGCGGTCCTCTGGATCAGCTTCACTCGGGCTCTATGGGGCAACTTAGTCTCCTATCTTGCTCTAGATCTCCCCTTACCATCAAAGGTAACCATCCTACTCTGCTACCAACTGATAACGCCGATTCTTATCTAATTATCTATAAGAACCTTCTGGCCGCCAAGATCTTTTTACCTGTTGAATAGTGTAAAGGAGAGAATCTCATCAGGTTAGATATCAGCATTCATTTTGTCTGAAAGGACCACTGACTCCGAATTCAAGTTTGAGAATTTATTATCGCCAAAAATAACTGAACGTGCAAGCACCTCAACACGAGGTTAAAGAAATAGATGGGCACTAATACAAATAATAATCTACGCAAGAATCTCATCCGACTCAGGATAAGGAGAATAGAAAGTTCTAGAAGGATCAACCAGACTATAATTGCTCCAATTTCTAAGTTGCTCTTCATTGGACTAAACAAGCTTAAAATCAATTGCTGTCCCTACACTAATGCTAAGTGACATCCCTGCATAACGATTTTTCCAGGCAAGAAAGAATAAAAGGTGTCAGCTGTGAAGACTTCCTAAGAAGTGCAATCACTTAGTACCTAAGCTCAGCTCTGTCCTTCTCTCAGATCTCCCCTACCTCTTCTCTGGCCTCCTCCCTCAGGGCACTATCCCTAATACAAACCCCAATACAATTGTACACGCCTTTGTCCCGCCTCCTTGGCCAGGTCTTCTTTCTTGTGCTTTTCCACTGAAACGGTGACTTCATCCTGGACGGTTTCGTTGACCTTGAGTCCCGGGCACCTTCTCCGCTGAAAGTATCATCCCTAAATTCCATTGCACTCCCCGTACCATGCCTCCCATCTCTCTAACTTTTGAAAACAAAGAGTTAGTCTTTACTAACGAGACATGTGTCCTTGCACCTGCAACAAAAGATACGTTCAACAGAAACCTTCTACTGTGCTAATTAAATCTACCGTTTGTGCCCAGAGAGCCTTACCAAGAGAATCTTTTCACTGCCTACAAAAATAAGCTAACATAAGAATAAACCAGGCCTTCCCTAAGCATATATGTAGTCAGGCCTTTACATATAACTTTTAAACACACATCTTATGTTTCCCTATAAGCATTTTCATTACACTTCATATGCAAACAATGAATTACATGTGCAACTTTAATATGGTGCACGTTTAAACTACTGCAATTACATTACATCCACGAACTAATTTCTCTATGCATTATGTTCACACAATTTAATAAGCATTACATTACATCAATATCCTAACACCATTATGCTACTGAGTTCACTTTGTCTCAGCGAACTATTCATTCTTTACTAAACATACATGAATATGAAACTAAATATACGAATATATGTCTGAATACATGTGGATGCGGCCTATCAATGATTATGATGCACCCCTACAATTCACAAGAACATTTCGCTCTATCACTACCAAAAGCTGGTGGTAGATGAGTATGTTGTGTATGGATCAGGAAATGCAACAATCCCATCACTTCACTCTAGTCAAATTGACAAAGTAGATATTCACAAGAGAATGCATATGTATATATGTGTGATATATAGATCTATATTTGTGTGTGTGCGCGCCTCTGTGTTTTGTTTGTTTCTTGGCTAGGGATGGTGCCCAGTAAATGACAGAATAGTACCTCGGGCAAGGAAGGAAACCTAGATGAGATATGTCAGTCAGTGCGGTGTAGAGTTAGGGTAAGTGTCTCATCCATGAACTGCTCTTCGGTGTCAAAAATGTTTCTTTTAAGGACACTGAGCCCCCACATTTGGTAGGCTTCATCTCATGGGGCCGCCTTCTCGCGCATGCCAGGTGGTGATGACACGAGCGGACGCAATCTTAACAACGAGGTAGTTTTTGCATTGCATACGACTATACTAACACAGTGTACTCTAACAGTGGATGAATGTGAGGGACCCAAAGTGAAAATATAAAACTACCTCATGGTCAACCAATAATTTTATTGACGTTGCCAGTGGGTAGGATTAAAAGAGAATACATGTGGTTATTTCAACCTGTGGATGAGGTTGGCATGTTTCAGCTACTATATCAAGTTCAAAGAGTCTGGGGCTTTCTTCAGGAGCAAGGCCCCTCAAAATAACAGTCTCTAATTGGGCAATTGATGATGTCCGTTAAGTGTTTACATTGATCAGAAGGCATGAAATAAAACATTTTAAAAAGTGAACTGTTTGGGTCTAGTGGCTTAGTGGACTAATGCGGCCACTGTGGAGGCCTGTGTTTGACCTCATGGTCACAGGTTCAGATCCAGCGGGTCCACTCAACCTTTCATCCTTCTGAGGACAAGAAAATGAGTACCATAGAGCTGGATTACAATAAACATCTGTTATTCAGCGCCAGGATACCCTTCTGATTGAGCGTGCCGCTTTACAAATACACCTTATGTTAAATTATAGAGTAGGTTGACCTGCTATTCACAAAAAACACAACAATAGAAACCATTAATTTAATTCTCTCACATCTCACAAATATTAATTGGTCTTGGGCAGAATGGGACCCCTGTGAAAGGTTTGGTGGTGCCCCTGAAGAGTTGGAGACCCCCCCTGCACCACAGGGGCTTGTGTTACCCTGCTACGCAGGGCTATCTTAGGAGGAGAAAAGATCTGTGGGCTGCTATGCTGGTTAAGCTTTGCAGGCGTCATGTGATCACATGCTCGCCTCCAGACCACTTGTGCGTGACAAAGTTATCCCTGATTTAAGTGATTGCGAGGTCAACATAATGAACTAGATTGGATACTAAATACACTCTGCAATAGCAGCGGGTGCTGATGAACAAGTTACTTACCTTCGGTAACGATATATCTGTAAGAGACATATATTAGTTCTAGATTCCTTACCTTAGAATTACCCCCAGGCGTCAGACTGGATCCGGAGAATTTTTTCTCTCGGCAGCACCCCTGCGCGTCGGTAGGTGGCTTCAATCGACTCCGCATTTGGCGTTGTGATCGCCGGGATGATGTTGCGGTATCTACTTAGCCCCTGCGCGCTAACGTCAGTTCTTTTACACGACATTCCATGCCAGAAGCGCGGAGCCATGCAAGACACTGACCACTGGTGCACAAAATTAGGGCCCTGAAAGGGAGTCCCATACTGTAGAAGTCAGTTCGCAGAACAGGGAGGATGGGTGGGATGGTAAGGAATCTATAACTAATATATGTCTCTTACAGATATATCGTTACCGAAGGTAAGTAACTTGTTCATCTGAAAGAGACTATTAGTTATAGATTCCTTACCTAAGAATAGATACCCCAGCAATACCAACCCTGGAGGTGGGTCTGCGAACTAAGTTCACACCAGAAAGTCCTGGAGAACTGAACGGCCAAAGAAGCGGTCTCTCCGGACTTGACTATCCAGGCAGTAATGTTTAGTGAATGTGTGCAGTGATGCCCATGTGGCTACCTGGCAGATGTCACTGAGGGGGACTCCACGTTCCAAAGCAGTAGTTGCTGCCGTCGCCCTGGTGGAATGGGCGCACAGTCCTACCGGAGGCACCTTTTTCGCCAAGGAATAACAGATCTTAATGCAAAGGATGACCCGTCAAGAGATTGTCCGTTTTTGCACGGCCTGACCTTTCTTGGCGCCCACATATCCAACAAAGAGTTGATTGTCCACCCGGAATTGTTTTGAGCTATCCAGATAAAATGATAACACACGTTTTGGATCCAGATGGTGGAGTCTTTCCTCCTCCTTGGAAGGATGCGGGCGGGAAGGTGGTGGGCAAAGTGATGGTCTGTCCTATGTGGAAAGAGGTAACCACTTTGGGTAGAAAAGAAGGCCTAGTTCGAAGGACAACCTTGTACAGATGGACAGCAAGGAAAGGAGGTTTAGAAGATGGAGCCTGCAGCTCACTCACCCTGCGAGCAGAGGTGATGGCAACCAGAAAAGCAGTTTTTAAAGTCAAGAGTCTGAGAGGACAATTATGTAGTGGCTCAAAGGGAGCGCACATAATGTAAGTAAAGATCAGATTCAAGTCCCACTGGGGCATTACGAAAGGAATAGGAGGAAAGAGGTGAGTAATGCCCTTAAGAAACCTATTTACAATAGGGGACTTGAAAAGAGAAGGCTGATCAGGAAGGCGAAGAAAGGCTGAAATGGCCGAAAGATAGCGTTTATGGGTGCCTAGAGCAGAGCCCTGCTGGGCCAAAGAAAGTATGAATAGGAGAACCTCCGAAAGAGGGGCAGAAAGGGGATCCACAGCTTTTGCTGCGCACCATGCCACAAATTTGTTCCATCTACAGGCGTATACTGTCTTAGAAGAGGGATGCCTGGCAGCCAAGATGACATTACAGACTTTGGGAAGAAGGTCGAAAGCTGTCAACTGTCACCGCTCAATCTCGACGCAAGGAGGTGGAGTCTGGACAGGTTTGGGTGGAGGACCGTCCCCTGCTGCTGCGACAGAAGATCCTCCCGAAGAGGCAGTCTGATTGGAGGATCAATGGCCATGTTCAAGAGCTCGGGATACCAGACTCTTTGTGCCCAGTCCGGAGCCACAAGAATGACTTGGGCCTGGTCGCACTTGATCTTCTTCGGCACTCTGGGCAGAAGTGGTATAGGCGGAAAGGCGTATAGAAGACCGCAATTCCACTCGTGACAAAAAGCGTCGCCGAGCGAGTGCCGCCATGGAAAATCCAACACGCAGAACTGCTGACATTGCGCGTTCTCTTCAGTGGCGAACAGATCTAACCAAGGCTCTCCCCACTGCTGAAAGAGACCTTGCACCACCTCCGAGTGAAGACGCCATTCGCGATACATCATGCACCGGCGGCTGAGTACATTCGCCCTGGCGTTCAGAGAACCTGCCAGGTGTTGAACCACCAGGGACATGCCCTGATGTTCCAGCCATGTCCAAAGGCGAAGAGCCTCTTGACATAGGGTCCACGACCCCACCCCGCCCTGTTTGTTGCAGTACCACATGGCGGTGGTATTGTCCGTGAACACCTGCACTACTCTTCCTTTGACAGAAGGAAGGAATGCCTTCAGTGCAAGACGAATCGCCTGGAGCACCAGCAGGTTGATGAGGAGCCCGGACTCCGCCAGAGACCAGAGGCCTCTGATCTATGCCTCTCCCATGTGGCCGCCCCATCCCAGGAGTGACGCATCTGTCATTTCTGGTCTGTTTAGCCACCACTACAATTGGTGTGCAGTGCACTCCGAGATCTGGACGCAATCGGAAAGATTACCCTGTTGCTGCGCCCACTGGAACTTCAGGTCCCACTGCAGAGCCTGCATATGCCACCTGGCATGATCCACCAGCGGGATGCAGGAGGCCATGAGGCCCAGCAGCCTCAGGGTCGTTGTCACCAAAATCTGGGATAGAGGGTGAAACATCGTTATCATAGCCCGAATATCCCGGACTCGCTGCTCAGGAGGATATGCCCGAAACTGCGCTGTATCCAGAACTGCTCCGATGAAAAGGAGCTTCTGAGAGGGAATCAGGTGTGACTTTGGCACGCTGATCATGAACCCCAGCGAGTGCAGGAGGTCCGCCGTAGTCTGGAGGTGGGAGACGAAAGCCTGGGGCGAGCTCACCTTCAACAGCCAGTCGTTGAGATAGGGTAAGACTGGAACCCCTGATCTGCGCAGATGAGCTGCGACCACCGCCATCACTTTCGTGAACACCTGAGGGGCACTGGTAAGGCCAAAGGGGAGCACGGTAAACTGAAAATGCACGTGGCCTACCGTGAACCATAGGTAACGCCTGTGGGCTGGCAGGACGGGGATGTGGAAATAAGCGTCCTGCAAGTCCAACGCTACCATCCAGTCTCCAGGGTTGAGGGCAGACAGGACCTGAGCCAATGTCAACATTTTGAACTTCTCCTTCCGGAGAAAGCGGTTGATGTCCCTGAGATCCAAGATAGGACGCAGGCCTTTGTCCTTCTTGGGTACCAAGAAATAGTAGGAATAACAACCACGACTTACTTCTGGCACAGGAACTCGCTCGATAGCTCCCTTGGCCAGGAGAGCCGTAACTTCCTGACAGAGAAGGGCCAAGTGATCCTCTGACATGCGATGGAGTGTTGGTGGCATGGAGGGAGGGGTAGTCTCGAAGGGGAGGGAGTAGCCCCTTCGGACTATCTGCAAAACCCACCTGTCCGACGTGATGTTGTGCCAGTTGGGGAGGTGATGGCGGTTCCTGCCGCCCACTGGCAACTGGCGGCCCCCCCTGCAGGTAGCTGCAGGGGGGCATTGGTGGACTGACCTGCCCTCTGGCCCCCGGACCCACGACACTGGGTCCCAGGTCGTGCAGAGGCTGGGTGGCTTGTGTGGCCCTGTGGCTCTGGGTGGAACATGGTGGGGCACCCCCTTCCATGGCCACCCAAGGGGCGAAAGGCAGACTTCATGGGGCGAGAAGTTGCTGCAAGAACCTGGCCGTAGCCCTAGAGTCCTTAAAGGGCTCAAGCACGTTGTCCGCCTTGTCGCCAAACAGGCGACGGTCATCAAATGGCATGTCCAAAAGGGTAGATTGGACATCCCCAGAGAAGCCAGAGGTTCTCAGCCAGGCATAGCGCCTCAGGGCTACCGATGTGGAAATCGTCCTACCCAGCGAGTCGGCGGTATCCAGCCCACACCGGATGGTGAACTTTGCTGCGTCTCGACCTTCAGCAACAGCGTGGGCGAGCACGGCCTGGGCCTCCTCCGGGCACTGTGGCAGCACTTGCGCAGCTGTGTCCCACAACGAATGTGTGTGACGGCCCAAGAAACATACAGTGTTCACCGACGGCAGTCCTAAGCTGGCAGAATTAGATTCCCTATCTTGAGGAGCTGTAGGGAAAGCGCTTCCTTTCGAGAATGAGGCTTGGACCACCAAGCTCTCGGGGGTAGGGTGTTAGGAGAGGAAAAGTGGGTCGGCCGGGCGGTGGCATCGGGCAATCATCCTATCCACAGGAGCCCCTGAGCTGGGCTTGGACCAGGAGACAAGAGGGACGTCAGTGAGGGCCTCATTGAAAGGCAACAAGGGCTCCGAAGAGGCTGCTGCCGGCTGAAGCACCTCAGTCAGGAAGTTAGTCCTGACCGCCACAGTAGGAAGCTCAAGGCCCAAAGCGTCAGCCGCCCTACGCAACACCACAGCGTAGGCAGCTCCCTTCTCCATAGCCAGTAGGGGGAGAAAGCATACCAAGGTCTGGGGAGGTATCCAGACCACTGGCAGCACCCAACTCCTCTCTCCAGTCCGGCTCTTCAAGCTCGTCTGCCAGAGGGTCAACAGACCCCATCCCAGTCCTCCTCACCCTCCTCTGGCTGCCACTCAGGGCGATAAGGAATACCAGGGAAGAACAGCGGTACAAAAGTACCCTCTGGCGCCGGTCCGGCTCCGTGTCCAAGTCGAGATGGAGGCTGGGGTCGACGCCGGCCGGGGGCGCAACTGGCGTCGGAGGTGTTGTCAGAGCAATCAATGCCTGGGAAGGTACCGTGAGGTAGACAGGTGCTGATCCAGATTCAGGCCTGGATCCTAGGGGGCCCTGCGGGGCCCGAGGCCGGAGCCTCCGGCATCAAAGGCCTAGAGCCCCCAGCCGAGTCCGCGGGGCCTGAAGGCGCGCCGGCGAGTCGGGCTGCTCAAAGATGGAATGGAGGGCTTTGTAAAATGCACGAAGCTGGGCAGGGGAGGCTCCAGCACCCAGAAAGGGAGGGAAGCGTGGAGCCTTCCCAGCAGGCTCCGAGGGTGGAGCCGGAGGATAACGACCCTCCTTGTCCCGCGTCACGTCGGCCGACGAACAGGGAGAAGGCGAAGAGCAACGATGCTTCTTCGCCTTCTTCTTGTGCTTCGACTTACCCGATGACGAAGACTTCAATGACGAATGGTGGTGTTGTCGCCCTTCGACTGGTCCCACGACTGTCCCCTCGACCGGGATCTCGAACGGTGCGGAGCCGACTGCCAGGCCCCCAAAAGCTTTGGGGACTGCTCCCGGAAAGACTTGGGATTCAGGGCCCTGCAGTCGGAGCACGACTTTGGGTCGTAGTCGCGCTCCAGGCACCAAAGGCACATGAGGTGCGGATCGGTGACCGACATCAGCTTGTGACAGGAGTCACAGTGCTTGAAACCGGGTGGACGATTTGACATCCCTCATGCACCAGGAGTCGTAAAGACTTCAAAAAAGATGTCAACGAAAGTGGAAAAAGGTTAGTCAAAAAATGACTAAGGGTACCAATCTCTCCGGATCTGCGCTGGCTGGCGCAGAAAAAGAAAGAACTGAGGTCAGTGCGCAGGGGCGGCATCTAAGTAGATACCGTGACGTCATCCCGGCGATCACGACGAACGCGGAGTCGACCGACGCCACCTACCGATGCGCAGGGGTACTGCTGAGAGAAAAAATTCTCCGGATCCAGCCTGACGCCTGGGGGTAATTCTAAGGTAAGGAATCTATAACTAATAGTCTCTTTCAGATAGAGCATTACCAAAGGTAACTCACTTGTTTGTTGAATGCCAAGATTTGACACCAAAAACAGACTTCTTGATATGTAACATTATTTCACTTAGCAAGTGTGGAGGCTAGATAAGAACTTGGTTGAGAGTGTGTCTGTGACCACTAAAATTTTATTTATAAAATCTGGTATACTGCCTTTAGCAGGTGATACATCCAAATGCAAAAACAATGTTTGGCCTTTCCCTATTGATCTTTTTAGGAGGAGTTTGATTGAAATCGAAGTGCATTTTCTTGCTTTTGGTGCAATTGGCTACTGCTGCTTTGAAAAAGCTGGGTATCAGAACAGCAAATTACCTTGTTGGCCCATTCATAAAATGCTGATTTTGGATGAGGTAGAGAACGTAGGGGTTTGTATTAAAAAAAAAAAAAAGTCAGGAGTAAAGCAGGAGGGGGAGCAGCACAAGGGGCATGAAGAGCGTGAATGGACTGGGGGGTGAGGGCCAAGCCAGCACTTAAAACAAAGGTTAAATAAAGAATACATGGTAAAGGGGAGGGATGGCCCTTAACAGTCAAAAAACAATGCAGCCTCAAGAAAGGAAATTTTCATCACGAAAGGGTTTCACCATTATGGTAAACCCCATTATTGATTATATATATATATATATATATATTCACTGAAAAAACCGTAGGTTTCAGGCACGTTATAGTTACAAATTAGCATTTTAAAAACCTTTGAAATTCACTGAAAAAAACATAGGTTTCAGGGACGTTATAGTTACAAATTAGCATTTAAAAAACCTTTGAAATTCACTGAAAAAACCATAGGTTTTAGGGACAGTTATAGTTAGTTGGACATTGCACTCGTACAAAACCCGTGAAATTCCCCCGTTATAGTTAGTCCAGCTAACTATAACTCGCGCCCCCGCAATGCACTGCTGATGACGTCACATATTACATCACTCATGACATGGTCAGTGACATCACTGATGACATCACTGATGACATCATCCAGTGACTGTGTGTTTTTGTAAAGTTTAAATATTTTTAATATATATAGGAAAAGGCGTATTGAAGAATGAGTGGGTGTGTAAGTGTCTGTATGGATGATTTAGTACGTGCGTGACTGACTGTATAAGTGAGTAATTTAACGTATCTTACTGAATGCATGGGTTAGTGACTAAACTGGGTGAATGTCTGTATCCGTCTGTCTGTTGCTGTGTAAGTGGCTGCATGTGTTTGTGAATAGCTACATGAGTGTCTATATGAGTTATTGAATGCTTGTCTGAGTATCTGTATGGGTGCCTGAGTGTTTGTGTGGGAGGGGTGTGTGCGACTCTGTGCATAGATGTGTGAGTGGGTGATTCACTGTGTGGATGGTTTCAAGAGTGCATCTGTGATAGACTGTATGGGTGGGTAAGTGTGTGTAAGAGTGTGTTAGTGAGTGAATGTATGTCCCAGTGGTACATGTGTGAGTAACTACATATGTGAAAGGCAGTATATATGTGTGTTGGAGTATATAAATAGCTATAAGCGAGAGTGAGTGATTGTGATAGTGGCTGTATGGATGAGTGTGTGCTTGTATCAGTGATTGTATAAGAGCGTAAGAATGTGCTAGTATTTATATGAGTAAGTGAGCTGGTGTGTGTGTATAACTGTATAGGTGAGTAAATGGTAGTGTGTTTAATTATTTGCATGACTGACTGGGTGTGTGAGTACCTCTATGGATGAGTGGCGGTGTTTGAGTGTCTATAAAGGAGTATGAGTGCATATAATAGTCCTGTACTGAGTGACCGTAAGTATGAGTGACTGTACGGGTGAGTGAGTGGATGTGTGCGTAGACCTAAGAATCAGTGAGTGGGTATGTAGTTATTGGTGTTGGAGTGTCTATGGTTTTGCGAATGGCAGTCTGTAATTTAGAGTGGGTGTATCAAAGGTTATATTAGGGTGTGAGGAGGTGCATGAGATTATCACGTGGATGATGTCATCAGTGATGTCATCAGTGATGTCACTGACCATGTCATGAGTGATGTAATATGTGACGTCATCAGCAGTGCATTGCGGGGGCGCGAGTTATAGTTAGCTGGACTAACTATAACGGGGGAATTTCACGGGTTTTGTACGAGTGCAATGTCCAACTAACTATAACTGTCCCTAAAACCTATGGTTTTTTCAGTGAATTTCAAAGGTTTTTTAAATGCTAATTTGTAACTATAACGTCCCTGAAACCTATGTTTTTTTCAGTGAATTTCAAAGGTTTTTAAAATGCTAATTTGTAACTATAACGTGCCTGAAACCTACGGTTTTTTCAGTGAATTTCAAAGGTTTTGTAAATGACAATTTTTAAATGTATTAATTGTTATATACATTTTTTTATACTGATTTACTACATTTTTAGAAACAATTTTTTTTTACATATTTTATTTTTTAAATTACATTGTAATTACATTATACATTACATTACAAAAAATACTTTCTCAGAATGAATTACTTTAGTTTAAATACTTTGCACATAGGCAATAGACTTTTAAGTACAGTAGTTACAGTTGTTGCAATGGGCAACACATTTTCAAACACAATGCAACATTCAGCTCAATGTGAATTTCTAGTTAAATGCAATTAGTTACTTTATGGATTACTTTTCTAACCAAAGGACTGGATCCTAGATGCAGTCCTGGTACATCTCCTGTAAACAGTTGAGTAAAAGCGTTTTGGTTACAGTCGTGATTTTTAAGGAATATTATTGTATTTTAAAAGTTGACACTTAGAACATTTTTCTCATAGAATCACCAATGTTATCCTATGGAAGGAAATTCACTTAGCAGGTAAAAACTGTTATCGTTACTTTTTCTTACTCAGTGTTGGATCCTGGATTAAGCACTGGTGCATCTCCTGTAAACAGTTGAAAGAATGCGTTTAAGTCATACAGGCGATTTTTTAGGAATATTTGTAGTTTGTAAAAATCGACACTTTGAAACTTTTCTGCTGAAAAGCAGACAATGGATTCCTATGGAAGAAAATATAAGTTACTGGTAAGTACGGTTAAAATTACTTTTCAGGGTCAGTGCTGGGCTAAAAGATGCAGCACTGGGTTCTCTCCTGATAACAGGTGAGTAAATTGGTATTCGTACTTTGGTTGATTTTAGAGGAATATTATAAAGTTCCAAAACTCCACACTTAGAAGAATTTGCAAGTGAAACCAGTCAATGTTAGCGTATGTAGGAAATTCAAGTTACTGGTAAGTACGGTTAAAATTACTTTTCAGGACCAGTACTGGGCTGAAAGATACAGCACTGAGGTCTCTCCTTATAACAGGTGAGTAAATTGGAATTCGTATTTCGGCTGATTTTAGAGGAATATTTGTATGTTTCAAAAATCAACACTTAGAAACTTTTTCAGCAAAAAGCAGGCAATGATATTCTATGGAAGGAAATTCAAGTTACTGGTAAGTACGGTTAAAATTACTTTTCAGGACCAGTACTGGGCAGAAAGATGCAGCACTGAGGTCTCTCCTTATAACAGGTGAGTAAATCGGAATTCGTATTTCGGATGATTTTAGAAGAATATTTGCACAATGGTGAAGGGAGGGGGCGGGGCCTGAGGTGACATCTGTGCAAACGCGCCCCGTGGCGCGTTTTAAGTTGGGGGATTAAGTCCCTTGAATCCTGAGGGTCCCTAGGGGCCAACTAGCCCACCAGGAACCTCCAATATGCGCCAGGGGCTGCGTTGCAGAGATGTGTAGAGAGGCCACACCCCTTTTACACCTCTCTGCAACGCAGCTCTGTGGCGCTTTCTGGATGTACCTGTTGGGCTAGTTGGCCCCAGGGACCCTCAGGATTGAAGAGGATTTAATTCCCCATCTTAAAACGCACCACGGGGCCTGTTTTCACACATGTCACCTGAAGCCCCGCCCCCTCCCTTCACCACTGTGCAAACGCGCCCCGTGGCGCGTTTTAAGTTGGGGGATTAAACCCCCCACCATGCCCCCGGGACTTGGGCCACCCGGGGGCAAAATACAATTTTTTTTGGCAGGGTTCGCGCTCCCTGAGCGCATCCTGCCAATTTTTAATTTTTATTTTTTTATTTTTTTTTGCCCAGGGGGTCCTTGTGGGACCCCCTGAGCAAACCTAGGGGGTCAGGGTGTTTCTACCCTGCCCCCTTTGTGCGCTTTGCGCACTTGTTTCTGTCCCTCGGTTCTACCGAGGGACAAAATGGCTGCCAACATTTCCTGAATCGGAATGTTGACAGCCAGCTGACAGCCAATTAACATGCAGCTCGTGCTCGGGAGGATCCGCGGCCCTAGATATCACTATCTTTTTACTTTTGATTTTCTCAGCAACTACTGAGCGGATTTACACCATTTAACAAAAGGGTTCTTTCTGAACCAAGAACTACCTCTTTGCCAAATTTGGTGTAATTCCGTTCAGCAGTTCGAGCTGTAACCGTGTCTAAAGTTTCCTATGGAAAATTGCATGGGGAAAACGCGTTTTGGGACCCCCTTTTTCTCGGCCCCCGCTTGACGAATCCCCCCGAGACTTTCAGGGTAGGAGCGGACCGGAGCGGGCCATAAAGTTTGAAAATGTTGCGAAGATACGTCAACCGGCAAGAGTTATTTCAAATAGAATGTCGCGGATTTCCTATGGATAATAGGTTGTAACTATAACTATCTACTGGCGACCGCCAGTAGATAATATATATATATATATATATATATCCTCCGTACTCCTTTTCTTCCAATGTTCCACTGCTCAGAACCAAAAAAGGCACGAACTCCACTTGATAAGTGCAATCTTAGTTTATTTTTCTGTGCATAGCATACACACACACACACACACACACACACACACACACACACACACACACACACACACACACACACACACACACACACACACACACACACACACACACACACACACACACACACACACACACACACACACACACACACACACACACACACACACACACACACACACCCACACACACACCCACACCCACACCCACACACACACCAATTCCAGTTACCTCCCAGTTCCTGGACACCAACACGAGGACTCCGGTAAAAATTTAAAAAGGATTCTCTTTTTATTTTTCGGTTCTTGGTAACGCGTTTCGCCTGTTTCCACAGGCTTGCTCACACCAACTACGTTGTTGCCATTTCCTCATTTTTAAAATTACAAGTTCCCGATCACGTGGGTCACTGTTTCCATTGCAATGGAAAACAGACTCCACTTCCCATCGTTTTAGATCCCAGGTTAGAAGATGTTTTACCATAGCAAATCAATTAAAACATTTAAATTCATGTTTTACAAATAGTTGTACATGCTTGCCTTTTTTTTTTTTTTTTTAGAAGAAACATGATTACAAAGCAATTAATCTTAGCATCTCATCTATGTTCATGTGAAAAGGCTGGATTTTAGACAAGTGTCTTCTTCATCCAATGCCTTGTTGGTTTTTCTCACATAATACTGTCTGAGAAAATTCACTAACATGATCATGTGCCATTCACAGTGGAGTAAAATCCATATAAAAAACCATATTAAAAATCATATGCATTTCATCAAATATATGCCCCACTATAGCACTCTGAAGTGGTCATTCCTTTTGTCGAGAATTCAGACATGACTTCCTTCACATAGCAAAGTGTGCAAAACTCGCGACCATAATTATATGTCAATCATAATTGATTAAAATCCATATTAAAATTTCATATGCATTTTATCAAATATTCACCCAACTGAGACTCTGTAAAAATGGCTTTCTTTTATAAAAACTATGGATATGGTCTAGCAGCAGTTTTTGATTTGAATAAAACCATAAAGCCATATTATACCATGCTAAAAATGTTAAAACTTTCTAAAAGTCACCGATTTGGTCCAAAATTACAAAACAACCAATTAACTTAACACCCTAATTAGGAGAACAATAAAAACAGCTATTAAATATAAAGTGCTAGTGCAATATTTAAACACAAACAATACAGTACATTTTTTTTTTTTAAACTTTTTATTAACAAAGCTCATGAGACCATACCACATATATTTACAATAACAGTTCATTATTACGCCGAATACATATATCAACAGGGGGTAAAAGCATGAGAGCCCCGCTCTGGGGAGAACCAATGACATTTCCTCTCACTCATCTCCGGTTGCCCCAGGATTTCTATACTGTTTCCAGGGCGCCCAGACCTTTTCCCCATTTTTTGGCACACCCCCTGCTTTTGTACACAACTGCTTCGGCTCGTTGGCACCAGTCTAGGTCACGCTTCCAGTCCTCTAATTGCGGGGGTGCCTGCTGCCCCCAGCATCGGGCGATGTTACGTTTTGCCACCCCCGCCGCCAGGACCAGCCAGATTTCCGCGTACCGGGGCCAGGCTTCCTCGCCCTTGATCATTAAAAGCAGCCACTTCGGGTGAATTGGGACCATTTTCCCCATCACTCTGGACAGAGTGTCTGTAACCCCAGCCCAGAATGATGCTATCTCAGGGCATTCCCACAGGATATGGAAGAAAGATCCCTCTTGATTGCACCCCCTCAGGCAAAGCTCCGACTGAGTTCTACCCCATTTGTGAAGGAGTGTGCGGGGATAGTATGTGCGGTGCAGGATTTTCAACTGTATCAGTCGGAATCTGGCTCGTATTGCTACCTCTCTAGGACTTTGTGTCGCCTCTTGCCAATTTTCGTCAGTGATACTGCCCAGGTCAATAGACCACGCTTTTCTTAGAGAGATCAGTGGGTCTGGGCTGTTATTAAGCAGCTTCCGGTAAATCGTGGACGTGGGCTTCCCTCAATAGGATCAAGCAGTAACCGGTCCTCCAATGGGAGTACTCCGGTATGGATGCGCCCTCGGCACGTGTACCCTGAGTGCGTGGACTAATCTGATGTAGTGGTATTGTTGTGACTGGTGCATATCATATTCCTTCTGCATGTATTCGAACGAGCGGGGGAATCTCCCTTCCAAATGTCTCCCAAATACTCAATACCTATTGACCGCCACCCCCGAAACCCGTCAAGGCGGTCACCTCCCGGAGCTGGGCTCCCAGCCATAGCGGGGTCTTACCAGTCAACTTACTTTCCCACCCAAGGAATCTATTGGCCTCCTTCCAGCATTGCACCACCACCCTAGTGTGTTCCGGCCATCCCAGCGATGTCTTCCTAGCGTAGAGAAGGGATTCACAGTTGTTGCCGGTCATGACCATCCTGTCCACCCGATATGCTGGCTCATCGCCGTCGGCATATACCCAGTCGTTTACTACCTGTAGTTGCGACGCCCAGTCCAATACAGTACATTTGATCGAAACTATAAAGGGCCAGTGCTTTGTCTTTGATTTTATCCTGGTGCATTATTGGTTGATTTTTTCTATGACCTTCTGGTGTCCAATTAAAGTGCTAGTGCATGGCAATAATAAGCATATGTGCATTCAAATACTAATCTCCATTTCTACCAAACTTGCTGCACAATGGATTCATATTCAAAAATGTATTCCTGCACATTTTCTTCTAATTAAAAAATGGTAAATTGATTCATCAAACATCTAAAAACCTTGTTCCATTATATAAATTCTTGGGACTTGGTTAAAATGAGCCATTTTATATGGATACTTCTAGTTACTTAAATGCACATGTAAGTCCTCATCTGTATTCATACCAGACGGGATTTTGGTATTGAAGAGCATTATGTACTTAGACTCCAGCTTCCGCAGTTTCTTTTTTCTATTCCCACCTCTTCTCATTTTGGGAATCTGGTCTATTGCACAGTAGCTCAAATCTTGCAGGTTGCCTTTATGAAATTCATTTATATGGCGTGCCACCGGATAGGTTTTATCATTATTTTTTATTGCTCGCATGTGTTGTAAAATGCGTATGTGGACCATGTGGATAGTGCTCCCTACGTATAGCTTAGGGCAGGAGCATTTGAGGATATATACTACATGGTCACTTCGACAATTCAAGAAGTGTCTAATTTTCCATGGGTTTGCCATTAGCGGGGATACTACCTGTTAGGTGCTTTGGGCAATCGTACAGGCTTTACATGTTTGGCATCTAAAAAAGCCCGGATTTGCCTTTAACCAGCTTCCAGATTGAGTTAATTCTGGACTGCTGTCCACCAATTCTTCCCTCATATATTTTGCTCTCTTAAATTTTACTTGGGGTCTCCGTTTTACTACTGTACCCAACAGTGGATCACTTCTTATTAGATGCCAGTGCCTGCTCACACAATCTCTCACTTTTGTGTGGTAGGCACTGTATCCGGTGATAAGTCTTATTTCTTCCCTCTCTTGTTTTCTGATTTCCTCTTTCTCTTCATTGGGTTTTAGCAAGACCTCTCTTTTGATGTTGCTGACTTTATGCAGTGCTTGACTTAGGACCTGTTCTTTATAACCCCTTTCTCTGAACCTTTTCGTCAAACTATTCTGAGGTTCTTCTAATGCCGGCCTCTCACTGCAATTTCTTTTCATCCTGAGATGCTCGGCATAAGGAATGCTCATCTTTAACTTGGTGGGGTGGAAACTGTTCGCGTGGAGTATGGCGTTTCCTGCTGTCTTTTTCTATATGTACGTGTGTGTAGGACATTATCTTTCACATAGATCTCAAGATCTAAGAATGTTACTGTCGTCTTGTCTATTGTGTCTGTGAATCTGAGATTTAGTATATTGTTATTAAGCTGTCTGACAAAATCTTTAGCAGACTCCTCAGAACCTTCCCAGACCGCAAAAAGGTCATCTATAAATCTTTTCCATACAACCACATTTTCATTCCATTGCTGCCAATAATCGACTTTGAGCACCTGCTCCTCCCACCAGCCCATATGCAAATTAGCATAGTTGGGGGCGAAGCAGGTGCCCATCGCCGTCCCGCGAACCTGTTTATAAGTTTCATTTACAAATAGAAAACAATTGTTTTCTAAGCACATCCTCCCCATTTCGATCAGCATTCTAGAGTGTTGGTAGTAAGAGATGTGTCGAGTATCCAAATAGTGGCGCATAGCGTTCAGTCCTGCCTCATGATCAATACTTGTATATAGCGAGGCGACGTCAAGTGTGATTAACAAGTAAGTATCTTTCCAAATCAGTGTCTCAATTTTTTTCAAGAAGTCTCCAGTGTCTTGTATATATGCTGGAAGCTTGATGACGAATTCCTGCAAAAAATGATCCAGATACATTGAGGTTGTTTCGAATAGACTTCCAATAGCGGAAATGATCGGCCTCCCCGGTGGCTTTTCTTTATTTTTATGGACTTTCGGGAGCAGATATAAAATTGGTGTTACAGGATTTTCAATGCGTAAAAACAAGTATTCTCCTTGTGATAATAGACCCAAACCTCTCAAGCGCGCCAGTTCTTTGTGTAATTTGTTCTTTATTTCCATCAGGTTGCTTTGTGGGACCCTTATGTAACATTTAGTATCACCAAGTTGTAATTTCGCTTCCTGGTTATACATTGTAAGCGGCCAGAGGACCACATTTCCCCCTTTGTCCGATTCACGGACTACTATATCTTTGTTCTTTTTAATTTTCTCAATTACTTGATTGTATTTTCTGTCCTGGAGATTTTTTTCTTTTTCACAGTTTTTATTTGATGTTAATGCTAAACTTTTTAGATCCTTAATCACTGCCTCAGAAAAGGAATCTATTAGATCTTTTGGAACATTAGGGATAAATGTGGATGCCGGTTTAAAGTTTGTTTTTACACCTCGATAGGTGTCCAATCCCAAAATATCAACTATGTCTTTTGGCCTTTCTTGTTGTTGTGATCCTTCCCCCTCTGTTTCCAATTCGTAGAGCTCTTGTAGTAATTGTAAGTCTCCAACCTCTAAGTTTGATTCATCTTCTAAGCTGTCAGATGGATCTGCAGATGCTTTTTTTGGAAAAAGAATTTTCTTAATTTCAATTTTCTTACGAATTTGAAGAAATCTATACGTGTTTGGCAGTAGTCAAAATTCGTCTTTCTACAATATGATAGTCCGAGTGCTAGTATCTCATTTTCTTCCACAGTAAGTGTCATGTTTGTTAGATTCAGGACTGTGGCCGGGGCACCTTCTATTTCCGATTGCATCGTTTCGTGGTTTTTGTTCCCGACCTTAACTCCATTCCCTCCTCTCCTATTCTTACGTCTTCTTGTTGATTTCTTCCTTTTTGTTGTTGCGGCCTCTTTCTGTTGCTTTGCGTTCGGTCTATACCTAAAAAAAGGAATTCAACTACAGTCGATATTGGTTCAGTATTGTAGGAGGGGCCTGCACCGTCGTCTTCTGAGCCTGTCTCCACATCAGAGCTCACTATCGAGCTTTTTTCAGAGGCACTGTCATTTCCTGTATCTCGGAGTCCTTGTCCTTGTTTTTTCCATATGACTACCTTTCCCGACATCCTCTGTCTCCTGATGTTATCAAAGCGGCGGGCAAAAGTATAAATCTGTCCTCTCTGATAATCTAGTTTATCTCTTAGAAATTTAGTAGCTTTTCTGTCCCTAATTATTTGTTCGTGTTTTTTCAACTTGATTAACAATTCCGTTTCAAATTTGGCCAAAGCATCCGCTTTCATTATTTGCGTTAATTCAGATTCTATCTTTTTAATTTCATCCAATAACTTGTTTCTGTCCTTTTGTGCATATTTGATGAGTATTTTCATCATGTTACAAGATGAATCTGCATTGTTGGCCGCCCATTCTTTTAACATTTCCGGGTCGGGATCCTCAAATGTAGGTGCCACTAAAATTCTCAGGCCGCGTGGAACCCTCCCGACCTCCAGATACTTTTCTAGGGACTTGACCTCCACCCATTTAGCTACCTCTCCTCGTTTAAATTTTTCCAATTTCCGCATCAGTTCCTGCGCATTTCCCTCTTGGGTTGCAACTATTGGTCTTTCTCTGGGATTTGCGCTGGTGTCTTTACTGTCGTCAAATACCGAATTTGCTGCTTCTTCCCGTTCCTGCAACCATGTATCCATAATGGTCTCTTTGTTTTTCCACACACGTTTATTTATTACCGATGATATTACTTTCGAGAGTCTCAAATGTCTAATTTCAGACCAGAGTCCTACCGGGTAACCTTCATATATATGAAGATTTTTTTGTTGAAAACATTAAGAATCACTTTCCTTAGGCTGGTGTTTCGAGCAAAGCACATACAATGAGGACCCCCACATCTCTGGTGGGGATAGTGCAATGTTCTCTCCCCCCTACAAAACTTTGGCTTGAGCACTAAGGCAGCAGATAACTTGATAGAGTGACTCCAGGGGTTCCTGGCATGGTTCACATGGGGCCATTATGCCTTCACCTCAGGAGTATGAAGTACCGGAAACCACTAGTATTGAATGGTGAGGTGTAAAACGGCACATAGAGCAGACTTAGTATTTAATCTCTTTGATTTGGGTGTGCACTGAAGATTTAAGTATATTCATCTAAATATTGGCCCAAGAGGTGCCTGATCAGCTGTAGCACAGTAAGGAGAAAATGGAATCTAAGATTGGAATAATCAAGTTGGATGATCGCCATTGTACACTCCCCCTTAAACTAATTTTAAAACTTCACTCAAAATTCCAAGTAGTGGACTCATTTACAGAGATAAGCATTCACTAAGTCAGCACTGTTTTTAGCTCTTGCCTTTCAAAGGTGAAAGCCTCTTGTGGGCCATACCAAAATCTTACAGTGGGCTTCAAGCCTGCCCATTGCTTACTATTGGTTGACTTAGTCACTCTCATTTGCTTGCTTCTTATTGGATGGCTTGCTTTCCTCTTCTTGTTTTTGTACCTCCCCTAGAGTATAGCCTCTTTAACAATCTTTTGATTGACTGACTTTTATCCTTCCCCCAGCTCACATTTAGTGAACTACTTTTTTTTTTTTTAGCTTTTTCTTGAAGCACGCATGTGTTTAAAGGCACATTCACCTGTTTGCAGCTTCACATTCACCTGTTTGCAGCTTCCTTCCACCAAATCTCCCCCCTCCATGAGCGCTCTGGGTTGTTCCCTCTCCCCCATTTACTCTCTCCCTTGTTTGCTTCATTGTATCCTGTTACTCCCTCATCCCCACACTGTGTCCACTGCTTCCTCCTCCTTCCATCCTGTCTATTGCTTCCTCCTCCTTTGCTCTTTTATTTTGATAAATTATTCTTTCCACCTGCCATTCGTTGCTCCAACTGGTCTGCCCGCCCGCATGCCGCTGCTTTACTACCACCTGCTCCTTCATAGATCCTCCACCCCTTGAAGTCATTATTAAATATGTATTTTGGAGGGCTTAGCAGGTACTACTTGCTGCAGGTCCACTCCAATTTTAAAAACACACTTTTGTGCAGCTTATTATTATTTTTAAATTTACTGATGAAAGTGGCGTCCACCATCTTGGACTGGTAAATAAAATCTATAGAAAATGGCATCTACGGCAATCAAGTGGTGATATGCAAGTGCCTACTGAATGATGTGGTGCCAGAAGCATCATGACACATTTTTTCTCTTTTTTTGTGCGACATCACAAAAAAGCATTTTGCATTTTACCAATGCCATAGAGCAGTGCTTCCCAAACGTTTTAGAACAAAAAACGTTTGCGACCCACTTCGCTTTACTGGACATTAGGCAGGCAATTTTTTAATGTAACTAAAGCATTGTGTGGTAGCGCACATTTGTCATTGAAATGACCACTACATTTGCACAGACATACAGTTTTACTGACAAACTATATTGCACTCAAATGATAATTTGTGGAATCAGGTTTGTGCACAATATTTATCTCTTGTGCATCACCAAGTAAAGTATCTTGATTCGTTTTCTTCTTATTAAAATCTTTGTTGCCATCACACGTGAATTAGAAAAACAATGTGCTTCATTTTTGCTTTCTTAACTGCTTAATGTGTACAGTTAATTTGCAGGTATTTACATTTTTTGTGTTACCAAAAAATGACATCCTATAGTCTTTCCTTTCACACTCCCTGTGCCCCAGCAAGATTGTCACGTAGTTCACTTTACCTTTTTTTCTCTGACTACAAAGCGAGAGGACGTTGTAAACACCAATCCCCATCTTAAAAAAACATAAGCAGCAGTTTGTTAGAGGACTTATCCTGACATTTTACCTGTCTTTGAAGTGCAGCAAAAGTGACAAGATAAATACACAATTTAAAGGAATCTTTATTTATTGCTTGGACGTTCGCCAGAGTTTGGGAAACACTGATGTACAGAATCAGCAAAAAGCATTGGCAACACCAGTTAGTCACAAAGGCGAATCCTATTGGCTTTGCCAATGCTTGTTACTTTTTTTTGCAGTTTGTAATAAAATGCATCTTATTATAAATCACGCTCCTTTAAAATAACCATCTTACAGAGGAACCACAGAACCCACTGGACAGCCCTTCCCACTACCTAATATGCACATAAAGCATTGCGAGTCCACACAGATAGCAAAACAATGCTCCACAGCAGTACAACCCACTATATATAGACGTGCGTGGACATACACATACGGCTCACTGATGCTAAATAAAACCGGACAACTCACATGATCGGACATTTAACGTGCTTAGCGAGACTTCCCTAACAAATAACAACCCTCACACAATCTAAATCCACAACACCGCAGACAGCCTACATCACGCTAGCTATCCGCTCCCACACAAAACAGCCCCAAAGCCATATAGTTTGGTAATGCACCTCAACGGCCAATTGGCAACAATTTACCCATGGGGTATGTCAGGAGTGACAACGTTCAATGGTTCAGCTTACACCAAACAGAAGGACCGTATAATAAACCAGCTGGAACACCACAAACAGCAACACAGAATATGCATAGACCGAAAACGAAGGTACCTGACTTAGACCCTGAAGCTAGACATATGAAAGTTCATAACATTGTGTAAAGCCAATCTCCAGGTTATAAAGAGCGCTACGAGAGCGCATTAATAGCAGAAATGCGCTATACACCTGCTTACGTCAAGGCCGTAACCTGTTTCTTTTTGCACTGCAGGCACGATGGCTTGAAGGAGAAACTGGTAGAAAGAGACTTCTTTTCAACGAGGGGAAAATGCTTCCTCAATGAAGTGTCCATCCAAGAAGGCGAATTTTGGATATCCAGAGATTTTGTTGCTTCCACATTAGCTGATGTAAACAATAGTGTTTAAATGTAAATGGCTTGCTGCATGGCTTGCAAGCGTACAATGAGCAGTGCCAAATAAAACTAAAATAAATTCAATAGGTACAATCATTCGCACTGCTCGTTTTTTTTTCTTATTGTCCTTTTCTGTAAATGAAATATAGATGTAAAGAAAATATAGGAGCCATTTCCAAAAGTCTTTCCTTTTCATCAACTTAATGAACAAGTTACTTACCTTTGGTAACACTCTTTGGTAAAGAAACGATCTACCGGCAGATTCCTCACCTTTTGAATATTCCACAGGCCTTAGGCTGGATCCGGAAACTTTTCAGCAGTACCTCTGCGGGCCAGCAGGTGGTGCCATGCTGCTCTGCATTGGCGCTGTTCTGCTCTGGAAATGACAAGCGGACTCTATGAATGCGACACTCCCGTGCATTGATGTCAGTTGCTTTTGTGAGTGTCCACGCCCCCAGACACAGAACCCCAAAAGCAAATTGGTGTGACTTGGGATCTTATTAATAGGCAGAGTCCAATGACAGAACGGAGAGGAAGGGAAGTTCAGTGAGGAATCTGTGGCTAGACAGTCTCTCTACCAGAAAGATTGTATCTGAAAGAGACACGTTAGTGACAGATTCCTTACCTTAGAATATCCCCAGGCGTCAGGCTGGATCCGGAAAGTTTTTGCGTAGCAGTACCTTTGCGCGTCGGTAGGCGGCGTCGTGCAGCTCCACGTCAGTCGTCGGCGTCGTGATCGCCGGGATGACGTCGCGGGCAGTACTTAGACGCCGCACCTGCACTCTGGCGTCAGTTCTTCTTTTTCCGCGCCAGTAAGCGCAGATCCGGGAAGAGCAGTGCCCTAGTCAATTTTTGACTACATTTTTGGTGATTTTTTCACTGTTTCTTTTCGAGTCTTCTCGACTCCTAGGTGTCGGTAGGGATGCCTGGCTTCAAGCCATGCGACATCTGTGGTCGAATGATGTCGATCACAGACCCGCACTTAGAGTGTCTCTACTGTCTCGGCCGAGACCACGACACAGTCGTGCCCTGACTGCCGGGCCTTACACCCGAAGGCTTTGCGAGAGCGGTCTCGAAAGCTCCTCGAGGTCCGGCAGTCGGCTCCGCGCCGCACCAAGCCCCGGTCCCATGAGAGCTCGAGGGGCCGGTCGCGGAGCCCCCGCCGGTCGTCGGAGTCCAAGTCTTCGCACTCCTCAGGTAAGTCGAAGCACAAGAAGTCTAAGAAGCACCATCGCTCTAAGACTTCGCCTCGCCGGTCTCGCGACTCGGCTGAGGCCCCTGTCGGCACCGTCCCCGCGGCTCCGGATGTGCCTGTGGCGCCGCCCCCGCATTACCCGTCCTTCCCGGGTTCGGGGGCGACTCCGGCCGAGATACAGGAATTCCTGTCGGCCATAGCCCGCCTCTTCGGGCCTCAAGGTCCCTCCGGTGCGCCTTCGGGCCCGCGGGCCCTGATGGGGTTGCTCCGGCGTCGCCGACGACTCCGGTCCCGGCGTCGCCTGTCCCGCCAGCCTTGATCCCGGCCTCGGCTCCGGCCTCGATCCCGGCTCCGGTGGTACTGCAACACCGATCGACGCCGGTTGACCTAACCACGCCTCCGCCGGTGCCGATGTCCCCGGTGCCGTTCCTGACGCCGCCCGGGGCTCCGGGCGGCGTCGTTCCCGGTTCTCTCCGGTTCCGGACATGGAGCCGGACCGGCGTCGCTCGGCCGCCGGCTCCGGCGCCGATGAGACCTTGGGTCCCAGATGTCCCTCCTCCTCCATATTTTGAACCAGAGGAGGACCAGGAGAGCTGGGAGGGGTCGGAAGACCCTCTCACACAGCAGTGTGAGTATGATCAGGACTGGGCAGAGGAACTTGGGGATGCCAGTGGTCTAGACACTTCCCCTGACACTGGCATGCTGTCTCCTCCCGTGGATACGGAGGAGGGAGCAAATTTCGCAACGGTGTTGCGTAGAGCAGCTGGAGCCTTGCACCTCCAATTGCCTACTGTGGCTGTCAGGACTAATCTCCTGACGGAAGTGCTTCAGCCGGCAGCTTCCTCCTCGGAGACTGTGCTGCCGTTTAATGATGCACTGTCTGACGTTCTTTTGGGCACCTGGTCCAAGCCCACCACAGGGGCTCCTGTGGATAGGAAGGGGCCCGACGCCATCGCCCTGCTCCGGGCGACCCCTTGTTTCTCTCTCAACATCCCACCCCGAGAGCTTGGTTGTCCAAGCCTCTGCCTCCCAAACCGCCTTCCCTACCGCCCCTCCGGATAGGGAATCCAAACGCCTGGACCAGTTTGGGAAGAAGGCTTTTTCTTCCTCCAGTGCTGGCTTGCGGTCCGTCAACACCGCTTGCCTTTTGGGCCGATATACCCACTCCCTGTGGGATTCGGTGGCGGCTGTTTTGCCCCAGTGTTCTGAGGAGGTCCAGACACTGCTTACCCGCACCACTGCGGAAGGTAGGGATGCGGCAAAGTTCACCATACGTTGTGGCCTTGATACCGCCGACTCGCTGGGCAGATCGCTTGCAACGACGGTGGCGCTGCGTCGCCACGCCTGGCTGAGAACAACTGGTTTCTCGGGTGATGTCCAGAATACACTCATGGACATGCCCTTTGATGGAGTCGGTCTTTTTGGTTCCAAAGCAGACCATGCGCTGGAGCGTTTTAAGGACTCACGGGCTACTGCCAAGTCCCTGGGCCTTTCTGTTGTGCGCCCTCCGCTAACCTCTGCTTTTCGCCCCTTTCGTGGCCACGGAAGGGGCGCCCAGTCACGTCCGCTGCCCAGCGCAGCAAGCGTCTTCGCGTGGCCGAGGACGTGGCTACCGCCGTGGCGGTTCGGGCAACCAGCGTGCGGATCAGGCCACCAACTCCGCCCCGTCCGCGGCCTCCAAGCCCTCCTAGTCCTTCCTTTCAGGTGCACAGCACGCCAGTAGGGGGCAGGGTCCGCCATCACCTTCACCACTGGCGTGCCATCACCTCTGACAGGTGGGTCTTGGACATTGTCCGAAGGGGCTACTCCCTCTCCTTCGAGACCACCCCCCCAGCCATGCCACCTCAATTCCACCGCATGTCAGGGGATCACTTGGTGCTTCTGCAGAAGGAAGTCACGGCCCTCTTGGCCAAGAGGGCCATCGAGCATGTTCCGACCCCAGAAGTAGGACGTGGTTGCTACTCCCACTACTTTCTGGTGCCCAAAAAGGACAAGGAGGACATGCGTCCTATCGTGGACCTCCGGAACGTCAATCGCTACCTCCAGAAGGAGAAGTTCAAGATGCTCACCCTAGCTCAGGTCTTGACTGCCCTCGACCCTGGAGACTGGTTGGTAGCGTTGGACTTGCAGGATGCTTATTTTCACATCCCCGTCCTGCCGGCCCACCGGCGTTACCTGCGGTTCACGGTAGGCCTCGAGCATTTTCAGTTCACCGTGCTCCCCTTTGGCCTTACAAGTGCCCCTCGGGTGTTCACGAAAGTGATCTGCGCCGGGCAGGGGTTCCAGTCTTCCCCTACCTCGACGACTGGCTGCTGAAGGCGGGCTCGTCCCAGGCAGTCGTCTCCCACCTCCAGACTACGGCCGAACTCCTGCACTCGCTGGGGTTCTCCATCAATGTGCCGAAGTCGCATCTGATTCCTTCTCCACAGCTCCTTTTCATTGGAGCAGTTCTGGACACGACGCAGTTTCGGACCTATCCTCCCGAACGGCGAGTCCGGGATATTCAGGCTATGATTCCGATCTTTCAGCCTTTATCCTGGGTTTCGGTACGGATGACCCTGAGGCTGCTGGGCCTCATGGCCTCCTGCATCCTGCTAGTCGATCATGCCAGATGGCATATGCGGGCTCTGCAGTGGGACCTGAAGTTCCAGTGGGCGCAGCACCAGGGCAACCTGTCCGATCACGTCCAGATCTCGGAGGGGCCTGCAAAACCGTTGCAGTGGTGGCTCTCGATCCGGCAATGGGTAATGGGCAGATCCCCTCTCCCTTCCCCAGCCAGAGCACACAGTTGTGACGGACGCGTCCCTTCTGGGATGGGGCGGTCACATGGGAGAGGCGGAGATCAGAGGCCTCTGGTCTCCGGCGGAGTCTTGGCTCCATATCAACCTTCTGGAGCTCCGGGCGATCCGACTTGCACTCAAGGCATTCCTTCCCTCTGTCAAAGGGACGGTAGTGCAGGTGTTCACAGAGAACACCACCGCCATGTGGTATTGCAACAAACAGGGCGGGGTGGGGTCGTGGACCCTATGTCAGGAGGCTCTGCGCCTTTGGACATGGCTGGAACATCAGGGCATATTCCTGATGGTTCAACACCTGGCAGGTTCCCTGAACGCCAGGGCGGACGAACTCAGCCGCAGGTGCATGATGGATCACGAATGGCGTCTTCACTTGGAGGTGGCGCAAGGTCTCTTTCAGCAGTGGGGAGAGCCTTGGTTAGATCTGTTCGCCACCGAAGAGAACGCGCAATGTCAGCAGTTCTGTGCGTTGGAATTTCCAAGGCGGCACTCGCTCGGAGACGCTTTTCGTTGCGAGTGGAGTTGCGGTCTGTTGTACGCCTTTCCGCCTATACCACTTCTACCCAGAGTGTTGAAGAAGATTCGGCGCGACCGGGCCCAAGTCATCCTTGTGGCTCCGGACTGGGCTCGAAGAGTTTGGTATCCCGAGCTACTCAGTATGAGCGTCGATCCCCGATCCGTCTGCCTCTTCGGGAGGATCTTCTGTCGCAGCAGCAGGGGACGGTCCTCCACCGAACCTGTCCAGTCTCCACCTGCTTGCGTGGAGATTGAGCGGCGGCAGTTGATTCCTTTCGACTTGCCTCCCGAAGTTTGTGATGTGATTCTGGCAGCCAGGCGTCCCTCCACTAAGGTGGTATACGCCTGCAGGTGGAACAAGTTTGTGGCATGGTGCACAGCAAAGGCTGTGAATCCCCTCTCTGCCCCTCTTTCTGAGGTTCTTCTGTTCCTTCTTTCTCTGGCCCAACAGGGTTCTTCCCTGGGTACCATCAAGGGCTATCTTTGTGCTATCTCGGCCTTCCTCAGGCTTCCTGATCAGCCCTCCCTTTTCAAGTCCCCTGTTGTTAACAGGTTCCTAAAAGGCATTACACACCTCTTCCCTCCTGTTCCGTTTGTAATGCCTCAGTGGGACTTGAACTTGGTTCTTACTTTTCTCATGTGCGCTCCCTTTGAGCCTCTACATAACTGTCCTCTTCGTCTTCTGACTCTGAAGACAGCCTTTCTGGTCGCCATCACCTCCGCTCGGCGGGTGAGTGAGCTCCAGGCTCTATCATGCAAACCTCCCTTTCTGTCTGTCCATCCAGACAAGGTTGTTCTTCGGACACGTCCGTCCTTCTTGCCAAAGGTGGTTACTGCCTTCCACATTGGGCAGACCATCACTTTGCCCACCTTCTTTCCGCCTCCGCATCCTTCCAGAGAGGAAGAGAGGCTCCACCGTCTGGACCCAAAACGTGCGCTTTCCTTCTATATTAACCGCACACAACACTTCCGGGTGGATGACCAGCTCTTTGTTGGCTACGTGGGCGCCAAAAGGTCGGGCGGTGCACAAGAGAACCATTTCCCGCTGGGTAACCTTGTGTATCAAAGCCTGCTATTCTTTGGCTAAGAAGGAGCCTCCTGTTGGGCTGCGTGCCCATTCCACCAGGGCAACGGCTGCTACCACGGCCTGAGGCCGCGGTGTTCCGCTGCAGGATATCTGTCAGGCAGCTACGTGGGCCTCGCTGCACACGTTTACCAAGCATTACTGCCTTGACAGTCAGGTCCGGAGGGACGGCTTCTTTGGCCGTTCTGCCCTCCGGGACTTCCTTGTCTGATCTTTGTTCGCAGACCCACCACCGGGGTTGGTATTGCTGGGGTATCTATTCTAAGGTAAGGAATCTGTCACTAACGTGTCTCTTTCAGATGCACAAGTTACTAACTTGTGTAACGATATATCTGTAAAAGACAGTAGTTAGTGACAGATTCACTACCGCCCCGCCCATCCTCCCGTTCTGCGAACTGATTTCTAGGGTTAAGGACATCCCTTTCAGGGCCCTAGTATTTTTCAGACACCTATGTCAGCTTCTTGCATGGCTCTGCGTTCCTGGCGCGGAAAGTCGTGTACAGAACTGACGTCAGCGCGCAGGGGCGGCGTCTAAGTACTGCCCGCGACGTCATCCCGGCGATCACGACGCCGACGACGGACGCGGAGGCGCACGACGCCGCCTACCGACGCGCAAGGGTACTGCTACGCAAAAACTTTCCGGATCCAGCCTGACGCCTGGGGATATTCTAAGGTAAGGAATCTGTCACTAACTACTGTCTCTTACAGATATATCGTTACACAAGTTAGTAACTTGTGCTACAGAAGGTAAGTAACTTGCTCTTCTGATAGACACATCTAACTGCAGATTTCTCACTTTTTGAAAAGATACCAAAGAAGTACCTATTAGGAGGTGGGTCTGTGAATGGATTCAAATAAGAAAGTCCTGTAGGACATGGCAAACCTGACTGTCCAAACAATAGTGCTTCGTTAACGTATGGAGGGAAGCCCACATAGCAGCCTGGAAAATGGCCAGGACAGGGATCCCATGTGCCAAGGAAGTGGTAGCTGCTGCAGCCCATGTAATATGAGCATGCAGTCCTTTTAAGGCAGATTTTTGGCCAATGCATAGCTGATCTTAATGCAGAGCATGATCCCATGAGAGATGGCTCCCATCTGCACATCCTTGTCTTTTTTCACTCCGGAGAACCACACAAAGAGCTGATCGCCCACTCAGTATAGTTTGGAATGATCTACGTAAAAGCTCAGCACTTGGCGTTCAAGCAATGGTATCTCTCCTCCTGCTTAGAGGGGGTGAGGCGGAGCATAGAACAGCAGCAAGGTGATGTTCATACTGACATGGAACAGCATCACAAATTTAGGCAAGAAAGATGCCCGCTTCTGCAAAACTAGCTTGTCTGGGAAGAAGGTGAAGAAAGAGCTTGAAGCTCTGTCACATGCAATGTAATGGCGACAAGGAACACTGTCTTGAGGGTGAGAAGCTGCAAGGGGCAGCTGTGAAGCGGCTCAGAAGGAGTACACATTTGAAATGTAAGGACCATGTTAAGGTCCCACTGTGGCATGACAAAGGGAGAGGGAGGAAACAAATATTGTAACCTGTTAGAAATGGGATATATGGTTGGCTAGGGCATGCACCTAAGCCAGGCAGAAACCACCACTCTATTCAGGGCAAGGGAGTTACACGCTGAAAATAACCCCTGCTCTCACCCCCTTGGTAGCTTGGCAGAGCAGTCAGGCTTATCCCAGAGGCAATGTGTAAAGCGTTTGCGCAACACACTCACAAAGCAGCGACACACTAGGCACACCACAAAAGAAACTCCACACAAGGTTATATAAAAATAGCCATTGTATTATCCATCAAAACACATTAGAACATAATCACATATTACACGGTGCCACTGGCACTCGTCATCTTAACAGGGATTACATAAATCACTTAAGCCAATCGGGCCACTGCATAAATATCGCATACATCACAGTTAGTGAAGACAACCAGTAAGAAGAGTGCACTTAGCACAAAGCATGAGGCATGAGGCATGAACATCATGAAAATACTCAGCATAGCACGTTACCTAGTATCCACCTGGCCATAAGGCACTGGTACTAAACCTCACTGTTAGGGCCCCAAAGTGCTGTACATAACATGCTGGTCCAGAGCTCACACAAATCGTAAGCGCCTGGCAAAAATCTTATGCATTACACCACAATTTTATTGCTTGGAAAACAAGTAGGCCCCATACTTTAGGCACCTAGGCCAACCACTCGGATTGCCTACTGGGCTCCTCCTTACCCCAGTCCATAAAGCGGGGACCTCCGTCGAGGTTTTTCCCCCGTGATGCCATCCAAGAAAAATGCTCCCAAACAGCAGTGTACAATCGGCAGCTGCCGTGATTTGCGTGGTGCAGCAGCTGGTAAGCCAGATACGTCGGAGACCTCTCCCGGTCTTGTGTGCCCCATGGCGGCAAGTGCACCACGAGGTGCGATCCCGTCAGGCAGCTGCCACAATCATGTGGAGCAGCCGCCAAAGCCAATATCGCTGGTGCAGGAAAAAGGCACCCGGTCTTTGGCTGGAACTAATGGACTCCTCGTTGGTCTCTTCAGCGAAAGACTGTCTGCTACTGGTGGCCCGCCTCTCCCTCTACCAGGCGGGGGTAGGCGGGAAGTTGCAGAATGGAGCCCGCAAGGCTCCGGTCCTTCGTCTGGCTGCCAGGGGAGACCGCGAGGCTCCGGCTCAATCTTGCCACCGGCCCCAGTACCACAAACAGGCTCAGGCAGCTTAAGGGGCTCTCTCCTTCCTCACGGGAGTCCCGCACACGACCAGGCGTCCTCCGCCTGACTTCCGGTTCGTGCTGCGGCTGTTTTCGCCGCGTTCAGAGTCTGAGCCCACTCCTCGGGCTCAGCAGGCAAAAGGTGAAGCGCCCACAACGCGCTTCTGGTGTGCGGACACTGCACTGTTCCCACGCCTAAGGGAAGCGCTGGGCAAATGAACGCCTCCTTATGTGCTGCAGGCCATACAAAACAGAGTGCTCCGCCTGTCTCCAGCAGGGAGACCCAGAAAGGGGACATGAAGTGCTCCCAAGCACAGAGCGGTCCCCCAGGAGCTGAAATACCGGCACAGGCAAGCCAGCACGCAGGGCCCATTTGCAAAGGGCACTTTACTTCAGCTACCTAGCAGGCAGCAGGTAGTTTCTAGCGGCGGTTCCTCCTTGCACACAGCAATCCACGCTGTGTCTTCTCGTTCCAAGTAAGTTCACCGACATGGGGTCACAGCCCTAATACTTATACTAGTAAGTGTCTTTGTCCTCCCCTGGCCCAGGGCTCTGAGCCCAGTCCAAACCAGTTCTGGGGGGCACTATGCAAGTGCACAACACACCCGAATGTAAGGGTAAGGCTTGGCTCCAGACACACCACAGGGGGGCGGAGCCATCATTGTGGAAGGCAGGCACAGCCCTATTCAGGTGCAGGTGCCACTCCTCCCACCACTCCAAATGCAGAACAGGCCTATTCAGCCTGGCGCTGACTCATCCAGACTCTCTGGAGCCACTGCACCTCCCCAGCCCCTGTCACTCCAAAGCCAGACAGTCAATACACAACAGGCAGGCACAAAGACACATAGCACACAGAAATGCACACTTCTAAAAAAGTGCCATTTCTAAAATAGTAATAATAAATCCGCGAACACCAATACGCAGCATTTATCACCACTATTCCAAACATACCAAACTTGATCACGCTACCCCTCTCATGTCAGGAATTACCAATGAAGCATATATCAGGGAACCCCCAATGCATCCCTATGAGAGGACAGCCTCACAGCAGTGAGAAACCAAATAGGCTGTTTGTCACTACCAGGACATGCCACACAGTTAAGGCACATGTCCTACCTTTTACCTACACCGCACCCTGCCCATAGAACTAGCTGTGGCCTACCTTAGGGGTGACTGATATGTAGTAAAAGGGGAGTCACAGATGTGGCAACCACTTTATGTGCCCGTCACAGCGGCAGTAAACTGGGCATGCAGGCCCTGCAGTGGCAGAGGCCTGAGACAGGTTTGAAATGTTACTTTGGTGGGTGGCGCAAGCAGTGCTGTAAGCCCACCAGTAGCATTTAATTTACTGGCCCTGGGTTTATGAGATACCACTGTACAAGGGACTGACAGGTAAATTAAATATGCCAAACAGGTGTAGATCAATCTTACCAAGTTTACCATAGAGAGCACATGCACTTTAGTACTGATCCGCAGTGATAAAGTGCCCAGAGGCCTAAAACCACCAACAACCGGTCAGAAAAAATACAGGAGGAAGGCAAAAAGTTCTGGGATGACACTGCAAAAAGCTCCAAGTCCAATATAACCCTTTTAAAAAAACGCATACCAACTGGAGACATACAATGAGGGTTGATCCGACAACCGCAAAAAAGCCAAAAGGTACCATTTAACTAATGCCCAGAGCAAAGCCTTGCAAGGCATGGACAAAAACAAATAAAACGTCAGATACCTTGGCCTGAGGGGGTCTATCTGCTGAGTGCTGCACCAAGCCACAAATTAGTCACAAGATAGGTGTATACAGTTTCTGTTGAGGGGTGCCTGACTGCCAGAACCACATCACCTACCTTTGGAGGAAGGTCGAATGTGGTCAGCTGTCTCCGCTCAATCTCCAAGCATGAAGTTGGAGATTGTGAAGGTACAGTGCAGAACTCTGTCCTGCTGCTGCAACAGCAGGTCTTCCCAGAGAGACAGCCTGATTAGAGGACTGATGCTCAGGCCCAGGAGTTCTGGATACCATACTCTGTGTTCAATCCGACGCACTAGGATGACTTGAGAACTCGGGGCAGGAGTGGCATCGGCGGAAAGGCATACAGGAGTACCAAGTTCCACTCAGAACACGTAAATGAATGAGTGACACTTAGGAAACTCCAACATACAGAAGTACCGGCATTGAGCTTTCTCAGTGGGGGCAAAAGGATTGAGACAAGGTTCTCATCATTCGCAGAAGACTCCTTACTCCACCTCCGCGAGTAACTGCCACTCGTGATCCGCATGGCACCAACGGCTGAGCTAGTCTGCCCTAGCATTCAAAGATCCTGCTAGGTGGTTTACTACCAGGAAAATTCCTTTGTGGTTCAACATTTTCCAGAGGCTCAGGGTCCATTACCCAATCTCAACTCGCCCTGTCTTTGTGTAGTACCATTTGGCTGTGGTGTACTCTGTGAGCACCTGAACCAGCCTCCCCTTGATGGATGGCTTGAAGGCTTTCAGCACCAAGCAGATGGCGCACACCTGCATATGTCATCTAGCGTGCTCGACTAGCAGGATGCAGGAGGCCATCAATCCCAGCAGCTTCAGTCATCCTCATTAAAATACAGGACAGATTCTGAAAGATTAGGATCCTAGCCTAACTGTCCTAGACTCTCTTTTCTGGGGGAAAGGCACAAAACAGAACCATATCCAGAATAGCTCTGATGAAGGGAAGCTTTCTGAGAAGGAGTCTGAAGCAAACCCACAGCCAGTGGTTGAAGTAGGGAAGATGGCACCTGTTAGACCTGGCATCATTGGCGCGGGTCTCCCTTCCTCTTTTCGCTTCTTACCTTTTATGTTGGCTGGATTTAGATGCTCTGGGCGCTGTGCCACTGCCAATCAGTGACACAGCTCGAATGCTTCCTGTGTAAAGATAACTGTATGAATTGGGATAATCATAATTGGCTCATTTGGTTTACCTGTCAGTCCCTAGTATCAGTGCACTGTGTGTGCCCAGGGCTGGTAGACCAAATACTGCTGGTGGGCCGGCAGCGCTGATTTGCGCTACCCACCGAAGCAGCTTTTAAAGTATGTCCATGTCGCATGTTCTAATAGCGAGTGACCCTCCATTTCACTGTTTACTATTGTGAGGCTATCCGTTCTCATAGGCCAGAATGGGCAGGCTGAGTATTACATGCCCTAATCCTACCTGCCCCTAGGAACCTGATAGGAACGTCGAATTTGATATGTTTAAGCTCAGGACATTGAGATACATCTTTTAGTAAGGATTATTTGCGTAGCCCGTGTTCGAAAATACCTCTGCTAGAAACGAGGTATTTTCTGGCCTCAGCTTTCCTGTAGGCTTTGCTAGCGTGTGTATTGGCCGTCTGGTTTTGGAGCAGCAGGGACAGCTGGGTCAGACCTGGCTGGAGAGAGAGATCGGCATTTCAAGTATGGAGAGGGGTGACTCTTTGATCTGAGCAGGGCCGTGCCTGGCAAGGTGAATGATGGCTCCACCTCCCACTGGGCGTCTGATAGCAGACCTCCAGATTCTCAAAGGGCAGGATGTCGCCTCGTAAACCAAGTGCTCCCCGACCCCACCGAACTGGTTCTGGCTGGATGCAGTGATTTGTGACTGCAGAGAACAAAGACTTTTTAGGTATAAAACGCTGCGCTGAAACCTGTTTCAAGTGTGTTACTTCTGGATGTCAAGACGAAACTCTGTCCGAGTGAACAGAGGAAAGGACTTTGAAACTTTCACCAAGCTTGCCGAAGAAACTACCCGAGGGCCTGAATTGAGAGCGCCTCCTGCTGAAGTCTCAGGGACATTAGACTTCACCCCGTCAGCCGTCTGAATTCCTGTGCTAGGGATTCTACTTGCAGGTGAGGCCTCCGTCGAGTAATCCGGAACCTCTAGTTCTACTGTGAGGAACGTGGACTGGTAACCCTTGTTAACTCTGTGTGTGGGCCGCCGCAGCTAAGAGAGCTGCCGCCGCTGAGCGCCCGCCTTAATTTGAATCTCCAGAACCTTCGCTGAATCTGTGTGGGCCGTCGCAGCTAAGCGAGAGCTGCTGCTGCTGAGTGCCCGCACCTTTGCCAAACTCCGCATCAGCGTGATTTGTCCTGTGAGCCGCCGCAGCTAAGAGAGAGCTGCTGCCGCTGAGTGCTCGCACCTTTGCCAACTTTGCATCATTGTGATTTGTCCTGTGGGCCGCCGCAGCTAGAGAGAGCTGCTGCCGCTGAGTGCCCGCACCTTTGCTAACTTTGCATCATCGTGAATCGTCCTGTGGGCCGCCGCAGCTAGGGAGAGCTGCTGCCGCTGTGAGCCCACCACGGAGCTGCACGACGAGAGTCATCGCCACCACCAGCCCGGGCCGCCGCAGCCGCGTGCTGCTGCCGCTGAGGGCCCGCCTGTCCCCGAATCATTGTGAGTGCGCGTTGCAGACCACTGCAGTCGAGAACTGTGGTCGCTGGGAGTCCGCCTGTCACCGTCTCCGCTTCTTCGAGAAGCTACGTGCTGTGTCCCTGTCCAACGGCAGGTATCTGGTGCGCAACGGGTCACGTAGAACCAGGCCTTGAACTCAGTCAGTGCCACGTTCTGGTGAACAAGTTATTGCCTTTTTAAGTTCCTACTGATTTACGTGCATTGTGACTGGTTAAAACGCTTTTGAGAGTCTCTCACTAAACCTTAGATAAAGATATTATTTTTCTATACCTACTTGAGTTGTGTCCTTTTGTGGTGTCGTTACTGCCTTATTGTGCATGGTCATAAATGCTTCACACACTGCCTCTGAGATAGGCCTAACTGCTCGTGCTATGTTACCACAGGGTTGAGCAGGGGTTATCAAAGGGGGTAGCCCAATTGCCCTGACTTAGGAAGAAGGGTCCCTATTTGGACATTGGCGCCAGCCATGGCCAACTAGAGACCCCCATTTCTAACATTGGTGGCAGCGGTGGGATCAGGACTTGCATTTATGATCCACGTACAGTAACTGGTAGACACCACTAGTGAGTACAGACCAAAGCGCAGACACGCGTGGATTTTTTTTCCCGCTTCGAATTTTTTTGTTGGTTGTTCTAGTATTGAATTGTTGATCGCAGCCATGAGTACTGCTAATATGGGAAGGCCAACATCCAATGCTTCGGAGGATTTCACCTTTGAGGAGGAAAGATTAGATACCTATACTGCCAAACAGCTGAAGTCATTTTGTAAGCAATTCGCAGTCCCCGTGACAGGTCTCTCTAGGAAGGAGGAGTACCACAAGGCGCTGAAGGCCTGGTGGGAAGAGAGAGAGTCCGCTGGGGATGAGGAAGAGAATGCTGGAGGGCAGCAGGATGATGCAGTAGAGGGGGGGGAGATAGAACACCCTCCAATCCAGGTATTAGTGTATCCCAAAGGAGCCTGACCCCAGAAGAGCTGGAGGACAGGGAGAGAGATAGGAGGCATAGTTTGGAGATGGCTAAATTGGAAGGTCAGAAGGACCTTGAGAGTAAGAAGTTAGACATTGAGAAGAATCGATTGTCAATTGAACTTGAGAAAATGAGAATGGAACATGAGAGAATGTTGAGGGAGATGGAGATCAGGGCGAGGAGTGTCCGGGTCTCCCCCTCTGGTGGCAGCATACCTTTAGTAACTCCTGACAGTAGAGTTTATATTCCTAAGGATGTCATTAAGGATTTTCACAAGAGTGAGGATATCGGGCAATGGTTTGCCGCATATGAGATAGCAATGGTGTCCCACCGGGTCCCTGAGCAGAATTGGGGAGCGGGATTGTGGGGGCGCTTTGTGAGTGATGGTAGGGATAACCTGTTGGACCTGCCTGAGGAGAGCAGGATGGTGTATGCCCATATGAAAGAAGCTTTGATGACCCGTTATGGTTTAACCCCAGAGATGTACAGGCAGAGGTTTAGGACCTGTAAGAAGTTAGAGGGTACCACGTGGGTGGAGTATGTGTCTTTTTTCTGCAGAGCAATGGATCGCTGGATAGCAAAGTGGAAACTTTCGAGCAATTGTATGATTTGTTTGCGTGGGAGCATTTTTCTAGTAACTGTTTTCCAGAGCTACGCCAGCACCTGATTGATAGCAACCTGACTAACCCTAGGAAGCTTGCTGAGGAGGCGGACCGCTGGGTGAACACCCGGGTCCGCAAAGGTTTTGTGGGAGACTTCGCCAGAGGTGGGCAGTGTCCCCAGCAGAGAAGTGGGGGACAAGGGTAAGCCGAGGGAGTTCCAGAGAGGGCCCCAAAGTAATTCCCAAGGGAACCAAGCAGTGGTGTCCCAGCCTCCCCCTGAGAAGAAGCCAGTGTCCCCGACAGGTGAGGCCCGTTCAGAGGGGGCCACTCACTTGTTTCAAGTGTGGTCAAGTGGGCCACCGGTATTATGATCCCCAGTGTCCCCAGAGGGACCCCAATGCATCCTCGTGCACCATCCCGCCAGATTGCCAGTGTAGCCCTGGGGGGCGGGGAGGGGAGAGAGGAGGTAGAGGTCCAAGGTGGGTGGGATCCCGTAGAGTTAACCCTTGTCTCGTAGGAGACTTTGAGAAGGTCCCTAACCCCACACTGCCGAATAACACTCAGAAGTACCGGCAGTGGGTGACCATCAATGGCCATAGGGGGGATGCTCTCGGGGACACCGGAGCTAGTGTGACTGCTGTCAGCTCCCGGTTGGTGTCCAAAGAGCAGGTTGACCCCCATGCATTCTGCCCCATAGTGTCAGCAGACAACTCAGAGAGCCAGTGTGAAGTGGCTCAGGTTCCCTTCGAGTGGGGTCTCAGGAACTCTTCAAGTGGCTGTGAGGCCCGCCATGCCTGTAGACTGTCTGTTGGGCAATGATCTAGAGAACTCCCCGTGGGCTACGGTGGAGAGAAAGTCTCATTTGGAAATGTTGGGTCTGCCTGAGTGGGCGTGTGTGACCACTCGGTCCATGACAGCTCAGAAGGATGTTCAGGAGGGTCTGGAGCCTGAAAGTATGGCCCAGGCCCCTGCCTTAAAGAGAAGGGGTAGGGGGTGTGGGAAACCGGCCCCCGCGGTTCCCACGGTCCCAGAGGGAGCAGACCTTGAGAGGGATGCCCTGGAACCTACAGGGGAACAAGTGGCCGAACTGGGGGACCTACCGGAGCTGACCCAGTGGCAGCAGGAAGGGGGGTCCTCCAGGGAGGAATTTTGCGAGCAACAGAGAACCTGCCCTTCTCTTGAAGGGGTGCGGCGACAGGCCGCCGCCCAGGCAGCAGGTGATCAGACAGGGTCACATTGGGAGAACGACCTCCTTTACAGCGAGCCTAAGGTTCCTGAGCCTGGGTCAGCCCGTGTGCTGGTGGTACCCCAGCGCTTCAGGACCTTCCTACTGGGGTTGGCTCATGATGTGCCACTGGCCGGACATCTGGGGCAGACCAAGACCTTTGAGAGGCTGGTCACCCACTTCTATTGGCCCCAGATGCGCAGGAGCTCAGATGCTCACTGCAGGACGTGAGAGACTTGCCAGGCAAGTGGGAAGAGTGGGGGGAAGATTAAGGCCCCACTACAGCCCTTTCCCGTGGTGAGCACCCCATTCGAGAGAGTGGGCATTGATATTGTGGGGGCCTCTGGATCCCAAGACAGCCATGGGCAACTGGTTCATCCTGGTCTTGGTGGACCATGCCACCTGGTACCCTGAGGCCATCCCGCTCAGGACAGTGACGGCCCCCGTGGTGGGACGGGCACTGATGGGGATTTTCTCCCGTGTGGGATTCCCCAGAGAGGTGGTGTCCGATAGGGGAACTAACTTCATCTCCAAGTACATGAAGTCTCTGTGGGAGGAGTGTGGGGTAACATATAAGTTCACCACTCCTTACCACCCCCCAGGGTAATGGGCTGGTTGAGAGATTCAACTGGACCCTCAAGGGCATGATTATGGGCCTAGGTGAGCCCATCAGGCGTAAGTGGGACGTCCTCTTGCCATGCCTGTTGTTTGCTTGCCGTGAGGTGCCACAGAAGTCCTTAGGGTTCAGTCCCTTTGAGCTGCTCTATGGTCACCCGGTAAGAGGGCCTCTGGGTCTGGTCAAGGAAGGCTGGGAGAAATCCCCCAGGAAACCTCCCCAGGATGTGTTTAGTTACATGCTGGCCTTCAGGAACCAGACTCGGCGCTTCAGGAAACTTGCGAGGCGAACCTGGAAGCCAGCCAGGAAGAGATGAAACGCTGGCACGATCAGAATGCCACTCTGATCGAGTTTCAGCCTGGACAGAAGGTTTGGGTCATGGCCCCGGTGGAGCCCTGTGCGCTCCAGGATAAGTGGACCGGCCCCATTGAGGTGGTGGAGCGCAAGAGTCCTGTTACCTACGTGGTGGACTTGCAGTCTCCCAGGAACCCCTTGTGGGTCCTGCATGTTAACCGCCTGAAGCCCCACTTTGAGAAGTCTGAAGTGGGCATGCTTCTGGCCACAGATGCTGGGATGGAGGAGGAGAGCGAGCCCCTTCCTGACCTCCTGTGTGCAGGGGAGCGAGATGGGTCAGTGGAGGGTGTGGTCCTCTCCACCACACTGACCCCTGAGCAGCAGGGTGATTGTCGCCAACTGTTGGGGCAATTCAGTGATCTGTTCTCCCTGGTACCTAGTGTCACTGATTGGTGTGTCCATGACGTGGACACCGGGGACAGTCCTCCCATTAAGCACAAGGCTTACTGAGTGACTGACCGGGTAAGGGCTTACATTAAGGATGAGGTTACCAAAATGTTTGCCCTTGGGGTGATTGAGTCCTCTAGCAGCCCTTGGTCCAGCCCAGTGGTCCTGGTACCAAAAGCTGCAGCGCCTGGTACCACCCCAGAACTTCGGTTCTGCGTGGACTATCGGGGCCTCAATTCAGTCACGAAGACTGACGCGCACCCCATCCCCAGAGCTGATGAGCTCATAGATCGGTTAGGGGCTGCAAAATACCTCCGCACATTTGATTTGACGTCTGGGTATTGGCAGATCGCCTTGACCGAGGGAGCAAAGGAGAGGTCACCCTTCTCCACACCCGATGGGCACTACCAGTTCCGGGTGATGCCCTTTGGAATGAAGAATGCCCCTGCCACCTTTCAGAGGCTGGTCAACAGGGTGTTGGTGGGGCTGGAAGACTTCAGTGCCGCCTACCTGGATGACATTGCGGTGTTTAGCTCCTCTTGGGAGGACCACCTGCGCCACCTCTGGGAGGTATTGATGGCACTGCGGAAGGCAGGCCTCACAATCAAAGCCAGTAAGTGCCAGATTGGGCAGGGTTCTGTAGTGAATTTGGGGCACCAGGTGGGGAGCGGCCAGGTGGCGCCCCTTCAGCCCAAAATTGAAACTATCCTGGCATGGGAACCCCCCCCAAGACTCAGACGCAGGTGAGAGCCTTCTTGGGACTCACGGGGTACTACAGGAGGTTTGTCAAGGGATATGGCAACATTGTTGCACCCTTGACTGAGCTGACTTCTAAGAAGCAGCCAAAGAAGGTAAACTGGACTGACACCTGTCAGAACGCTTTTGACGCCCTGAAGACTGCCATGTGCACCGAACCCGTGCTTCAGGCGCCCGACTTTTCAAAGGAATTTGTTGTCCAGACAGACGCCTCAGAGCATGGTATAGGGGCTGTTCTGTCACAGGTCAATGAGGAGGGACTAGACCAACCGGTAGCCTTCCTAAGCAGGAGGTTACTTCCCCGGGAACAGAGGTGGAGTGCAATTGAGCGTGAGGCATTTGCTGTGGTCTGGGCGCTGAAGAAGCTGAGACCATATCTGTTTGGGACTCACTTCCGGGTTCAGACAGACCACAGGCCCCTTAGATGGTTGATGCATATGAGGGGTGAGAATCCCAAGTTGTTGAGGTGGTCCATTTCCCTATAGTGTATGGATTCCACGGTGGAACACCGCCCTGGTACAGAACACGCCAATGCTGACGGTCTGTCCAGGTTTTTCCACCTTAGTGATGAGAACTCCCAAGGGAATGGTTAGTTCTCCCCACATTTCAGCTGGAGGGGACGCGTGTTAGACCTGGCATCATTTGCGCGGGTCTCCCTTCCTCTTTTCGCTTCTTACCTTTTATGTTGGCTGGATTAAGATGCTCCGGGCGCTGTGCCACTGCCAATCAGTGACACAGCGCGAATGCTCCCTGTGTAAAGATAACTGTATGAATTGGGATAATCATAATTGGCTCGTTTGGTTTACCGGTCAGTCTCTAGTATCAGTGCACTGTGTGTGCCCAGGGCTGGTAGATCAAATACTGCTGGTGGGCCGGCAGCGCTGATTTGCGCTACCCACCGAAGCAGCTTTTAAAGTATGTCCGTGTCGCATGTTCTAATAGCGAGTTACCCTCCATTTCACTGTTTACTATTGTGAGGCTATCCGTTCTCATAGGCCAGAATGGGCAGGCTGAGTATTACATGCCCTAATCCTACCTGCCCCTAGGAACCTGATAGGAACGTCGAATTTGATACATTTAAGCTCAGGACATTGAGATACATCTTTTAGTAAGGATTATTTGCGTAGCCCGTGTTCGAAAATACCTCTGCTAGAAACGAGGTATTTTCTGGCCTCAGCTTTCCTGTAGGCTTTGCTAGCATGTGTATTGGCCATCGGGTTTTGGAGCAGCAGGGCAAGCTGGGTCAGACCTGGCTGGAGAGAGAGATCGGCATTTCAAGTATGGAGAGGGGTGACTCTTTGATCTGAGCAGGGCAGTGCCTGGCAAGGTGAATGATGGCTCCACCTCCCACTGGGCGTCTGATAGCAGACCTCCAGATTCTCAAAGGGCAGGATGTCGCCTCGTAAACCAAGTGCTCCCCGACCCCACCGAACTGGTTCTGGCTGGATGCAGTGATTTGTGACTGCAGAGAACAAAGACGTTTTAGGTATAAAATGCTGCGCTGAAACCTGTTTCAAGTGTGTTCCTTCTGGATGTCAAGACGAAACTCTGTCCGAGTGAACAGAGGAAAGGACTTTGAAACTTTCACCAAGCTTGCCGAAGAAACTACCCGAGGGCCTGAATTGAGAGCGCCTCCTGCTGAAGTCTCAGGGACATTAGACTTCACCCCGTCAGCCGTCTGAATTCCTGTGCTAGGGATTCTACTTGCAGGTGAGGCCGCCGTCGAGTAATCCGGAACCTCTAGTTCTACTGTGAGGAACGCGGACTGGTAACCCTTGTTAACTCTGTGTGTGGGCCGCCGCAGCTAAGAGAGAGCTGCCGCCGCTGAGCGCCCGCCTTAATTTGAATCTCCGGAACCTTCGCTGAATCTGTGTGGGCCGCCGCAGCTAAGAGAGAGCTGCCGCCGCTGAGCGCCCGCCTTAATCTGAATCTCTGGAACCTTCGCTGAATCTGTGTGGGCCGCCGCAGCTAAGAGAGAGCTGCCGCCGCTGAGCGCCCGCCTTAATTTGAACCTTCGGAACCTTCGCTGAATCAGTGTGGGCCGCCGCAGCTAAAAGAGAGCTGTAGCCGCTGAGTGCTCGCCGTTGTGCCAGCCTGGTCGAGATCATCGTGATTTGTCCTGTGGGCAGCCGCAGCTAAGAGAGAGCTGCTGCCGCTGCGTGCCCTGCATCTTTGCCAACCTGGCCTCATCGTGATTTGTCCTGTGGGCCGCTGCAGCTAAGAGAGAGCTGCTGCTGCTGAGTGCCCGCACCTTTGCCAAACTCCACATCAGCGTGATTTGTCCTGTGAGCCGCCGCAGCTAAGAGAGAGCTGCTGCCGCTGAGTGCTCGCACCTTTGCCAACTTTGCATCATTGTGATTTGTCCTGTGGGCCGCCGCAGCTAAGAGAGAGCTGCTGCCGCTGAGTGCTCGCACCTTTGCCAACTTTGCCTCATCGTGATTTGTCCTGTGAGCCGCCGCACCTAAGAGAGAGCTGCTGCCGCTGAGTGCCAGCACCTTTGCTAACTTTGCATCATCGTGAATCGTCCTGTGGGCCGCCGCAGCTAGGAGAGAGCTGCTGCCGCTGTGAGCCCACCATGGAGCTGCACGACGCGAGTCATCACCACCACCAGCCCGGGCCGCCGCAGCCGCGTGGTGCTGCCGCTGAGGGCCCGCCGGTCCCCGAGTGCCCGAATCATTGTGAGTGCACGTAGCGGACCACTGCAGTCGAGAACTGTGGTCGCTGGGAGTCCGCCTGTCACCGTCTCCGCTTCTTCGAGAAGCTACGTGCTGTGTCCCCGTCCAACGGCAGGTATCTGGTGCGCAACGGGTCACGTAGACCCAGGCCTTGAACTCAGTCAGTGCCACGTTCTGGTGAACAAGTTATTGCCTTTTTAAGTCCCTACTGATTTACGTGCATTGTGACTGGTTAAAACGCTTTTGAGAGTCTCGCACTAAACCTTAGATAAAGATATTATTTTTCTATACCTACTTGAGTTGTGTCCTTTTGTGGTGTCATTACTGCCTTATTGTGCATGGTCATAAATGCTTCACACACTGCCTCTGAGATAGGCCTAACTGCTCGTGCTACGTTACCACAGGGTTGAGCAGGGGTTATCAAAGTGGGTAGCCCACTTGCCCTGACTTAGGAAGAAGGGTCCCTATTTGGACATTGGCGCCAGCCATGGCCAACTAGAGACCCCCATTTCTAACAGCACCCCTGACCTCTGAAGGTGTGTTACCACTACCATCATTTTAGTCCACACCCGAGGAGCACTGGTGAGACCAAAGTGGAGGTTAGCGAACTGAAAATGCTCCTGTCCTACCACAAATCACAGGTAGCAACAATGGGCATATAGGACGGGTATATGGAAATAGGTGTCCTGCAGGTCCAACACCTCTATCCAATCTCCAGGGTTGAAAGTAAACAAGACCTGGGCCAGGCTGAGCATTTTGAATTTCTCTTTCCAGAGGAAGGTGCTGAAAGAGTGCAGGTCTAAAATAGGACGAAGGTCTCTGTCCTTCTTGGAGACCAGAAAGTAGCAGAAATAACAACCAAGATACACTTCTGGTGGGGGCACCTTCTCGTTAGCCCCATTGGACAAACAGGCTTGTCGTTCCTGCCATAAAATGGAGAGATGGTCCTCTGTCAGTCACAGGGGTGATGGTGGAAGGTGGGGTAGCGAGAGAATGAAAGGTAGGGTACATACTCACCCGACAATTTGCAAGACTCATTAGCCTGTTATAACTTGCCAACCCTGCAAGAATCATAAGATCCTGCCTCCCACCAGGTGGTTGTGCTCCAATAAGGGCACTCTAAATGGGTTTGACAGATCGAGCTGCAGAGGTGGGGGGGCAGGAGGGGGAGTGGACTGGGCAGTCCAGTGACCTTGATCGCATGGGCGGTGGGCACCATGGCTTTGACCATGAAACTACTGGGCGCCTTGTGAGGGTTGAATTGGCTTACGGTACAGGGTACCTCTGCCAAAAACACAAAACGAGTGGTAGGGCTGATGCACATGGTGAGGTAGGGCAGATAAGTCAAAGGAGCGTGCCATGGCTCTGCCTTCCTTGAACAGCTCAAGAGCGGAATGTGCCTTGTGCCCAAGCAGGTGAGTCCCATTGAATGGCATGTTCATGAGGGATTATTGGACATAGCCCGAAAAACCAGTGGACCGCAGCGAATGGAGACACTAGTGTCAATGGCCTGCTCGATGGAATCAGTGGTGTCCAAGCCACAACGAATTGTGAACTTGGCTGTATCATGACCATCCTGTACGGCCTGGCCCAGGACAGGTCGAAGATCTTCAGGAACACCTAGAAGGACTTGAGTCACCGAATCTCAAAGGATGTGGAAATAGTGCCCCAGTAAGCAAACGTTTCTCAGTTTGGGCTCCCTCTTAGGTGGGGGGATCTTAGTCCGGAATGTGTTCGGGTTATCCTGTTGAAGACACCTGCACCACCAAGCTTACACTGGAGGGTGCTGAGATGAAAATTCCAGGTCGCCCGGGGCAAGGCAGTGGTGTTGTGCAATCTGGCGGTTGACCGGCGGGCCTGAGCAAGGTTGGCCCATCCCCCCAATAAAGTATTTGTTAAAAGGTAAAAGGGGCTAAGTTGACAGTCTCTGTGCAAGGACTTCCATAAGAACATTAGTCTTGACCTCCAGTGTGGGGAGCTGAATGTCAGGGACTTCGGTTGCTCTGCGTATAACCATGGCTTAAGAAGCACTTTCCTCAGTGGCTGGCCCAGGGGGTGAGAGGAGGGCTGTCTCTGGGGAAGTATGAAGGCCACCAGCCTCATGCAGGTTGTCATACCAATTCTCCTTGTGATCTGGTTGGCCAATCCAGTCCCATCACCATTACCTGAATTTGTGCCGAACAAGGAATTCAAGAATTGTCGTTGTGGAGCAAATCAAGTGGAAGAACCTCAATGGTGGAGGAGTGTGGCCTCGGTCGAGGTAGGGTTAGTGCTGACTCTGTGTCAGAAAGGACAACTGGAGCCTCATCATCTGCCATTGATTGGGTCGGCATCAGTGTTAAAGTACCTGGAACTGGTGTGGACCGTGCGCCGAACTTGGGACAGGAGTTGAAGGCAGTCATGTTGCAGGCTTGGAGCATACAGTTAGCACAGAGGGTGAATCGACTAGCAGTAATCCAGGTTGAGAACCTCTCAGCTCCGTGAGGCCAACAGATGTACCATAGGGAGTCCGCAAGAATCCAAAGGGTCAGGGCATGGCCTCGCAGAACTCCTCAATCTGTTTAGGAGTGGCGGATGGCCCAGGAAATTCGGGTTGTGCTGCAACAAGCTGCAGGATCGGCCCCGAAGTTGAACGATTTCGAAAGCGAGATCGGAAAGTATGGTGTTGCCTCCGCGCTCTGTCTGGGGAGCGGGAATGGTGGGAACAGGCAGAGTCTCGCTTAAATTTCTTGTGTTTTTTTCTTCAACATAAGACTTTGATCGAGACAAAGACTAACCTCTGGAACGACTCCTGTAACTTCTGTATCTCAAACTAGACCAGGACCGAAAATTCGACTTGGACCGGTCTCATTGCGGAGTCTTCCAGTGCTTAGTGATATAGTGTTTTGCCTTCAAGTTCATCGACGCACAGTCACTACAGGCCTAAGAGTTGAGGTTCGACCCCAGGCAAATCTGATGAGGATCATTCATAGACATTGTCTTGCGACAGACCTTAAAACCTGTAGTTTTGGGAGGTGACATGTCCCTAAAAAGAGAATTTTCAGCATGGTAATGTCTCAAAAAGAGACGAGGGAGCTCTGGACGCACGTCTGGTGGCGCAGAAAGGAGCTGAAGTCAGCACGCAGGAGTAGCACCTATATAGGCTCTGCACGTCATTTTCGGAGCATAACAGTGTCAGTAATGAGTTGCATGGTGTTACCTACCAGATTGCAGTTACTTCTGAAATGTTTCCAGATCCAGGCTGACACATAAGGAATATTAAAAAGGAGAGTTGTTTGTGGTTAGCAGTCTCTAACAGAAAGAGAGTTTCCAAAGGTAAATAACTTTTTCTTCTGATGGATACTTCCAACTGCAGATTCCTCACCTTGTGAATAGATACCAAAGCAGTACCACCCAAGGTGGTGGGGCTGTGGAATGGCCTAGAATCAAAAAGTCCTGCAGGACCGAGTGGGCAAAATGCCCATCCTTATCGATCTGACTGTCAAAGCAACAGTTCTTTGTAGCAGCCTTATCAGTAGAAGAAGGAGGAGCCCCCAGACCTTCTGCACCACCTTGCCCTTCTTTGCCTAGGGAACCCCACAATGAGCTGACCGTCCTCTTGATGTTCCATGGCATAATCAATGTAAAAGCTCGGCGCTAGAATGGAGCACGGCTCCAAAGACTTTGGAGCTTGCTCAGGATAGAGAAGATCACTGCCTCTTTAGAGAAGCGGGAAGCACACAATTTGAAAGAACATGGGGAGCATGTATTGATTTCTTGTCAACGTAATATAAAGAACTTACATGTCCTAAATATGTCAGGCTAATAGTACCAATGTCTTGAACTTGTTGCTCATTGCAGTTTGGGAAAAGCTCTGAACTCCACTGTGTTGAGGCTCCCCCACTGAATGGAGGCCACTGTGAGGAAATCAGGTGGAATTTAGGCTTGTTTGCTGAGAAACCCAATGATGGTAAAAGATTCACAGTGTGACCGGAGGTGGTCTACGACTGACTGCAGTGAGCCCGCCACCACAGCCAGTCATCGAAGTATAGATATACAGAACTCCCCACCTCCGAAGATGGGCAGCAATGACTGCCATCACTTTTGAGAACCCCCGAAAAGAACTTGTGAGGCCAAAGGGGAGCACTGCAATCTGAAAATGCTCCTGCCCCACCTAGAACTATAGGTAACACCTGTGGTATTGCAGGATGGGTATATGAAAGTGCATGTGCAAGTCGAAGGACACCATCCATTCTTCTGGGTCCAGAGAAGAAGGATCTGAGCCAATGTGAGCATTTTGAATTTGTCCTTCTGCAAGTAAGCGTTCATGTTTTGAAGGTCCAACACAGGCCTGAGGCCTCTGTTCTTTTTTGGGACAAAGAAGTAACCAGAGTAACTAACTCCAACTTTTTCAGAGTCTGGTAACTCTCTTTAAGGCACCCGTGGTGATCAAAAGGGGTACCTCCTGTAGCAACAACAGATGTTCTGCAAAAATTTGTTCCAGTGTAGGAGAGAAAAGGCAGGGCGTAGACTGTTTATGCAATTTGCAAGACACATCTGTCAAATGTGATGGATTGCCAACCCAGGAGAGGGGTTGAATACTGCCTCCCCCTCTCCCCCGGGTGGGCATGGGCCACTGAGGCCAACTAAAGCGGTTTGTTTGCCAGTACAGCACAGGAGGAGGAAGATTGCCCCCCCCCCCTGCCCCCTGTGGACCCACTCATTGCATGCTAGATCTGCATCCGCGGCCCAAATGACCTGGGCTGTCTGCTGCATCACTTATTGGGAAGGCTGTTGCTGGTAGTACACCAGCTCTCTAGAATAACCCCTGTATTTCCACAACTGGTGCAGAAATTGTATGGCAGTGTTGAATAAGTTACTTACCTTCAGTAATGCCTTATCTGGTAGACTAGATCTAGCTGCAGATTCCTTACCTTTGAATTATCCCCAGACATCAGACTGGATCCGTAAATTTTTCTACAGCAGTAACTCTGCGCATCGGTAGAAGGCATCGAGCGACTCCGTAACTATGTTGTCCACTGGATGTGACGCCGTCAGAGTCCATATAAGCCCTCCCTTGATGCACTGATGTCAGTTTTTTCCGCGACTACTTTCCGCACTAAAAACGCAGAGCCACGTATTGAAACTGCCATGGAAACAGTGTGCCCAAAAAGATTCCTCTTTTTGAAAGACACTTATATTAAGTATTATTGCCCATTTGGTGTGTCTTATATATATATATTTTTTTTACACCAATGAAGAGCACAAAGGTGTGTAAAAGGGATCCTGAAAAAAACGAGAACCAGTTTGCATAGTGGGGAGGATGGGTGGCTTAGTAAGGAATCTGCGGCTAGATCTGGTCTCTACCAGATAAGGCGTTACCGAAGGTAAGTAACTTATTCATCTAATAAAGATGTCTAGCCGCAGATTCCTTACCTAAGCAATACCATCACGGAGAAGGTCTGCAAACTGATTCCAAGAAATATCCCCGACTAGGCTGTCCAGTCTGCATAACAAAAAGAAAGACTGCTTGCCAGGAGGGGAGTGAAAGAAACATCCCATCAGAAAACTCGGGGAATAATCAGTACAGAACCGAACCCACAGTCATGCAAAGACATGGGAGAAAATGCATGGCAGAAGAACAAGACAAGCAGGAAGAACACTCCATATAAACATAGCACTACAACGCCCCTCGGAAGGGCAACCGGTACAGAGACCACGGTGGAAGGTCAAGGACAACAGCTTAAACTACTGGGCCAAGCTCCCAGCCATAGAAGTAGGAAAGGCAGAGGGGTCCAGCCAATAGCTGATAAAGCATTGCGAGCAATAGCAACAATCATGGCCATAGACCCCATTAGGCAGACAAAACACATCGAGAGGGAGGAGGTTCTCGGGGACAATATGCAGGGTAGAATCCCAACAAAAGAAGGTATAAAACTCATGTAATTAGATATATATATATATATATATATATAAAATATATATAGGCCAACACCTGGGAGACCTATGCAGACAACCAGGCCACAGCGTAAAAGCAATTAGTATTGGAAGATCAAGGCCAGAAATAAAAGAACAACTAAAGGGCCAGTGTAAAAAAGGAACAGAAAGTGAGGCAGCGCCCACAGCCTAGGTAGCAGGAAGGCCAGAACCTGTGCCCCGCCAATAAGCCAGGGAACAACGTGGGTGAGGATCCGGATGCCACACAAGATCATACTCGGTAGCCTATTAGTACAAGGGAGATGAGCCCCCAAGGGGTGAGTACTGCAACAGCGCTCACAAGAAGTGGGGGAAATTTCCTGGAAAAGAATCCTATGGAATCACAAACCTCTGTACGATCCAACCCGGAGTGGACGGGCAAGGAACCCATGTCCAAGAAGAACAGAAGAGGAACATTCGCCACATACCCCCAAAAAGCGCAGAAGGCGCACCTGAAGAACAGCCAGGCCAGTAACGAAATGTTGGATTTGGGCTCGGAGGTGTCATAGATAAGCTTCCAATCAAAAATGAAAGCAACCGCAGCTTGCACAAGGTAGAAGCAGAGGAAAAAACAGGCTATGGAAGAGGTAGGGCGGCCGAGTCAGCCAGTCATTCAAAGATGGTAAACAACCGTCACCCCGCATGCTGTTACAACGCGGTCGGAACAACGACCGCGTTGTGATAACGCATACCATTACCCCGCAAGTCGTTACAACGATTTGCGGAGGGGGGAGTCCGCACAGACTGGAGTTGGAATAGTAAATTTTACTATTCCAACATCCAGCGCCCCCCCTCCGCAAGTCGTTGTTACGACTTGCACCCCATTACCCCAATGGTATGCGTTGTTACAACACGGTCGTTGTAACGACCGCGTTGTAACAACATGTGGGGTAATGGTATGCGGGAAAAAGAGGCATATTCTTCAAAGATACGTACAAGAGAGGGCCACAAGAAACCTAAGAGAGAAAAAGGGATGGACAGGGGCCTGTTTCACCCGTGCATAGTGAGAATTAGCACAAGAAGCGCTAACGCTTGATGAGAGAAAGAGGGAACACCACACAGGGCGGACCCAGACAAAGAATCGTAGGCCAAGAATCATGCTCCTTCCTTCACATCTGCTAGTAAAGAAGGGCACCAACAGAGTGGAAGGGAAGAACCCCCGGCCAGTGCAGAAAAACACTCAATAGTGAGGAACCCCTGTGCACCATCTGCTAACTTGCACCAAGCACAGTATGTGGAGTCCCCTATATAGGGTATGATGGCATCAGAAATATATTGAAGAATACATGTAAGGCATACAGACTAAATACCCTGTCAGACAGGGAACAAGGCAACAGTGCATCTGCGCAATACCATGAAAACACCCCAATCAGAACCTGAGAAGAAAGCAAAGAAAACAGTGTAGCCACCGGTGTAGACACCAACAGGGTCAGAAATTAAGATGCGTTCCAGAGAACAACCAGAGACCACAACCTGTGTTCGACAGGGTAGAAAGAAAGTATCTGCCGGGGCAGGGCACCACACGGACGACATATGTGGCGGGACAAGTGAAAAGAAGAAGCCAACTGGCACAGCCCTATAACAGACCATACAGAAAGTAATGCAAGAGACTATTCTCAGCCCAACAGAGTACGGGGGGGGAGGTGAAGAAGACGGTATGGAAATCGGGTATTAAGGTTTTGCTCCACTCAGACTATCCCGAAAAAGGTAAGGCATAGTCAGCTCGAGAACCAAACATATATTGCCCATTGAAAGGCATGTCTACCAAGGCTGACTTAGCAGCCTCAGAAAAGCCAGAGGTACATAGCCAGGCACGCCGGCGAAGATCAACCGAAAGGACCATGGCCCGTCCAACAGAATCTTTGGTATCCATGCCACAACCAATCAGTAATGTAGCCACCTGACGGCCATCCTGGATCAGCTGAGAAAGAGTGTCCGAGTGTCATCAGGGATGGAGGTTAGAAGGCACGAGACCGAATCCCACAGCACATGAGATAGACGGCCCAAAAAACACAAGCCGTAGTAAGGGACCGTAAGGGACGATAAGATATATCGACAAAAAGCATCCAGACCTTTAGACTCTCTGTCCGGAGGGGCATCAGGCACGGCACTCATTTTGGGGGAGGCTGTAGCAGCCTAAACCACAAAGCTGTGAAGAGTTGGCTGACGGGAAAGGCAGAGCGGGTCTACAGGGGCAGAATGGTGCCTATGAGCTACACATCGGTCCACTGAGGTCCTTGTAACGGGTTTAGCCCAAGTGCCCAACAGAATATTAAAAAGGGTTTCACTGAAGGGAAGCGCAGGCTCAGTACTCAGCTGGTCCTGCTGAAGCACCCGAAGTAGGGGATCAATGGCCACTTCCATAGTAAAGGCTGCGGCCCCAGAACTACGTCAACTCTCTGCAAAAGCAGAGCTATCCTCCGAAGCGAGGTGAGGAGGCGAAAATAAGCCCAAGGAAGGTGAAGAATCAAGGCCACTAGCGTCACCAAGGGCAGAAACCCAATGACACTCCAGAGGAGGCTCAGTCATGTGATCACCCTCATCACCAAAATACCGGTGTGTCAAGGAGAAAATAGCAGGGGTCTTCTCCGAAAGCAGAGGAAGGGAACCCAACAAGGACTGATCCACTGACACCGTTCCAGACATCGATTGGTGACGAGGAGGGGAGACAAAGAAGGGGCAATCGGGTCGTCGACGCCGAGGTCGGCAGATACGTCACAAGTGGGAACCCTGAGGGGCCTTGCACCGGAGCCGAGATGGAGTCAATCATGGATTCGCAGGGCCCCACTGACACCGAGGGAGGTGGTTTGGAGTCATTCTAGGTTTCACAGACCTCTGGTCTGAGAAGCACACCAGAGGGAGGTTGAGAGCCAAAAATGGCATGGAGGGAGAGCTAGAATTCCCTCATCTGAGCCACAGTTGCCCCGGCACCAGGAAACAATTGAAGGCATGGCCCAGTCGCCCGACTCCAAAATAGGAGGAAAAAGAGGAGAGTCAGGGACACACATATGTACGTGGTAAAGTGTGGGCAGGCCCTGGCACAGACCGCCAATGGAGTGAATTACCAGGCGACCATGAGGACGAAGGGCTTCAGGAGCTGGCACCCGGAAGAAGAAGAGGACCGTGACCAACAAGGGGCCGATGACCACTGCATCGCCAACAGTGTCTTGTGGAGCTCCTGCAACGTCACTGAAGCTGAAGACACGAGCCACACTGTTCAAAGTCAGGGTACGTGCCTAGACACCACATGCAAATAGGATGAGGGTGCAGGGTCTACATCATAGACCTCGAAGATCTCCAGAAAAAGCACACTGTTTCGTCGTGGTAGGCCAAAAATGGCCAGAGGTACCGCTCTCCGGATCCACGTGGAAGCCCGGAAAGGAAGAAACTGATGTCAGCAGAGGGCTTATATGGACTCTGATGATGTGACATCTGGTGGACGACGGCGTTATGGAGTCGCTGCACGGCCTCTACCGACGGGCAGAGGTACTGCTGTAGAAAGATTTCCGGATCCAGACTGGCACCTGGGGATAATGCTACGGTAAGGAATCTGTGGCTAGACGTCTCTATCAAATAACAGTCGTAAAAAGAATGTACTGTAGCTCTGCTATCATTAAAGTGTTCAAAAGTGTAGTCTGCATTTTCTCCGAAGAAGTAAAACCCATCAAATGTTATGTCCATCAGTGAAGCCTCTATATCGCCAGAGAACCCGGACCACCTCATCCAGGCATGTCTACATAGGCAAACGCTTGTACCAACCGCCATGCCAATGGTGGTATCCAGACTGGCTCGGATAACATACATAGTCACGTCTTGCTCATTGTGGATCTTCTGGGCTAGAGAGGCCCTAAAATCTTCTGAGACTGTCAGCAAGATTTCACTGGCTATGCCCCAAAGGGAAAGTGTGTATTGGCCCAACAGACAAAATTACATTTATGGACTGCAGCACCAAGAAGAAAACATATGTTTGCCAAAGGCCTCAATCCATTTTGATTCTCAGTCTGGAAAACTGGTTGAAAATTAGTTAGGGTTCACCTTACTGATTGAGCCATGTACAATAAGTTTCTCTAGAGTGGGGTGCTTGGTGAGAAAATCTGGGTCACCAGGTACTGGTCTATGACGCCTGGCCACCTGCCTGTGAACAGGCAGGCAAGAACATGGTTTCAACCAGGAAGCCATCAGAGTATCTGTGAGGGCATTATTAAATGGAAGCAAGGGTTCAGACGTTGCTGGATAAGGCTGTAAGACTTCTGTCAAAACATTTGTCACACTCTCAATGGAGGGCAGCTGTAATTATAGTACTTCTTCTGCCCTCCAAACCACCTCTGCACACAAGGCACCTTCTTCCCATGGTGGCCCCTGTGGCAAGTCAATATCTACCTCGGGGGCAGTATCCAGCCCACCGGTGTTTTGAAAATCAAGGTATCGGGCATCATCAGAGTAACAAGGCACATAATCAGAATCAAAAAGAGAATGAATCCTCTGCTGTTAGCTGTAACAAGGTAGAGGCACATGGTTAGAGTTAGGGAGTATGAGAACAGGTTGTGGTTTTGTAGTATCATAGTGTGACATCGGTCAATCTTGAGCCAACATCTGGTCAGGATCTGACATGGGCACTGGATCATCCACTGGCATTGGAAACCAGCATGGGTCTCTGGGCTGCGGTGAAAGTCTGGAATAAAGTCAGTACAGGGGCAGTAATGGATCCAGAGGGGACAAACAGCACCAGGGAGGTATCTTGACTGGAGGCTCTCGGATTCCATTAATCCTGAAAGCGACGTGCCGGAAGCGCAGTGAAAATTTGCAACATGGCCTGTTTGAAGGGATTGGCTCCATAGCTGGTGATTGCGATTGAGTGCAACTGACATCTTGATGCTCTTGCCCCTTATCTTTCAATCAATCAATCAATCAGGACTAGTAAAATGCGGCAAATCATCAGTGGGGGTCTCAAGGTGCTGAAGTTTCTAGCTGCTTCATGGTGCTCTGTTCAGTCGAACAGCCAGGTCTTGAGCCCCTTCCTGAATTTCTGAAGTGATGAGGTGGTTCTTGGTGGACTTTGGAATCAGATTGGCAGGTGGGGTCAAGTCATGCTTCAAATACTTATGCTTGCATTTGGATTTAGACTTTAACTTACTGTAGAACTTCGAGTGGGAAGTGGAATGGTCGTGGGAACGGCCCTGTGACTGAGACTTGACCCGCGACTTGGAGTGGGATCTACATTAAGGCCATGAGTAATGCACAAGTTACTTACTTGTGTAACGATATATCTGGAAGAGACATTAGTTAGTGATAGATTCCTTACCTTAGAATATCCCCAGGCGTCAGACTGGATCCGGAAAGTTTTCCTCAGCAGTACCCCTGCGCGTCGGTAGGCGTCGTCGTGCGGCTCCTCGTACGTTGCTGGCGTCGTAGTCGCCAAGATGGCGTAATCGGAGCTACTTACACGCGCGCTGACGTCAGTTCTGTATACGACTTTCCGCGCCAGGAACGCAGAGCCATGCCAGAGACCGACTACAGGTGCAATAGAACTAGGGCCCTGGAAGGGACTACCTGAACTCTAGAGAACAGTTAGAAGAACGGGGAGGATGGGTGGGCGGTAAGGAGTCTATCACTAACTAATGTCTCTTACAGATATATCGTTACACAAGTAAGTAACTTGTGCATCTGTAAGAGACACGTTAGTGATAGATTCCTTACCTTAGAATACATACCCAAGCAATACCAACCCCGGTGGTGGGTCTGCGAAGTGAGATTACACCAGAAAGTCACGGAGAACCGAACGGCTAAAGAAGCCGTCTCTCCGGACTTGACTGTCAAGGCAACAGTGCTTAGTGAAAGTATGCAGCGAGGCCCACGTGGCTGCCTGACAGATGTCTTGCATGGGGACACCGCGTCGCTGTAGTAGCTGACGTTGCCCTGGTAGAATGGGCGCGCAGCCCTACTGGAGGTTCCTTTTTAGCCAGAGTAACAGGCTTTAATACACAAGACAACCCATCGGGAGAGAGTCTGCTTGTGTACAGCTGGACCTTTCTTGGGGCCCACATAGCCAACAAAGAGCTGGTCATCCACCCGGAACTGTTGTGTGCGGTTGAGATAGAATGAAAGCGCACATTTGGGGTCCAGACGGTGGAGCCTCTCTTCCTCTTTCGAAGGGTGCGGAGGTGGAAAGAAAGTGGGCAGAGTGACAGTTCTCCCAAGATGAAAGGCAGTGACTACTTTCGGTAGAAAGGAGGGACGTGGGCGAAGCACAACCCTGTCCGGATGAATCGCCAGGAAAGGAGGTTTACATGAAAGAGCCTGGAGCTTACTCACCCGCCTAGCGGAGGTGATGGCCACCAGGAAGACAGGTTTCAAAGTTAATAACCGCAAAGGACAGTTATGAAGAGGCTCAAAGGGAGCGCACATTAAGTATGTGAGAACCAGGTGCAAGCCCCACTGAGGCATCACAAAGGGAATAGGAGGGAAAAGGTGAGTAATGCCTTTGAGAAATCTATTGACAACAGGGGACTTGAAAAGAGAGGGCTGATTAGGCAGCCTGAGAAAGGCTGAAAGATAGCCCTTGAGAGTGCCCAGAGCAGAGCCCTGCTGGGCCAAAAAGAGAAGGAACCATAGGACCTCAGAAAGAGGGGCAGAAAGGGGGTCTACAGCTTTGGCTGTGCACCATGCCACAAAGTTGTTCCACCGGTAGGCGTAGACAGTTTTAGTCGAGGGACGCCTGGCTGCCAGGATCACATTACAGACTTTAGGAGGCAAGTTAATTGGAATCAACTGTCGCCGCTTAATCTCCACGGAAGGAGGTGGAGGCTGGACAGGTTTGGGTGGAGGACCGTCCCCTGTTGCTGCGACAGAAGATCCTCCCGAAGAGGCAGCCGGATCGGGGGATCCACGCTTATACTGAGTAGCTCGGGATACCAAACTGTTTGAGCCCAGTCCGGTGCCACAAGAATGACTTGGGCCCGGGCGCGTCTGATGTTCTTTAGCACTGTGGGCAAAAGAGGTATAGGTGGAAAGGCGTACAACAGACCGCAACTCCACTCATGACGAAAAGCGTCTCCGAGCGAGTGCTGCCTTGGAAACTCCAACGCGCAGAACTGCTGACATTGCGCGTTCTCTGTGGTGGCGAATAGATCTAACGAAGGTACTCCCCACTGCTGAAAGAGACCTTGTGCCACCTCCGAGTGAAGACGCCATTCGTGATCCATTATGCACCGGCGGGTGAGTTAGTCCGCCATGGCGTTCAAAGAACCTGCCAAGTGTTGAACCACCAGGATAACGCCCCGATGTTCCAGCCATGTCCAGAGGCGCAGAGCCTCCTGACATAGGGTCCACGACCCCACCCCGCCTTGCTTGTTGCAGTACCACATGGCGATGGTGTTGTCTGTGAACACCTGCACTACCCTCCCCTTGACAGAGGGAAGGAATGCTGTCAGTGCAAGTAGGATTGCCCTGAGCTCCAAAATATTGATATGGAGGTTGGACTCTGCCGAAGACCAGAGGCCTCTGATCTCCGCCTCTCCCATGTGGGCGCCCCACCCCAGGAGGGACGCATCCGTTACCACTGTGTGCTCTGGTTGGGGAAGGGAGAGGGATCTGCAGCTGACCCAACACTGGTCCGTGAGCCACCACTGCAAGTCCTGTGCAGTGACCTCCGAGATCTGGACGTAGTCGGATAGAGTTCCCTGATGCTGCGTCCATTGGAACTGCAGGTCCCACTGCAGAGCCCGCATATGCCATCTGGCATGATTGATCAGAAGGATGCAGGAGGCCAAGAGGCCCAGCATTCTCAGTGTCTTCCTGACCAAAACCCAGGACCAGGGCTAAAAAAACGGAATTAGAGCTCGAGTGTCCCGGACTCGCTGTTTGGGAGGATAAACTCGAAATTGCGCCGTGTCCAGAACCACTCTGATGAAGAGGAGCTTCTGAAAGGGAATCAGATGCGACTTCGGCACGTTGATGGAGAACCCCAGCAAATGCAGGAGGTCGGCCGTAGTCTGGAGGTGGGAGACGACTGCTTGGGGCGATCCCGCCTTCAACAACCAGTCGTTGAGATAGGGGAAGACTGAGACCCCTGATCTGCGTAAATAAGCTGCGACCACCGCCATCACTTTCATGAACACCCGAGAACACCTGAGGGGTGCTGGTAAGGCCGAAAGTGAGCACGGTGAACTGAAAGTGTTCGTGGCCAACAGTGAACTGCAGGTAACGCCGGTGGGCCGGCAGGATGGGGATATGAAAATAAGCATCCTGCAAGTCCAACGCTACCATCCAGTCTTGCGGGTCTAGGGCAGACAAGACCTGAGTAAGCGTGAGCATTTAAAACTTCTCCTTCCGGAGGTCTAAGATAGGACGCAGGCCCTTCCTTGGAACCAGGAAGTAGTGGGAGTAACAACCACAACCTACTTTTGGCGTCGGAACGTGCTCGATGGCGAATCCTGCTGCCCACTGGCGTTCGGTGGGCCTGAAACACCGGACTGGGAAGGTTTTGAGGCAGTGGTGGCAGGGGCGGTGGTGGACCAACCCGCCCGCTGGCCGTGTGACCCAGTGCGGTGGGCCCCCCGATCGCGGCTGCGCTGAGACTGTTGCTGCGCAGGCCGGCAGCTCTGAAAGGAACGCGTTTGTGCGCCTGGACCTTGACCTTGAAAGGCAGACCCCAAGGGAGTGCACGTGGTGGCAAGACCCAAGGACTGGGCCGTAGACCAGGAGTCTTTAAAGCGTTCCAATGTGCTGTCACCAAAGAGGTGTGTGCCATCAAAAGGCATGTCCAACAAAGTGTTCTGGACATCCCCTGAGAAGCCAGTTGTTCTGAGCCAGGAGCTCAAGGTTTTTGGATTCCTTGTCCGGAGGTGCGGAAGGGAATGAGAGGCAGAGGCCTAGACAACTAGACTCTTAGGCGTTGGGTGTTGCGTGAGAAAACTGGGGTCGCCCGGGGCCGGGCGATGGCGTCCAGGTGCCTAATAGAATATCTGTAAGCGCGTTATTAAAGGGCAGTAGCGGCTCCGCCGAGGAGGCCGCCGGCTGCAGTACTTCAGTCAGGAGATTGGTCCTGATAGGCACGGATGGGGAGCTCGAAGTTAAGAGCCTCAGCCGCCCTACGCAACAGCACAGAAAAGGACCCAACCTCCTCCGGAGCTACGGAAGAAGGGGACAGTGTACCAGGGTGCGGAGAGAAATCCAGATCGCCTGGACCCTCCACATCGCCCTCCCATTCCAGCTCATCCTCACACTGAGCTGCGAGGGGGTCCTCAGACCCCTCCTAGTACTCCCCTTCGTCCACCATCTGTTTAAGAGGCTGGTAAGGACAAGGGACCCGGGGAAAGGGAATAAATTCCCCTCCTGGAATAAGAATTGGGGGGTAATAGCAACGGCGTCCGGCGTCGGCCCCGGCGCCGAGGCCGGAGCCAACGGCGCCGCAGGGTATCGTGCCGGCATAGCCGGGCCCGGCGCCGGAGGCGGTGCCGGGCACGGTGTCGGAAGCGGCGACGAGGCCGGAGCCAACAGCGCCGCAGTGTATCCTGCCGGCGTAGCTGGGGCCTAAGGCGGCGGCACGGGGCAGAACCACCCAACGGGTCCATGGGGCCCGAAGGCGCTCCGGAGGGACCAGGGAGGGGGTGCCGAGGCCAGAGCCAACGGCGCCGCAGGGTATCATGCCGGCATAGCCGGGGCCAAAGGCGGCGGCAGAACCACCTAATGGGTCCACGGGGCCCGAAGGCGCTCCGGAGGGACCCGATGGGGCAATAAACGGCCCATGGCCGACAGGAATACCTGTATTTCTTCCGGAGTCGCGTACGGCCCCGGGAAAGGCGGGTAGGCCGCAGGCAACAACGGAGGCTCCACCGAGCCGCGGGGGGAGTGACCGCCCGCCCGCCCCCTCCACTGCGTCCCGCGACCGGTGAGGGGTAGACGAGGAGCGACGTCGCTACTTCGATTTGTTATGGCGCTTTGACTTACCTGCTGATGCCGACGAATGATGGTGTCGGCTCCGCGAACTGTCCCTCGACCTCCCACGGGAGCAGGACCTTGAGTGGAATCGATTGTCGGGCCTCCAACAACTCTCGGGAACGCTCCCGTAAAGCCTTCGGCGCCATGGCCGGACAATCGGGGCACGTCTCGGCGTGCCCGAAGCAGAAGAGACACACGTCATGCGGGTCCGCCACCGACATGGTTCCCTACTGCACCAGAAGTCGAGTATTGGACAAAACAAGGGAAACAAGTTCCAGAAACCAAGTTAAAATATTAACTAGGAGTACCGCTCTCTCTCGGATCTGCGCTTGCTGGCACGGAAAAAGAAAGAACTGACGTCAGCGCGCGTGGGCGCATCTAAGTAGCTCCGACTACGTCATGTCGGCGACTACGACGCCAGCGACGTACGCAGAGCCGCACAACGACGCCTACCGACGCGCAGGGGTACTGCTGACTAAAACTTTCCGGATCCAGTCTGACGCCTGGGGATATTCTAAGGTAAGGAATCTATCACTGACGTGTCTCTTTCAGATTCTTGTGTTTGGCAACATACAACTTTGTCTCCTAGTCTCAAATAGCTTTCAGGTGCACGAGGGAGCACTTATCACAGCACTTCAAATCATGTCCTGAGGCAAGGCGTCAAAGGCACACTGCTTCGTACAGTTGTAGTACAGCTCTAATTCTGTTGGTTTCAGTGAGGACATTGCTCCTTAGCACACTGTTGGAAAAGTTTAGGAGTCATTGGAAAACCGACAAAGTCAGAAATGGAGTTCTGGATCCGCTTCAGAAAGAGAGGTAAAAACAGGAACGGATTTCAGTGTGCAGGGGTGGCGCTAAGCAGCTCAGCTTTTAGGGCATTACAGAGTCAGCACAGAGCCACAATACGCCACCTAGTGGCACACAGGAGCACAGCTGTAAAACATCTCCATATCCAACCTGGCACCTGGGAGATAATCTACGATGAAGAATGTACAGTTAGAAGGATTTTTAAAGAGTAATTTCACAGTATGACACCTTTGTTAAAGACAAAATCCACAAAGATACCTCAGTCATAGAAACATCTGGGTGTGGCGTGGACATCTCATTCTGCGAAGGACAAGTTACAAGGGGTAAACACAATAATATAGAAAATAAACTCAAATTGGCTTTGTTCACTCAAAAACTACATTTATTTTAAAAAATATATTTACAATCTGTACAAGTTATTAGACTTTGTAGCACATACAATTAGTTTGTACAAATGTCTTTACAATTTCGTCAATAATATACTATATAATCTGAAAAATGCACAATCCCTTTACCACAGTGTTATTAAGACTTTTCATTTACAGTGAGAAAGAAATGTTAAGCGGAGGCAATTGTATAATAGTCTTGTGAACAAGTTTGTAGGTTTGGCTGAACAGAAGCAAAAGTTTGTCGAAAAGCGCATATTTGAGGTTTGGTGCCAAATGTCTTCAGTCGTCATTTTCACTCCTTGATACAGAGATATTAGCCTACAAATTTTTATAATTTGCCAGTCCTATGATAAGACGCTGGTTAGTTGTCAAAAGAGTGTAGCAAGGAAATCTAAGCAATGCTTGTACCTCTCTGGACCATTTTAGAGCTGGGAGATGCCAGCTCTAAAGAGATGATCACTGCTATGCATCAGTACTAGGGTCGACAGAAATGTTATATATAATTATGCTAAAGTGAAGACTTTTCGCACACTTCTCAGGGACTAAGTACCTGACTGTTCAGGCGAGCATGCATAGTGCAATCAGATCCTCATGAACGTGTGTTTCTACAAGTGAGAATGAAAATAAAATACCTTAACTTGTTATCATGCTTTTCTTGCAATAATTGGCAGGGCTAGTGCTATAAAGTAGTGTCCAGCAGAGAAAATGCAGCAGAAACCCAAATGCCCAATAAGGATGCCAACTCTTAGTGCTTCTCTATACCACTAGGGACTTTATTAGACAGATTTTATTAGTTACAACTCACCCCTAAATGTTACACATATGTCTCATGCCTATGGGCCTGAAGTACCTTCTTCTCATTTGCACAATCATTTCTTAGACGAGTGTCTCCCAATGAGCAGTCAACCTCAAATCGTATCAATATTCACAACCGGCAGAAGTGAAGAGGAGGAAATAACCATTTCAGATAACTGTATTATAAATAATGTAAAAACCACACACGCAGACCTTTGACGTTAAATAACATGGAGATAATACATATCTTTCTACCCATTTTAGCATATATTAAATGGTCACTTTTAACAGATGATTTGTGGGGCAAAGGTGGAAATCTACTGAGCTGATTTGTTCGAATGAACATTTGCCGGTATTTGAAAGTGGAGACAATCTGCAATTGATTGTTAACTGGTAGAAATTCTGTTTCTTATGACTGCACATCACAGATATGCCAGTGCATGGTTATGTGTTTTCAGTGGCGGTTTTTACAGCAGTTTCCAGTGGGAATGTGGTAGCTCAACAGATTTGTCATGGGGTGACAGAAGATAACTATTTTAAGACCACCCCATGTGAATAGCCCACTGAAAGGCAATTACATATTGCAAGCTAAATTAATTTGGCGGTCTGTACCAGCTTAAACAGCAGCAACCCAAGAAACCATCCTTAAAGTTCAATCTACCAGCATATTCCTTGAATCTAAGACTGTGAAAAGTGTTTTAAGGCAGGCATATTTAAACCTTAGGACATGTAACAATATTTAATTATATCTAAGAAGGGAGGATAAAATGGATTGAGGGAAGATACAAATTAATTTAATTTAAGGAATTGTTTCACATGAGTCAATGTGCAATGAGAAAGGACTAAACCATACCTATTAAAGATCAATGTTACTTTATACATTGTGTACATTAAGAAAGGAAGAACACAAGTCTTTTTTTCAGTGCAGATTTCAAAGAACATTTGAATGTAAAAGTAATAAATTGGAATGAAAATGTAACTTTGAAAAAAAGAGTCAGTAGCTAAGTTGGGCACTGGTACCACAGTGGAAAACTTTGCAAGTGGTATGAGTGGCAGAAGAATAAGATAAAAGCAAAGTATTGTAGACACTGGACGATGACTGTCTTTGGAGAACAGGACACGGTCAGGGAAATGTGCCATGTTTCCACTTTTGAAAGGAGAAAAAATTAACACCAGCCACGATAAGGTCAAAATATCACAGAGGTACCTAACAATCTGATCTAATCTACACAGAAGGCACAGATTGCACATAAAATTGTGCTCAAAGCTGACTTATGTCAGTGGTTTATGGAGATTACTAAATGATTGGAATAACATTTGACAAAGTAATGTCAAAGGATACTGATACACACGTATGTTTATTTGGTAAAATCACAAGAATAATACATCTTGAAAAAATATTTTTAAAAAGTAGAGGTGGGGACTAGCTCCTTTTTTTTCTGGAGTTAAAGGACTGATGTCCTAGCGTTCAAAATGTACATACAGCTCGCACCTCATACTTGAGCACAAACAAAAAGATGAACAGTGGCGAGCATGGAACAGAAGTTACTGGATGAGGCCAGTTGAATTGCTTCAATTCTTTACTCTAGCTAACTGGGTACGGAGGTCAGAAAAGGCACACAGGAAGAAACAGAAAAGTGAGCTGCACCTTAGTGGACATAAAAAAACACCAAGAATAAGTGGGCGGGGAGTAAGACAACCGTGATCCCATCTGAACTAAAAGCAACTGTTCCTTAGTGTTTAATAACAATATGTGACACCTTTGCCAGATTGACCAAGACTATTTGTTGAGGAGGAGGAACAGGGAAGAGTACTGGTCTGAACCCTTGAAATTTGGGGGTCAGCCAGTTTACGGGTAGTTTGAATTCAGAACTAAGGTTTTATTTCAGTCAAGAGAATTTGTACAGATTTTGCACATGCGGGAAAAACGTCTAACTCCTTATCTGCTGTCAGATCATTTGATTCCACATTAGCCATACACATCCAAAGGAACTGCACTTGGTCTACTGATCTATACAATGTGATTTAAAGAACTAGAATTATTTATAAAGATCTCCAAGATAAATTATTTAGTTGCCTTCATTCCCCCAATTAAATGGATTCCATTCATCTTGCAATCTTAAAGAATATTCCCAAACGTATGTTCTGGTCTCAAACATTCACAGCATATTATTAATAACTTGTCTATTTGATAAGCCCACACTTGTTATAGAATAAAATCAACAGCCATGTACAAAGAGAAAAAGTATGAATTCAAAACAATTCTAGCCACCTATACAATTTCAATATCTCTTAATAGTGCCCACGAAAGATAACAGAAATTTAGAGGATGTTTTCACTGAGTGCGGTCAGTAAAAGATCTCAGACCTGTAACTCTCATACGGGAGCAGTGTTCCTGTCAGAGAACATTTAGAGATCTATGACAAACCTAGTGTTTCCATGTTAGCACAACTCTAAGCATTAAAATCAGGAGATCAGACTTTGTAAAATAAAAAAACAGTATGTATAAAACTGTTTGGACCGTCTCATTCAAAACATACTTTCTTAAAATGTCCTCCTATGCTTCCATAACCTAGATAGAGCCTAGGAGCTACAGGGGTGAAAATGAACTGTCACAGCCTGGAGGTCTAAGTAAAAATGCAATAAATAAAAAACAATACACAGACACACAAGTTCCGCTACACTCTTGGTGTTCATTAAAGCTTTTCCGCACAAGGAGAGACACAGAAAAATGGCCATCCACCACGCAAATGACTCACAGAAGAAACAACCTTTGAAGCATGTAGGGGATTGCGTGGTAAAAAATAAATCTGGAAGGGAATATGGAGATGGGAACTTTGGGATAACATTACAGAAACACTTCACCTTTAAAGGCAGGTGGCACTAACATGGCTTTTAAATTATTGTGTTCATAAGGATGTACCAAACTATTCCAGGTAATCACTATCGCAAAGAAAATATCTTCCCAATGCCTTGTTGTGTCATGGTTAAAGTATAAACACACAACAACCATTCTCGAGAAATCCCCCACAAAAGACCATCCATGTGTTTTCCCATCAACCAAGTGCTACTCTGGAGAAGGGAAGCATGGGAACACCTCCAGATTTGAAGGGTCTGTGGCACACAGCATGGCTTAAGCCATCAGGATATAAATATCTCTTGGTCCTTATTGTTCAGGCAAATCACAACATTAAATAATTGGAGCAGCTCCTGTCATGTGGAAAGCACACAGAACACATATCCACATTCTCCGTTGGGTCCCGATTGCTGAAAAGTGAGCAGGTATGTGAAGCTGAGGACCTTTCTCAGATTACAGATGAGGGCTTCAAATCTTTTTTGAGCAGATAAATTCATACAAACCAACCGGATACCTCTTGAGCAAACGAGGCATGATATTCCTTTTTTGTACTTCTCCCATTTATTTATCTTAAAAACATACTGAAATTGGTCTGACGCAAATACTATATATAAAATCCAATTTAACAACTTTACAAACTCAAAAGGGTAGGGGCTGCATCCATTCAAGCATTAGTATTGTCTGAAAACAATCAGCAATTTAAGAAAAATAACCTGCTTTTAAGACCCCGTAAACGATTATTTGCTATTGCGGGCACAAGAGTGTTTGGCATGGGGTAAGTTGCTTAGGCCAATGTAAGAAACAATTTTGTATGTCCGGGTTTTTGGGGTCACTTTATTCTCTTGCAGAGAGCAGAAATAACCGGACTGCAGAAAACTGAAGCAAAACATCCTAGGCCTGCGCTGACTGCCACTACTTATTTTTCCTGTACTAAAAATACTTGTAAATCAAACTCTTAAAAAAATAATGAATTCTGTTAGAACAAACTGCGTCTTTGTTGTTGAGTAGCTGTGTTTGCATGCGATTTTAGCTGCGCTGCAATGACTTTTTTCACTCCCCATAATCATACTGCATACCTATTGGAAGGCTGTCATCAATAAACTCCAATGTGATTTAAAGTTGCAGGATACACGGCCACACCAATTCTTCGATGTATACACACCATACTACGCTAAACAGAAAGCCGTTCTATGGAAATACCTTGTTCCAACTATCAGATGATCATCTGAACTGATAACATTCCTAAAATGCAGAATTCTACCCATACTTGCATTTCCTGAAATCACCTTCCTTGTATGGAAAACACCCTCGCCCTTTCCTTCATCCTATGCTCTTCCACTCTGAACTCAAAGCTAATGTTCCATTCATACAAAGCAGCTGACAGCTTCTCCCTCACCGCTGTTTCTACCACAATCACTCATTCAGGCAGTCCGGCTTCATAATGAATGCAAAGCTGTTGCAGAGATCAAACTAATTCACATCCGTCAGTCCGCACTGGTGATACAATAGAGCTCGGCGATGAATTGAAAGTTGTTCGACCACGCTGTTCATTCATCCAATGCAGCTAAAAGATTAATAAAGGGGAGCGAATCATCAGCCATTGTCTTTCCCTAATGCCTTTTCACACTGAAATGTCAGCACTTCATCAGCATGGCTGGGTGGCTGCAGATCAAACAGTGCCCCATCTTGGAATGCAATTTGTCAGGTTGGATTGTTTTATCTTCTGTCAGTGACACACGCTTTTGTTTTCTAGTGGAATGTTTAACTCCTTCATTTTACAAATATTCAATCCCATAGTGAAGTACTGAAACTACAACCTTGTAGGCAAAGCGCAGCTCTGCAAATCAAAGTGTCTTTCTGCACCTGAGGAATGATTCAATAGGAATGCAAATATTTCACTGGCCACTCATGAGATGTGGACGTTGCAAAGGTAAGTGCCTGAACTTTCAGCACAGACATGTCACAATTATTAAACCTACGTTAAATGTCTGATTCTTCAGGAATTGTCCTTACTTCAAATCACCATGTCCTTCTGCAGACCGCTCCTCAACATAAAGAAGCAACATGGCACCAAAGTCATTTTTCAGCTGTACCTAAATACTCCGAGCACCTGCAAAGTATGCTCACCTCCCTACTCCGCTCCCAGAAAGGATTCGATTCGATCTCCAAAATCGACGCCACGTTAAAACAACATATAATCTGAAATTGTTGAACAGTACTGTAACCCTGCAATAGTTACAGCTGGAATTCCAAAAGATCACAAATTGTGATCATTCCCGGTAAAAGGTGTATTGAAATGATAGGAGATGTAAGAGCCTATAAGTCTAACTTCACCAATGCAAACATGTCTGACTGATCAACCCACAAGTGTTCAGCTTAATATGCAAAAGAGGCAATAAAACCCCACAGCACCTTCAATGCTAAGTAGCACACTAAATGATCTTCCTACTAAATAACATTAATGATTGCAAGACCTAGGGTAACAAGAAAAAGAGAACAAAGATAGGTGATACTCCTTTGCCATAGAAGTACCTTTTTCACTCACTCACATTTGTGGTTCAAATCTTGCACGACTTTGGTCTTCTAAGGCACATTAAGAAGTATCAAATTTTAGATTTGGTCTGATAGGCAGGAATCATTTTACAAATGGCAGCCCCTAATGAAATTCCCTTAGTGTTACAGCTTTTTCAGAGGCAATAATAGAACATTAGTGCAGATAAGTAACACGACGAGGATGAAAGTGCATCATACCAAGATGAACAGAGCGGGAAAATTATTGTTCGGGTGGGCTTCAGGAAGTAATAAGAGCCGTACCATACAACAATTCAACATTGCTCTATAAATATATTCAGAGAGGGTAACTTTGGCAAATCGAGAATAGCCCTCATGCATCGTGGAGGAGCTGTGTTAATGGTTAAGCGACTGTCTATATATTAGGTATTATCTAGAAGTTCCGATTTGTCATCCTCCTCAGCTCGGGGTGAAATGGGCAATCCTCCTTTAGATTAAGCTGAGACTGGAGGCTGGAGCAGCAAACCATGGTTCTGAGGCAATTACTGACCACTCCAACCCATGGCCCTCTTAGACTTTCGCACAAATGGAACCTCAATGCTTGTTCGGAGATGCTCATTACTGAAACGTTCTCGGTGAGCTCTCATGTATGACTTGCTTTAACGCTCAAGCAATGGCACATTTGTGGAGGATCCGCAACCTTTTCTTGAAGGTTTATGATTCCTCAAGGGTTCCAGAGATAGTTATGGGGCATGCTGGGAATCTTTTTCACTCCACAGGCACAACACTAGCTTTTCTTTCTTTTGGTGGTGGTGGCGGAGGCTTCACTTCACGTCTTGGTAGAGGTGGTGGGGTCTGAAACACAAAATTTTAAGATCAGTTCATTTCAGGATGCTTCATTTTGTCTTGTTAATTTGTGATGCTAAAACGAAAACGTAAAAATCACTAGGACCATTCCTCCAGTCTGTCTATATTCCTTCATATTTTGGACTCACACACTCAAAATGGTCTCTGCCACTGTCATTTCTTTTCAGTACCACTGCTCCATAATTTCGAGCTAAGCAATTTTTCAATCCATTTACTGTTTTGACTCCACCATTTCTGAGGGAAAGCTGTTAGGAATTCACGAACCATTCTCTGAAAAAATATACTAGTGCAACAATCAATCCCCCCCAACAACTCTAAAATAATCTTTTTTTCTTTGCTATAGCAGTTCTGAATGCACACTTGTCATTTCGAAGTGCTGGAAATAGAAGATTGTGGTATAACCCACTATAACAGTGCAAAATGTACTGATGACTGAAGGTTGAATTGGCCTCGCCAGGTGTTAAAACCCATGACCTGTAGGCCACGGAGATGGTGAATGTTTAGCTCAATGAGTCACTTGCTGGCAACCCGATGCCTGAAAAGTCTAATATTAAGATCTCTACTTCTATTCTAGAAGTGTTCACTTGTGGAAAACATGCCTCTCTATTGTCTTTAGAAAGAGCAATGTCTATAAGCATGCCTTGAATGTCCGCCCACTATGTACATCTTTAGAGAATTAGGACACTCCACTTAAGATTTGTGGCTTAAGCCATGTAGCACTTGGACTCCAATATGTCCTTACTGTTTAAAGATGTTGCCTATACGACTGGACTCAATACTCCAGCTCAGCCTCAACAGTTACTTGTGAACTTAAACCCTTCCTTCTTCTGCCAGTTACAATGCTCCCTATTTACTTTCTGCCTTCAGATCCTCATGATTGTGCTTACCCACTCTGAAGTTGAGACATAGAATTGTACCAATAGCTCTATCATGCTGGTAGCCCTGGAAAATGTAATCTCCTGAAGAACACGTTACTTACCTGTATTAATACCTGTTCTGGTAGAGACTCAATCTAGCCGCAAATTCCTTACCTTAAAATATTCCCCAGGCGTCAGACTGGATCTGGAAATTCTTCAGCAGTTACTTCTGTGCATTGGTAGATGGCACCGACGGCTCTGCATCAACGGTGTCCACACCAGATGTGACGTGTGCAGTGCCTATACAGGCACCACCCCAGCATGCTGACATCAGATTCCTTCGTGACACATTCTACAGCCACATCAGAATAGTTGTTACCCATGTGCTTAAGCTAAAGAAGGCCTTCCAGAGGAAAAAGTACAGTTTGCACAACGGAGAGGCATAAAGGGTCAGTAAGAAATCTGCAGTTAGAATCTCTACCAGAAAAGCAATGACTGAAGATAAATAACTTGTTCCTCTGGAAGAGATTTCTATCTGTAGAATAGATGCCACAGCAATAACGAAAAAGTTATTTACCTTCGGTAACGATATATCTGTAAGAGACATATATTAGTTATAGATTCCTTACCTTAGAATAATCCCCAGGCGTCAGACTGGATCCGGAGAATTTTTTCGTAGCAGTACCCCTGCGCGTTGGTAGGTGGCATCAGTCGACTCCGCTTTCGTCGTTGGCGTCGTGATCGCCGGGATGATGTCGCAGTATCTACTTAGACGCCGACCTTGCGCGCAGACGTCAGTTCTTCACATGACATACCACGCCAGAAGCGCAGAGCCATGCAAGACGCTGATCACTGGTGCACAAAACTAGGGCCCTGAAAGGGAGTCCCTTACCCTAGAAGTCAGTTCGCAGAACGGGGAGGATGGGTGGGGCGGTAAGGAATCTATAACTAATCTATGTCTCTTACAGATATATCGTTACCGAAGGTAAGTAACTTGTTCATCTGAAAGAGACAATTAGTTAAGGATTACTCACCTTAGAATATATACCCCAGCAATACCAACCCCGTAGGTGGGTCTGCGAACTAAGTTCACACCAGAAAGTCCTGGAGAACTGAACGGCGAAAGAAGCCGTCTCTCCGGACTTGGCTGTCTCGGCAGTAGTGTTTTGTGAATGTGTGCAGGGATGCACACGTGGCTGCCTGGCAGATGTCACTGAGGGGGACTCCACGTCCCAAAGCAGTAGTGGCTGCCGTCGCCCTGGTGGAATGGGAGCACAGACCTATTGGAGGTTCCTTCTTTGCAAAGGAATAACAAATTTTGATGCAAAGAGCGACACACAGTTAGATGGTCCGTTTTTGCACGACCCTGCCTCTCTTTCGCCCACATAGCCAACAAAGAGCTGGTCATCCACCTGGGACTGTTTTGTGCGATCCAGATAGAAAGATAGCGCATGTTTTGGATCCAGAAGGTGGAGCCTCTCCTCCTCCTTTGAAGGATGTGGGAATAAGGTGGGCAAAGTGATGGTCTGTCCGATATGGAAAGAGGTAACCACTTTGGGAAGGAAAGAAGGTTGCGTTCTAAGGACAACCTTCTCCGGATGAACAGCAAGGAAAGGGGGTTTGGAAGACAGAGCCTGAAGCTCACGTACTCTGCGAGCAGAGGTGATGGCAATCAGAAAAGCAGTTTTTAAAGTTAAGAGCCTGAGAGGACAATTATGTAGTGGCTCGAAGGGAGCGCACATAAGGTAAGTCAAAACCAGATTCAAGTCCCACTGTGGCATTACGAAAGGAATAGGAGGAAAGAGATGAGTAATGCCCTTAAGGAATCTATGTACAATAGGGGACTTTAAATGAGAAGGCTGATCAGGAAGCCGAAGAAAGGCTGAAATGGCCGATAGATAGCCCTTAAGTGTGCCCAGAGCAGAGCCCTGCTGGGCCAAAGAAAGGAGGAACAAAAGAACCTTGGAAAGAGGGGCGGAAAGGGGATCCACAGTCTTTGCTGTGCACCATGCCGCAAATTTGTTCTATCTATAGGCATATACCGTTTTAGTGGAGGGACGCCTAGCTACCAGAATAACATTACAGACTTCGGGAGGAAGGTCGAAAGCTGTCAACTGTCGCCGCTCAATCTCCACGCAAGGAGCTGGAGACTGGACAGGTTCGGGTGGAGGACCGTCCCCTGCTGCTGTGACAGAAGATCCTCCCGAAGAGGCAGTCTGATCGGAGGATCGATGGCCATGTGTAAGAGCTCAGGATACCAGACTCTCCGTGCCCAATCCGGAGCCACAAGGATGACTTGGGCCCGGTCGCGCTTGATCTTCTTCAGCACTCTGGGCAGAAGCGGTATATGCGGAAAGGCGTATAGAAGAGCGCAACTCCACTCACGATGAAAAGCGTCGCCTAGCGAGTGCCGCCTTGGAAATTCCAATGCACAGAACTGCTGACATTGCGCGATCTCTTCGGTGGCGAATAGATCTAACCAAGGCTCTCCCCACTGCCGAAAGAGACCTTGCACCACCTCCGAGTGAAGACGCTATTCGTGATCCATCATGCACCTGCGGCTGAGTTCGTCCGTCCTGGCGTTCAGGGAACCTGCCAGGTGTTGAACCACCAGAGATATGCCCTGATGTTCCAGCCATGTCCAAAGGCGGAGAGCCTCTTGACATAGGGTCCACGACCCCACCCCGCCCTGTTTGTTGCAGTACCACATGGCGGTGGTGTTATCCGTGAACACCTGCACTACTCTTCCCCGGACAGAGGGAAGGAATGCCTTCAGTGCATGACGAATCGCCCGGAGCTCCAGAACGTTGATGTGGATGTGGAGTCCGCCGGAGAACAGAGGCCTCTGATCTCCGCCTCTCCCATGTGGCCGCCCCATCCCAGGAGTGACGCATCTGTCACCACTGTGAACTCTGGTTTGGGAAGGGAGAGGGATCTGCCGGTGACCAAATCCTGGATCGTTAGCCACCACTGCAACTGATGTGCAGTGCCCTCCGAGATCTTGACGCAATCAGAAAGATTCCCCTGATGCTGTGCCCACTGGAACCTCAGGTCCCACTGCAGAGCCCGCATATGCCACTTGGCATGATCCACCAGCAGGATACAGGAGGCCATGAGGTCCAGCAGCCTCAGGGTCATTCTGACCGAAACCCGGGATAGAGGCTGAAACATCGGTATCATAGCCTGAAAATCCCGACTCGCTGCTCAAAAGGATAGGCCCGAAACTGCGCTGTGTCCAGAACCGCTCTGATGAAAAGGAGATTCTGAGAAGGACTCAGGTGCAACTTTGGCACGTTGACTGTGAACCCCAGCGAATGCAGGAGGTCCGTCGTAGTCTGGAGGTGGGCGACAACAGCCTGGGTGAGCCCCACTTCAACAGCCAGTCGTCTAGATAGGGGAAGACTGGAACCCCTGATCTGCGCAGATAAGCTGCGACCACCGCCATCACTTTCGTGAACACCCGAGGGGCGCTGGTAAGGCCAAAGGGGAGCACAGTAAACTGAAAGTGCTTGTGGCCTACCGTGAACTGTAGGTAACGCCGGTGGGCCGGTAGGACGGGTATGTGGAAATATGCGTCCTGCAAGTCCAACGCTACCATCCAGTCTCCAGGGTCAAGGGCAGACAGAACCTGAGCCAACGTCAACATTATGAACTTCTCCTTCCGGAGGAAGCGGTTGACGTTCCTGAGATCCAAGATAGGACGCAGGCCTTTGTCCTTCTTGGGCACCAGAAAGTAGTGGGAATAGCAGCCACGACCTACTTCTGGGGCAGGAACTCGCTCGATAGCCCGCTTGGCCAAGAGAGCCGTAACTTCCTGATGGAGAAGGGCCAAGTGATCCTCCGACATGTGATGGAATTGAGGTGGCATGGATGGAGGGCTAGTCTCGAAGGGGAGGGAGTAGCCCCTTAGGACTATCTGCAAAACCCACCTGTCCGATGTGATGGTTTGCCAGTGGGGGAGGTGATGGCGGATCCTGCCGCCCACTGGCAACTGGTGGCCCTGAAAGGACAGACTAGGAGGGTATGGAGGCTGCTGCAGAGGGGGCGCTGGTGGACTGGGCCGTCCGCTGGCCCCCTGACCAATGATGCTGGGTACCACGTCCCCGACCACACAGAGGCTGAGCAGTTTGTGCAGGCCTGTGGCCCTGGGCGGAACGTGGTGGGGGCACCCCTTCCGTAGCCACAAAAGGGGCAAAAAGCAGACTGCGCGGGCGAGAGGTGGTAGCGAGGCCCAAGCATCTGGCCGTAGCCCTAGAATCCTTAAAGCGCTCAAGCGCGTTGTCCGCTTTGTCGCCAAACAAGTGACGGCCATCATAGGGCATGTCCAAAAGAGTTGATTGGACATCACCCAAAAAGCCAGTGGACCTCAGCCAGGCGTAGCGTCGCAGGGCTACAGACGTTGAAATCGTTCTGCCTAGCAAGTCGGCGGTGTCCAGCCCACACCTAATGGCGAACTTCACTGCATATCTGCCCTCAGCGATTGCACGGGAGAGAGTGGCCCGGGCCTCCTCTGGACACTTTTGGCAGCACCTGTGCAAACGTATCCCACACAGAGTGGGAATAACAGCCCAAAAGACACGCGGTGTTCACCGACCGCAGTCCCAAGCTGGCGGAAGAAAACATCTTCTTCCCAAGATGTTCCAGCTTTTTGGATTCCCTATCTGGGGGAGCAGTAGGGAATGCGCCCTTAGAAGTAGAGGCTTGGACCACCAAGCTCTCAGGGATAGGGTGTTGGGAGAGGAAAAGTGGGTCACCCGGGGGCGGGCGGTGGTGTCGCGCAATCATCCGATCCACAGGAGCCCCTGTGCTGGGCTTGGACCAGGTGCCCAGAAGGATGTCAGTAAGGGCCTCATTGAACGGCAGTAGGGGCTCCGAAGAGGCTGCTACCGGTTGAAGCACCTCGGTCAGGAGGTTGGTCCTGACCGCCACCGTAGGAAGCTCGAGGTTCAAGGCCTCAGCCGCCCTACGCAACACCACTGAGTATGAGGCTCCCTCCTCTGTAGCCACAGTAGGGGGAGAAAGCATACCAGGGTCTGGTGAGGTATCCAGACCACTGGCATCACCCAACTCCTCTCTCCAGTCCGGTTCACTCAACTGGTCAGCTAAAGGGTCACTAGACCCCTTCCAGTCCTCCTTGTCCTCTTCTGGCTGCCACTCAGGCGAAAAGGAACGCCAGGGTAGAACAATGGTACAAAAGTACTGCCCGGCGCGCTGGTCCGGCTCAGTGTCCAGGTCAGGGTGGAGGCCGGGGTCGATGCCGCCTGGGGACACAACCGGTGTCGGAGGGGGCGGAGGTGTCGTCAGATGATTCGACGCCAGAGGAGGTGTCGTAAGATCGACCGGCGCCGATCTGGATCCTTGGGGGCCCTGCGGTGCCAGGGCCGAAGCCGCCGGGTTCGAAGGCCTAGAACCCCCAGCCGAGTCTGCGGGGCCCAAAGGCACGCCGATGGAGTCAGGCTGCACAAAAATCGAGTGGAGGGCTTTGTAAAAACTACAAAGTTGGGCAGGGGTCGCTCCGGCTCCCGGGAAGGGAGGGAGGCTGAAAGTCGACCCAAGAGGCTCCGCGGGCGGAGCTGGATGACTACCTTCCACAACCCGCGTCGCGTCGGCCGACGGGCGGGGAGAACGCGAAGAGCGACAATGCTTCTTCGCCTTCTTTTTGTGCTTCGACTTACCCGAAGACTTCAACGATGAGTGGTGGTGATGGCTCCGCGACCGGTCCATTGACTTCCCTCTCGACCAGGACCTCGAATGGCGCGGAGCAGACTGCCGGGCCTCGAGAAGCTTTCGGGACCGCTCCCGCAAAGACTTCGGATTCATGGTCCGGCAGTCGGAGCACGACTTCGGGTCGTGGTCGCGCTCCAAACACCAAAGGCACACAAGGTGCGGGTCTGTAACCGACATCAATTTGTGACAGGAGTCTCAAGCCTTGAAGCCGGTTCGAGGACGGGACATCCCTCTGGCACCAGGAGTCAAACGACTCGAAAAGAAGTCGACAAAAGTCGAAAAATAGTTGTCAAAAAGGGACTAGAGGTACCGCTCTCTCCGGATCTGCGCTGGCTGGCGCGGAAAAAGTAAGAACTGACGTCAGCACGCGAGGGCGGTGTCTAAGTAGATACCGCGACGTCATCCCGGTGATCACGATGCCGACGACGAACGCGGAGTCGACCGATGCCACCTACCGACGCGCAGGGGTACTGCTACGAAAAAAAATTCCGGATCCAGTCTGATGCCTGGGGTTTATTCTAAGGTAAGGAATCTATAACTAATAGTCTCTTTCAGATCTCCCCGGCGGTGGCACTGCGACCTCACCTAGACCAAAAAATCCAAAAGGACTAATGGGGCAAAATGCCATTCTCTAGGAACTGGACTGTCCAGGCAGTAGTGCTTTGTGAATGTATGGAGCAATGCTCACGTAGCTGCCTGAGAGATGGTGAGGAAAGGCACACTGCATGCTAATGTAGTAGTCGCAACCTTGGATTTGGTAGAGTGGTCTCTCAAGTCTTCTGCAGGTTGCTTCTTCACCGATGTTTTGCAGATTTTAATACAGAGGACAATCCATTGAGATATGGTCCTCTTCTGCAGAGCCTTGCTCGTCTTTGCTCCAGTGAATCAAATGAAGAGCTCATCATCCAGTCGGTGTTCCTTGGTACGATCGATATATAAACTAAGCGCCCTCTTTGGATCCAAACGATGAACCCCCTCCTCCTCTTTGGAGTGGTTAGGCGGAGCAAACAACATCAAAAGGGTGATTGTCTGACCAAGCATGGGCAAACACATCAGAAAGATCAAAACCAAATTCAAGACCCACTGGGGCATAGTGGGACAAGTAAACTTTAAAAAAAATAAGCCATAACCAGTGACTTAAACAGGGACGGCTGATTCGGCAATCATAAAAACATCAATATAGCCGACAAATTTTCTTTAACAGTGCCCAGAGCAAGAACTTGATGGGCCAATGATAAAACAAACAGTAACACCTCAGACAGTTTGGCATGAAGTGGGTCAACGTGCTTGTCTGCCCACCAGGCCACAAACCTGTCCCAACGACAGGAGTATTCAGTTTTTGTCGAGGGACGCTTGGCTGCCAGAATAACATCAACAAACTTGAAAAGAAGAACAAAAACTCTCAAGTGTCAACACCAAATCTCCAAGCATGAAGATGGAGCATGTGCAGGCTGGGGTGCAGAACCCATCCCTGCTGCTGCAACAGAAGGTCCTCCCGAAGAGGCAGCCTGCTCGGAGGACAGATGCTCATGCCCAGGAGTTCAGAATATTATACTATCCATGCCCAATCCGAAGCCACCAGTATGACTTGGGCCCTGTCAGTCATGTTCTTTTTGAGGACTCAGGTCAAAAGTGGTATAGTCGGAAAGGCATACAGGAGTCCCAAACTTCACTCCAAGTTTCACACTTTTCATAGCAAGAGACACTCTGGAAACTCCAACGTGCAAAAGGGCTGACATGGTGCATTCTCGGCGGTGGCGAACAGACCAAGCCAAGGTTCACTCCATTCAAAGAAGAGGCCTTGCACCACCCTCCGGGTGTAGATGCCATTTTGTTGTCCTCAAAGCGCCGATGACTGAGTTCATCTGCCCTGACGTTTAGAAATCCTGCCAGATGTTGCCCAATCAGGAAGATGGCCTGATGAACAAGTTACTTACCTTCGGTAACGCTTTTTCTGGTGGATACAGTATCTGCCTGTGGATTCCTCACCTTATGAATATCCCCTGCGCCAGCATTCCGCGGAAAGTTTTTCCTAGCTCTCCACGCCGACGAGGTCGTCACAATACCACAGCTCCGCTCGCGACTCCGCATGACGTCACTGGAGCCATAAGAGAGCCTCGTCGGCGTGATGACGTCAGTTCCACCCATTTTTTCCGTGCCTCCGAGGCGAACAGGTGGACCGACAACAGATTCCAAGTGTACACAGTACACAATATTCAAACAAATACACATAGTGTAAAATCAAAAGGAAAGCCAAAGAATATAAGCATTTCCTATAAAAGTACCAGATTTAGAAGATACAATGTAAAACACATGTCAAACAAAATAACCTTTAGGGTATACAAGGGTGGACATCGGGGAGGAGGGTGGGTCAGTGAGGAATCCACAGGCAGATACTGTATCCACCAGAAAAAGGTAAGTAACTTGTTCTTCTGATGGATACATCTGCCTGTGGATTCCTCACCTTATGAATAGATTCCCACAGCAGTCCCACTCCCGGAGGAGGGTGTCCACCCTTCTATACCAAAAAGTCCTGCAGGACAGAGCGCGCAAAGTGGCCCTCCCTCCTCATTTCAGAGTCCAAACAATAATGCTGTGCGAAAGTATGGAGGGAGGCCCAAGTCGCTGCCTTACAAACGTCCACTACAGGAACACCTCCAGCCAGAGCAGAAGTTGATGACTTGGCTCTAGTAGAATGAGCCCTAATACCTTCAGGCGGTTCCTTACCAGCAAGGGCGTAGCAGATCTTGATGCACAAGATGATCCATCTGGATAGAGTGCGCTTGTGCACAGCTTTGCCCTTCATGCGTCCAACGTAGCCCACAAAGAGCTGATCGTTCAACCGCAAGTCTTTAGTCCTGTCCAAATAAAAGCTCACCGCTCTTTAGGATCCAGGCGGTGAAGTCCCTCCTCCTCCTTGGAAGGGTGAGGGGAGGATAGAACACAGGAAGAGTAATGGACTGCCCTAGATGGAAGGGAGTAACCACCTTAGGCAGAAAAGCAGCCCTGGTCCTGAGGACCATCCTTTCAGCATGTATGGTCAAAAATGGAGGTTTTGAACTAAGAGCCTGAAGCTCGCTCACCCTCCTTGCTGAGGTAATAGCCACAAGAAAGACCGTTTTAAAAGACAGAAGTCTCAAAGGACAACTATGTAAGGGTTCAAACGGGGAACCCATCAAGAAAGTCAAAACAAAATTTAAATTCCATTGAGGCATAACAAAGGGAGTAGGCGGGAACCTATTGGTAAGGCCCTTAATAAATCTCAAAACAATGGGAGACTTAAATAAAGAGGGCTGATCCGGCAAACATAGAAATGCCGATAAAGCCGACAAATAGCCCTTAACAGTGGCCACAGCACAACCCTGCTGAGCCAGATAAAGTGCAAACTGAAGAACATCTGACAAGTGGGCCTTTAAAGGATCAATGGATCTCTCTCCACACCATTTAACAAACCTAGACCATCTATAGGAGTAAATAGACTTAGTGGAGTGTCGCCTGGACGATAAAATAACATCCACCACATCCGGCGGGAGAGAGAAGGAACTCGGGTTGCCCCGTTCAATCTCCAGGCATGAAGGTGCAGGCTCTGGAGGTGGGGGTGTAGAACCTGCCCCTGCAACTGCGAGAGGAGGTCTGCCCTGAAAAGGGAGACGGAGCGGAGGGTGCGATGAGAGGTGAAGTAGATCTGTGCACCACACCCTTCTTGGCCAATCCGGAGCGATCAAAATTACTAGGGCCCGGTCTTGGCGAATTTTCCTCAGAACCCGAGGAATCAAGGGTATGGGAGGAAACGCGTAAAGGAGCCGTGAACTCCAATTCATCTGAAACGCGTCCCCCAACGCTCCCTGCATCGGATACTGGAGACTGCAGAACAACGAGCAGTGCGCGTTCTCGTGAGTGACAAATAGGTCCAACCGAGGTGACCCCCACATCTCGAAGATGTGATGGACCACCTCCGGATGAAGCCGCCACTCGTGATCGGCCGAGTAATGCCGACTGAGACTGTCCGCACGAACATTCAGCACTCCGGCTAGATGATTTGCAAACACACAAATCTGATGGCCCTTGTAGGAAGGTGGAATCTGACTGCATGGTTACCCCCACTTTTTTTCTGGTATTTTGCTGGTTTTTTGACTAGTCTGACTGGGATCCTGCTAATCAGGACCCCAGTCTATCTGCTTTCTCCCTAAATTGGTTGTTCATGTACTTTAGGTACACTCCAGATTGGATTCTGGGGTACCCTTATAAGTCCCTAGTATATGGTATACTATGTACCCAGGGCATAGGTACCCCAGAGGCCTCCCAGGGGCTGCAGCATGTATTATGCCACCCCTGAGAGACCATTTAAAATGACACAACAGGTCTGCTACAGCAGCCTGTGTAAGGTGGTGCATGCACCCCTTACTTAGATATAGGTTCACTATATCTATCCTAATCACTGCACATATAAACCTATCAGTCACCCCTATGGCCGGCCTTATCAATCCTGAAGGCAGGGTGCTAGGTTTATGTGAGAAGGTGCCCATGCATGAGCAGAGCCCCTCTGCAGCCTTCGGAACCTATTTTCCGGGGTCGTTTGTGATGGAGCCAACCATATATATTTAAGTGCATTATAACCTCGCGGTAAATGCCAACTTTAAAACGGCTGCATGGAAAGATGTCGTGTTTGGTGTCAAACACCTTGGAATCATACCTCCACACCCGTAACTGGTGTGGGAGGTATGATTCCACCCTCCTAGAGGGAGAAAATGACAACACCGGTACACCCGGTACCAGCTTTCTTGACCCTGGCATCACAAAATGGATGCTGCCAGCCACAGACACGAGTCTGCCCTCCTGCTGCTGGACGAAACTCCGGCAGGGAAAGGTTTGACAATAGGTTTCCTGTCACAGGGAGGTGTGACCACCTCCCAGACAGGCTTTAGTGTATTGGGGCTGGGTGGGTGCACTCTCAGAGTGCTTTGATGTCTGCACTGGGGGCACATTTAGTGTCCCTGTGCATAGTCCAGCTCAAACCGGTTGCAGGAGCCATTTGCTCCTGCTCTGGCGCGAAACTGGACTAAGGACATGGGTGTAGCCACCCCTCTGTCCTGACCCTCCCATAGGTGGATCCCCAGAGTTTGTCCCACCCCTTCCTTGGGTATAAAAGAGGAACCCCTGACTACAGGACTTTGGATTTACCTGGACTAAACTCTGCTACAGAAACCAAGTACTTTTGATGATCTACACTTCGTTGGACGACAGAAGAATCTCCCTTGGAGTAAAGGAGTTACTCCCCTGCTGAGCAGGCACCTAAACGCATCTGACCGGTTTGCATCTACAAAGCTCCTGAAGGACTCCGAAGATTTCTGCAACACAGGAGGTGGGTTCCCGAGGTCGATCTGCTCTCTCAGCAATTCTGAGGCCCGTACCCCTCGTGGGGACCGTGAAACCCGTACCCCTGGGCACCGTGTACATTTGCAGCAGCATATGCTTTTCGGCGATCCCTGAAGCTGTGCTTTGGGCTACTTGTAGTCCTGACCCCGAGCAGTAATTCCACCGTAGATTTCCGGCCTACACTCCACGAGTGTTCCGTGGGCTGGTATTTAGTGATTCAGCTCGAGGTCCCTTCGCGATCCCTGGTCCGTTGGCCTGTGGGTCCCTGTGAAGGTAACTTTAACTTTCAGTGGGCTTCCCTGGTTGCTCCAGATGTGCCCTGACTCTCCATCGCTTGGAGAGTCCCAGGACCTTGCTGGTCCTCACAGAAGCATCTTTCCTCTGACCACGTGGGTTGCCGTTGCCAAGGCTTGTTGGTGTTCAATCCAGACACTGACCCCCCAGCACTCGACATCCTTCGTGGGACAGCTCACCTCCGGACTTTGGTGGTCGTCAGCGCCTCCTGGTCCCCGTGGCTGCAGAGTCAAGCTTCACCTCTTCTCACCTGAAGCACCTGACATCGGTGGGCATTCGATTGCTCCGCTCCTGGTCACGTGAAGTGACCCAGACTTTGTCCCCTCTGCTTTCAGGTTCTTCTCATCTCCGATCCAGGCTTGGATCACACCGGACACTTTTCTTCTCCACGGCAGCAGTACTTTTTCGCATCACGCCATTGAAAACGACGAGGGTTTTTGACACCACTTGACCCCTTTGCACCCGGCTCCTCTGGGATAGGTAACACGGGTACCTCGGTACTCTCAAGGGTGCTGGCCTTAGAACCTTCTATGTTTAGCTTTGTTTGTTTAAAGTCCTCTCCTAAGTGTCCTTAATCTTTAAATTTCCAACCGCGACTTTCCCATAGAGTTGTATGGAGCTCGCGCCTGTGTTCACACACTGCACCCGTCCTCTGTGGGTCCCCTGTGTCACTACCATGGGTGGTTCCTTGGGGTCCCAGCGATTCTACGTGCTCTAGGCACTGTGTCTAGTCAAGTCGTGGTTGTTATACCACTTTCTTAGTATATGGTTTGGTCTCCCCCTGGAGCCCACTGTGTATTGTGCTATTTACTGTCGTTCTAGTGATTTAATATTGTGTGCCTTGTTCTCTAATCTCATAAAGAGGTTAGTAGAGAGTGTTTAGTAATAAATACATATATTTTATATATACCTTGTGTGGTTCTCTTTTCATTTGATCAGTCAGGAGGTTATATACTGGTAAAACAAGCTGCTTTACATTCCTTCAAGATTAAGCCTGAAGGCTGCTCTCCATAGTTACCACTAGGATAGCTTTCATAAAGGTTATCTTTGACCTAATCATCAATAAGGGTCGTTTGGACTGGTGCAAGGTGCCCACTTTAATTAGTGGACAGCATATACCAGGCCAACTTCTCACAGCCCTGAGCCCAGGACCAGAGTCGCAGAGCCTCTCGACAGAGACAAAATGACCCTACACCTCCCTGTTTGTTGATGTACCACATCGCGGTAGTGTTGTCCGTCAGGACCTGAACTGACTGACCGCGAAAGGAAGGAAGGAAAGCCTTTAGTGCCAAACGTATCGCCCGCAATTCCAGAAGGTTGATGTGAAGCAACCTTTCCTCTGGAGACCAAAGACCTTTGACCTCCAGATCCCCCAGATGAGCACCCCACCCTAGAGTGGAGGCATCCGTGATCACTGTGGCCACCGGTGGAGGAGGTTGAAAGGGCTTTCCTTGAGACAGGTTGCCCTGCACACTCCACCAAGTCAGCTCCGCTGCAGCGTCTCTGGAGATTCTGACTGACTCCCTGAGATCTCCGTTGTGTTGAAACCACTGCCTGCGGAGGCACCACTGGAGTGCCCTCATTTGCCAGCGTGCATGACTGACCAACAGTATGCAGGAAGCCAACAGACCGAGCAGGCGAAGGACTTTCAGGACCGGAACAACCGCTCCACTGTGAAACAAAGGAATCATCTCCTGAATGTCGAGAATTCTTTGTGGAGGAGGAAAAGCTCGACACAGTAGTATCCAGTACCGCCCCTATGAACAGGTTGCGCTGAGAGGGCACCAGGTGAGATTTGGGCACATTTATTGAAAAACCCAAGTTGAACAATAGCCGAGTTGTTTCCTGCAGATGATGAAGCACCATCTCCGGCGACTCCGCTTTGAGCAGCCAGACGTCCAGGTAAGGGAAAACTGGGATCCCCGACCTCCTGAGATGAGCTGCCAACACTGCCATCACCTTTCTGAAGACTCGAGGTGCAGTAGTAAGACCAAACGGGAGGACCGCAAACTGGTAGTGCTGCGACCCTACCGTGAAACGGAGATACTTCCTGTGCGACTTCAGGATGGGGATGTGAAAATACGCATCCTGTAAATCAATCGACACCATCCAGTCTTCCTGCTGCAGCGCCAGAAGAACCTGAGCAAGGGTTAGCATCTTGAATTTCTCCTGCTTCAGGTAAAAATTCAAGACCCTGAGGTCCAGAATCGGACGCAACCTGCCATCCTTCTTGGGGATCAGGAAATACCAGGAGTAGCATCCCTGACCCCTTTCCTGCTCCTGGACCACCTCTATCGCACCTTTTTGTAGTAAAGCAAGGACCTCCTTCTGTAGAAGAAGCAAATGGTCCACCGAACAAAAACCTTGGCAAGGAGGGTAAGGAGGAGGAAATTCCCGAAAGGGAAGGGCGTACCCATTCTCTACAAGGTTTAAAACCCAAAGGTCTGACGTGACCAATTTCCAACCCTGTAGAAAGTGAGATAACCGACCCCCTACTGGACCCACATGATCCAGGATGGGGGATCTAGGGCTGCTTTCCTGCGTTACCAGGGGGAGCAGGGGAGGTAGAAGAGGAGGAGGAGAGATTGCGGGCAGAACCACGTTGGCGAGCTCTGGTTCTTCCTCTATATGACTTATAGAGCGGATTTTGCTGCTGCTACCGAGGTTGTCGCAAGCCACGAAAGGAAGACCTTCCAAAACCACGATACTTTTTATAACCAAACCCCCTTGACTGGGTTTGCAATCCCAAGGACTTCGCCGTGGCTCTGCTATCTTTAAACCTTTGAAGAGCAGAAATCAGCCTTCTCCCCGAAAAGCTTCGAACCATCAAAGGGCAAATCCAGAAGGGTAGCCTGAACATCCGGGGAAATCCAGAGGACCTAAGCCAAGCTTGTCTCCTGGTAACTATGGAGGAACCCATAACTCTGGCCACCGAATCAGCCGTATCCAGGCCATATTGAATAACCTGCCGAGCAGCAGCCTGAGCATCTGTCAGAACCTCCATAAAATTTCCCCGCTCTTCATCAGGCAACTTGGGCGCCAATTGCTTCGCCGAATCCATCAAAGCATGTATATAACGGCCCAACAAACCATGCTAGATGAAGAAAAGACCTTTTTAGCCGACTGCTCTAGCTTCTTAGAGTCCCTGTCGGCAGGAGCCTGAGGAAAAGCCCCAGAAGATTGTTTAGAGCAGGACGCCTGTACCACAAAACTTTCTGGAGACGGATGAGAAGAAAGAAAAAGAGGGTCCCCTGGAGCCGCTCTATATCTTCTTGCCACAGATCTAGACACAATATTTCTTATAATTACAATGTTTCTTGTAGTTACAATTCAATTACACGGACAAATTATTTCCTACACAGGTTGAATGTGAATACGTTTAGCAAGGAACACACAATAAGGGCAAAGTAATCGGGTTTTATGGGTAATACGATATTTTATATAAATTACATCATTTATATTTACCCACATATAAAGAATTTATGTTGCATACACAGCTGCCAACAATGTGAAGATTAAAGTGAGTTGTGATCAAGTGACATAGTGTGATTGGTGACACAATAAGTGCGTGATATGTACAAGGTGGTTAAAATATATACATATTTGGAACAGGCCAGGATAAATACAATGACCCTGCTACTCTGTACAATTTCAGTGTTTTACGAGCGGGCCTTGAACTGGACCAGAAGGTAGCGTCGACGTTTCAACCCTATATGCGCGATTTTAAATCATCACAGCGGGTCTTCATCAGGACTGGAGTGGGGAAAGGAATGGCAGCCTAACGAAAACCAGAGATATTCCTGGTTAGGCTCAGGTCAGAGATGATCAAGGGCCCATCTGGTGATCATCGATATAAATCCTGTTGTGAGTCCTACACGACTACGAAGGACGGCGAATATTAATCGTGAACGTCTTTAGGGTTTGGTGTGGGATACAAATCCGAGATTTCAGGCAGAGGGGCAGTAGAGACTCCTGCCGCTTGACCGCATACAGTCGATGATCACCATATGGGCCCTTGGCTTCCCATTCTTTAAGAGCTTTAGGGTTCATCTTTCTACAACTGGAACAGTCTTCTACATTGTGATCCGACGACAAACACCATAAGCAATCTTCATGGGGGTCAGTGATGGACATGTGACCCCCACACTCCCTACAGGGCTTAAACCCGGACTTCCTCGAAGACGACATCGCAACTGCAACAGTTAAAGATGAAGGAACAACAAAGTAACTCGTACAAAATACGGAGAGTCCTAGAAAACCGTTACGTGTCGACGGCGCGGGAAAATGGAACTGACGTCATCATGCCGACGAGGCTCTCTTATGGCTCCAGTGACATCATGCGGAGTCGCGAGCGGAGCTGTGGTATTGTGACGACCTCGTCGGCATGGAGAGCAAGGAAAAAGTTTCCGCGGAATGCTGGCGCAGGGGATATTCATAAGGTGAGGAATCCACAGGCAGATGTATCCATCAGAAGTTCCAGCCATGTCCAAAGGAGCAGGAGCTACAACACCATCCTATCCTGCTTGTTGCAGTACCACATGGCGGTGGTGTTAATCATGAACACCTACACCAGTCTCCCTTTGATGGAAGGCAGGATGGCTTTCAATGCCAAATGGATGGCCCACAACTCCAACAGACTGATGTGGAGCTGAGTCTCTGCCAGAGCTCAGAGTCCTCTGATCTTCACCTCTTACAGGTGACCACCCCATTTCAGAAGTGAGGCATCGGTCACCAATGCCAGCTCTGTAAGGGGGAGAGGTCTGCCGCTGATCAGATCGTGATTCAGTAGCCACCAATGCAGATCTCTTCCAGTCTCTTATGAAATCTGGACACAATTGGAGAGATTCCCCTGATGCTGCACCCACTAGGACTTCATATTCCCACGGCAGGGCCTGCATGTGCAATTTGGTATGTTTCAGAATGCAGGAGGCCATCAGACCCTTCAGAGTCAATCTCACCAGAATCCAGGGCAGAGGCTGAAACAACATAGCCTGAATGGTCTGGACTGTCTGTGCAGGAGAGCAGGTGCAGAACTTTTCCCTGTCCAGAATGGCTCAGATAAAAGCAACCGTTTGAGAAGGATTCAGGTGTGACTTTGACATGTTGCTAGTGAACCCCAACAAATAACGAAGGTTCGCTGTAGTTTGGAGATGGGTGTTGACTGCGTGGCATGAGCCCGCCTTCAACAGCCAGTTGTCGAAGTAGGGGGAAGACTGAAACCCCTGACATCGAAAGATGAACAGAAACCACCGCCATCACTTTTGTGAACCCACGAGGGTCACTGGTGAGGCCAAAGGGGAGCACCCAGAACTGGAAATGCTCGTGAAACAAAGGTGACGTCTACGGGCCTGCAAGATGGGGACATGAAAATAGTATCTTGCAGGTCCAATGCTACCATCCAGTCTCCAGGATCCATGGCAGACAGGACCTGGGCAAGGGTGAGCATCTTGCACCTATCTTTTCTCCGGAAGGAATTGAGAGGGCGCAGGTCTAGAATAGTGTGGAAGCATCCATCCTTTTCGGGTACCAGAAAGTAGCAGTAGTAGGAGCTATGACCGACTTTTGATGTCAGAACCCTCTCGATGGCTCCTTTGTCCAAGAGAGCCAGCACTTCCTGACGTAACAAGGATAGGTGATCCTCTGACAGCCATTGTACATATGGTGGCATGGGAGGCAGGGCTGCGAAGAACGGAAGGGCATAACCCCAATGAACAATCTGCAACACCAACTCATCTGAGGTGAGTCTGCCACTCTGGAAAAAAGTGCAGGATTCTGCCACCTACCAGGTGGTGATGTGTCTGGGAGGGTGCGCTAAAGAGGTTTGGTGGGTGTGGCTGAGAGAGGGGTCGAGGACTGTGATGCACGTGGTCCTTGGTGTTCAGGAGGTCTGAGGGAACCTCTGCCGCAGCCAACATAAGGCTGGGGAGCCTGCTGGATGTGCAGGTATGGTTGGTACTGGCGAGACTATAGTCCCCTACCATAGCCATGGGAGGAACCAAAGGAGAAATATGGTTTGTGAGTGGCAATGGTCAACCCCAGGAAGTGAGCTGTAACCTGGCTATCTTTAAAATGCTCCAGCGCTGCAACTGCCTTTTCACTAAACAGGTGAGAGCCATTGAAAGGCATGTCCATGAGGCTTGCTTGAACATCCCTCGAAAAGCCCATGGACTGCAACCAAGCATAGCGCCTTAGAGCCACCATAGAACTCATATCACTGCCAATGGAGTCAGTGATATACGATCCACACCTGATGGCCAATTTCGCCGCATCCCGGCCATCGAACATGACTTGCATGACGCTTGCAACGGCCTGCTCAGAAATCATGGTAGCACCTGTGTCACCTGGTTCAACAGAGCGTAAGAGAAGCGTCCCAGAAAGCAAGCAGTGTTAAATGACCACAAGGCCAGGCTGGCAGAGGGGAAAATCTTCTTGCCAATTGTGTCCAGTCTTATGGACTCATGATCTGGGGGTGCAGGGGAAAAAGCCACTGGGTTGACTTTAGCTGCTGAAGCCTCCACTACCAAGCTCTCAGGGTGGGGTGTTGGGTGAGGAATGAGGGTCCCCACATGCCGAACGATGACGGCGTGCAGCCTGGTGGTTGATAGGGACACCTGAGCAAGGCTTGGAAAAGAGCCAAAGTAGTAAATCTGTGAGGGCCTCATTAAATAGGAGCAGGGGTTCAGCACAGGTTTGCCCTATTGGAGCACTTCAGTTAGGACATTAGTTTTCACTTCCACTAATGGAAGCTGGTATCAAAGGCCTCAGCTGCTCTCCTCATGACCATTGTGAACAAAGCACTCTCCTAAGTAGATGAATCAGGAGAAGAGACCAACTCAGAGTTTGGGGAGGTATCCAGTTTGCTGGCGTTACCAAACTCCTCATACGAGTTCTCCTAGGGAAAGGACTGAGCAATGTCATCAGTGTGGTCGAGTACCCCATATTTTGCTTTCTCCTCATAATCAGCTCCCACGATAAGGGAATCAAGTCAGAACCGGCAGGTCTCAGCAGCTCTTCCCCGGACAGAGGGAAGGAATGCTTTTAGTGCAAGACGGATCGCCCGAAGCTCCAGAAGGTTGATGTGGAGCCCGGACTCCGCCGGAGACCAGAGGCCTCTGATCTCCACCTCTCCCATGTGGCCGCCCCACCCCAGAAGTGATGCATCCATCACCACTGAGAACTCTGGTTGGGGAAGGGAGAGGGATCTGCCTTTGACCCAATCCTGGTTCATTAGCCACCACTGCAATTGGCGTGCAGTGCCCTCCGAGATCTGGACGCAATCTGACAGATTCCCCTCATGCTGTGCCCACTGGAACTTCAGGTCCCACTGCAGAGCCCGCATATGCCATCTGGCATGATCCACCAGCAGGATGCAGGAGGCCATCAGACCCAGCAGCCGCAGAGACACCCTGACCAAAACCTGGGACAGAGACTGAAAGATCGGAATCATAGCCCGAATATCCCGGACTAGCTGCTCGGGAGGATAGACACGAAACTGCATCGTGTCCAGAACCGCTCCGATGAAAAGGAGCTTCTGAGAGGGAGTCAGGTGTGACTTCGGCACGTTGACAGAAAACCCCAGCGAATGCAGGAGGTTGGCCGTAGTCTGGAGGTGGGAGACGACAGCCTGGGGCGAGCCCGCCTTCAATAGCCAGTCGTCGAGATAGGGGAACACTGGAACCCCTGATCTGCGCAGATGAGCTGCGACCACCGCCATCACTTTCGTGAACACCCGAGGGGCGCTGGTAAGGCCAAAGGGGAGCATGGTAAACTGAAAGTGCTCGTGGCCTACTGTGAACAGCAAGTAGCGCCGGTGGGCCGGCAGGACGGGGATGTGAAAGTAAGCATCCTGCAAGTCCAACGCTACCATCCAGTCTCCAGGGTTGAGGGCAGACAGGACCTGAGCTAGCGTCAACATTTTGAACTTCTCCTTCCGGAGGAATCGGTTGACGTTCCTGAGATGCAAGATAGGACGCAGGCCTTTGTCCTTCTTGGGCACCAGAAAGTAGTGGGAATAGCAACCACGACCTACTTCTGGGGCAGGAACTCGCTTGATGGCTCCCTTGGCCAAGAGAGCCGTAACTTCCTGTTGGAGAAGGGCCAGATGATCCTCCGACATGCGATGGTACTGAGGTGGCATGGCTGGGGGGGTAGTCTTGAAGGGGAGAGAGTAGTCCCTTCGGACTATCTGCAAAACCCACCTGTCCAACGTGATGGTGCGCCAGTGGGGGAGGTGATGGCAAATCCTGCCGCCCACTGGCGATCAGTGGCCCTGAAAGGTCGGACTAGGAGGGTTTGGAGGCTGCTGCAGAGGGGGCTGTGGGGAACTGGCCCGCGCGCTGGCCACCAGAACCATGGCGGTGGTTGCCACGTCCCCGGCCACGCAGGGGCTGAACAGCTTGCGCCGGCCTGTGGCTCTGGGCGGAACGTGGCGGGGCACCCCTTTCGTAGCCACGAAAGAGACGAAAGGCAGACGGCACAGTGCGGGTGGTGGAGAGGCCCAAGGACTTGGCCGTAGCCCGAGAGTCCTTAAAGCGCTTTAGCGCGATGTCTGCCTTGTCGCTGAACAGGGGACAGCAATCAAAGGGCATGTCCATAAGGGTAGCTTGGACATCCCCTGAAAAACCAGTCGACCTCAGCCAGGCGTAGCGCCGAAGGGCTACCGACGTAGAAATCGTCCTACCTAGCGAGTCGGCGGTGTCCAGTCCACAGCGGATGGTAAACTTGGCTGCGTCTCTCCCCTCGGCAACTGCACGGGAGAGTAGGGCCCAGGCCTCCTCCGGGCACTGGGGCAGCACCTGCGCCACCATATCCCACACGGAGTAGGTGTAACGGCCCAATAGACATGCGGTGTTTACCGACTGCAGTCCCAAGCTGGAGGAAGAAAACATCTTCTTCCCAAGGTGGTCCAGCTTTTTGGATTCCCTATCAGGTGCTGCGTTAGGATGCGCCTTTGGAAGCTTGGACCACCAAGCTCTCAGGGGTGGGGTGTTGGGAGAGTAAAGTGGGGTCGCCCGGGGCCGGGCGGTGGCGTGGGCAATCATCCTATCCACAGGAGCCCCTGTGTTGGGCCTGGACTAGGTGCCCAAAAGGATGTTGGTTAGGGCTTCATTAAACGGCAGCAGGGTCTCTGAAGAGCTTGCAGTCGGTTGAAGCACCTCTGTCAGGAGCTTAGTCCTGACCGCCACCGTAGGGAGCTCGAGGTTGAGAGCCTCGGCCGCCCTACGCAATACCACTGCATAAGATGCTCCCTCCTCCGTAGCCACGGTAGGACAAGACAACATGGCAAGGTCTGGTGAGGTATCCAGACCACTGGCTTCCCCCAGTTCCTCTCTCCAGTTCGGTTCGTAACCCAACTGGTCAGTCAAAGGGTCTCCAGACCCCTCCCAGTCCTCCTCACCCTCCTCTGGTTGCCAATCTGGCCTAAAAGAACCAGGGTAGAACAAGGGCACAAAAGTACCCGTCGGCGCCGGATCCGGCGTCGGTCGACGCCTGTCCGGCTCCGTGTCTACATCGGGGTGGAGACCGGCTGGAGACACAACTGGTGTCGGCTGTGGACGTGGTGCGGGTGGAGTCGGCGCCGGGGTAGGCGTAATCAGGTTGACCGGCGCCGATCCGGATCCAGGCTGGATCCAAGGGGACCCTGCGGTGGCGGGACCGAAGCCGCCGGCGTCGAAAGCCCAGGGCCCCCAGCCGAGTCTGCGGGGTCCAAAGGCGTGCCGGCGGAGTCGGGCTGCCCTGAGATGGCATGCATCGCTTCATAAAAACTCTAAAGCTGGGCAGGGGTCGCACTGGGTCCCAGGAAGGGAGGGAAACCCGGAGTCTACCCAGTGGGCTCCGCTCGCGGAGCCGCGGGAGGCGCACCACCGGCATCCCTCGTTGCGTCGGCCGATGGACGGGGAGAAGTCGAAGAGCGACGATGCTTCTTCGACTTCTTCTTGTGCTTCGACTTACCGGAGGAGTGCGAAGACTTGGAAGAAGATTGGTGGTGGTGGTGGCTCCGCGAGCGGTTCTTCGACCTCCCACACGACCGGGACCTCGAGCGGCACAGAGCGGACTGCCGGGCCTCGAGAAGCTTTTGGGACCGCTCCCGCAAAGACTTCGGGTTCATGGTCCGGCAGTCGGAACACGACTGGGAGTCATGGTCGGGTTCCAGACAGAACAGGCACACGCGGTGCGGATCCGACACCGACATCAACCGTCGGCAGGAACCGCAAGCTTTGAAGCCGGGCATCCCTGATGTGCACCAGGAGTCGAAGACTCAAAAACGACATCGATAAAAGTCGGCAAAAAGTCAGTCAAAAAGTGACAGGATGTACCGCTCTCTCCAGATCTGCGCTGGCTGACGTCAGCGCGCGAGGGCGGCGTTTAAGTAGCTGCCGTGACGTCATCCCGGCGACCACGAGGCCAACGACGAACACAGAGCCGACCGACGCCACATTCCGACGCGCAGGGGTACTGCTGACGAAAAAATTCTGTGGATCCAGTCTGACGCCTGGGGGTAATTCACAAGGTAAGGAATCTATGACTAATTGTCTCTTTCAGATACCCACATTTTGGAGGGGACATACCCTAAGCACACTGTAAACAACACGAAAAAGAAGCTTGACAAAAGTCAGGAAAAAGTTGGCCAAAAAGTGGCAAGGTAGTTCTCCAGATCAGCGACTGTTGGTGCGGAAAGAAAGGAACTGATGTTATTGCGCCAGGGTGGTGCCTATATAGTCACCATGCGCGTCACATTCGGCACAAATGATGTTGATGCAGAGCTGTCGGCACCATCTACCGGCACACAGAAGTACTGCTGAAGAATTTCTGGATCCAGTCTGACGCCTGGGAAACATTCTAAGGTAAGGAATCTGCAGTTAGAAGTCACTTTCAGAATGTGACTTTGTACTTGGCTGCTATGAACCTTAGTTGCCACTTCAGAATCCATCACTCTAGATTTAGTAATCATGTACATTTTTCCCATCTCATCTGATTTTTTAAGCAAAAGATGACATACAGTCAGATGGTAAGAGGATACTGAATTCCACACCGCTGGGGTCGTAATTGAAAAGAATTTGCCTCTAGGGCATTTTTTTTTCTGAAATCTGTGCATCTGCAAAATCTGAAAGAGACACGTTAGTGACAGATTCCTTACCTTAGAATATCCCCAGGCATCAGGCTGGATCCGGAAAGTTTTTGCGTAGCAGTACCCTTGCGCGTCGGTAGGCGGCGTCGTGCGGCTCCGCGTCCGTCGTCGGCGTCGTGATCGCCGGGATGACGTCGCGGGCAGTACTTAGACGCCGCCCCTGCGCGCTGACGTCAGTTCTTCTTTTTCCGCGCCAGCAAGCGCAGATCCGGGAAGAGCAGTGCCCTAGTCATTTTTTGACTAACTTTTTTGGTGAATTTTTTCACAGTTTCTTTCATATCGACTCCAAGGTGTCGTAGGGATGCCCGGCTTTAAACGTTGCGACGCCTGTGCTCGGATGATGTCCATCACAGACCCGCATCTGGAGTGTCTCTTCTGCCTCGGGCGAGACCACGACACGAAGTCGTGTTCCGACTGCCGGTCCCTAAACCCGAAAGCTTTGCGAGAGCGGTCTCGAAAGCTCCTCGAGGCCCGGCAGTCGGCTCCGCGCCACACCAAGCCCCGGTCGCGTGAGAGGTCGAGGGGTCGGTCGCGGAGTCCTCGCCGGTCGTCGGGATCCAAGTCTTCGTCGTCCGGTAAGTCTAAGCACAAGAAGTCCAAAAGCATCATCGCTCTAGGACTTCGCCT